>OZ057407.1:10673551-11273551 GCA_964056735.1 Allodiplogaster pararmata
AGTCCGAAAGCTCCTACCCTGAAGGAAGGCTGTCAATTGCCGATGTCCTCCTTCCGTAATGAACTCGACGATCTGTTCCGTCTCCACAAAGTTGGCACTGTGCCCATCCGAATTCACTCCTCGTTTGTAGAAACGAACGCCTGCCCTGTAAAAGAGCTTGCTGCATGATATTTTGAGATAATCATACTAGCTTGATATTCATGTTCCTCAATATTGGTGGAATAAAGAAGATATTTGATCAAAAATTCCAGAATTCCCTTCTGTCTTTGCTCACGGTTACCCCCAAATCGGCATTGCACATGATGAGCAGGCTGTTTCATACCATCTGAGCAGGTTGTTTCATACCATCTGAGCAGGTTGTTTCATACCATCTGCAACGGTTACCCCCAAATCGGCATTGCACATGATGAGCAGGTTGTTTCATACCATCTGAGCAGGTTGTTTCATACCATCTGCAACGGTTACCCCCAAATCGGCATTGCACATGATGAGCAGGTTGTTTCATACCATCTGAGCAGGTTGTTTCATACCATCTGCAACGGTTACCCCCAAATCGGCATTGCACATGAGCAGGTTGTTTCATACCATCTGCAACGGTTACCCCCAAATCGGCATTGCACATGAGCAGGTTGTTTCATACCATCTGAGCAGGTTGTTTCATACCCATCTGCAACGGTTACCCCCAAATCGGCATTGCACATGAGCAGGTTGTTTCATACCATCTGCAACGGTTACCCCCAAATCGGCATTGCACATGAGCAGGTTGTTTCATACCATCTGCAAAAAATTACAGAAAAAAATCAAAACAGTAATCTGATAATAACGACAGACTCCGAAAGAGACCGAGTATGCGATGAAAACTAGAGAATGTCATAGTAGTACGACCGTAACACTTGTATCTTTTTTTTTGAACTTATAGATTCTTCCCGCAGTGCGAGTTTGATAAATAAAAGAGAGAAAAAGGGTTCAAATGTGTTAATGAAGAAGTCGAATTATATAGTCAAAGAACGCGCTTTAATAACTCGAATTGAAATGGAAATTGAGCTTTTGTATCATTTTCTCTAATAATTAATATTAAACTCTATTTATCTCAAGAATGAACTTGAGGTTTACCGTTGGGTGGATCTTCGAGAGATAAGAGTCAGTTGGAACGTGCGCCCATTCACTTTCTGTCGCACCGAACCAAAAAAGCCGTGCATTAGTGGTAGACAAAACCGATGGGCCTGTAATTCGGAGTGTTCGGAGTGTAATAACTCGGACTGCCAAAAAATGACAAATAATTACGAACCCCAGAAGACTTTTTTTCAAAAAACATTTTCTATTACTTGTTAGAAAATTAAGAGAGAAAAGAATAAACAAAATTTTATACGAAACTTGATTTTAAATTTTCACTTCGAATTTTAATGCAAGTTTGAATTTGGAGATAAATTTTTCTGTTTTCCATCTTGTCGCAAGTATAAAACAAAAACACAAATTGCTTTAAAGTTGTGTAAACTCACCATGGGCACACTTTTCAAGTGCTTCAGAAGATGCAGATTCCACACGAAACGCTGCTCTGCCTTGAAAAATTGAAAAAGGGTAATAGGGAAATTAAGAGAGAGAGAGAAAAACAACTTCGCATCATTTTGTTAAAAACTCAACAGGTGAGCGGTTCTTAGAATATAGCGAATTTTTCTAACCCGATAATGGAAAAAGTGAGTTTAGAACAGGGGTTAAATAGTGACCGGATCGGTCCCGTCGGCGGATAAATGTACATACACTATTGACAAAAAAACTCCCTATTTTCTTACCCTTTTCCTTCATCCCCTCTTCTTATTTTTTCTCCAAACTTTGAGCGGCGGATACCTGTAAACCCAAAATGGGGCGGCTCCATTTAACCCCTGGTTTAGAAAACTGATGGTATTTCAAAGGCCGGAAAGCAGGGATACATGCAGTTCAACAAAAGTAGGTAGGGATCACCGTTAAAAAAAGAAACAAAATTTTGTTATTTTCCGTAAGCTTCTTGTTTAATTTTTCTTCAAATGTTGTAATATCGGATCCGTTTTTGGAAGCAAAAGAAACAAAAATACCCTTTCGATCATAGGGATGCCTTGGAAGTGCGGGCCGGCATTCTCGGCCAACCACTGTAGGGAATGTGTCATGTCTAGTGTGCACGAGTAGAAGTACACACCTGTAATTTACAAATTACTAACGTCGCTTATATGAAAAAAAATCATTCGATACAGTAACCTGTTGAGAGAACATGCTCAATCATGTCAATGAAACGCTTCTCGAACCACAACTGTAAACAATAAAATATTAATAAATAAAAGAACATGAAAACCAAAGTTTCGAATTTTTATTTGCATAGGTTACCAAAATTTGTCAAAAAAGTTTTCGTGGGCGGGGGCCGAGCGGTAAAAATGTTTTTTGTGGGTTTTTTTTATAATGAATCTGATTTCTTATTGCATTTTCTAAGATTTAATTTCAAGGGAAATAATGGAGAAATTTCAGTTTGCAGTGGAGCGTTATTGGAAGGATTTTTTGAAGCAAGTTTTGACTGTTTTTCTGTTTAAATTGAATGTAATGATAAATGGACTGGTTTTCTTTTTCCTTTGGGGCTGAGGCCCGGACGTTTTTCGTACCCCTTGGTGACCTATGTTTATTTTAAATCGGGCTAAGCATAAATCTTGTTTTAAATTGAAGATTTAAAAGATCGTCACACAAACTCGAAGTTTTCTACATTAACTTCTAATGTCCGTCCATAGATTTATACCTTATAATTATCTTAATAAATACTTAGTTTTTGTTTCAATTTTTTAATGGAAAAGTATAAAAACTCTCGGCAAGAAAGACGAATATTCTTGACCTGTTTCTCATTGAGATGAAGCGTGGTCTTTTTGAAGGGAATCAACTGAGTTTCGGTTACTTTCCAAACTTCATGGCCACTCAATTGACCAATCATCTCCGCTCTTCGGATGATTATCAGAGCGTTCCCTCAAAAATAATCAATAAATATCAGAGCGTTCCCTCAAAAATAATCAATCAATATCAGAGCGTTCCCTCAAAAATAATCAATCAATATCAGAGCGTTCCCTCAAAAATAATCAATCAATATCAGAGCGTTCCCTCAAAAATAATAAATCAATATCAGAGCGTTCCCTCAAAAATAATCAATCATTATCAGAGCGTTCCCTCAAAAATAATCAATCAATATCAGAGCGTTCCCTCAAAAATAATCAATCAATATCAGAGCATTCCCTCAAAAATAATCAATCAATATCAGAGCGTTTCCTCAAAAATAATCAATCAATATCAGAGCGTTCCCTCAAAAATAATCAATAATTATCAGAGCGTTCCCTCAAAAATAATCAATCAATATCAGAGCGTTCCCTCAAAAATAATCAATCAATATCAGAGCGTTCCCTCAAAAGTATTCAATCAATATCAGAGCGTTCCCTCAAAAATAATCAATAAATATCAGAGCGTTCCCTCAAAAATAATCAATCAATATCAGAGCGTTCCCTCAAAAATAATCAATCAATATCAGAGCGTTCCCTCAAAAATAATCAATCAATATCAGAGCGTTCCCTCAAAAATAATAAATCAATATCAGAGCGTTCCCTCAAAAATAATCAATCATTATCAGAGCGTTCCCTCAAAAATAATCAATCAATATCAGAGCGTTCCCTCAAAAATAATCAATCAATATCAGAGCATTCCCTCAAAAATAATCAATCAATATCAGAGCGTTCCCTCAAAAATAATCAATCAATATCAGAGCGTTCCCTCAAAAATAATCAATCAATATCAGAGCGTTCCCTCAAAAGTATTCAATCAATATCAGAGCGTTCCCTCAAAAATAATCAATCAATATCAGAGCGTTCCCTCAAAAATAATCAATCAATATCAGAGCGTTCCCTCAAAAATAATCAATCAATATCAGAGCGTTCCCTCAAAAATAATCAATCAATATCAGAGCGTTCCCTCAAAAATAATCAATCAATATCAGAGCGTTCCCTCAAAAGTATTCAATCAATATCAGAGCGTTCCCTCAAAAATAATCAATCAATATCAGAGCGTTCCCTCAAAAATAATCAATCAATATCAGAGCGTTTCCCTCAAAAATAATCAATCAATATCAGAGCGTTCCCTCAAAAATAATCAATCAATATCAGAGCGTTCCCTCAAAAATAATCAATCAATATCAGAGCGTTCCCTCAAAAATAATCAATCAATATCAGAGCGTTCCCTCAAAAATAATCAATCATTATCAGAGCGTTCCCTCAAAAATAACCAATTATTTGATCATTTTTTCAACCGCAGTAAAAGTAGAAAATCTTTTATTCAAGAGAGAGAAAAACCGTTAAATTATTTATATTAATATGAGAGATGATTCAAATTATCCATACAGCGAGAATTCGATATTTTTAAAGAAAACTGTCTATTCTCTCAAGATAAAGGAACATAGCTGAAAATTATTTGTCAGCGGATGACCGAGCGACCCTTGACGACCGCAGAGGAAATGGGAAACCCCCCTCCCCCCTTTCGATGGGGGGGGGGGGGGTGGAGAGGGGAAGTCAAAAAATTATGATGAGTGTTCATTTCGAGTAGCTGGGCCGGTCTTAGGTAAAACATGTCTTGACTTTTCAATGATATAATACAAACATTTGTGAGGAAGATGGTCGGTAGGTCGGTCCCCCTAGATTTTTTGTTGCCATTTGGAATTTTACCAATTGCCGGAGTTCAACATTCGACTACTTGTTCATTTACGAAAAATTTTTGAGATCAACTTCCGTTAAATTTTCTTTATCAATAAAAAAAATTTCCGGGGGACCGGAAAAGATTTTACAAGTTTGGTGAGATATTTACAGGAAGATGCAAGAATCTTTGAGTAAGGACAAACTGGAAGATATTCACACAGTGTACCATTCTCTCAAGTCTTGTTGTTGTCTTGCCCATAGGTCCTGTCGAGGGGAGTCCTTTTGGGATAGGTTGGTGGTGAGGATCCTTTTGAGTCCGGAGAGATTTTCTCCGTCTACACTCGCACCGCAGTCGGCGATCCTCTTGGCGAGACCCATTCGTTAACCGGAGAAGGGCAAGAGGTTATTTTACTGGCACCTCGACTCGCCATTGAGAAGTATAGCGGAGTATCGGCTGATGTTTTGTCCGGTGGCATGCCCAGGCCGGTCCGGCATCGCCCTCCTTTGACAAGCTATACTACCCAGTTTTGGTCCGCGGCGGGATTTCTCCCGCTACCTCCCAGCACGAATTCTTCGTAGGGAGGCGTCGCTCTATCCGCCACCTGAGGTCGCGCTCGATTCTGGACTGGATAATCCGGCTCCATCCGTGACAGGCTCTTAAGGCTGTAGAGTCACGAATGGCCACTGTTGCCAGTGTGTTTCGAGCTCTCAAGTCTTGGAAAGCTATTAGAAAAATATAACTTAAAGTTCTTTCAGTCTTTAGTGAAAGGAACCAGGGATATCATGTGTCGTTCCAAATGGGTGTATGTACGTATCCGCCACTCAACACGAAAAAAAATTGAACTCGAGATTTTCCTCTCGGTGATAGTCGTTGCTATCTCTTCTGCTCCAGCTTCCAGTAATATTCTTTTTTAGTGACATTTTTTCGACCTATCGAGAAATCAAGACATTTCACCTATGCATGTACGTATCCGCCCCATAGGAGTGGCAGGTCAGGTCACTATATTATACCTGAAAGGAACTGACCAGAAACCAGCTGAATAGTTCCGAGAATGCCGTAAATCCTAGAGATGTCTGCCTCGATCACGGGAATTCTCTGTACCATGGAATCTGAAGTACATACTCTTCGAATGTCTATTTTTTGCTGAGGTCATTAAGTTATGAGCTCTTCTCTTTAAATATAGGGTGTTTTTTTAATTTTTGGAAAGGAGGAAAATGCGACTGTTTCGTTGTTACGAGTACTACACCACCACTATACATCAAGTCAATTCACTGTTATATTCGCTGAGGCTTAGGTGAAAGTTACGCTAACTAGGCCTTACGGCTCAGGAACAAATTATAGGGCTTTGAAACTAGGACGTATGGAAAAAAGAAAACAATCGTATTCGCTACAGTAGTACGCACACACACTGAAAAAATTATATTGAAAAAAATCATCCCTCTTATGTGAAGTGCGACCCTTCTCATTAAAAAATTTTTAATGGAAATTTTTGTGCTAAATAAACTTCACAAAATCGTATAATTCTCCAGTTTTTTTCTAAATTGTAATACCCTTTTTTATAGTGTTTCTATTCCAAACTGAGATAATAAATTCAGTTTTAATGTTTTTTTTATCCCCATCTCGAATAAGAAACTCAGTAATCATCTAAAAAGGCTCTATAACTACATAAATTAGCCTAAAAATTGTTGAGTTTCATAGTTGCCCATTCTCGCTGTGAACTAGAACTAAACAAATTTCCTAAAAAGAAAAGCATGAAAAATGAAAAACCAGAACCGAATGAATGAAGCTCGTCACTGACCCAATACATGAGTAGCATTGCTGTGTCTGTCAATTTCAAGATAGAAGTTTGAGAGAATGTTGCCATCTCTGTCACACGGCTCCAGGAAGAACTTATCCGTTAGAGTATATCTGCAATGAACGTTTCTTATTCAGACGGAAACGCAGTATAATTTTTTTAAAAAATATTTCTAATGGATGGATTTTTATTTATATCGTTCCTAATCTCAATTTTAGAGCCTGAGTTGTGATATAAATTGCTTCAATCGTGAGACTTAGAATTGGTACTCATATTTTCTTTCAACTATATGAATTACTTAGAATCAAAATTGAATTTTTTTTCAAAAAAGTACTTACAGATTGAGCCGCTCGTAGACACTCATCTTAATAGCGGAGTTTAGTAGGTTTCCATCACTTCATTACGTGGTCGGTTCAGTCTGTGAAATTGGCGTATTAAACTATCGGAGCTTTTCGAATGATGCTAACTATAGATAGTTGGCGATAGTGAGAGCGTGGTCCCGTCGGATTCGCTTTTTTTGCATAAAACTTTTTCTAGGATTACTTTACGAGTTAAAAACGTTTCTGAGATGCGAAGCTGGATCTGAAATGTTTGAGTATTTGAAAAAATCATTTGAAAAATCATGTTTTCAGCTCTTATTCACTGTTTTTTCACTTAGGCTTAGGCAAAGGTTACGCTAACGAGGCCGTATGGCTTAGGCTAACGACACCGCATAAGAAAATTTCGTATATTATCAATTTTTTGTCAATTCAATGACTAAATTTGTCAAAATGGAGATAGGGTTAGAGACCGCAATGACAATATTTTGGTACGCCATTTTTTTCGCTCAAGTGTCATATCACTCCGTGGCACTTTTACATAGAGGCCTAAATTGAAGCGAAACGCACGAAAATAAAGATCAAATTCTCTAAGATTGAGAGGTGTACAAGAACGGACCGGTTTTCAAAGAGATTCTTTGAACTTGTTTTTGCCGTCCAGCAGGCTCAACTGAATCGGCCTTCTCAACTGAATCAGCTCTCTCTCTGCACAATCGGCTCGCCACAATCGGCTCGCCACAATCGGCTCGCCTAAAAACGGCCTGGCTCTTCTTTCTTTTTTCTTTCTTGTTCTCTTTCTTTTTTCTTATATAAGAAAAAAATTTATAATATGAGAAATTTTCTTATGCGGTCTCGTTAGCGCAAACTTTTGGGAAGGGGAGGAGGGTTTACCTAAGCAGGGAAGGGAGGGGGACCTAAAGGGGAAAGGGGAAAAAAGAGGGCCCTACCTAAGAAAAGGGGGGAAGAGGAAATTGGGCCCTAGGGAGGAGACGAGGAGGAGGAAGGGGCTCTAACGGGGAAAAAAAGCCCTGAGAAGAAAAGGGAGAAGGGAGTTTTCATGAATAAAATCTTTTTCTGAAAAAAACTCTTTTTGAAAAAAAACTCTCACTGAAAAAACTAAAAGTTGAAAAACATGAATTTAACAACAGCGAAATGTCGCAAATATAATTCATCACATCGTTCCGAACTTTCGCTGAACTACTTTCAATCTATCATATTCACCCCTACACTACAGTGCCTATCGGATAAGATGGACAAAATAAAAGATATTCCAATCTCGCAGCCAGGCTTAGGCTTAGGCTTAGGCTTAAGCCAGCGCGGACTGCAAAAGGTTACAAGTAAACACAAATCATGCAATTTTCATTTTCAAAAGCGCACTTTCTTAATTATTGAAATAATAAATTAACGGCACTTTTTCACTTTTGTCACCCCCTACCAGAGGTTCAATTGGGTCAGATGAGAGTGGCATTTTTCGATACGGTCTCATTCGCCTAAGCCGTACGGCCTCGTTAGCGTGAACCTTTTCCTAAGCCTAAGCGTTTTTTTTAATGTAAAAATAACTTTTTGTAAATGTAAATAAGTCAGAAGTATGACTCATGGAACCTCTGGGAGGGGGTGACTAAAGTGAAGAACTGCCAAATTAACAATAAACTCAGTTGATCAAACACATGATTCATCTTTTTCATGAAAGAGGTTTAGGTCTTACGTAACAAAAAAATTGTGAATCAAAAACCTGTTTTGAGCTGCAGTAAGCGAGTTGTTTAATCTTTTCTGTGTACTGCATCCCTTGAAATAACGCTGATTTAAGGAGGGGCTGGAGAAAACATGACTACAGCGATACAATCTCCAACCGCTACTGATACGAGCTCAACCGAATCTTCACACAGTTTGTTTCTCATTTGTTTCTTATATACGTATGTATTTGAATTATGATTTTAAAGTTCCTTCTGCTCTAAGCAAGGCGATTACCAAAAGTTGGGATTTTATTATCCTGTCTTGTTTGAAAAAAAAATTCGTTACGTATTTCGAATTAGATATTCAAAAAACTTGATTGATAGAATTTTTTTCATTGAGTGCACTGCGGAATAATGCACGCCGAAGTAACTTCCATGCACGGAAAGCGACATCGAATAGTATTTGACAGAGTGCGCAACGTCTTCGACTTCTTCCTTGTCGAGTATGTTTTTCTATTGTCACCAAACCAGCACAACATTCAGAGCCGAAAGTATTTTTGAAAGCTTCACTTTGTTGGAAGATTCTCCTTCTGTTCGCCGAGCCCACAAAGCATTAGGCTGTTTCCCACGCAAATGAAACGCTAAAATCAAAAAGACTGATCATGACGTAACAGCGGAATAAAAAACTTCAATTGCGAAAAAAATAGAGATAGTTATTCAAAAAATTCACTGCCGCTCAGGTTTAGCACACATTTGGTAAGAAAAACTTCTTGAATAGCAGAATAAAAACTGCCGATCATTTCTGAGTGGTATTTTTGATCTACGGCCATTTTTGCAACTTTTAAAAGCAGCATGTTGCGCTGGGCCCGCTTTCTTTAAATAAAGGGAAGAAACTGAGTTATAAAACAAATTTTCTTGATACATGGGCGTATTTACTCTGCAGTAGCGCCATGGCTTTCATAAGCCATGGCTTTCATAAGCCATGGCTTTCATAATCTGCAGTAGCGCCATGGCTTTCATAAGCCATGGCTTTCATAAGCCATGGCTTTCATAAGCCATAACTTTCATAAGCCATTTTCCAGAAAAAGAAGGTTTCTCAGTTTTTCCAATCAAGTTTCGCAGTTTTCTACCAGTAATTAACTTACATGTAACTTGAGCATTTACTTTGTTTTTCAACTAAACTCTGTGTTCAAAGTTCTGTTTTTTTGAAGAAGCGAGAGCGAGAAGGTCAGCTACCGCATAGATGAGCTGCTCGCGGTCCGGGCCTCGCCCATCAAAGTTCGACGAGGCATTCTAGCTCCCTTACCAGAACGTGTTAGAATCGTTTTAATTCCTCATGATGAAATCTGTTCAAAATCTATCCGACCGTGCTGTAGTTAATATGAAGGTCTTGCTTTTTTACTCAATCTATCCGACCGGGCTGCGGTTAATATGAAGATCTTGCTTTTTTACTCAATCTATCCGACCGGGCTGCAGTTAACATGAAGATCTTGCTTTTTTACTCAATCTATCCGACCGGGCTGCAGTTAATATGAAGATCTTGCTTTTTTACTCAATCTATCTGACCGGGCTGCAGTTAACATGAAGATCTTGCTTTTTTACTTAATCTATCCGACCGGGCTGCAGTTAATATGAAGATCTTGCTTTTTTACTCAATCTTTCCGACCGGGCTGCAGTTAATATGAAGATCTTGCTTTTTTACTCAATCTATCCGACCGGGCTGCAGTTAATATGAAGATCTTGCTTTTTTACTCAATCTATCCGACCGGGCTGCAGTTAATATGAAGATCTTGCTTTTTTACTCAATCTTTCCGACCGGGCTGCAGTTAATATGAAGATCTTGCTTTTTTACTCAATCTATCCGACCGTGCTGTAGTTAATATGAAGGTCTTGCTTTTTTACTCAATCTATCCGACCGGGCTGCAGTTAACATGAAGATCTTGCTTTTTTACTCAATCTATCCGACCGGGCTGCAGTTAATATGAAGATCTTGCTTTTTTACTCAATCTATCCGACCGGGCTGCAGTTAATATGAAGATCTTGCTTTTTTACTCAATCTTTCCGACCGGCTGCAGTTAATATGAAGATCTTGCTTTTTTACTCAATCTATCCGACCGGGCTGCAGTTAACATGAAGATCTTGCTTTTTTACTCAATCTATCCGATCGGGCTGCAGTTAATATGAAGATCTTGCTTTTTTACTCAATCTATCCGACCGGGCTGCAGTTAATATGAAGATCTTGCTTTTTTACTCAATCTATCCGACCGGGCTGCAGTTAACATGAAGATCTTGCTTTTTTACTCAATCTAACCGACCGGGCTGCAGTTAACATGAAGATCTTGCTTTTTTACTCAATCTATCCGACCGGGCTGCAGTTAATATGAAGATCTTGCTTTTTTACTCAATCTATCCGACCGGGCTGCAGTTAACATGAAGATCTTGCCTTTTTACTCAATCTTTACGACCGGGCTGCAGTTAATATGAAGATCTTGCTTTTTTACTCAATCTATCCGACCGGGCTGCAGTTAACATGAAGATCTTGCCTTTTTACTCAATCTTTACGACCGGGCTGCAGTTAATATGAAGATCTTGCTTTTTTACTCAATCTATCCGACCGGGCTGCAGTTAATATGAAGATCTTGCTTTTTTACTCAATCTATCCGACCGGGCTGCAGTTAATATGAAGATCTTGCTTTTTTACTCAATCTATCCGACCGGGCTGCAGTTAACATGAAGATCTTGCTTTTTTACTCAATCTATCCGACCGGGCTGCAGTTAATATGAAGATCTTGCTTTTTTACTCAATCTATCCGACCGGGCTGCAGTTAACATGAAGATCTTGCTTTTTTACTCAATCTATCCGACCGGGCTGCAGTTAACATGAAGATCTTGCTTTTTTACTCAATCTATCCGACCGGGCTGCAGTTATTATGAAGATCTTGCTTTTTTACTCAGACAAGTTTCACGCGTTCGAGATCAAACGAAATCGTTTACGTTAACTGAACATTTCAACGTAATTCACTCTTCGAATGTGAGTAATATGCTGAATTACTCAAGTTTCTACCCGGCTCCTGTTCGGACAATCAGTTTCTCTTATCCATAGCTCTTCAGAATGTGCTAAAAAAAAATTTTCATAGGGATGGTGACCGGGGGACCCCTAGGTGGCTAAGAAAGGGATTGGGGGTGAAGGATTCAACAAATATTTGGTCTATATTCCGAGGTCCCTTCATCTCTCTATTTCGTGCCCGGGGACGGAGTTTAGCATTCGAATTTATGTTAACTTAAGAACATTTGGTTTTTTTTTTAAAATCTCAACGTCTTTTTTATTTTCATTACCAGTAAAAATGTGGGAAACCAAGCGGGTGACCGGGAGAAAATCAACAATATTGGGTAGCTTTTAACTCATTCTCTGATTCCTTATCAAAAAGGAGAGCTTTAAATATGAAATACTACGAACTAGTTATTGTCTTCAAATGCTAATTTACACACAGGGGTTAAATAGTGACCGGATCGGTCCCGTCGGTGGATACATGTACACACACTATTGACAAAAACTCCCCTTCTTTTCTTACCCTTTTCCTTCATCCCCTCTTCTTTTTCCCTCCAAACTTTGAGCGGCGGATACATGTAAACCCAAATTGGGCGGCTCCATTTAACCCCTGGTTACACAGTTCAAAGGCAGTGACGCCTGGTGAAGATGATAAATGATGTAATGGTAACACGCGCTCTGGGTTTGAGTCGAGATGGTCTGGGTTCGATCCCGCCCGGCGAACTAGCTTTTTTGTGTGCGATAGTTCAACTAGTTATTTTTGAGGAAAAAATTAAATTCAATTTTGAAGTATGGATTGTAGGCGGAGACCACGGCGAGGAGTCTCTTCATGTACTTGGTGTTCAAAAAGAACGAATTCAAGTGGCGGCTGCTGCAGATTGGAGTAACCTTCTCCTCCGCCAGTGAGAGGGATCACTGGCTCGCCACCATTCAACTCATACTCAAAAGTAGGAAAGATATTCCTCATTCTAGAAATGTTCACCTCTCAAATGAATACTGGGTGTATCTAGTTCCAAGATCAAAACCAGGCGTTTCAAACCACCCGCAGAAAAGTTGTAGATCAAGTTGACTCGTTCCAAAAGAACGGCAGGCCTTTGAGAGATCCCGAGAGCGTGTGATGTAGAAGAGAGGATGCAGACGATCAGAACACTTGTATCACTTGCTTTCTTGAATTGCGCAGATACGCGCACAGATTTTACCCACAGTGAGGGATCGAGAATTACATTGATCAGAACCAGGGTTTTTGGTGTGTAAGAAAAAGGTACAGACGCCCGCCAAAAGCGGAGAAAAATTCAACATAAGGGTCCCCTTTTATGATAGAAACAAACGAAAAACCGCGAAAAAAATTTTTGTTCAACATAATGGTCCCACTTTATGATTTGGAAAAACAGAGGCCCGCCGACAGAAGGTCTGACATGACTATTCAACCCCTGATCAAATCCAAGTAATGATTTCATGGAAGTGAAGCAATTAAATGAAGTTAACTGCCAGATTAATCCCAGAATGCTAACTTTATCCCAGAATTAGAAAAACCTTGGAAAATCGTTCATAAAAAAGTCTAACAAAGTTTTAAAAATGTTATTCTAGAGATACATCTCAAAGAATAAAGGCTTTCTAAATCTTACGAAGAGAACAAAACCGCAATTTTTGAAATTATTTTATCTTAATTGATGATAGTTTCTCAAGGACTCTGTTCTTCAGAGTTGGAAAACCGCCCAAGGCGCATTCTGGTGTACATTAATCCCTTCGGCGGCAAAGGAAAAGCGCCCAAAATATACAAAGAACTGGTTTCTTTTCTATGTGGAATTCTTTAATTTCTTATGTGTAGAAAGTACCAAGAATATAGAAAATAGTATTAACCTCATTTCCTGGCTCTTCTCTATAGAATAATAAAGAATGAGAAATTTTCCGGCCTAGCTTCGGGTATACTAATTTATGTCCTGATAATGCAACTTCTGCTTGAATGCAGGTCGAGCCGGTGTTTCAACTCGCAGGCTTGGAGGTAGAGACAGTTTTCACCGAGCACGCCAATCACGCCAAGGAACACATCCGGAGTGTGACTGAGTGGTCCTCCCTCGACGGGGTTGTTTCAGTCGGCGGCGACGGTCTTTTTAACGAAGTTCTCTCGGGGGCCCTCAACAGAACTCAAGAGGAGGTCAGGCAGAAGAGCGCAGCACTTACTTCTAAGGGCCTTACACTATAATTGGATAGAATTCATTCTTTCTGATAGTTTTAGAAAAATTAGCTTGCGAAAGAAAAGAGAGGGATATAATTTGATTAGCATTATTGATTGATAAATGAAATTCTAAGTACCACTGAAGTAAAGAAAAGTCAATGAGAAGTTAAAGAGGAAGTGCTTCTTTTAACAAATGCTCTTAAAAATGCAGTCTGGTTCCTCTCAGGCATCTTTCTCTGTCTTGCTCTCACTCTCTCAACAGTCTCATCCATAGCTCATCAGAACTTGTCGAAAAATTCAAAAACGACCGCTCGGCAGAGCGGGGGGCTTAGACAAATGAGAAGCAAGCGAGAGCTGAACGGCAGTAAAATAAAAGAATCATTATTCTAAGCCCCCCGCTCGGAAGACCGGTCATTTTTAAAATTTTTGACAAGTGCTGGTGAGTTATGGTCTCATCCTCTCATTATCCTTGTTCTCTCAGTCATTTTTCCATTTTTCTAGGCCCAACCAGTCTTCGCGATAATTTTTTCTGGATGTTTTACTAATTGTAGACAATGAGAAACGCTAAAGGATGTGGGTCGTTCCATACATTCGTTTAAAGACACAAACTTGCCTGTGGAGAGAAGGCACGAAAGAATAAAAGACAAAGTTTTGCCAAAAATTCTGCCAAAAACTTTATCGTCTAAAGATTTTTCAACGAAAGTGCATTCATCAGTGTGTTTCATGACACGATATATATTGTATTTGAAGCATGGATTAGATCAAGACAACTCTTCATCTTCTCTATTTGAAGCATGGAGTAGATCAAGACAACTCTTCGTCTTCTCTGCGCACTCCGCATTTTCGTTTCGGGATCATCGGGGCGGGATCGGCGAATTCAATCGTTTCCACTGTACATAAAACAGACGACTACGCTACATCCGCTCTGCATATAGCCATCGGTTGGAATAACTTCAGCTTGATTGGAGCTAGAAGCTTGTCTCATATTATTGCAAGCATTCTCAGTGTTTTTGAATAACATTCATGAAGAGTTGGGAGTACTAGGGTGAAAGATATGAAGACTCACAAAAACTACGGTCGAGAAAAATTGAAAGTTGAACTCTGAAATTTTAAAAATCTCTGCGCTCGAAAAAATTTGTGCGGGTGCTACAAAAACACCCTGATTACGGTATCACTAAGCCTCTGTTGCAGGATCGTACTGCTTGGTGGATGCATGTACGGTGCACTGCGGAGAGTCGCTGCTTCGGGTGTCAGCGGATGCTATCTCGTATGGCTGGCTCGGGGATGTGCTGAGGGACTCAGAGAGGTACCGATGTCTCGGCCCTATTCGGTATCAGTGGAGCGCCCTCAGAACTACCATCAGAAACCCAACCTATAGGTATAATTTTTGCCTATATGTAAGTATTGCCTTGTTTCAGTGAAAAGTTGTGAAAAATTGAAGTGAAAGTATCGGCAAATGTTGATTTCTTCAGTTTTCCGGGATTGTATCGATCAAGTTTTCGCAATTAAAGTATATTGTTAAAAAAAGAAGCTTTTTTTCCTGTGCGATTCTATCATCAATTGTCGTCTTAACCAGGCGTTACTGCCTTTAAACTGTGTAACTTAGAATTAGAAGATGTATCATCAATCTTCCAACACTCTTCTGTCTCAATTGTGAATTCTCAAGTTATGCTCCATTAACAGCGCTTTCGCTAATGATCATTCGTGACTAAGAAAGCAAGGCAATTGAGCATGTCATATAACACTATCGCACGAAATAGCAATGCGTCACAGAGGTGTAATGGTAACGTGCTTGCTCTCAGATTGTTAAAAGATAGCTGGGTTCAATCCCGCCCGGTGAAAACAACTTTTCTTAAATTATAAAACAAATGGTATAATCAATTTATATTGTAACTAATCCCAATCCAGGAGTTGGTAAACGTTTTAGTGTGTAGGGTTGCTATGTAGAAGTGCTATGTATGTACATATGTAGAAGAATGAGTCATTTAGCCGATTGCAGAGGCTGTGTCACCTTCACTCTGTCGCACAAGGAAACGACGAATCCCAAGGAGAAACTGGCGAATTGCATTCAACCTTGTCCCGAGTGTGAAAGGCAACTTTATTACCTTTTTTTCTTCTTGAATATCGTTTACATAGAATGTCACCAAAAGTCGCCGATGTTGGTATTTCATGTGAAGGGCTTCCAACCAGGGGTTAAATAGTGACCGGATCGGTCCCGTTGGCGGATACATGTACACACACTATTGACAGGGGTTAAATAGTGACCGGATCGGTCCCGTTGGCGGATACATGTACACACACTATTGACAGGGGTTAAATAGTGACCGGATCGGTCCCGTTGGCGGATACATGTACACACACTATTGAAAGGGGTTAAATAGTGACCGGATCGGTCCCGTTGGCGGATACATGTACACACACTATTGACAGGGGTTAAATAGTGACCGGATCGGTCCCGTTGGCGGATACATGTACACACACTATTGACAGGGGTTAAATAGTGACCGGATCGGTCCCGTCGGCGGATACATGTACACACACTATTGAAAGGGGTTAAATAGTGACCGGATCGGTCCCGTTGGCGGATACATGTACACACACTATTGACAGGGGTTAAATAGTGACCGGATCGGTCCCGTTGGCGGATACATGTACACACACTATTGACAGGGGTTAAATAGTGACCGGATCGGTCCCGTCGGCGGATACATGTACACACACTATTGACAGGGGTTAAATAGTGACCGGATCGGTCCCGTCGGCGGATACATGTACACACACTATTGAAAGGGGTTAAATAGTGACCGGATCGGTCCCGTTGGCGGATACATGTACACACACTATTGACAGGGGTTAAATAGTGACCGGATCGGTCCCGTTGGCGGATACATGTACACACACTATTGAAAGGGGTTAAATAGTGACCGGATCGGTCCCGTTGGCGGATACATGTACACACACTATTGACAGGGGTTAAATAGTGACCGGATCGGTCCCGTTGGCGGATACATGTACACACACTATTGAAAGGGGTTAAATAGTGACCGGATCGGTCCCGTTGGCGGATACATGTACACACACTATTGACAGGGGTTAAATAGTGACCGGATCGGTCCCGTTGGCGGATACATGTACACACACTATTGAAAGGGGTTAAATAGTGACCGGATCGGTCCCGTTGGCGGATACATGTACACACACTATTGACAGGGGTTAAATAGTGACCGGATCGGTCCCGTTGGCGGATACATGTACACACACTATTGAAAGGGGTTAAATAGTGACCGGATCGGTCCCGTTGGCGGATACATGTACACACACTATTGACAGGGGTTAAATAGTGACCGGATCGGTCCCGTTGGCGGATACATGTACACACACTATTGAAAGGGGTTAAATAGTGACCGGATCGGTCCCGTTGGCGGATACATGTACACACACTATTGACAGGGGTTAAATAGTGACCGGATCGGTCCCGTTGGCGGATACATGTACACACACTATTGAAAGGGGTTAAATAGTGACCGGATCGGTCCCGTTGGCGGATACATGTACACACACTATTGACAGGGGTTAAATAGTGACCGGATCGGTCCCGTTGGCGGATACATGTACACACACTATTGACAGGGGTTAAATAGTGACCGGATCGGTCCCGTCGGCGGATACATGTACACACACTATTGACAGGGGTTAAATAGTGACCGGATCGGTCCCGTCGGCGGATACATGTACACACACACTATTTACAAAAAACTCCCTCTCTTTTCTCACCCTTTTCCTTCATCCCCTCTTCTTTTTTCCTCCAAACTTTGAGCGGAGGATACATGTAAACCCAATTTGGGCGGCTCCATTTAACCCCTGCTTCCAACAAGAGTGTGCTCCTCCAACCTTCATGTCTTCTGTTGCTTAATATTTTTGGGTGTGCGGAAGAATCTGATCGAATGTTCTGTCTGAAAATACTTCAAATCATGTCTGTTTTCGGACTGTGTATTTTATTTCTCTTTCTCTAGTTCTAAGGACCGATTAAAATTTTAGTTGACCAAAACTATGTGGTGAATTATGTATTTTAAAAAAGAACAAAAATGTATTTTTATAAGACTTTTGAGCGTAAAACCAGTCCGGGCGTGGCATAATGGTAGTGTGTTCGACTATTATGCGAACAGTCCCGAGTTCGACTCCCACCTCGGACAGATCCACCCAAACCAAGAGGATTAAGAAATGTTGGTTTGCTCATGCACGGATCTGACTCTACGCACTGCTGCTATTCACACTAGCAGGATCTAGCAGGCAGCCACTGGTTCTACCAGGATAGGTCTGTCCTGCATCTCAGAGGAGCGCGTAACCTGCCACGAGGCGGGAACAAGCGCGAAGAAGATAATTATTATATTATTTTTTGAGCGTAAATTTGTTATAATTTGAATGTACCGTGTAACATTGAGAAAAAAATGATTCCTGTGATCTGTACCGTATTCCAGAGACCCGTCAGCAGAGAAGACTTTCCATTGGAAGGCGGACTTCTCTCACGTCATCTGCTGTGTGATTCCTTGCGTGACGCCGTTCACTCCGCTGGGTCTTGCCCCGTTCACAGGCCTTGGAGACGGTTCCCTCGACCTCTGCCTCGTACCCAAGATCTCTCGATGGCACAATCTCCAGTTCATGCGGAAAGTCGCCATGTACGGAGGCAAAGGAGTCAGTTTCACTTGTTTATGAATTTCTGGCCGAAATCTTCACTTAGTTTTTTAAGTGAGGAGAGACAGAGAATTGAAGTCACTTATGGGAGATTAAGCCGATAGATTCTCGGACTGAAAGAAATAAATTAACTTCGAAAAAACAAGCAGATTTTGAGTGTGCTGTACAGATTACTCTTTAATTTTCCGCACTTTTTTGATCGCTGTTTCTTTTTTGAGTCAACATTTTGAATTTATTCACTTGGTAAAAAAAACTGATAAGAAAGGTTGGACTGTGAGATGAAGTCGTAACGAACGTGAGTTACTATGTATGACCTTAGAAATCGTTTTGAGTAAAATGGGAATAAAGTGAGATGGGTAAAAGTAAACTTTAAAGCTGTACGAGTTGGACCCTTCGCTGAACTGCTATCGGGTGAGCAAATGGACCTTTCACCCGGACCCCGCCTTGGAGGACCCCGGCGTGTGGAACCTTGATGGAGGTTGGAGAGATGGGGAACCCTTCTCATCACTTCATTTCACAACTAAATGCATAAGAGTATTCAAGATTCGCCTTGTTCAGAAAGCAGAGGTTTCTACTAGAAGTAATGAGGCTGACTTATCTTTTGCTTTCGTGCTGACACTCTTTTTGCAAAAAAAATGATAAGAATCAATTAGTTGTCGTATTTGAAAGAAGAAACTGATGATTAGCAAGGAATTATTATACAAAAGTATATAATAAAAAAAAAAGTATATATATATATATATATACATATATATATATATATATATATATGCTTTATACGTTATTGAAAGCGCAGAACAATAAAAACAGAAAAATACAGAACCATGAAAACAGAAGATCATACACACGAGGAGAAACAATCGATTCAATTCATTCGACGAACCCGACATTTAGTATTCACTGTATTGGTACGATTAGGGGTGGCGAGTCCCTTGATCTTCTCGGTATTCTTCACTCTCTCAACGGGTGGAGAGTCCCTTCATCGATAAATCATAGTAATGAGAAGGGAAAGTTATTTGGTAAATAAGTTCGGCATCTGTGGGGTGGCTAGTCCCATTTACATTCGTATATATCGATTGTTGAGTTTCAACTTTAATATAGTGGAAACTAACCAAACCGATTGAGATACAAACATCCTAATGCTTACCCCTTGCTAAGAGGATTCAATTCAATTCTTTATTCCTTTGCACACAAGAAAGACATGTTGTGGAGATCTGTCGCAAATTGCGATCTCAGTTGAAATTATATGTCATCGGTTAACAGCATATTCGCTATCCATTTCCATCAAAATAAAGATGTTCACAGTTAATCTGATATTCACAGTAAAACGAGAAAAGTAGTGACAGTAGAACGATTAGTATTCACAGGAAAAGAAATTAATCACAATCTTAACTTGGAATCAGGAACAACCAAAGAAGGTGTAAGCTCTAAAATAGCCTTTTTGAAAGCGGATGGAGAAGAATTCAAAACAAGCTGGGAAGGAAGCGAGTTCCACAGATTAATACACCGGGATGCACATGTGCTGTGACCCGGAGGAAACTTGAAGGGAAGAGTAATTCTAAGAGCATGAGAACTGCGACTGTAATGAGGCACAGGCGAGATTTGAAATAAGCATGAGCTATCGAAAAGAACATTACGATGTATAGCTTTATGAAGGAAAGAGAGATCAGCAATCGCACGTCTATATTCCAATGTTTTCAGATCCAAATAAGCAAGTCTAGACAAATAGTCAGTTTTAGATAGACCTGCTCTGACGAATAAGCGCCTCGTAAACAATCATTGTATTCTTTCAATATCATTAACATAACCGATTGCCTCAGGGGACCAAACATCCGAACCATACTCAAGAAGAGGCAGAATATAGGTTTTAAATGCTTTAAGCAGTACATGGATGGATGAAGTTTTGAGAGACCGAAAAATTATATTCATGCATTTGTACGCTTTAGCTACCATGATATCGATGTGGTTGGAGAAAGAAAGAGAGAAACGGAAGTGAATACCTAAGTCAAGTGCTTCAAACTTATCCGGCAATAGGGTCTGGTCAATGAAATAAGACTTCTTAGGATAACATATCAATTTGCAAGTTAAACACAAAAATGGCGTTCATCACATAAATGTTGGTATTTTCTTCAAAAAGAGCTTACAGAAATTCTGGAACAACCGCGAGACTCGACGCTGGAATTCTCACTGCATCCAAGGCTCATTGCTTTCTTCGGCAGGGACAAAGACGTAATCGCTCCATTCAAAAGAAGCTTCTTGAGGAAGAGAAGAAGTTCCATACTTTACAGATAAAGTACATATATCTATATTTATAAATACATTCTCAAGTATTCTTTTATTCGATTTTCTTTTCAATCATATACTATACAGATAGAATATACAATCTTCGTGTATATTTATTCATACATTGTAAATTAGTCTTCCGATTAAAATTCTTGTTTTAGAACTTTTTATGTTTTCAGAAGAGGAGGGAGAGGTTTAATAACATTATTGCATCAAATGTTCAATTCACACGGAAACCTTCACATTCTAAGCATACATTTGTGTCACAAACTTTTTGAATATTAAAATTTAACAACTTGCCTTAATTTGTACATTTTAGAGTATGTTTATGGCATAATTATTGTTTCATGATATAATAATAAATAATTGCATGAAACTTCGAACGAAATTCCCATTATGATTTTGATCTACTAATAACCGGCTTTTTTCGCACTTTTTCTCGGTTAAAGTACTTTGCCTTTCATATAAAAAAAACTCCGAGTGCCTTTCAATTTGTATTTAAACCGATTCCATGGAAGATACGAAAAGAAAATAAAGGTTTTCAATTTGTACAGTGCACCGGTTTCAATTAATCAACCCGTAACTTCTAGCGGAATCAACTCGTACATAAATAGTTTACATGATATTGTAAAAATGAATGTCGGAAAATCTATGCAGGATGTCACAGTGTGACAACTTGAATGAAAGCCCGGGGAGCAAGATGGAGTTAGCTGAAGTGAGTGAAAGCTCACCGCGATCATCTGTTCCTTCCCCCTCCATTTCTTTCTCTCTGGCCACCCCAGGAAGGTTCTCTTCATATTTAACTTTGTTTAATGTTGATCCGGATCATGTTTAGATGATTACCTTTATACCATAACAGGTTTGTATAGCAAGAACATTTAAGTTGAAAAAGGTACGCTTCAAATTTGAACGGATACGAAAGTTCGAACAAAAACAAATATGATGGAAAAATTTGACGATTCGAGATAGCAAAAATTAAAAAGCCTACTGTATGGAACCTTATTAGTGTAATAGCCTACTGTATGGAACCTTATTAGTGTAATACAATGGTCGGCGAGATTGCAAATGAGACTGAATTTGCTGTGGAAGACTTCAGAAAAATAGCGAGTTAGTTGCGAACCAAATATGCGGCCCTGTCTGCAGGAAAGAGAACTCGAAGGCGATTGTGGACGGTGAGGGTCATCTGGATCTGTCCTCGCTTGGCATCAACTTCCTCTCGTCCTCCTTCGCGAATGAATACTCGCGAACGAAGTCCCTGAACGTCTCTAATAACTCCTTCCACTCTTTAAACAGCCTCAAGCTGTTCATTCTATGCAGGGAGGTGAATCTTTTCCCGCTCACTTACTTAATTTGTTAAATCCTCGTCAGGCTCTGATCATGAAATTCCAGTGCATAATATGAATCGACTCCAGAAAAAAAACTCAAGATATTTATTATACTTATAATGTACTAACACTAGTAGGCAATGAATGCAATGTTGAGAATGGATGTACATGTATATGTTATGGCTAGAATTGACCAGGCGCTTTAAATTGATCAGATCTCTTTCTTTCAGCTGAATATGAGAACTTTTCTTAAGCGGTCTCGTTAGCTTAAGCCGTACGGCCTCATTAACGTAAACTTTTGCCCAAGCCTAAGCGTTTAAATTATTGTTTTTAAATTTTTTTACTTTAAAAAAACGCTTAGGCTTAGGCAAAAGTTAACGCTATTGAGGCCGTACGGCTTAGGCTAACTAGAACGCATAAGAAAAGTTTTAATGTAAAAATATAAATAAACTAACTTCTGATAAATTTAAAGCGCCTGATCAATTCTAGCCATAAAATATATATTTCATTTTCATTTTCATTTCTTTATTCCAAGCACATGAGATATCATGAAAACACAAACAAGAACAAAGTTAAATGCATGGACTTTCTTCTAAGTGGCGGTGTTTAGGGGTTGCGGTATAGATGAAAAAGGGGGGGAGGGTGATATACTTAAAATCGACAATTATATTAGTCATGAACGAAAGGTTTAGGTAATATCTTTTCAGTAGGCAGAGATAATAATTGTTTTTTGAAACTAGCAGTATTAGGTGTACTGACGATCTCAAAAGGTAATGAACTCCATACTGATAGCTGGCGAGAAACACATGTAGAAATAGAACATTTGCTAATATTATGAGGTGTTTTTAGCCTGAGCTCATGAGAATGGCGAGAAAATCTCTGTACTGCAGACAACTGAAACAAGTTCATAGTTTCAAGTTCACATTTTTTGTGGACACATTTATGAATAAATAAAAGGTCAGATATAGCACGACGATATTCAAGAGTTTCTAGGCCTAACATGGAGATTCTTTGTGAATAGGGAAGTCTGGAATGGCCAGATCTTGCTAGGATTCTTCTCGTAAACGACCGCTGAACTTTTTCAATAGATTTTACTAAGCCGGGGGATGAGGGATTCCATAACTCACTAGCGTATTCAAGAACAGGTCTGACATAAATTTTAAAAGCTGAAGTTAAAAGAGGCGGACATGGTGACTTGAAGGCTTTTAACACCATGTTAACAAGAGCAGAGCCTTTTTTACATTTGTCTTCAACATGATTACGATAAGAGAAACGATCACATATGATTACACCGAGATCTTTGGCAACTCTACCAACTACTAGAGGTTGACTGTTCATGTAATAGACGCTGCGAGAATTGGATGATCCGAGATGAAGTACATTACACTTAGATATGGATAGGGACAAATTCCACTCTAGGCACCAATCGGTTATACGATTCAAAGCTAGTTGGATATAATTACAAGAGGTAGCGCGTCCCATTATCTTTATATCATCGGCGAATAAGCAAAATTTGATAGAATCGGGGATAGCTTCTTTAACAGACTCGATGTACAACAAGAATAACAACGGGCCTAAAGATGATCCTTGAGGTATACCTGATATTACGGGAATTGGGTCAGATAGACTATTATCGATCATAACTGTTTGTGAGCGGCCAACAAGATAATCAGTTAACCATTTAACGATTGGAGAAGAGATACCAAAAGATGCTATCCTATTTAGAAGTAATCTATGATCAACAGAATCAAATGCTTTACTGATATCAAGGAATATTATATCGATAGGGATGCTTTGGGATAACGAGTCAACAATGAACGAATGAGAATCAACTACATAAAGAGGTCACAGTAGACCTCCTAGCTCTAAAACCAGCCTGGTAGGGCGATAAAAGGTTCTCTTTTTCTAAATAGCAAGATACTTCCTTAACAATAATTTTCTCCATAACTTTTGATAAGGAACAGCATAGAGAAATAGGTCTGTAATTGGTAACTAGATTCCGGGAATTGCTCTTGTGTACTGGTTTTACTATAGATCTCTTCCATAGTAGGGAACATATATATATATATACTCGCCAAAAGTGTTAACATTTACTCCATATATCGATTCATTAGCAAGTATGGAGTACAATTAAATATGAAATAAAATATAGCTATAATTGGCTTGAATTGGTGAACCTCTGAGAGTTGGTATGCTCATATGTGAGAGTGGACACTTCTTGTCTTCGAGAACGAGAACTGGAAGAAATCTGAGCGAGCAGGAGTAGAAGACAATAGATGAGTGTTGTCTTGAGTTAAACGTGAGCGAGAACCAGCTATCTATGCTGTCCTCTTTGCTGCCGCTGGCGAATTCTCTTCTCAAGTTGGAGGCAGCCGGCAACCACATCTCCTCCCTCCAGAGACTCGCCTCTTTCTCCCATCTACAGTATCTCAATCTATCCGCCAATCAAATCAAGGTTTGGAACTTCGCTTCAGAGTATTCCAAGTTTTAAGTACGAATGTCTATGTTAAAAAATCACTTGAGAGGTTTTAAGTGAGCTTTGGAAAACCTTGCGCCGTTCATATTCAAATACGGTAAAAACTCGGAGAAGCTTAAATTTTTCCACACAATCGATGGGTGTTTTCGTTTGCTCAGAGATCGGTTCGCAAGGTAGTCTTATGAGATTGTTTGATGTGTATTCACAGAAATTATATACAAAAAAGTATCATGGTAGAAAACTGGGTAAATTACTGTGTCTTCTACAGTTTTAAAATGAAAGAGCATCGTACGGCTTCACAGTCAAGTTCACAAAAGTGATGAGCTCGATTATTTGTTCTACACGGTTTATTTTCACTATTCGATCGATATTTTCAGGAGTTCCCGCAGCTGAGTTTAGAAAAATTGGAGAGCCTGGATCTGTCGTCGAACTTCCTTTCTTCTCTACCGCCGCTCGCTCATTTCCCCTGCCTGCAGTCACTGAATCTCTCCCACAACGAAATCTCCTCCCTCTCTCCACTCCCAACTTCTCTCCCTCCTAGCATCACATGCCTCAACATATCATCCAACCAGATAAACTCGCTCTCCGACTTCTTTTCCCTCTCCCACCTAAGCTCTCTCTACTCGCTCTCGATATCCTCCAATCCCTGTCTTTCCTGCCTTCTCTTCAACCATCGTCCTTTCGTCCACGCCATACTCTATCAAACGCTCATGGTAATTTTTTTTAAAAAAATTCTACAATTTCTATTTGACTATAGCAAGTATGCACATTTAGTGTGTGTGTGAGAGAGAGAGAGATAGAGAAAGAGAGAGATAGAGAGAGAATGGCAGAGGCCTCAAACCAGAACCTGTTGAGGAAGTGGATGGTCACGAGCTTACGGAGGAGGAAGTCTTGCAGGGAGAGTTCATGGCTCAAAACAAGATGTGCAAATTCATGCGAGATGGGAAGAAGGCGGAGGCTGAGCTGAGGGAGTACCTTATCGCCCACTCCTCCTTCTCACCCGACACCCTTCATGGAGGCCCTTCTGCATTGGAGAGCAAGCTGTCCAAGGTAGATCAACAGCCCATTCTGCTGGATCTTCGTTTGGTAGTAGAACAATCGGTACGTTTCAGGTGTTGGCGAAGCGCAGAGAATATTTGTCGACTTCCCAAACAGAGGACGAGTTTTCTTCCGCGCCCTCTCCCTTCTCCCAATGGAAGCGCGTTATTGGAAAGGAGAACATCCTACCGTCTCCTGTATCGCGGTCTTCTTCCACTTCGAGGTTTTATTATTTCTCTGGAACTCCTTCTATCTCTCTTCCTCTTTCTCTCCGTCCTTCCCTATCTTTCAATCTTTTAAAACAGTTTTCTCTCTCCCTCCCTCTCCATTTCTCTCGTTCAATCTTAAAGAACAACTCTCTTTCCAAATGTCTATTTCTTACTCATTATCTCCCTCGCTCTTTCAATATTTCAAAATAGTACCTAACTTCAAATTTAGTAATCTAAATTGCAGAAGCCGACCGTCTTATTATTCGAGTAAGCCTTCTGAAGGAACAGAGTCAACGATTCAGCCGTCCTCCCACTCTTCATCTACATCAACCCTCCATCCACCTTCTGCGTCTTCTCCCACAATGACTCTCTCGCCTTCTTCCCATGATCCATCGACTCCGAAACCCGATCCGAATCAACTGCGGCCTCGATCTCCAAGTCCTCCGGTTCCCCTGCCTCGTCGACTTTTCCCACTCATTGAAGAATCCTCCTTGTCTTCTGCAGCTATTAATGCTTCTCCCCCACATTCACCACCACATAGCCCCTCTCCCTCTTCTCGTAGTGAGATGATCCCTCCCCCTCATCTACCGAGTAGCCCACAGCTGTCTTCTCCCATTCCCTACTCCACGACGTTCTCCGTCCCACCATCCGATCAGACCCCTGTTTCTTCACGCCTTAAAAATGAGAATGACCGCTGTCCTCCTCGATCTGGCTCCCCTCCGCCCCCTCAATTATCTTCCCCTCCGCCTCCCCGATGTCACTCTCTCTCCTCTCATATCTCTCATCTCGAAGCGGACATCGAAGAGCTACGTCGACAGAATGATAACCTCACTTGCACAACAGAAGAGCAGTCATTCTGCATGTGTAAGATCGCTGATAAGCTGGCACGATGCCAAACGGAAGTAAACCGCCTGGCAAACGAGCTCAGAGGTTTGCAGAAAGAGATCAAATTTGTGCCTTGTCCGGTGGACGTGGAAGCCAAAGAAGAGGATGACTCATTTCTCATCTCCTGGAAGAGCCCCCCGAGTCCGCGGGGCTACGAAATGGAGTTGAATGGAGAGTCACTAGGCTCTTTCGAGGGCAGGAATGGCTGCGTACAGCTAGAGGGGCTACCTCCCGGCAGCCACCGCATCCGCATCCGTGCCCTCAGGGCAAGAAGCGCCTCCGCCTTCTCCGCTCCACTCACTATACATAAACAAAGCTCATAACGGGAACGCTCTTCGTTTTGTTTGTCTGCTTTTATAATTGTTATTGTTAACTTATGATGTTTTTTCTCTATCTTTAACTCACTGCCTATAAGAAATGAGAACCTTTTTGAACTCACTTTCCGTGAATTTTGTAAGGAATACGAGTAATTAATTATAATTTTGTGTTAGATATTTAAAATTCTCGTCCACATCACATACGTGTATTATTTGCTTACCTACACAACATTCAAATAATTTACCTAATCATTCGCTTCCTCAACTCCCGCTCAACTTATTTCCTCTTTCAGGCACTTTTTCCGTTAACCGGATAAACGCGTCGCGGTACCCTTCCCCTTTTTATTTTTACATCAAAAAGTTATTTTTACATTAAAAAACGCTTAGGCTCAGTAAAAGTTTACGATAACGAGTCCGTACGGCTTAGCTAACGAGGAAACCGCGACGCGTTTATCCGGTTAACGGAAAAAGTACCCTCTTTTGAGGGTTTACCGTAATTTGATGAACTCACTTCCATATCTCAACTTTCAATGAGATCATCCACCGTGTCTCTTTCCGTCATAATCAATTATAACTTCTTTTTTTAAAACTAGTATATGTATCTTGAATCTATTAGAGAAGAGAAACATTGTAAAAGTGCATAATGTGAAATCAGCAATATTCTAGCAAGTTCTTTTATTTAGGAGTAAGAGCAGACTAAATGTTAGATGAATGGCTTAGTTTCTAATAAAATCGAACTGTATTTATCCTCGCAAGCGCTTTAGAATGACGTCGTTTATGCACCTTTTGCACACAAAAGGAATAAATATTTATATCTTCTTCTGATATGAACAGAAATAGAAGTCGACGAATGTACATTTGAGTTACTCCTATAGCGATTAAATTGATTATTATTATTAATACCTAATTACAAGCGATAATTCAAAACAATCGAGAGAACGATTCAAATGCGGATTGGTACTCCCTCTAGATAGCCGGAACTTGGTGGAATGTCGATCCCATTGAAAAATGCTAAGGACGCCTCTTCTTGAACTAATCTTATGAAATTACTGGAAAAAAATGAGAAACAAATAATATTCTAGGCTTCATACACCTAAACTTGAGAGGTATGGTATAGCATCAGCATATGAGACACAATTACAGTACCTTTTATAAGAAAGTACGGTATGACTACAGTATGAATGCCCACGGGAAACGAATATGATGAGAAAGGCGGCGGAATAAGAAGGTGTGTTTTGATAGATGACAACGTGTGAGCGTGTAAGGTATTGGAGCAAATAACTTCTTGCCACGATTAACTGGCAAATACTGAAGCATAATGAAAGGCGACGACTAAAGGGAGTTGGCGACAGCTCTTTAGAGATTCTCGCAGCCCAGGCAGGACAATTAAGCAGCAGAACAGAGAAAACAATTGATGATAACAAAGTCGGTGCACATTCGGTAAGCAACGACAACAGCTACACACTGGGAGGCACATAATTGGGTTGGGTGGAGACGAAGTAATCGTCGAAGAAGTGGAAGAGGTGGTCAAATGTTGGTCGTCGCTCGGGATTACGGTCCCAACACTTGAGCATCACCTCGGAATAGACCGCTTCCGGGCAGGACCGCGGCATCGGCATACGGTAGCCCTGCTCCACCTGCTCGATCACTTCTCTGTTCTGCATTCCAGCGTACGGTACCTGCAAGCAGAGACGCTTATAAATTGTTTTCTCAATTTTTCCAGTGTCACGATATATATATATATTTTCCAGTGTCATTGATCATCTACTGGAATCGTTTTTTCAAATTGAGTATTAATAGTTTGATTGTTCTCAAGTTTAGCTAACGATATTTCCAAAAGCATGCCAAAGACACTTTTGCCGGAGATCACTAAATGAACTCGAAAACACTTTTTGATTTATATCTTCCACATTGATACTTGCTATGAAAACAATTTTTAGAAGTATTGAATTTTTCACTTTATGAATTCAATTTTTGAGCTTTAAGGTTCTGTCGTCTAAAGATTGGTTCTCATGACCGACATGTCCCTTCGTCTAAAGAATGGTTCTCATGGACGACCTGTCCCTTCGTCATGATCTCATAGATGAGGATTCCGTAGCTCCAAACATCACTCTTCACTGTAAAGTTGCCACACGTGGCTGCCTCCGGCGCAGTCCATTTAATCGGGAACTTGGCACCCGTGCGGGCTTCATATATGTCCTCCTCCATCAGCTTACGAGCCAGGCCAAAGTCTGCTACCTGAATGGGCACTTCTCTCGCGCTGTTTTCTTATTCAAGTTAAGAAAACAGCAAGAAAGGAGGGAGAGGAATAGAAAGACCTTGAAACAAAGAGAGAGAGAGAGAGAGAGTAAGAGATAGAGAATTTACCTTGACCACTGGGACACCGGAAACAGGTTCTCCGACCAAAACGTTTCTTGCGGCCAAGTCTCGATGTACCAACTTCCTCTCTTCCAAGTACATCATTCCATTCGCAATCTTCAATAAACAACTTCATCAAGTTCTTCGAGCTGGTTAGGCTTGTAAGACGCACCATCCACTAAAAAATCTCTAACACAAACCCACCTGGGCAGATATATCGATTAGTGCATTGAGTTGGATGGAAGCGCCTTCTGATCTGAGATAGGAGAGCAGAGAGCCATTGAACATGTACTCGGTGATGATGTAGAAAGGCTCTTCTCTAGTGCAAACTGCGTATAGCTTCACAAGGTTGGGATGGTCGCACTGCTTCATGATTGAAGCTTCTCTGCAGACAATTCTCTTAGCTCTAATTAAAAAGTATTGATGTATGAATAAATAAATAAGTAATTTGCAAAAATTCAAATGGAATACTGTAACGACTGCAACTTCTACAGTACCCACTCATCAACTCTCTTCCTCGATATTCATTTCTTGCACTCCTCGTCTCTCTCTTCTTTCTTTTTTCTCTTTTCTCTCTCCTATCTAACTGAATGCAACCCAACGTACTGCAAGAATGCCTCTGGCGACATTGTCCCGGGTTTCATCGTCTTAATGGCCACTTCGACGATGCCTCGCCATTTACCGTACCAAACCTGAAAGGCGGCTCTTGAATACCGTAATCAACAAACTATCTGCTATAGACTTGAAGTCAAGAAGGAACCTCTCCGAAATTGCCATCTCCCAGCTTCTTCTTGAGTATGAGCTGGTTTCTGGGAATCTCCCAGTTCTGTTGCGTGTTGTGAGAAAGATCCGGTCGGGTCGGAGCTATCCGGGGAGCCGGGAAAGTTAATTGGCAGCAGAGGCCATCCGCCACTTCTGAGAGTTCTCTCATTTCCCATATATCACGCAATTTCCAGACCTCTGTACCGCAACTAAACGATTGACTACCCAAGCGAGAGTGACTACTGTGACTCGGAACATTGTGAGCGAGCGCCTGAAAGTCATGGTGAAGTCATGATGTAACTCTTCCGAATCTCTTTTTTTTAATATGCGCAAGTACACTTTATAAGCACAGTTCCATACAAAAGAGTAGTTTCATTATAAAAGTATTCCAAATAGCCATAAACAATATCTTTACCCCGAAATGGGCCTACGCGTTCTCTTCTGAGTATCAAATGCGCTCAAAACCCTTTAACTAAATTTGTCTCAATGAGACTATCAAAAATACTTATCTCACTTTTTTCTAAATTTTCGCTTAGTACCATGCTTTTCTACTTAATTTTCGCTTAGTACCATGCTTTTCTACTTAATTTTCGCTTAGTACCATGCTGTTCTACTTAATTTTTTTCTCGTACGTTTTTCCTTTTTTCGAAACATCCACACTCTAAAGAAATTGCACAAACCAGTGTAGTAGGTGACGAGTTCTTTGAGGGTCTTGAAGGTTCTTCTGGTTGTTATGTAGAAGCCGGATGAATAATCTAGTTTTTTGATCTTGTAATGCTTCACGGTCCCGCCACGATTGTCGTCATTGTCTCGGATGGTCAGAGCATATCTGCAGAAACAACAAAAACCTGTAATACTAGGCCAACCACCTCGGTCGAGAACGCGCTTACTTCAAATAAGAAAAAAATTAGTTCAATCCTAACTCTTGCACTACTTTTTCCCATACAAAATTCTTATTATCTTTATAAAAAAAAAATCAAAGTTCTCCATTCCATGATAAAATTCGAAAGAGCTCCATGACTAAAGGCTGAAGAAGAAAACATTAAAGAGAAGTTTTGAACGGACTCTAATTGATCTGCTTCTCGCTCGCGGATGAGAAAAGTTCCCTTGGGGAGATTATTCGAGAGCACCAATCTCTCCGCCCGATTCCGTGGAATCTTACCGGCGTACCATCTGCAACACACACTTCATATCTACCTTTACAATGTTTTCTAAGTTCAGCAGAAGACAGGTTCAACCAGAGGTTAAATAGTGACCGGATCGCTCCCGTCGGCGGATACATGTACACACACGACAAAAAACTCCCTCTCTTTTGATACAATTTTCCTTCATCCCCTCTTCTTTTTTCCTCCAAACTTTGAGCGGCGGATACATGTAAACCCAATTTGGGCGGCTCCATTTAACCATTGGGTTCAACTCTTTCAACTCATATGTCAGAGTGAAAATTCAACTTTTGAAGTTAAAATAAGTGGCAAACTCACAACTAAGGTAATTAAGTACTTATAAAGAGTAAAATAACCAGCGTCATCTACAACGCAGGCCCTGCCCCAACTCCTGACACATGAAAATACTAGCAAAATTTATAGGTTTTTATCATTTTTTTCTCAATATTTTATCTTTTATCTTATTTCAATATTATTTCTCAATTTAAATTTTTATCAAAAGGGTTCGTAATCATCTCAATAAGTTAATAAACCTCAGGAACAGTTAATAAAACTCGTTAAATTGGAAATAAAACTTGCGTAGGTAAGAGGTTTACTAGTTTAGAAATATTTCGGCTAGTAAACTGAAATGGCTGCAGAAAAAGTTCTGTTGAAATAACTGCAAAACCAACTCTTCACTCTCGACTGTTTTCTGTATGGCGACAAAGTTCCTCGGAACATATCCCTGTTGGTTGCTCCGGTGATGGAGAACATACCTCAATCAATAAGTCTGTGTATCAATCAATAATTCACCAGGAGCTGACAAGTCTCCCCTTCTCCCCAGTCTCTTCTCTTTGCTCGCTCCGTTGACTACTCTCTCGCTCGCTTTTTTCATCATTCAAGGTTCCGCCCGTATTGGCGGTTTATTCTCCTTTTCATATACATATATTGTTTGTAGCAATCTCGAATAAAAATCTTTTTTTTATTAAAAGAGCAAAAAGATAAGTCATTTAAAAAATAAGCAAATCTTGAGATTCGGAGTCATCGTCTCTCTATTTTTTTCAAAGTGGCAAGCTAAAATTGTACTTCTTCAATTTCACCTTTCTGCCTTCATCATCATGTTTATGATTCATTTTTTGGCTCTTATATACTCAAGGGCATACCCAAGACGCAGACATTGGAATACTAGACGAAAAATTGGCTTTAAACACTACGGTTTCAATTTTTTTCTTCATATGCTATCATTCTGAGCATCAGAGACTCCGATTCGTGGAAAAAAATTTACATCAAAAAACTAATTTTACATTAAAAACCCGCTTAGGCTTAGTAAAAGTTTACGCTAACGAGGCCCTACGGCTTAGGCTAACGAGACCGTTTCACAAAAAAATTCCACTCTGCACTGTCTGGCGTCTAGTATGCCCATGAGTATATAAGAGCCCTTTTTTTTTAAATTGTTGTTGTGTCAACTCATTCTCTTCAAGTGAATTCTTTGAACGTATCCCCTAAGGGTTTTCAAGAAAAAGGTACAGCCGCCCGCCAAAGGCGGAAAAAAGTTTTTTTCCCATAAGGGTAGTGATTTAAAAAAAACAGAAGCCCGCGAACTTTTTTGTTTTGTTTTACATGAGGGTCTCTCTTTAGGATTTGGAAAAACAGAAGCCCGCCGACAAAAGGTCTGGCATGACTATTCAACCCCTGACCCCTCCTTCTTTTGAGTGGTGTCTTTTTCAGATAGAATTCCTTCTTTATAACAGAAAAAATTCTTCTCAAAACAAATTAAAAATGCTTTTCTACAGTATCGACTTGAAGAAAGATACCACCAATCATTGTTGGTGTGATCGAGGAGAGACATGACGTCACCCTTCTGGAAGGAGAGATCTTCGTCAGCACGAGACTCATACGAGTACAGAGCGATCACGACTTCTTTATCTTAAAATTATTCTTCTTCTCAAATCGGTTCTCCATTTGATTTTCATGAAATAATCTTATGATGTTTCCAAGTATTTGTGAAAGAACCATAAAGACTTCTTTCAAACAAGAAGTCTTTTTTACTACCCTTATAAAAAGTATGTGAAATATAAGACTTATTATGAGGAAACGGCCAACAGCAGAGAGAGCGAGAGTGTGTAATGTAGAGAGAGGATGCAGACAAACACAACATTTTTATCACTAGCCTTTTGGAATGGCGCTTAGATTTGCGCATAGATTCGAAAGGCTTTGCGGGTTAGGGAAACAACCTGTGATGAAGTAAAGGCAAACTCAGGGGATTTGCCGAGAGCGAGTGAGTAAATATAGAACGCATACGTACATAAACTTCAAATGCTTATCCTCAGGGGTTTTTTAGTGTGCAAGAAAAAGGTACAGACGCCCGCCAAAAGCGGAAAAAAATTTTCACGGAAAAGCCCCCTCATGATAAAAAAAATACAGAGGCCCGCGAACAGTTTTTTGTTTCACATAAGGGCCCCCCCTTATGATTTGGAAAAACAGAGGCCCGCCGACAGAAGGTCTGTCATGACTATTTAACCCCTGCTTATCCTTGTTTGGAAGCGCATAGACTTACACTTGGATTTTACCTTCTTTTTTTAAAGTGCGGGTTAAAAAAGTGCATAGAAGCGTTTGGAAGCGCATAGACTTACACTTGGACTTTACCTTCTTTTTTTAAGTGCGGGTTAGAAAAAAGCACATAGAACCTTTTTTGGAAGCGCATAGACTTACAGTTGGATTTTACCCACAGTGCGGTTCAGAAAAACACCATGTTCATGATCGAGAAAAGTTCTACCTGATTACGGAAGCATGGCTCATCCTAAAACTGTGAAATTAAATGAGAGCGAAGACTGGTCAACAAAAATCTGAGTAAAAAATATCGAGTTTTCAAAAAACCAAAGAAAAATGAATAGTTACAAAATTAAAAGAGAGCTTCGTGATATTTTTGATGAATTACAGTACAGTCAGGGGTTTCTTAGTTGGTCCGAAAATCCTTTGACAGTCAGGGGTTTCTTAGTTGGTCCGAAAATCCTTTGACAGTCAGGGGTTTCTTAGTTGGTCCGAAAATCCTTTGACAGTCAAGGGTTTCTTAGTTGGTCCGAAAATCCTTTGACAGTCAGGGGTTTCTTAGTTGGTCCGAAAATCCTACAGATGCCCGTCGGAGGCGAACATTTTTGTATACAGACACTTGCCTCACAACTCGAAAAAAAATTCAAGTTTTCATTTCATGAGATAAAATGTTTTTTGAAAAATTCTCACCCTTATAAGATAAAAAAATTTTTCACATAAGGGTCCCCCCTTATGATTTAAAAGACAGACGCTCGCCAAAGGTCTAAAACAGACGCCCGCCGACAGGCGACCTGAAATGACTAAATAACCCCTGATTACAGTTGAGTAGCGAATGAATATCATTCCTTTACATTCGCTCGATATCTATTCCCACTTTTTGTTATCAAACCCGATAATTTCAATTTAATCAGTTTTTCGAACAACTAAACTTTAAAAGTACAATAAAAAATGTATAATAATAAATACGACAGCACATGCACTGGTCGATTTTTGGAAAATGATTGTTTTAAAAACTCAGTGAAGGAGTAATGCGAGATTTTATAATATTTCTTCAAAGAACCTGAGTATTTCCACCTCTCAACTTTTGATCTCCTGTTCTATTAGCTAATTTTGAAATATGAACCTTGCATCCTCTCAGGATTGTTCCTCTGAGGAGTAAGATGACTTCCCGGGATCTCCCCGCAGGTGACCGAGTACATGGTCCCTCCTCCCATGTGGTTGCTGTCCCCGCCGGGTAACCTTTCCAATCTCTGCAATCCAATTGCATCTTGAAAATGCAAGAGCTAGTGTTCCAGAATATTCGTGAAAAACTCACTCAATTCGTAATTTGCACTAGATGTAACTCACTGCTCCAGGTGTGGCGAAATTATAGGTCTGCACGACTTTTGTGCGAAAAGTCCCAATTTTCATACTTGCCCGGACCGATCCTTTCAAATCAGAGGGGCCAAGAAATCTCTGGGTGCCCCTGAACTCTTAGTAACTCACGTGAAGCCCCTGATCACTCCTTCCAGAGGGGGGTTGATCTCTGGGTGCCCCTGAAGCCCCTGATCTCTTAGTAACTCACGTGAAGCCCCTGATCACTCCTTCCAGAGGGGGGTTGATCTCTGGGCGCCCCTGATAACTCCTTTCAGAGGGGGGGGGGGTTGATCTCTGGGTGCCCCTGATCTCTTAGTAACTCACGTGAAGCCCCTGATCACTCCTTCCAGAGGGGGGGTTGATTTCTGGGTGCTCCTGAAGCCCCTGATCTCTTAGTAACTCAGGTGAAGCTCCTGATCACTCCTTCCAGAGGGGGGGGGGTTGATCTCTGGGTGCCCCTGAAGCCCCTGATCTCTTAGTAACTCACATGAAGCCCCTGATCACTCCTTCCAGAGGGGGGTTGATCTCTGGGTGCCCCTGAAGCCCCTGATCTCTTAGTAACTCATGTGAAGCTCCTGATCACTCCTTCCAGAGGGGGGGGTTGATCTCTGGGTGCCCCTGAAGCCCCTGATCTCTTAGTAACTCACGTGAAGCTCTTTCGCTCTGCTATCACACTGAGCGTTGGACTCTTTCGCTCTGCTATCACACTGAGCGGTGACCCTTCCTATTGCTCTCATATTGATTCTTTCTATATCAATTGTTGAGCCAGTCCTTTTCTCAAACCAATTCCAAACAAACAGATATGTCTGTTCCCTCGTCAGTTTCTCAACCCTCATCTGATGTACAAATTCTGATCCAAGCTGTCAACCGTCAAAGCGACCAAATCTCCCAACTTCTGAATGCAGTAACCTCAATGATGACGACATTATCTTCTCTCATTCCTCTTCTCTCTAAGCTCACAACCCAAACCCCGGCCCCTCCATCCAACTCTTTGATGACTTCCTCTCTCATATCGCAGCCTGAACTTCTCGCCTATGACGCGGTCAGGAGAGTCCTTCAGGAAGACAAAGTCATTCTGGAAGAGAAGGCTCACAACATCGTTTTGGTCGGCATTCCGGAGGAGATAAGAAAAGACGCCACGGATCAACATGATGGAAAACTTCTTGATTCTCTCGTTAGTGAACTCAATATACCTTCTCTCACTAATGCATTCAACCAAGGTTCTATCACTCATCGACGCTTCGGAAATGAAGAGAACAAGAGAAGAATTCTTAAGATTCATTTTCCATCGCCATCTCTCCGAACAGAAGTACTTCGAAAACTACGAGTCCGTCGTCCTGAAGTACTTCGCATATTTCCTCACGTGTACGCGAGAGAAGACCTTACCAGAGAAGGACTCCAACTCGAGAAGGACTGCAAGAAACTCGCTAAAGAAAGAAACGACAAAGCTGGATTGATGGAGTGGGGGGTACAAGGAACAAGGCTCATTCGATTCTCTCATCCGCGTCCTCTATACACTCCGAAGACAGACGCTGAGGCTAATGGTTCTCTTCAAAACGTGACGGTGACAAGAGGAAAAAGGATGGACGCAAACGATGTACAGAAATAGGTCAGTAGTGCTGATGGCGATAGCCTGTTTACTTCTTCTTATATTTGGAATAGCCAACATAGTATTAGAGGAAATTTTAGTTTTTACTATAGTAATTGTCGCTCTATACGGAATAAATTGTACGATCTTAATCATTTATTATCTTTAACGCAATACAATGCTATTTGCTTTTCAGAAACTTGGTTACACGATAGTGAACCTGATGTCATTTTACATTCAAATAAACCATATTCTGTTTTTCGTTCTGATAGAAACTCTAATATCAGTAACAGAGGTGGCGGAGTAGCAATTTTAGTGCAATCTAGACTCAGTCCAGTAGCAACTTCGTCGATGTCAGTTTCAGAATGTGAAGCTATTACAGTTGAGTTACAATGTAGTGACAAAAATTCATATTTTTCTCGGGTTAGATTAATGTGTGTTTCAATTCAATTTTATTACGTGAAAACATTACATGCAGCAACGCATAAATTAATCACGTGGTACGAGATTAAACAATTGAATTGTTTGAATTACATAAATAGGTGAAACAATGCAGATTACATCCAGGCAAACATATATCATTCATCAACACTATTAATTTCGGTGAATATACGAGCTGATCGTATAGAGAAGGCATTTCTTCTGCAAATAGTTCTCGGAGCAGGGTGGATTATTTTGAAAAATGCGCCTCTAGTGTTGGACGCTCTTATTTCAAAGTTGTGGTGCGTCCTGTCATAGAGTACTTTTTCCTGTGGTGCGTCCTGTCAGAGAGTACTTTTTCCCAAATATCAGTTTCAAGAGTAGTTTGAGGTCGTTAGATTCTCTAACAGAGAGAAGAGATACTAGGCCTAGTTGATTGTTTCTCGTCTGACTACTTGGCATATTATTAAACGAACAACCAAAGCACCGGCGAAAAACGCGACGCGTAAAATAATTTTGAACCTTCTCTAGTACAGCTATGTCCTTAGCGAAATGTGGGGAGTAAACAGTTGTACAGTGTTCTACAATAGATTTAATGTATATCTTGTAAGCGTTAACAAGTACATCCGGTTTACGACTCTTGAGAACTTTAAGAATAAGATGACATTTACGCTTTGCTTTCTGAGCTATTGTTGAGCAATGAGCAGAAAAAGTCAACTTGTTGTCTACAATAAATCCTAAATCACGAATCTCGTTGAGGTAGGGTAGGGAGTGACTATTTATAGAATATGGAAAATGAGGGGAACTCTGGGTACCAATTCTTAACACAGCACATTTTGGTAGAGATAAAGGCAATTGCCAAGCGTCGCACCACTCCACTATGGTATCAATCGAGTGTTGCAGTGTTGTATGAGAGTCTGTTTTAGAAAAAGACTTATAAACTTTCATGTCGTCTGCAAAAACTTTAATTTTACAATTAGAAGAAGTTATCATATTCACTATATCAGATGTATAAATGATGAATAATAATGGGCCTAAGACACTGCCTTGGGGAACACCACTGGTAACCATGAAACTATTAGAAAGTGATTGATTAACTATCGAACTATCGATTAACTATGTTTATCGATCTCCCAGTGCCCCAGACGATATCATGAATGAGTTATTAGCATACTTCTCTTTAAATACCATTCCCAATGTCCCTCTCATAATCGTTGGTGATTTGAATTTGCCTTGTATTGATTGGGACAAGTTGACGTGTTCTAAGAGCTATTCTTCTACTCAATTTCTTAATTACTGTTGTGATAACCATTTCACTCAGTACATTCTGATGCCGACTCGAAGTCAGAACATTCTTGATCTTCTTTTATGCAATCATCCGATTATCTCTTCTTCTAGTGTAATTGCTCCCTTCACATCCCAGTGCGATCATAATTCTATTTGTTTCGATTGTATTACCTCCAAAGTATTCGATGACATAATCAAGCCTATAAAACTTTATTCTGAGGCAAACTGGCATATGATTGAGTACTTTATTTACTGTCATGATTGGACCTTGGCATTATCATCTCTTGACCCTAATCAAGCTTACAACTATATCGTTGATCTACTATGTGACCTTATCGATCGCTTTGTGCCAACTGTTGTTCCTAATTCGTCCTCCTATAGATATCCAGCGCGTATTCAACGCTTATTCAATAAGCTTCAGAAAGTTTCAATTACTGCTCCTTACTCCGAATATTGTAAAAATCTATCAAGAAATTTTTCTTCTGAGCTTTATGATTTTGAAACATCTAAGGAAACTTCTCTGATTGTTAAAGGCAACCGTAAACAGTTTTTCTCGTATTGTACAAATCGTATTAAATCTCAAAACGATTCCTATGTTTTGTATGACAGTAGTGGAACGGTAGTGACGGACCCTTCCATAAAAGCTGAAATGTTTTCTTCTCAGTTCTCATCAACTTTCTCTGAACCGTCTCAGAATGTTCTTCCTGTCCCTATTTTAGCTCCCTTCGATCAACACTTTTCTCTTGAAATAATTGATGATCAAATGATAATCGAGGCTGTTTCTAAGTTAGAGAATAAATGTAATACCTCACCCGATTCCATTCCGAACATTTTTATCAAAAAATGTAAATTTGCGTTGTTGAAACCTCTGCGTATTTTATTCAACAACTGTTTAATGACTGGAATCGTACCCGATATGTGGAAGTTTGCTATTGTAAAGCCTCTGCTCAAAAACAAAGGACCTCCTATCTTATCAAATTACAGACCCATTTCTTTAACCTGCTCGATTTCTAAAGTAATGGAAAAAGTTATTGTTAATTCTATTTCAAAGTATCTTGAAGAGCGTTCATTGCTCTCCCCTTTTCAAGCCGGTTTTCGACCTAATCGATCGACAATCACTTCTTTAGCCGAATCATATTCCTTCATAACCCACTCTCTGAGTTCAAGTATTGATATTGATGTAATTTTCCTAGACATCTCAAAAGCTTTTGATTCTGTAGATATTCGATTTCTATTGTTTAAATTGAATTCACTTGGTATTGTAGGGCCAGCACTTAAATTTATCTCTTCTTTCCTCAACTCCCGTAAACAATCAGTGATCATCGATGGTATCAACTCAGTACCAGCTTCAGTTTTAAGTGGTGTTCCTCAAGGTTCTTCAATAGGCCCGTTGTTGTTTTTACTGTTCATTGACGACATCAAGAAAGTTATCCCTGCTACTATTCGCTTCAGTATTTTTGCCGATGATGTTAAGCTGCTAGCTCAAGTACCCTTATATTCAGATGACTTACAAACAGCAGTCAACAATATATTTGAGTGGTGCACTCAGTGGAACCTTACTCTATCAACTTTTAAATGTACTGTTCTTCATATAGGCAAGCAATCGGTGTTTCACCCCTACTCTATCAACCATATTCCATTGATTGTTACCAACCAGGTTAAAGATTTAGGGATTTTGTTAACTCATGATTTCCGTTTCAATTCTCATATTGAGAAGATTTGTAAAAAAGCCTCTTCTACTGCAAACCTTATTCTGAAGGCTTTCAAGACCAAATCATGCGAAATGCTCATGCTTGCTTTTAATGTATACGTTAGACCGATTCTCGAATACGGGACTGAAATTTGGTCCCCTACCACGAAATACCTCATCAATGATTTAGAATATGTACAACGTAATTTTACTAGAAGGCTGTTATATAGATGTGGTAATGTAAGCCTGCCTTATTCTCAGAGATTGAAACTGCTCAAAACTGAGTCATTAGAATATCGTCGAACATTCAGAGATCTATGTTTTTTGCACAAATGTTTACATAACAAATGCTCTCTCGATTTTTCCTTTCTATACATTTTATCTCCCCCCAAGTATAATACAAGACAAGCGCACTCTCTCAGAATTCGTCTGCCTATCGTTTACCCGGCTAGGTTGTCTACGTTTGTCTCTAGATCAATAGCAATATGGAACTCCCTTCCGGAAGATATCGTTGTAATCGAAAGTTCTTCAAGTTTTGCGACAAGACTAAAAAAAATTCCATTTGAAGTTGTGCTTCCTTGTCCGAGTGTAACAGATTGACGATTATTTGTATTTACATACATATGTATAGGACACAATCTTCTGATTATAAATAACTATAGACGCTATTTCATATCATTTTTTTTTCTTAGATGATATTTGGATTAGTTGAATGCCATTCAGCACTTTTGAATGAATGATTGTTTTTTTTCTTCTTTGTCTCCCTATCCTACGCGTCCATGCTAATTGGAACTACCATTCATAATTGTATTACAAGTTGTTGTTCTTGCATGGAATAAATGAATTGAAAAAATTGAAAATTGAAGCCCCTGATCACTCCTTCCAGAGGGGGGTTGATCTCTGGGTGCCCCTGAAGCCCCCTGATCTCTTAGTAACTCACGTGAAGCCCCTGATCACTCCTTCCAGAAGGGGGGTTGATTTCTGGGTGCCCCTGAAGCCCCTGATCTCTTAGTAACTCACGTGAAGCCCTTGATCACTCCTTCCAGAGGGTGTGTTGATCTCTGGGTGCCCCTGAACTCTTAGTAACTCACGTGAAACCCCTGATCTGTCCTTCCAGAGGGGGGGTTGATCTCTGGGTGCCCCTGAAGCTTCTGATCTCTTAGTAACTCACGTGAAGCCCCTGATCACTCCTTCCAGAGGGGGGGGTTGATCTCTGGGTGCCCCTGATCTCTTAGTAACTCATGTGAAGCCCCTGATCACTCCTTCCAGAGGGGGTTGATCTCTGGGTGCCCCTGAAGCCCCCTGATCTCTTAGTAACTCACGTGAAGCCCCTGATCACTCCTTCCAGAAGGGGGGTTGATTTCTGGGTGCCCCTGATCTCTTAGTAACTCACGTGAAGCCCTTGATCATTCCTTCCAGAGGGTGTGTTGATCTCTGGGTGCCCCTGAAGCCCCTGAACTCTTAGTAACTCACGTGAAACCCCTGATCTGTCCTTCCAGAGGGGGGGGTTGATCTCTGGGTGCCCCTGAAGCTTCTGATCTCTTAGTAACTCACGTGAAGCCCCTGATCACTCCTTCCAGAGGGGGGTTGATCTCTGGGTGCCCCTGAAGCCCCTGATCTCTTAGTAACTCACGTGAAGCCCCTGATCACTCCTTCCAGAACTCCCCACTTCATCGTTTTTGGAGAAGCAAGATCCCATCTCCTCTTGAAAAAGTCTGGAAAAAAGAAAATAACCATGTGAAACTCCTTTTTAGATAAATTTTTGTTGAAAGAAACTTAATGCTTCATAGCTTAGTTGAATGTCCCGAATAATTTTTTTATGATTGATAAATGATATCAACTTTGATGTTTCAATTTCATCATTTAGAAATACGCTATTTAGAATACAAACTTTCTTGTTTGAATGGCTGCTAACTTGACCAAAACTGAACTAAAACAACTCGATCAGGATGTGCTTGAGTCAGGATGTGCTTGAGTCAGGAATTGCTTGAGTCAGGAATTGCTTGAGTCAGGAATTGCTTAAGTCAGGAATTGCTTGAGTCAGGAATTGCTTGAGTCAGGAATTGCTTGAGTCAGGAATTGCTTGAGTCAGGAATTGCTTGAGTCAGGAATTGTTTGAGTCAGGAATTGCTTGAGTCAGGAATTGCTTGAGTCAGGAATTGCTTGAGTCAGGAATTGCTTGAGTCAGGAATTGCTTGAGTTAGGAATTGCTTGAGTCAGGAATTGCTTGAGTCGGGAATTGCTTGAGTCAGGAATTGCTTGAGTCAGGAATTGCTTGAGTCAGGAATTGATTGAGTCAGGAATTGCTTGAGTCAGGAATTGCTTGAGTTAGGAATTACTTGAGTCAGGAATTGCTTGAGTCAGGAATTGCTTGAGTCAGGAATTGCTTGAGTCAGGAATTGCTTGAGTCAGGAATTGCTTGAGTCAGGAATTGCTTGAGTCAGGAATTGCTTGAGTCAGGAATTGCTTGAGTCAGGAATTGCTTGAGTCAGGAATTGCTTGAGTCAGGAATTGCTTGAGTCAGGAATTGCTTGAGTTAGGAATTGCTTGAGTCAGGAATTGCTTGAGTCAGGAATTGCTTGAGTCAGGAATTGCTTGAGTCAGGAATTGCTTGAGTCAGGAATTGCTTGAGTCAGGAATTGCTTGAGTCAGGAATTGCTTGAGTCAGGAATTGCTTGAGTCAGGAATTGCTTGAGTCAGGAATTGCTTGAGTCAGGAATTGCTTGAGTCAGGAATTGCTTGAGTCGGGAATTGCTTGAGTCAGGAATTGCTTGAGTCAGGAATTGCTTGAGTCAGGAATTGATTGAGTCAGGAATTGCTTGAGTCAGGAATTGCTTGAGTTAGGAATTACTTGAGTCAGGAATTGCTTGAGTCAGGAATTGCTTGAGTCAGGAATTGCTTGAGTCAGGAATTGCTTGAGTCAGGAATTGCTTGAGTCAGGAATTGCTTGAGTCAGGAATTGCTTGAGTCAGGAATTGCTTGAGTCAGGAATTGCTTGAGTCAGGAATTGCTTGAGTCAGGAATTGCTTGAGTCAGGAATTGCTTGAGTCAGGAATTGCTTGAGTCAGGACGTGGGAATGAGGAATACATTTTTTAAATCTCCCACAAGTCACTGATTTAATGTTAAGAGCAAAACCTCGCAAAAAATTCCATTACTTTTAATCTCTGTTCTACTTCGATGCTGCTTCTGCAAGTTTTTTCAGACGCGCTACCAAATCTTCATTGTCAACTTTTGCAAATTTCAGTAGCACTTTCAGCAAAAACTTCTAGATTTACCTTGAAGGAAGTAAAATGTTCGCTAAAAGAACTGAATGTACTCCATGTTGGAATTTTGAGATGAAAAAAACTCTTACCTAATCACAAAAAACTTTATACATATATATTATTGGCACTTTTTCACTTTAGTGGCCCCCCCTCCCAGAGGTTCAATTGAGTCAGTTCAATTGGGTCATTTTCTTGATACGGCCTCGTTAGCTAAGCCGTACGGCCTCGTTAGCGTAAACTTTTTCCTAAGCCTAAGCGTTTTCAATGTAAAATAAATTCTTTAATGTAAAAATAATTTCCTTAATGTAAAAATAATTTTTTGTAAATGCAAATAAGTCAGAAGTATGACCCAATTGAACCTCTGAGAGGGGGGGGCACTTAAGTGGAAAAGTGCCATATTATCTACATCATACGATGCCAAAGCAAACACACATTACAATTAAAACTCGAGCACAAACATCGAAGAAGAATACATATAAGTTTATCAGCAATCAAGTAAGCGAATCATTTCTCCTATATCAATAGCAATACTATATCGTTGACTGTCGTCATCAACCACCAACAAACGTTTAAACTATATCTTCTTTCCTAAATAATGTTTTGAAGGACTTCTAGTAGATGTATTAAACATCTACTAGGCATCTTAGAAAACCATCGAGAGATTCGCAATACAAAGCAATTGTGTCTAGCCGAATTCCTGGTACCTTCTATAAAATTCCATCAACATTCCTTCTGGTTGGAGCTTTCTCTTGGGAAACTGTTGTTTTTTGTTGGGAAAACTGAGGCTAAGATTTTGTCAAAGATTAAAACCGACTCAGTTTCTAAACTATAACTTCTTAGTTTACTAGTTGTTTCAAAGTCAAAACAAGAACCAACCAGCGGTCGCCAGATCTTAGGCAGGGATATGTGTGCAGTATTCGCCTCTTCTATTCATTCCTCATCCACTTCTCTGTCGATCTACAACTATTTTTTTACCAATTCACAACAGAAAGGGGAGGATTCGAAGGTCGTTCGTTGGGTATTTACATAAAAACGCGACAGAACCACTTTCTTTCTTTATTTTTGTTCTCGATATACTTCAAACGACCCCGCAGAGGAGATTTTACCAAATATCATCGTAATGAATTACTGAATAATGTAAGAATAAAGGCAAAACGGAGCCTAAACGTATGTGAAAGCAAAACCTAAGGCACCGCATCAGTCATAGCAAACATCGAATTTCAGTGGAAATGCGTGTTGGAGATAGAGAGAGAGAAAAGCAGAAGCTGCAGAAAATCAGGTGAAATTATCTGTGAACGACAAGAGAACTCTTCTGTTGTGATGAGCTATCGAATGCAGAGTAACATGAGAAGAGTTTTCCTCTTCTCTCAGCTAATACAACTTCATATTCCAGAGAGTGGGAAGGGGAAGAAACAATCTCAGAATCGGTCACATGAAATGCTATTCGGGGGAAGCAACAAGAAAAGGTCCACAACGGAGGGATAGGAGAGTATTAGTGGCCGCCCGTAGAATAAGAAGAGAACGAGAGAGCTGCAATTGATGGACGTCGGAGGGAGCGTGCAGCGCGAGGAGAGAGCAGACTGCGAGACAATTCGCACAATGCACCAGAATAAGAGACGCACTGTGGTCACTCCAATTAGCCGTAGCTCAATAATCACACTCAACCTTCATCTCGAAGGACCAGCAGTAGCATTCACTTGCTTTCAATTAAATATTCAGTTCTCCTTATCAGTTGGTTAACAAAAATACCACTGAACAAATTATTTTTTCCGGATTTGGGAAAACTCAAGAAATAAATATAAAAAACAAGAATAGTTAGTCTGTGCTGTCATTTGTCATTTTTAGAGTTTTCAACTATTAATCTTCCCAGTTTGTATTAGCAACGAAATTTTTTCCTCTTTTCTTGTGTAACGCTAATATTCAGCAAGAAAAACTCCACATCGATTCCTCTCGAAAACTCTCTTCTACCATGAATTATCGAGGTTGAGTCAGATTATCATGCATTGCCACTGCAAACGATAGTTCTCTGTTTACTACTTTTCTTGCCATGTAATGTATACAAAAAGGATCTAGCATTACATCGGCTTACGTTCTGCCGTTTTCCGCCCTTGCTCGTGTTCTGAATACAATTCGAATATTTTATATTTATTATAAATTTCTCGCCAATCTCATCTAAATATTGTCTTCTTTGAGGTAACAAGGCACTTTTTACACGTTTACAGAGCTACAACGTTCGTAAAATAAAAAAAGGCAATCTATTAGTGATTGTGATTTAGAAGTTTGAAAGACTTGGGAACTGTATGCAAAACAAACTATCAACATCAGTCCAGAAAAAATGTTTCAACTAGTTTTTTTTATTCACAGACACAGATTGGGAATGGCTTGCGGTTAGCAATCTACTCATTGATGAACTTAAAATGCTGTTTCTTTTTTTAAAAAACCCTAAAAAGTATGACACGAATAGACACGACTCATATTTAAAAAATTATCCCCACCTCGGCCATATTAGAATTTCGTAACGGGAAATGTTGATAATTATCAAACCTGTTACAATCGTCAAAATGTTGACACTTGTAAACAATGAAATGAAGGGGGATAATTGGGTTGGGGGGAGGGTAAGCGTAGAGATTTCATCGTGTTTTTATAACTCCCAGGGGGTCCTCAAAAGCGGATGAATCTGTGTTTCGCTGCACGAACGAATTCAATTCTAATCCCGCCATTCTGACCACGCCCACACCTGTAAGCAGAACATCATTTACACTTCTATTTGTTCATTTCTTTCTTACTTTCAGTTTTCAGACAGTCTCCACAATCAAATTTCAAATGTTAATTTTCATAGGACATTTGCTGATACTACGAATGCGCAGATCTACGGATTTGCTTATAGAGAAAGTCTAACGAAAATTTACCAATCACCCTATGTTCGCTTCACTGGACAGCTATGAAATGACAAAATTTTTCATACAGTCACTGACTTCGACCCCCCAACCGACTTCGACCCATTTAAATGAAGTTTCAAGATTTAAAACATTTTAGAATAAAACAAAATTTGTCATTGGATTGTGGATTGCTCTTTCTAATTCTAAAATACAAAATTTTTTAGAACTTAGCTCTGAAGTTGCTTTATGAAACATCGAGGCTGGTATTCATTAGTTTTCTTGTCTTGTATTTTTTCTTCAAAAATTTAGAACGGTTGGCGGCCGAAATGTAACGGTCAAAAAAAAATTTTTTTTCTGTTTTCACTTAGGCGAAGCTCGATTGAATTATTCTAAAAAAAATTACTTTTATATATTCCTTCATTAATCTTTGGGAAATATATACAGACCTCCTCCGAGCCTCCGGTAGTTCATTGCAGCCGTCAGCCTCCACTGTCTCGTTTCTGGATCCAAAACCTTGAAACAAGAACAGAAAATCTTTGTTTATCTTCTTCTTCCTCGCGCTTCTTCCCGCCTTGTGGCAGGGTACGCGCTCCTCGAAGACAAGGGACAGACCTACCCTGGTAGAACAATTGGCTGCGTGCCGAGTCAATGCTACTGTGTCTAGCAGCAATGGGAAGAGTCAGACTCGTGCCAGAGCACTACTAACATTTCTTAACATCCTTGGTTTGGTTGGATCTGCCTGGGTAGGAAGTCGAACTTGAGACTTTACGCACAATAGTCGAACACACTACCATTGTGCAACGCGCGGACTAGGGAATCTTTGATACTGTACTCAATAATCGGGCCATGTTTCATTATTTATTATGAAAAGAACAAAAAAGTGTACCTCGACAGTCTTCAAGTAGGTCGTGCCATCGAATCCGCCTACTGCATGCAGACGATCATTCACGACTGCGAGTCCAACCTTAATCACTCGACATTCATTAAAACCAAAATCAGCGCCTAAAGCACAAATAGGGCATAGATCGACACCAACTACATGAAGAATTCCACATATAATACAGTATCCATTAGTATCAGGGATTCACATAAAGTACCCATTAGCGGATAGATCCTCACACCTTCTACAGTACTCATCAAGGCTAAAACTCGCATCTACCTCACTACCGGTGAGAGAATAGATCCACACCAACATCAAATTAGGGTATAAAGTGAAGAAAAGTCTCCTCAGTCTTGACGTATTATGTCAACGATTCTTTCTCTTTTCTCTGCTTCTTCAGTTTAATTATCATTTTATAGTCCTACCATATTCTCGAAGATCAGTTTCTTTTCCTTCTCATCAAGGAAGAGAAGAAACATCAACTACAGTACTCATCAAGGAAGAGAAGAAACATCACCTACAGTACTCATCAAGGCAGAGAATAAACATCAACTACAGTATAAACAGTAACCCCCGATCGACTGTGATTCATCGCAGTCACGGGAATCCAATCGTCAGCAGCTGGGTCATACATTTCAGCAGAGTTCAGCTCACACGTGTCGTCTCTGGAAAAGGAAGGATTGGAAGACGAAAGTCTGCTAAGTTACGGCTCTTTTCACGTTCTGAGCTGATTGCGCTTCGCTCAACATTAACGGCTCTTTACCAGGATTGTCTGAGTCCGGGCGTGGCATAAGTGGTAGTGTGTTAGACCATTGTGCGAAGAGTCCCGAGTTCGACTCCCACCCCGGACAGATCCACCCAAACCAAGGCGGTTAAGAAATGTTGGTAGTGCTCATGCATGAATCTGACTCTCCCCACTGCTGCTAATCACACTAGCAGTAATCTAGCAGGCGGCCACTGGTCCTACCAGGATAGGTCTGTCCTGCATCTCAGGGGATCGCGTACCCTACAGCGAGGCGGGAACAAGCGCGAGGAAGATTATTATTTTATTGTTAACAGGATTGTCTGAAAATCGGTGGCACAGCCTCGTCTTGCAGAAATAAAAGTTTCTACTAAATGGCTCTTTTACCTTCCTCCAACTGCATACAAAGCTCCATTGTAGACGGCAGAACCGAGGTGTTTCCTTCTTGTAAACATCGAACGAACCGACTGCCATTGATTTGTGCGAGGATCGTACCTGCAAATCAATAATACCGTATTCACAGAACAAATTTTCACCTGATCAAAATAAAATATATTTCGTTGAATAAATAAGAGTATATAGCTACAACTTTGAAGAAAAGTAATTTAAAAAAGGCTCGCTTCGGTTTTAAAAACTTAATTTTTGATAAAACTCGTCCAAATTTAGAACTACTTAAGAGTGTGGACAAAGTGCTTTTCTCTTTAAGCATTTTCCATGCCTTTCTTTGCCTAATCCAACACTGTGAAGCTTCATCGAATGGATATTACAAAACTTTAGCCTTTATAGATATTACAAAAAGTAACTTTAGATATTACAAAACTATTATTATTATTATTATTACCAATTCTCTGTTCTATTTTTCATCGCACGCTTTTTGTCTTTGTTTAAAGTCGGTTAATTCCCCATGACAAGTCTTTTCAATCTACAGAATTCTCGTGCGTGTGATGAAAATAAGCTTGATTACAATGAAAATAAGCTTGATTACAATGAAAAGAAGCTTGATTACAATGAAAAGAAGCTTGATTACAATGAAAATAAGCTTGATTACAATGAAAATAAGCTTGATTACAATGAAAAGAAGCTTGATTACAATGAAAAGAAGCTTGATTACAATGAAAAGAAGCTTGATTACAATGAAAATAAGCTTGATTACAATGAAAATAAGCTTGATTACAATGAAAAGAAGCTTGATTACAATGAAAATAAGCTTGATTACAATGAAAATAAGCTTGATTACAATGAAAATAAGCTTGATTACAATGAAAATAAGCTTGATTACAATGAAAATAAGCTTGATTACAATGAAAATAAGCTTGATTACAATGAAAATAAGCTTGATTACAATGAAAATAAGCTTGATTACAATGAAAATAAGCTTGATTACAATGAAAATAAGCTTGATTACAATGAAAATAAGCTTGATTACAATGAAAATAAGCTTGATTACAATGAAAATAAGCTTGATTACAATGAAAATAAGCTTGATTACAATGAAAATAAGCTTGATTACAATGAAAATAAGCTTGATTACAATGAAAATAAGCTTGATTACAATGAAAATAAGCTTGATTACAATGAAAATAAGCTTGATTACAATGAAAATAAGCTTGATTACAATGAAAATAAGCTTGATTACAATGAAAATAAGCTTGATTACAATGAAAATAAGCTTGATTACAATGAAAATAAGCTTGATTACAATGAAAATAAGCTTGATTACAATGAAAATAAGCTTGATTACAATGAAAATAAGCTTGATTACAATGAAAATAAGCTTGATTACAATGAAAATAAGCTTGATTACAATGAAAATAAGCTTGATTACAATGAAAATAAGCTTGATTACAATGAAAATAAGCTTGATTACAATGAAAATAAGCTTGATTACAATGAAAATAAGCTTGATTACAATGAAAATAAGCTTGATTACAATGAAAATAAGCTTGATTACAATGAAAATAAGCTTGATTACAATGAAAATAAGCTTGATTACAATGAAAATAAGCTTGATTACAATGAAAATAAGCTTGATTACAATGAAAATAAGCTTGATTACAATGAAAATAAGCTTGATTACAATGAAAATAAGCTTGATTACAATGAAAATAAGCTTGATTACAATGAAAATAAGCTTGATTACAATGAAAATAAGCTTGATTACAATGAAAATAAGCTTGATTACAATGAAAATAAGCTTGATTACAATGAAAATAAGCTTGATTACAATGAAAATAAGCTTGATTACAATGAAAATAAGCTTGATTACAATGAAAATAAGCTTGATTACAATGAAAATAAGCTTGATTACAATGAAAATAAGCTTGATTACAATGAAAATAAGCTTGATTACAATGAAAATAAGCTTGATTACAATGAAAATAAGCTTGATTACAATGAAAATAAGCTTGATTACAATGAAAATAAGCTTGATTACAATGAAAATAAGCTTGATTACAATGAAAATAAGCTTGATTACAATGAAAATAAGCTTGATTACAATGAAAATAAGCTTGATTACAATGAAAATAAGCTTGATTACAATGAAAATAAGCTTGATTACAATGAAAATAAGCTTGATTACAATGAAAATAAGCTTGATTACAATGAAAATAAGCTTGATTACAATGAAAATAAGCTTGATTACAATGAAAATAAGCTTGATTACAATGAAAATAAGCTTGATTACAATGAAAATAAGCTTGATTACAATGAAAATAAGCTTGATTACAATGAAAATAAGCTTGATTACAATGAAAATAAGCTTGATTACAATGAAAATAAGCTTGATTACAATGAAAATAAGCTTGATTACAATGAAAATAAGCTTGATTACAATGAAAATAAGCTTGATTACAATGAAAATAAGCTTGATTACAATGAAAATAAGCTTGATTACAATGAAAATAAGCTTGATTACAATGAAAATAAGCTTGATTACAATGAAAATAAGCTTGATTACAATGAAAATAAGCTTGATTACAATGAAAATAAGCTTGATTACAATGAAAATAAGCTTGATTACAATGAAAATAAGCTTGATTACAATGAAAATAAGCTTGATTACAATGAAAATAAGCTTGATTACAATGAAAATAAGCTTGATTACAATGAAAATAAGCTTGATTACAATGAAAATAAGCTTGATTACAATGAAAATAAGCTTGATTACAATGAAAATAAGCTTGATTACAATGAAAATAAGCTTGATTACAATGAAAATAAGCTTGATTACAATGAAAATAAGCTTGATTACAATGAAAATAAGCTTGATTACAATGAAAATAAGCTTGATTACAATGAAAATAAGCTTGATTACAATGAAAATAAGCTTGATTACAATGAAAATAAGCTTGATTACAATGAAAATAAGCTTGATTACAATGAAAATAAGCTTGATTACAATGAAAATAAGCTTGATTACAATGAAAATAAGCTTGATTACAATGAAAATAAGCTTGATTACAATGAAAATAAGCTTGATTACAATGAAAATAAGCTTGATTACAATGAAAATAAGCTTGATTACAATGAAAATAAGCTTGATTACAATGAAAATAAGCTTGATTACAATGAAAATAAGCTTGATTACAATGAAAATAAGCTTGATTACAATGAAAATAAGCTTGATTACAATGAAAATAAGCTTGATTACAATGAAAATAAGCTTGATTACAATGAAAATAAGCTTGATTACAATGAAAATAAGCTTGATTACAATGAAAATAAGCTTGATTACAATGAAAATAAGCTTGATTACAATGAAAATAAGCTTGATTACAATGAAAATAAGCTTGATTACAATGAAAATAAGCTTGATTACAATGAAAATAAGCTTGATTACAATGAAAATAAGCTTGATTACAATGAAAATAAGCTTGATTACAATGAAAATAAGCTTGATTACAATGAAAATAAGCTTGATTACAATGAAAATAAGCTTGATTACAATGAAAATAAGCTTGATTACAATGAAAATAAGCTTGATTACAATGAAAATAAGCTTGATTACAATGAAAATAAGCTTGATTACAATGAAAATAAGCTTGATTACAATGAAAATAAGCTTGATTACAATGAAAATAAGCTTGATTACAATGAAAATAAGCTTGATTACAATGAAAATAAGCTTGATTACAATGAAAATAAGCTTGATTACAATGAAAATAAGCTTGATTACAATGAAAATAAGCTTGATTACAATGAAAATAAGCTTGATTACAATGAAAATAAGCTTGATTACAATGAAAATAAGCTTGATTACAATGAAAATAAGCTTGATTACAATGAAAATAAGCTTGATTACAATGAAAATAAGCTTGATTACAATGAAAATAAGCTTGATTACAATGAAAATAAGCTTGATTACAATGAAAATAAGCTTGATTACAATGAAAATAAGCTTGATTACAATGAAAATAAGCTTGATTACAATGAAAATAAGCTTGATTACAATGAAAATAAGCTTGATTACAATGAAAATAAGCTTGATTACAATGAAAATAAGCTTGATTACAATGAAAATAAGCTTGATTACAATGAAAATAAGCTTGATTACAATGAAAATAAGCTTGATTACAATGAAAATAAGCTTGATTACAATGAAAATAAGCTTGATTACAATGAAAATAAGCTTGATTACAATGAAAATAAGCTTGATTACAATGAAAATAAGCTTGATTACAATGAAAATAAGCTTGATTACAATGAAAATAAGCTTGATTACAATGAAAATAAGCTTGATTACAATGAAAATAAGCTTGATTACAATGAAAATAAGCTTGATTACAATGAAAATAAGCTTGATTACAATGAAAATAAGCTTGATTACAATGAAAATAAGCTTGATTACAATGAAAATAAGCTTGATTACAATGAAAATAAGCTTGATTACAATGAAAATAAGCTTGATTACAATGAAAATAAGCTTGATTACAATGAAAATAAGCTTGATTACAATGAAAATAAGCTTGATTACAATGAAAATAAGCTTGATTACAATGAAAATAAGCTTGATTACAATGAAAATAAGCTTGATTACAATGAAAATAAGCTTGATTACAATGAAAATAAGCTTGATTACAATGAAAATAAGCTTGATTACAATGAAAATAAGCTTGATTACAATGAAAATAAGCTTGATTACAATGAAAATAAGCTTGATTACAATGAAAATAAGCTTGATTACAATGAAAATAAGCTTGATTACAATGAAAATAAGCTTGATTACAATGAAAATAAGCTTGATTACAATGAAAATAAGCTTGATTACAATGAAAATAAGCTTGATTACAATGAAAATAAGCTTGATTACAATGAAAATAAGCTTGATTACAATGAAAATAAGCTTGATTACAATGAAAATAAGCTTGATTACAATGAAAATAAGCTTGATTACAATGAAAATAAGCTTGATTACAATGAAAATAAGCTTGATTACAATGAAAATAAGCTTGATTACAATGAAAATAAGCTTGATTACAATGAAAATAAGCTTGATTACAATGAAAATAAGCTTGATTACAATGAAAATAAGCTTGATTACAATGAAAATAAGCTTGATTACAATGAAAATAAGCTTGATTACAATGAAAATAAGCTTGATTACAATGAAAATAAGCTTGATTACAATGAAAATAAGCTTGATTACAATGAAAATAAGCTTGATTACAATGAAAATAAGCTTGATTACAATGAAAATAAGCTTGATTACAATGAAAATAAGCTTGATTACAATGAAAATAAGCTTGATTACAATGAAAATAAGCTTGATTACAATGAAAATAAGCTTGATTACAATGAAAATAAGCTTGATTACAATGAAAATAAGCTTGATTACAATGAAAATAAGCTTGATTACAATGAAAATAAGCTTGATTACAATGAAAATAAGCTTGATTACAATGAAAATAAGCTTGATTACAATGAAAATAAGCTTGATTACAATGAAAATAAGCTTGATTACAATGAAAATAAGCTTGATTACAATGAAAATAAGCTTGATTACAATGAAAATAAGCTTGATTACAATGAAAATAAGCTTGATTACAATGAAAATAAGCTTGATTACAATGAAAATAAGCTTGATTACAATGAAAATAAGCTTGATTACAATGAAAATAAGCTTGATTACAATGAAAATAAGCTTGATTACAATGAAAATAAGCTTGATTACAATGAAAATAAGCTTGATTACAATGAAAATAAGCTTGATTACAATGAAAATAAGCTTGATTACAATGAAAATAAGCTTGATTACAATGAAAATAAGCTTGATTACAATGAAAATAAGCTTGATTACAATGAAAATAAGCTTGATTACAATGAAAATAAGCTTGATTACAATGAAAATAAGCTTGATTACAATGAAAATAAGCTTGATTACAATGAAAATAAGCTTGATTACAATGAAAATAAGCTTGATTACAATGAAAATAAGCTTGATTACAATGAAAATAAGCTTGATTACAATGAAAATAAGCTTGATTACAATGAAAATAAGCTTGATTACAATGAAAATAAGCTTGATTACAATGAAAATAAGCTTGATTACAATGAAAATAAGCTTGATTACAATGAAAATAAGCTTGATTACAATGAAAATAAGCTTGATTACAATGAAAATAAGCTTGATTACAATGAAAATAAGCTTGATTACAATGAAAATAAGCTTGATTACAATGAAAATAAGCTTGATTACAATGAAAATAAGCTTGATTACAATGAAAATAAGCTTGATTACAATGAAAATAAGCTTGATTACAATGAAAATAAGCTTGATTACAATGAAAATAAGCTTGATTACAATGAAAATAAGCTTGATTACAATGAAAATAAGCTTGATTACAATGAAAATAAGCTTGATTACAATGAAAATAAGCTTGATTACAATGAAAATAAGCTTGATTACAATGAAAATAAGCTTGATTACAATGAAAATAAGCTTGATTACAATGAAAATAAGCTTGATTACAATGAAAATAAGCTTGATTACAATGAAAATAAGCTTGATTACAATGAAAATAAGCTTGATTACAATGAAAATAAGCTTGATTACAATGAAAATAAGCTTGATTACAATGAAAATAAGCTTGATTACAATGAAAATAAGCTTGATTACAATGAAAATAAGCTTGATTACAATGAAAATAAGCTTGATTACAATGAAAATAAGCTTGATTACAATGAAAATAAGCTTGATTACAATGAAAATAAGCTTGATTACAATGAAAATAAGCTTGATTACAATGAAAATAAGCTTGATTACAATGAAAATAAGCTTGATTACAATGAAAATAAGCTTGATTACAATGAAAATAAGCTTGATTACAATGAAAATAAGCTTGATTACAATGAAAATAAGCTTGATTACAATGAAAATAAGCTTGATTACAATGAAAATAAGCTTGATTACAATGAAAATAAGCTTGATTACAATGAAAATAAGCTTGATTACAATGAAAATAAGCTTGATTACAATGAAAATAAGCTTGATTACAATGAAAATAAGCTTGATTACAATGAAAATAAGCTTGATTACAATGAAAATAAGCTTGATTACAATGAAAATAAGCTTGATTACAATGAAAATAAGCTTGATTACAATGAAAATAAGCTTGATTACAATGAAAATAAGCTTGATTACAATGAAAATAAGCTTGATTACAATGAAAATAAGCTTGATTACAATGAAAATAAGCTTGATTACAATGAAAATAAGCTTGATTACAATGAAAATAAGCTTGATTACAATGAAAATAAGCTTGATTACAATGAAAATAAGCTTGATTACAATGAAAATAAGCTTGATTACAATGAAAATAAGCTTGATTACAATGAAAATAAGCTTGATTACAATGAAAATAAGCTTGATTACAATGAAAATAAGCTTGATTACAATGAAAATAAGCTTGATTACAATGAAAATAAGCTTGATTACAATGAAAATAAGCTTGATTACAATGAAAATAAGCTTGATTACAATGAAAATAAGCTTGATTACAATGAAAATAAGCTTGATTACAATGAAAATAAGCTTGATTACAATGAAAATAAGCTTGATTACAATGAAAATAAGCTTGATTACAATGAAAATAAGCTTGATTACAATGAAAATAAGCTTGATTACAATGAAAATAAGCTTGATTACAATGAAAATAAGCTTGATTACAATGAAAATAAGCTTGATTACAATGAAAATAAGCTTGATTACAATGAAAATAAGCTTGATTACAATGAAAATAAGCTTGATTACAATGAAAATAAGCTTGATTACAATGAAAATAAGCTTGATTACAATGAAAATAAGCTTGATTACAATGAAAATAAGCTTGATTACAATGAAAATAAGCTTGATTACAATGAAAATAAGCTTGATTACAATGAAAATAAGCTTGATTACAATGAAAATAAGCTTGATTACAATGAAAATAAGCTTGATTACAATGAAAATAAGCTTGATTACAATGAAAATAAGCTTGATTACAATGAAAATAAGCTTGATTACAATGAAAATAAGCTTGATTACAATGAAAATAAGCTTGATTACAATGAAAATAAGCTTGATTACAATGAAAATAAGCTTGATTACAATGAAAATAAGCTTGATTACAATGAAAATAAGCTTGATTACAATGAAAATAAGCTTGATTACAATGAAAATAAGCTTGATTACAATGAAAATAAGCTTGATTACAATGAAAATAAGCTTGATTACAATGAAAATAAGCTTGATTACAATGAAAATAAGCTTGATTACAATGAAAATAAGCTTGATTACAATGAAAATAAGCTTGATTACAATGAAAATAAGCTTGATTACAATGAAAATAAGCTTGATTACAATGAAAATAAGCTTGATTACAATGAAAATAAGCTTGATTACAATGAAAATAAGCTTGATTACAATGAAAATAAGCTTGATTACAATGAAAATAAGCTTGATTACAATGAAAATAAGCTTGATTACAATGAAAATAAGCTTGATTACAATGAAAATAAGCTTGATTACAATGAAAATAAGCTTGATTACAATGAAAATAAGCTTGATTACAATGAAAATAAGCTTGATTACAATGAAAATAAGCTTGATTACAATGAAAATAAGCTTGATTACAATGAAAATAAGCTTGATTACAATGAAAATAAGCTTGATTACAATGAAAATAAGCTTGATTACAATGAAAATAAGCTTGATTACAATGAAAATAAGCTTGATTACAATGAAAATAAGCTTGATTACAATGAAAATAAGCTTGATTACAATGAAAATAAGCTTGATTACAATGAAAATAAGCTTGATTACAATGAAAATAAGCTTGATTACAATGAAAATAAGCTTGATTACAATGAAAATAAGCTTGATTACAATGAAAATAAGCTTGATTACAATGAAAATAAGCTTGATTACAATGAAAATAAGCTTGATTACAATGAAAATAAGCTTGATTACAATGAAAATAAGCTTGATTACAATGAAAATAAGCTTGATTACAATGAAAATAAGCTTGATTACAATGAAAATAAGCTTGATTACAATGAAAATAAGCTTGATTACAATGAAAATAAGCTTGATTACAATGAAAATAAGCTTGATTACAATGAAAATAAGCTTGATTACAATGAAAATAAGCTTGATTACAATGAAAATAAGCTTGATTACAATGAAAATAAGCTTGATTACAATGAAAATAAGCTTGATTACAATGAAAATAAGCTTGATTACAATGAAAATAAGCTTGATTACAATGAAAATAAGCTTGATTACAATGAAAATAAGCTTGATTACAATGAAAATAAGCTTGATTACAATGAAAATAAGCTTGATTACAATGAAAATAAGCTTGATTACAATGAAAATAAGCTTGATTACAATGAAAATAAGCTTGATTACAATGAAAATAAGCTTGATTACAATGAAAATAAGCTTGATTACAATGAAAATAAGCTTGATTACAATGAAAATAAGCTTGATTACAATGAAAATAAGCTTGATTACAATGAAAATAAGCTTGATTACAATGAAAATAAGCTTGATTACAATGAAAATAAGCTTGATTACAATGAAAATAAGCTTGATTACAATGAAAATAAGCTTGATTACAATGAAAATAAGCTTGATTACAATGAAAATAAGCTTGATTACAATGAAAATAAGCTTGATTACAATGAAAATAAGCTTGATTACAATGAAAATAAGCTTGATTACAATGAAAATAAGCTTGATTACAATGAAAATAAGCTTGATTACAATGAAAATAAGCTTGATTACAATGAAAATAAGCTTGATTACAATGAAAATAAGCTTGATTACAATGAAAATAAGCTTGATTACAATGAAAATAAGCTTGATTACAATGAAAATAAGCTTGATTACAATGAAAATAAGCTTGATTACAATGAAAATAAGCTTGATTACAATGAAAATAAGCTTGATTACAATGAAAATAAGCTTGATTACAATGAAAATAAGCTTGATTACAATGAAAATAAGCTTGATTACAATGAAAATAAGCTTGATTACAATGAAAATAAGCTTGATTACAATGAAAATAAGCTTGATTACAATGAAAATAAGCTTGATTACAATGAAAATAAGCTTGATTACAATGAAAATAAGCTTGATTACAATGAAAATAAGCTTGATTACAATGAAAATAAGCTTGATTACAATGAAAATAAGCTTGATTACAATGAAAATAAGCTTGATTACAATGAAAATAAGCTTGATTACAATGAAAATAAGCTTGATTACAATGAAAATAAGCTTGATTACAATGAAAATAAGCTTGATTACAATGAAAATAAGCTTGATTACAATGAAAATAAGCTTGATTACAATGAAAATAAGCTTGATTACAATGAAAATAAGCTTGATTACAATGAAAATAAGCTTGATTACAATGAAAATAAGCTTGATTACAATGAAAATAAGCTTGATTACAATGAAAATAAGCTTGATTACAATGAAAATAAGCTTGATTACAATGAAAATAAGCTTGATTACAATGAAAATAAGCTTGATTACAATGAAAATAAGCTTGATTACAATGAAAATAAGCTTGATTACAATGAAAATAAGCTTGATTACAATGAAAATAAGCTTGATTACAATGAAAATAAGCTTGATTACAATGAAAATAAGCTTGATTACAATGAAAATAAGCTTGATTACAATGAAAATAAGCTTGATTACAATGAAAATAAGCTTGATTACAATGAAAATAAGCTTGATTACAATGAAAATAAGCTTGATTACAATGAAAATAAGCTTGATTACAATGAAAATAAGCTTGATTACAATGAAAATAAGCTTGATTACAATGAAAATAAGCTTGATTACAATGAAAATAAGCTTGATTACAATGAAAATAAGCTTGATTACAATGAAAATAAGCTTGATTACAATGAAAATAAGCTTGATTACAATGAAAATAAGCTTGATTACAATGAAAATAAGCTTGATTACAATGAAAATAAGCTTGATTACAATGAAAATAAGCTTGATTACAATGAAAATAAGCTTGATTACAATGAAAATAAGCTTGATTACAATGAAAATAAGCTTGATTACAATGAAAATAAGCTTGATTACAATGAAAATAAGCTTGATTACAATGAAAATAAGCTTGATTACAATGAAAATAAGCTTGATTACAATGAAAATAAGCTTGATTACAATGAAAATAAGCTTGATTACAATGAAAATAAGCTTGATTACAATGAAAATAAGCTTGATTACAATGAAAATAAGCTTGATTACAATGAAAATAAGCTTGATTACAATGAAAATAAGCTTGATTACAATGAAAATAAGCTTGATTACAATGAAAATAAGCTTGATTACACGATTTCCAAATTTTTTGAGCCCGCAGAAAAGCTCTTCGGAATCTGTTTTGAATGAAGGATACGGCCATATAATAGACAGTAGAACTGCAGCGAATACCGTACCTCTCTACCGTGTTGAGCGGATTCTGGCCATCACTGCCCCCTAGTGCGTAGAGACAGCCGTTCAGGACTGCAACACTTACTCCGAGTCTTCGAGTGCTCATTGGGGCAACTCTCGTCCACTCGTTGCGGCCTGCGTCGTATCTGACAATATTTGATAATTTTGATAATCTAAAGAAAATAGTTGATGACTCTGATCACGTAGTTTGAGTATCTCTAAAAGAAGGAGCTGATTACTATGGCACCAAAACCTTTATCTTCTCCTTACATTTCCTTTTCCAACAATAAAGTTTCAGTTTTACTGAAAAATTATTCCTCAAAACATCCGATCAGGCGTTAAATGAGCATGTTTGTACGCGCCGTGCGATTTTAAAAAGGAATGGGGAGAGAGAAAGAGTGAAAAGAGAAGTAGAGGAAAAGTAAAATAGAACGGAAGAAGAAGAGTATGTAGATCATTCTCGGCGTGAACATGTATGCGCCAACATAGCTGGTACGGTAAGCATTTAACCCCTGCATCCGATTAATTATTTTGAAAGACACGAATCCGAACCTCTCGACCACATTGAGACAAGAGACGGCGTCTTGTCCTCCTACTGCATACAGTAACCCATCCAGCATAGCCACGCCTACTGAGGTTCGACATGTGCTCGTCGGGGCAACATCACAAGACCATTGGTCGGTCGCAGGGTCGTACCTACAACAATAAAGACGTGGTTCTTCCTTCAAGATAAAACCAACACAGAAATCTGAGGAAAGAAACACGAGAGGTTTTTTTTGAAGAAACAAGAGAGAGAGAGAGGGAGAGAGAGAGAGAGATAGAGAGAGAGAGAGAGAGAGAGAGAATATGAGAAACATTTTCAGATAGATAGAGAGAAAAAGAGCGAGAGGTGAGATTAAGAATTCTGGGAAGAAAATGAGCATGACAGAGAGAGAAGAGAGAGCGAACCTCTCGATGGAGTTGAGATAGCTCTGTCCATCGTGCCCTCCAACTGCATACAGTAGATCATTCACAACTGCGACGCCGACTCCACATCTGAAAGTCATCCATCAGAAACTTCTGAGTTTGACCACACTGATGGCTGCCCACGAGAGAACAAACCTTCTCTTGTTCATGGGAGCGACACACTGCCAGGAGGGTAGTGGCTTACCAGTATCCAATCTCTCCACACTCGCAATCGCATCTCCACTGCACCAGCCCCCCACTGAACTCATTCAGTCTCACAGATGTTCATTGTCCAATAGAATACTTGCTGATACTTGTTAGGATCGAACCTGCGTAAAGAACTTCGCCGTACTTGAGAGGTTTCCTTGGACGCGTCCGAGGGCCCTTAAACGTGGAGACAAACTTGAAACAGGCAATCTAACAAATCAAAGATTTTCCAGCAGTAGCAATCGTAAATATGAATATAAATTCGCTCAATTTGTATTACGCACTATTGATTATTCGTTCGAAAAAACTTTGTTTTTTTCTCACCTGCATAGATGGTCTCTCCAGGGGAAGCAGGAGATAGTTTTTGGCTTCGTCCACTAGATCCCTGCATGCAGGATCGGTCTTGACAAGAATGTCTTCGGATACGGTAGATACTAGAAACTTGGGGCTGCATTGAGGGAGACGGACGTGTGAAAGGACCTGGAATGGTGAGGGGTTCAGAACGAAGTGGACGAGTGCATAGTTCAGATAATTTTGTTAGAAACCACTTTGACCTTGAGCTCGCCCTCTTATTTAACTGCTTGTCACCCTTACGCTCTCAGGATAGCTGATCGCAGTACTTACATGACCTACCCTTCCTACCCCTCAAGAGGAGGCGGCGGAGCTGCCGAAGGCGGCAGGTTCTGATCAGGAAGTTACTATGTTAACAAAGACTACGCTTGAAGTGCCCCTTTTTCTGCTCTACGCAGCTCTTTCAATACACATAAACAAGAACAGCAACCACCAAAGTCTCCAGAGCAGAAGGTCACCCGCTCAAATGTTTCCTGCTACTTCGGACCCAACTTAAGTTTCCTTTCTTCTGTAGAGGTTTTACCAAATGGTTCAATTATATCATCACTGTGCCCAGGGTTTTTTTAGTGTGCAAGAAAAAGGTACAGCCACCCGCCAAAGGCGAGAAAAATTTTTCAGATAAGGCCCCTTCCCCTTATGATAAAAAAAACCAGAGGTCCGCGAGATTTTTTTTCAGCCCCCCTTATAATTTGGAAAAACAGAAACCCGCCGACAGAAGGTCTGAGATGACTATTTAACGTCTGACTGCGCCCCTTCGCTATTTCTATTCGAGTCTGTAAACAACTTGGCTTTCGTAAAAGTTGAATCAAGTTAAATCAGTACGAACGATAACCTGATACAGATGAGGCTTTCTCCGGCATAAATCGTGACGAATCCAACTGACTCCTGCCGAGAAAACCTGGAAAAAAAGAGGAATTAATTTTTTTACAACTTTCAAATTTTAGAAACCTGTTCTTCGGAGCGAAGATTCAACTCGTCACTCGAGATGATGTCGAGAAGCTGAGAGAGAGGCAGTTGCACGAACTCTTCCGAATTCATCACGTCCTTCAAGTTTTGGAAATTTAAATCTTCATTCCGAAAAATTCATTGATTGTAAGCAACTCGAAGGATTTCGAAGAAGTATGTGTACTTCTAGAAATAGAAATGCGTTCGATATAAACTGGAGACGAAATGATTTTCCGCGTTGTGGCTCGGTTGATCGCAGAACAGTTTCGGATGTACAGTAGTTATGTCATTGAGAGTGCTGGTCTTTAAAGTTAAAAAAACAGAAGTAAACTCTGTTTGCTGGAGTTGTTTAATGTGTCCTTAATGGGCACAGAAGCCAGCCGAGAACGATAATTCGTCGGATAGTAGAATCAAAGGGTTGTTTTAATGGTAGAAAATTTTATTTCACTAAAAGTCCTGCCATCGAAAGGAGAAAAAAGTTTGAAACAGAGGTTCTTCCACAGAAAAATTAGAAACAGGTTTCCAAACAGGGGTTTCTTAGTTGGTCCGAAAATCCTACAGATGCCCGCCGGAGACGAAAATTTTTGTATACAGACACTTGCCTCACATCTGGAAAATTTTTTTCAAGTTTCAGTTTTACTAGATAAAAAGTTTTTGAAAAAATTTTCACCCTTTTGAAAAAAAAAAAAATCTCTCAAGGATCCCCCCTTATGAGTTAGAAGATAGTAGCCCGCCGAAGGTCTAAAACAGACGCCCGCCGACATGCGACCGGACATGACTAAATGACCCCTGTTTGCAAACAGACAATAGGACTTATAAATACAGTCAATATGATAGAGAGAGAGAAAAGATGGAGTGGAAGACCTGAAAGTTCTGATGAGTATATTTGTCGGCACTCCTCATAAGTTCTTTGCAGGCATGAGTCTCAGCGAACGCCCTTATTCCAAGGCAGTTCGAGGGGTCGAGTTGATTTTTAAGGAATTCGCAACAAACTTCCTTAAATCGAGTTTTTTTCAAAATGGTATCAAATGAAGCTTAATCACGTATTCTCGGTTCTTTTTGCAACATTGTTGACCGTTTTAATCTTAATTTTTTCGAACAAATTATCTATTTGATTAAAATTTTTATCCGTTTTCATAATTAGGCGTTAAATGAGACCGGTCTAAAGCATGTTTTTACGCGCCGAGCGAGTTGAAAAAGGGATGAGGAAAGGCAAGAAAGAAGTAGAGGAAAGTGAAGAAGAAAATATACATCATTTTCGGCGCGACATGTATGCGCCGAAATAGCTGGTCCGGTAACTATTTAACCTTTGGTCACAATAGATACTTAGACAAATTTTGAAATTTGATTTCAAACACCTAAAGAGCTCTAGTCAACGCTTTTCTCCAACCCGCACTGTGCAATTTGTGCGCTGAACAACGAATTTATGCGCTTAACAACGAATTTATGCGCTAGTCATACGAATTATTTGTTTGTATTGGATTCATTTTTCAAGCAAACTATATAATTTTTTTAGAATCTGCCTTTTTCTCATGATTGACATTTCTTGATCTACACGCTCACTCTGCATGTCGTAGGATGCAGCCTCGTTTTTAGGGTCACTTTTTAAAAGTTCGATTAACTAAATACAATATCGCTTTACGCTAGGATTACTGTAAAAGGGTTCTGGACCTGAACTTCATTCAATTGCAGTTGACAAGCTGCAGGTAGAAGTGTTTGAATGTTCGCATCAGTGATCCGCAGTTCACCCGTGTAGCAAAAGCTCACCAGAATCTCCAAGGATTTGCTGTCTATTCCGACCAACTCAACTTCTTCTGCAATATGAGAATCAGGGGTTAAATGGAGCCCCCCAATTTGGGTTCAAATGTATCCGCCGCTCAAAATTTGGAGGAAAAAAGAAGAGGAGATGAAGGAAAAGGGTAAGAAAAGAGAGGGAGTTTTTTGTCAATAGTGTGTGTACATGTATCCGCCGACGGGACCGATCCGGTCACTATTTAACCCCTGATGAGAACTACTCTTCCTTAACAGGATTCTTCTATTAGACATGAAAAACGAAAGGGGTACTCCTTTAAAAGATGGTGGATGGATGAATGTGCAAAAAGAGAGCAAGAAATATAATGGAATGAATGCAATTTCATCGTTCTGGTATTCGTTTGCCCGAACTCTTTTGGGTGGATGACACATTTTGAAGGTATACGGTTGTATTCAAACGCATGAGGATTATATTTACCACAACTTAAAAACAAAATAAAAATTTTTTTAAAAACTCTCCTACTTGAAGGTGGTCCCATGACATTTAGAATCAAGAAAATTCGCACCGCGACAACTCGCACCCGAATTTCGCAAAAAAGAATTCCAAAGCTCTAATTATGTGGCTGATCGTTGTATACGGCCTCTTATAAGCCGTAAGGCCTCGTTAACGTATAAATTCTAATGAAAAAACACAAGACAAGAAGCAGAAGAATGCCAACGTTGTTTGCTTTCCGCTAGTGATCCGGCGAACATGGCACGGAAGTAGGCGGAGCAGGCGGAGAGAATGACGCGGTGGCAGGAGGCTACCGCCCGCCCTTCCACCAATAAAGTCACGTCACACAGAACGCCCTCTTTCCGCATGTCACATAGGGACTGCATAAGCTCGCGGCCACGCAAAGCACTCTGTCAGAGGAGTGAAATGGAAACAACAATGTATGAAAATTTTTTAAAGTTTCTATGTCATATCGAAGTATTTCAACTAAACATCAAGGAGAAATTATTTTTTTCAGATCGGAAAAATTACGAAAGAAACCATTGAACAGCATTTACTAAGCCATCCTCACTTCGTTGTACTAAAAAATTGTTTAATCATCTTCAGCTCTTTATTCATCTTCAGCTCTTTATTCATCTTCAGCTCTTTATTCATCTTCAGCTCTTTATTCATCTTCAGCTCTTTATTCATCTTCAGCTCTTTATTCATCTTCAGCTCTTTATTCATCTTCAGCTCTTTATTCATCTTCAGCTCTTTATTCATCTTCAGCTCTTTATTCATCTTCAGCTCTTTATTCATCTTCAGCTCTTTAATCATCTTCAGCTCTTTAATCATCTTCAGCTCGGCCACACCACTGTCCTTGAGTAAGTATTGTATGACACAGTGATTTCTGAGGAAAAAATTTCTCGAGTTTGCCATGAAAAGAAAAAAAGGTGCTGTGGCAAATTTTAGCCTTGAACGTCTCGCTAGCTTTGATTAAAAATGCGAAGTAAAGTTACAAAAATTAATGCAGTGAATTTTAAAAATAAATAAATATATATTGTTGATCAAAAACGTCCTTTTTTCACCTAACGGAATAAAAGCCCAGAAATAAAACTCTTGAAAAAAAAATTTCGGTTAAACAAACACTGAAGTAGTACTACATTGAAGACTTCTGGCAACTGCCTGCATGATTTGAGCAATCACGAAGAAACCAGATTTAAACAGAAGACAGGAAGCTTACCTTATAGTGATATGGGCCGATGAGTGTTCCATTCGAGGAAGCGGACGCATTGGTTCCCGCACTGATGTCTGTCTCCATGAAGATTTCCGCAACTGAACACAATTGAAATTAAACAAGACAACAAACCATTTTAATTAACCAAAAAAAAACTTGTGAAAGGGGAAATAATAAACGTCTACCTATTTCAGTGAAACGTTCACCTATTTTAGTGAAACGTTCACCTATTTTAGTGAAACGTTAACCTATTTTTTACAAACATGTCTCTTTCTTATTTTTTTCTCGTAGACATGTTTGTAAAAATAGGTGAACGTTTCACTAAAATAGGTGAACGTTTCACTAAAATAGGTGAACGTTTCACTAAAATAGGTGAACGTTTCACTAAAATAGGTGAACGTTGCACGAATTTAGGCTGACGTTTTTCAAAATAGGTAGACGTTTTTCAAATCAGGTAGACGTTTTTCAAAATCGGTAGACAAGAAATTGTCGTCCCTTGTGAAATTTTGGCAATTAACAAAGTGAGGCATGAGGCCTTAAGGCATGAGGACGCCTTGAGTGAGGCCGTTTGTTGTTTGTACCAACAAGCCATACACTCATAACACACTTATACTTTTTAACACTACGGACTACACTTTCAGTATAAATGGCAGGTTTTACGTTTGAAAATTAGGTTTTAATTTTAGTTTTGGTTGATAGAAGTGAGTATCGAAGACTTTCACACGCGTTTTAGTAACATCCGGATTACAGAATGTCTGATCAAGCTCGAGAGTTTTTTTTGTATGGCATGATAGCAAGACGTATGAAAAAATTTTCACAAAGTCAGGTTTTTTCTGGTGATATCACAAATAAAATGCGCTCCTTTCACATCCCCCCTCCACCCATCCCCGAATGAATTGCGCCTCTCCTCAGGTATTTTTTGGTTTTTTATACTAGCATGTAAGTAATTCATACACGTTACATTGCACTCGTGAACAAATATATGTATGGATGGTTAAAATAAGATTTAGCGGGCCAGGTTTTCGGTTTTTTTACATCATTATTTTTTGAGAGTAAGATATCATTTTCATTGACGAGCTTCGTGCCCTCACGTTGAGGCTTAGAACTGAAGGTAGATAAACATTCCTTTTTTTGTTTGCAGAAGCGATGACCACATCCAAAGAAAGACGGCTTCATTCTCGCAGCAATCTTCTCCTCGATACGGTTACTGAATTTTAAAATTTTACTGCTTCACTGCTTGTTATTTTACTCATTTTAATAACCCCTATCACTATCTTCTGTTGGCTGTACCTTTTTCTGTTTCCTATTGGCTTGCACTTGCCGATCTCTTGATATGTTGTGGTACAGTCAATGAGATTGGGGTGTCAGGTTGGAAGGAATTGATGAAGGAGCCTTTTACTTTTTTAAAGTCGGAAATTGTTCCCTTGAAATTGGAGATGATCATGTTTTTGAATGAAGGTAGATAGCGTTCGTTTTTAATAGAAATTTTTGGTCACAGTATTACTTAAAGAACCAGTTTAATGGGATAAATCGTGTTAGGCGTTTTTGAAGTTTTGGAACAACTTTACTTAGCGGGGGTGGGGCACTTTACTTGGGGAGGACTTTTATTTTTAGTGTTTTCAAACTACTGTATTCATTAAACCATTTCTATTTTTTTGAAAAAATTAGTCATTGACTTTGTAAAAAGTTGATAATATGAGTAACTTTCTTATGCGGTATCGGTAGTCTAAGCCGTACCGCCCAGGGGTTATTTAGTCATGTCCGGTCCCTTGTCGGCGGGCGTCTGTTTCAGACCTTCGGCGGACGTTTGTCTTTTAACTCATAAGGGGGACCCTTATGAGAATTTTTTTATTTAAGCTTGTTTTCTTTACATTTCATTGTTCCGTTTGTAGTTTTTTTTTGTAATTATATATTATTTAAGCTTATTTTTTACATTTAATTGTTCCGTTTGTAGTTTTTTTTTGTATTTTTATTATTTAAGCTTGTTTTCTTTACATTTAATTGTTCCGTTTGTAGTTTTTTTGTAATTATATATTATTTAAGCTTCTTTTTTACATTTAAGTGTTTTGTTTGTAGTTTTTTTGTATTTTTTTTATTTAAGCTCGTTTTCTTTACATTTATTTGTTCCGTTTGTAGTTTTTTTGTAATTATATATTATTTAAGCTTCTTTTTTACATTTAAGTGTTTTGTTTGTAGTTTTTTTGTATTTTTATTATTTAAGCTTGTTTTCTTTACATTTAATTGTTTCGTTTGTTGTATTTTTTTATTATATATAATTGAGCTTTTTTTGTTGCATTTACATGTTCCGTTTGTAGTTTTTTTGTAATTATACATTCTTTAAGCTTCTTTTTTACATTTAGTTGTTTCGTTCGATTGGTACAATAGTCTCAGTATTATCGACTCCAAAACAGGAATATTTCCTCTTCGAGGTGGTTCTGAAGGGACCTTTAGGGAGACCCCTGAGTGCTTTCCAATCTTCGTTTGAGAACGGCTACGAAGAAGGTTTGAAGATCTTCTAGACCGAGCCCACGAGACTGTTTTGGGTGATCGACGTCTGCAGTGTTTGGCCGCCCTGCTCAAACCCATTGAACCACACCTGCCCTGTAGTTTACTCAGGCTGTTCAGACCGTATGGCTAAGCCTGAGGCAGGGTTAACAGAGTGGGAGATATAGTAACATTGACCCAGAGAAGGGACGCGGAGAATGCTCAAATATCTTTGCCATCCCTCTTCATAAAAAGAATAAACAAACACTTCATCTACATTAGCCAATAATCAGCCATTAAATCGTTGGTCTCAGTTATTCATTACAATAATCGCTATTTAAATCTCAATATATTTAAGTTGAGATGAGATGAACTTCAAGTTGAGATGAGAGAGAATTAGAGAGAGAGGTTTCATGTGTACTCTGAGTACTGATTGTGTCAGTACTGGTAAAGCATTTCGTCAAACTCTCCCAAATATCAGCTCTCTCTACTTATCAAGCTTTTCTCTCTCTGTGAACCCAAATGGAATTTTTTGAGCAAAGTTAAACTTGACGAGGTTTTTTTAAACAAAAAGAGGTTTTTTTAAAAACTAATGTTCACTGATTATCGTAGCATCCCCATTCCGTGGGATGCTCTTCATTCCCTTGTCGTGTGGTGTAGACTTTGGACAGATGGGAATGGGACGGAGAGCATTGCGAGAGAGGAGTGTCGGCCGGCTGGTCCCCGTCAAGGGCCCAGCACCCACTGCCAGTGGGGCGTGGCTAGCACACGCCGCACTGGCTAGGGCGATTATATAATGTGTATAAAGATGCTAGGGGGCCCGCCCCCGACATCCCCCCTCCGAAAAAGTCTCTCCGCCCTCGTTTATCAAATCTTCGTTTTCATTGCTGTAGGGAAAAGCAGACCAAGTGGTACTCTTTTTCCATTGGGTCTGCGACAAAAACCCTACATATCTTTTCAGTTAATCACACATCAAATTGAGAAAATTAAATTAAGTACAAATCAGATTGAGAAAATTAAATTAATTACAAATCCGATTGAGAAAATTAAATTAAGAATAGATAGCTATTTCAAAACCTTTAAAATAGCTTCGAGTTGATACATTTTCATACGTGACTAAGAACGTGTATTGAGTTATTAAAATCCGTTTTTTGTTCTAGAAACTTTTCTAAACTATAGAGCGTTTCATTTATTTTTTCTATCCAAAACAAAAAAATTTTTTTTTTTTAAATAATATCAAAACTAACTAAGAATACTAGCAACGAAATTAGACTTATTTACTTTTTTTTTTTGAACTAAATAAAAATACTAGTAACGAAAATACTATTTTCAGTACAATAAATAAGAATATTAGTAACGAAAATACTATTTTCAGTACAGTAAATAAGAATACATGTAACGGAATCTTATTATTTACAATTTTTTCTACAAAAGACGCACACTAAGAAAATCATATATATTACGAAAATAGGCTTTGAATATTACATGATTTTGTTTTTACGATATCTAACATCCTGTCAATGTGAATTTTAATAGTAATAATAATGTTTACACTCACGTACATATTTCAATTATATCGAGTTATTTAGTTTGAAAAGAAAAAAAAAACATGACTTATAGTAAAGGTTGGAACACACACCGATTAGGCATATGTAGAAATTTATACTATTATTATTTTTTTTTTCAATATTCGTATCTTGCAGTTCTTCTTTTCGCTCTTGTTGATCGTCTGCTGGGCTCGTGACCTCGGACTGCTGAGTTCGTCGCCTCGGACTCGTGTCTCTTGTCGATCATCTGCTGCGCTCGTGGCCTCGCACTGCTGGGCTCATCGTCTCGGACTCGTGTCTCTTCTCGTCTGTAGAACTTCTGAAGGCGATCTGGGTGATACGATCGTCTGGATCTGCCAATTTGTACCTCAACACTTGTTCCTTCGGTTGCAACAACTCTTGCTGGTCCGACGCGAGTCGGGCACAGCTTAGTCTTCGGTGGGGCTCCTCTGATGAGTACTTCGTCCGATACAGAAATTTTCTTCGGTTTGATTCTATTTCTAGTGTCATAGTACTCCTTGTACTGTTCCGATGCCTTTTCTATGTTTTTATGAACTGATTCCCAAGTTTCGCGATGCTGAACGCGAATTTGTGCTGCGTACTCTTCCGGTGACGCGTAGCTTCTTTGAGGCGTTCTCCATTTTGCATCCGCGGGGATTCGCGCATCTCTGCCGAAAAGAACTGTAAAGGGGGCCTCCTGAGTGACTTTCGATTTTAATGAGTTGATTGCCATGATTGTTAGTGGCAAGGCTGTGTCCCAATTATCCTGAGAGTTGTTGGTGTACTGGGAGATCGATTCTTCTATGGTCCTGATGGCTCTTTCTGCCAGCCCGTTTGTGTTGTGATGGTAGGGAAGGGAGGTGGCTAGTGTGATGCCGAGGGAGCTGATTGTATCCTTGAATGTGTTCGAGGTAAAGTTTGATCCTCTGTCAGTGACTAAAGTTTCTGGTGCTCCGTGTAGACAGTAGACTCTGCTGATGAAGATGTCCGCAATTGTTTTGGTTTCAATGTTCGGTATGGGCTCAGCTATGATGTATTTGCTGAAAGCGTCGATGAAGACAATGAAATATCTATTGCCGTTTATCGTGATCGGTAGTGGGCCGCAGATGTCTGCGTGGACTCTAGCAAATGGCCTTGTAGGGGTCTCGTATGTGCCAAGTGGTTCTTTCGTGTAGGTGTGGGGATTAGGTTTCCGCTGCTGACATGCTTGACACGTTCTGACGAATTCTTCGACGTCTTCCTTGAGTCCTGTCCATGTGAATCTTCTTTTGATACATTCCGTGGTTCTGGCTATTCCTGCATGAGCTGCCAGATTAGCCTCTTCATGGAACTCCTTGATTATTTTCTGCGTGAAAGTTCTGTCTCGCGGTAGGATGAGTCTTGGTGTTTGGGAGTTTTTGTTCGGTTTTTCGTAGAGAAGGCTTTCTGCCACGAAGTATCTGTTGTGGAGTTTCTGCGTCGCTGGAGTTTCTTCTTGCTTAGAAAGAGCGGATATGGTTTCTTGAATCCAATGACATCGTTCTTGAGCTGTTCGTAGTTCATTTGAAGTAACACTGTTGACTGATCTAGGGTTGATTTCGTCTTCTTTCACGAATCCTTTTGGCTCTGAGATTTCGTTTTCGGTGTACCGTGACAATGCATCTGGTACTGCATTCTCTTTGCCTGGGCGGTATATGATCTCGAGCTCATATTCCTGTAGCGTTAGTTGGTACTTCGCTAGTTTGCCCATTAGGTCTCTTCTTTTTAGAAGAGAGACCAGTGGTTTGTGATCTGTGATTACTTTGGTATGAACTCCAAGAATGTACTGTCGGTACTCTTTCAAACCAAAAACGATCGCAAGTGCTTCCGTTTCTATAGCGGGATACCTTCTCTCTGCTGGTTTGAGTTTTCTGGAAGCAAATGCGATGGGATGCAGTTCATTTTCTTTTTCTTGGTAAAGAACCGCGGCGACAGCGATTCCTGACGCATCGGTTTCCATGATGAATTGTTCGTGACGAGTGGGGCTGACCAGGACTGGGGCCTGGCTCAGTTTTAGTTTCAGTCTTTCGAATGCTTCTTCTTGTGTGGACATCCAGACAAACTCTTCGTTGCGCAGAAGATCTGTAAGCGGGGCTGCGTCTTCTGCGAAATGATCGATGAATTTTCGGAAGTAGTTGCACATCCCGAGGAACGCCATTACACCTTTCTTGTTGATTGGGCGCGGGAATTTTCGTATGGCTTCCACCTTGTTTGGGTTCGGTTGAGTTCCATCCTTACTGATGATGAATCCTAGGTAGGTGACGCTGTTTGCTGCAAACACACATTTCTTGGTGTTGATGCGCAGACCGTATTCCTGTATCGTTTCCAAGGTGGCTTTGAGGTCTCTGAGATGTTCCTCTAGTGTGTCCGATGCGATGAGAATGTCATCCAGATAGACTTGGATTTTTCCTCCAGAGGCTCTTCTGACGATTTCCATGCATCTCTGGAATGTACCTGGCGCACCTGAAAGTCCCATTGGGATGACTCTAAACTGGTATATGCCTATGTGAGTTTTAAAAGCTGTCAGATGGCGATCTTCTTCTCTGAGCGGTATCTGATAGAATCCGCTTTGTAGATCCAAAGTAGAGAAAATCTTTTTTCCTGCTGAAGAATCGATGAGATCTTCTATCCTTGGTATCAGGTAGTGTTTTGGTGCCGTGATGGCGTTGATTGCTCTGTAGTCGACTGTGAATCTGTAGCTGCCATCTTTCTTTCTGACCAGTACAGGCGGGGATAGAACCAGGCTGTTGGAGGGTTCGATAATATTTTGTTCGAGCATCATGTTGACTTGCTTTTCCACTTCTTCCTGTTTTCCGATTGGTATTCTGTATGTTCTCGGCTTTGGGATTTCCGCGCTTGGTTTCAGCTTGATTGAGTGTTCGATGTTTCCGCGAAATTTTCCGATGATTCCATCCATCATGGTTGTAAAAAGCGTTCGCGTTTGCCTTTATGATTTCGAGTATTTGGTTCCGATGTTTCTCCTCGACTAATGATGGTGATATGTTGACATCTACCATGTAGTCATATGTGTCATCGGGCATTCTTAAGAGGGTTGGTTCTAGATCTGCTTCTTCTGGCACGTCGTTTTCGAATTTCGTTGCGTACATTCCTTCTGCTTTTGCCAATTCCGTATGTGGTTTGATGACTATAGTGTGGTTTGTTTTGTTCTGGAGCCTCACTGCTGTAGGTTGACTATTCTGTGACGTCATCGCATGAACCAGGAAAGGTTGCATGGATATGGTGTCCAGATTGCCTTTCTGCTGTATGTGGAAGATGTCGGTTAGGCTCGATATGTCAGAATTGGGTATGATGAGCTGTATCATTGAAGTCTCTGTCGGTTTGATGTTGTAACTTTTGTCGTCCGTGATGACATTCCACACTTCTCCTGTGGGTTGATAAGCTTCTCTTGCGCAGCTTAGAAGGGGAACTGCGCTATCTCCTATCACTAGTCTTCCTTTGTGAGGTTCCAAAGTGAATGATACTCCGTTGTGTGCGTATTTGCTGATGACGTCGTATCCGATGAGTACTTGAGCGGGGCAATCCTTGTCTTCGCTGATGAGTATTTCGTGCATCAGTAGGTTTCCTCCAATGTTGATTTGGACATTGGATGAACCGATGAACTTCATAGTAGATCCGTTTGCTGTTGTCGCTTTCTGATTGTTTTTCTGTATACCGATCCCTGCATTCTCTGCAAGTGATTTTCTCACATAGGTGATTGTAGATCCGGAGTCACAAAGTGCATGCGTTGCTCGATCTTCAATTGTGACTGGAATGATTGGCAGGGGAGTTGAACTTGAATTGATGTTGTTTACTCTCGCGAAGTAGAATTTAGGAGCTTCGTCCAAGTCCCTTTGAGTGACGAACGCAGTCAAAGGATAGGATTCGACAACATTTATCCTTGTCTCGGCTTCCCTTGTTCTCACGAAATGTATTTGCGGACGTGGCAAGGTGGTGAAGGCTTTGATTATAAACTTCAGGAGGGTTGCCTTCGCGATGATGAGTAATATGATGATAAGTATGACTATCACTGCGGGTAGACCAAGCCATAGAAGACTTCTGATGGCGTAGGCTTTCACCATTTCCGCGATTCCCATTTCCTGAAGGGCTTCGAAGTCAAATCCAGTCTGTACCGAGATATTGGAAATTCCCAGAAGGCCTTCTCCTGCTAAGATGTTTATAAGATGATTCTGGTTTTGTTGAAGTGCTGCTAGACTCGCACCGTAGGATAGGGCCAACATCAATGGGAATGAGCTTCCTTTAGCGTTGTCATAGATGTCTCCTGCACTGAATTCCATTTTCGTTGCAATATATTGGTGGTCGTTGGTGAGTCCTTCTAACTGAGTGACGTTGGCGAAATCTTCTCCAGCTAGATATGTCCTGTTACTGTCCTGCCATACATCGGGGAAAACATGTTTGCAGTTCACAGTTGGACTTGTGATGGTTACATCATGCGTTCCTGGTAAGATGAACATGGTGGTGTTCTGGTCATTGATGATGGGCGTGTATAGAAAGCACTTCCCATCTATCTCTTTGTGCCTTATGATTTTGATTGCTTTGACTGGACCACATCTTGTGACTTGGAGAACGTTTGTACCGACAAATCGTGCATGTAGGTCTTCCCTTTGTAATATCGTTCTCATCGTGATAGTTGGTTCGATTCGAAGCATCGTGTTGAACATTTGAATCTGTTTGTTCTGAATGTTGCATATGCTGTAGAAAAGCTGTTGAAAGTTCAGAAGATTGTCATTTTGAATGTTTTCCACGGCGTATTGAATCTTCTGATTGACGCCTTGGTGAGTCATGTTCCTTCGAATGTTTTCTTCGTGGTCATAGGTGTCCTTCATGAACTTGACGTGTGCCTCCGATCCAACCATTCCCGTGTAGGGTTGTGTCGTAGAACGTTCGGTTGATCTTATCTTACGAGGCAGAATTGTCGATTTGTAGGTCGTTGGTGTGGTTGAGGGAAATTTCGTTGTTGTACTTGTTGTTGGTGTTGTTGTTTTGGGATTCGGTTTTAAGGTAGAGGTTGTTAATAGAGTTGTAAGCTTGGTGATCGTAGTAGGTTTTGGAGTAACAGTTTTCGTTTCAGTGCTGGCCGATGCTCTTTCCAGATTCAGCTGCTTTGGAGTCGTTTGCTGAGGAGAAGATGTTCCATTTGTATTCGGGTACATCGGGGCCAGCGTTGCGTTTGGATCTATTTTCCTCAGGTTTTCCAATCTGACCTGTCTTTCTTGTAGAAGCTTAAAGAATTCTGAGAACGCATGTAATGACGCGTCATATCTCTTTTTCAATCTTTGAACCGTTGTATTAGTCGTTTTGTCGTATTTTGGCGTTTCGTATTCCTCTGCACCATGATAGTATGGTAGATCTTCGTCGTTGATGTCGTCGAATGCAGCTCGAGGGTCCGCATTCTCTTTTCTCAGAGCAATCTCCATAGCCTTTTCTAGGTAAAGCTGTTTTCTCTCTCTCTCACACACTCTCTTGCCATTTATATTCTATTTTACGATGGGCTGTCAGGAAGAGACTCCACCCACTATCTTTATGCGTCTAACCTTCTATATTTCTTATAGTACAACTACGAGAGCCTTACCCTGCCTGGTACGATGTATTACTAGCCTTGATTGTTAGCGCACTGAATGATAACGCCTGGCAAAATAACATATGGAAAATCGCAAGAAGCAGAGAAATTTTCGAGCGAGGCGGGTTTGCGACAACTATACGAATTCACTTTTAGCACTAAGTCTATACGATTCGAGGTTTTTTTTTTTACGTAAAATCTAGACTAGACCATACAAAAAACATTCTGCGAAACTTAGAAGACAGAAGAGAACATTCTAAACACTGTACTTGAAAAAACAAAACTCTAAACGAGTTTTTTTTTTTTATTGCTTTAGAACAAAAATATAGGTACAATAACAAACCAGCACAGAAAATTGAGAAGAAAAAAACTTCCAACAACAAAAAAAAAAAACCTTATAACAAAACATTGTTACCGGGATACACAAGATTATAGATGAATATATATAAATATATACATGAATATGTACAAAATGAGTGGGGTCCGCCTCGACTCTCTCGCTTCTCCTTTTTTATCTCTCTTAATCTTTTTTTTTAAACAGGTTTGTTTGTTTTTTTTTTTCAACCTTTGCTCAGAGAGGGTTCCTGACGTTGGTCTTCGAGACCGACTCACCAAAAATGAAAAATGTGCGCGTTTTTTGAGGAAAAATTATGAGTGAGTCAGGCTCTACCTAACGAGGAACTCTTTCCTATCCTATTCCACGTGGAAACGACTGCTCTAACCTAGTCGTATATTTGAGAGATCTAAAGCGCTCTTTTTTTCTAGCTTTTTTTTACTTCTCTTAGCTCTTCCGCACGGGCCCTAGATAACCTTCCTCCTTTGTGCGGGCATCGACGTGTAGCGGTGCTCCGGGTGTTGGTTCCGGGACCTCCACGTAGCATCCCCATTCCGTGGGATGCTCTTCATTCCCTTGTCGTGTGGTGTAGACTTTGGACAGATGGGAATGGGACGGAGAGCATTGCGAGAGAGGAGTGTCGGCCGGCTGGTCCCCGTCAAGGGCCCAGCACCCACTGCCAGTGGGGCGTGGCTAGCACACGCCGCACTGGCTAGGGCGATTATATAATGTGTATAAAGATGCTAGGGGGCCCGCCCCCGACATTATTAAGTTTGATTAAATAGATTGTTACGAAATATTTTCACTAACTTATTCATGACGTGTTGATTGAACAAATTGTTAAATTTTTTTCTTTAAACTAACTAATTCACGGAGTGCCGATAAAATACAATGTTTTGATAATTTCTACTAACTGTTTAACTTTTGATAAGTTGTTGATTTAACACAATATAATAACAAAACTTCAAATTAACTGAATAATGGAGTGCCGATTAAATACAATGTTGAGACAAATTTCGACGGTTCTTTTTAACTTGTGGGGGGAAGGGGGCGCTTCACTTGGGAGGGGCTTTTTAAAAATAACTTTTTTAAAGATCATTTTTACATTAAAAACGGTTAGGCTTAGGCAAAAGTTCACGCTAACGAGGCCTTAAGGCTTAGGCAAACGAGACCGCATAAGAAAATTAACATTTTTTTTGTAATTCATAACTTTTTTGAACCCACCGAAAGGAGCCCCCCCCCAAGTAAAGCGCGCCCCCCAAGTAAAATTGTGCCATTTCAACTAACTGTTCAACTTTTGATAGATTGTTGATTGATTACAATATTATAATAAAATTTCAAACTTACTGAATTATAGAGTGCCGATTAAACATAACGTTATAAAAAAATTTCATCCAACTCTTTAACTTTTTGATAAATTGTTGATTGAATACAATATTATAGGATTTGCGGTTTAAAATCAGTCCCTCGTGCAATAGTCGCGCACACCACCATGTTCTACCCAGAGTATCATTAATTATTGTATTTAAAAGCATTTTTACATCAGTAGGGGATATATCGAATGCTCAATGGATGAAAATCGTTGATTGTGTGCTTACGAGAACGATTTCTTCTTATTATTATTATTTGGCATAAGTACCTTTTTGATGAGCAAATTTCAGTGGAAGTTGACCAACACTCGGTTGCAGATAAGGTTTCAAGACATTTTAAAATTAATACAAGTCCTTGTTGGCAGGTGTCAGCACTTCAGAGGCCCTATGCTTGTACAGTATCGTTCAGGCAAATGTTGAGTTACTAAAACATTCTTTAAAATTTTTTGAATCCTCTAATTTTGAGAAAAAATTTATCCTTCAAGTGAAAAATGATCTACTTCAAATGATGAAAGAAAATTTTTTTAAATTTTTACTTTTCAAGTGAATTTTTTTTGTTGCAAACGGCCCTAGGGATGATTTCCCGTACATTTGGAAAAGAAAGAAAAAATTTAGCTCGCCACACTGCAGTGGCTTGTGTTCTAAAAAACAAATATCAGCTCTGACAATGCTTATCATTAATGAATCTTTGTACATATTAAAATTTATGGGTAATTTTCTAGACCACGACCAAATTAGCTGTTCTTCCTACCTATTCATGTGTACAGTTGTTGAACCGAACTGACAATTTCAAGAAACTTATCTGTTTCAAATAAGCTTAAATGAGCCCAAAAGACGAGAAAAATTAGACCTCCTCCAGGCTATGAAGCGCCCTGTTTTCTTCTTATTTTTTTTTGAAACATGTGCTCTTTTTTACTTTATAACATCCCACAAGCCACAGTCATCTCGAATCACATAGTTTGTTCCGCAAAAACACAAAGAGTTAATTACACAATTGAATGCAAAAAATGCTTATTAGCTACTCGTGAAGTCAATTACTCATTTCACACAGCCTACCATAACCGAAATGTTTATGTACAGAGAAGTTTTCATTACTGCTAAACTAAGGACGACTTTTAATTTTAAACGAGGAAAGGAACTAGCGAAAAAAACACAAAACGACATACATACCTTTCGATAAATACAGATAACATTTTCCGTTTTCTATTGTCTCAGAAAAGGTCATGGGATTCATTGATAAAGCTGATAACAAACACGTAATAAGTATTCAGACTAAAGAAACAAATGTAATCACCTGAATTGCATATGCGTATCAACAAAAATTGAGAGTTTAGCCGAAATTTTTTCTTTCTTTTCCAAATGTACGGGAAATCATCCCTAGGGCCGTTTGCAGCAAAAAAAAATCACTTTGAAAAGTAAAAATAAAATAAATTTTTTCTTTCATCATTTGAAGTAGATCATTTTTCACTTGAAGGATAAAATTTTTCTCAAAATTAGAGGATTCAAAAAATTTTAAAGAATGTTTTAGTAACTCAACATTTGCCTGAATGATACTGTACAAGCATAGGGCCTCTGAAGTGCTGACACCTGCCAACAAGGACTTGTATTAATTTTAAAATGTCTTGAAACCTTATCTGCAACCGAGTGTTGGTCAACTTCCACTGAAATTTGCTCATCAAAAAGGTACTTATGCCAAATAATAATAATAAGAAGAAATCGTTCTCGTAAGCACACAATCAACGATTTTCATCCATTGAGCATTCGATATATCCCCTACTGATGTAAAAATGCTTTTAAATATAATAATTAATGATACTCTGGGTAGAACATGGTGGTGTGCGCGACTATTGCACGAGGGACTGATTATATTTCACTGCTCATATTCATCAGATAGCTTATGCACTCTGCGCGCACTAGCAAGATCTACCTTTTTTTAGATCGAAGTAGATCACTTCTGTAAGAAGTACAAGAGGGGTAGTACTCTTGTCCACGTGATTTTCTACTCGATAAAAATATTATGTAACATAAGGAGTGTGTTCTTATGCATTCGCAAAACACATCCTTCCAGTGTTAACGCGCGAGTGTTTGCTCGCCAACCAGTATAAAAGGGGCACTCTGACCCTTCTTTCTCAGTTGCAATCCTGTAGCGTACGTGCTAGGCAGTTTCTTCGATGAGCCGCTATCCTGGTCTTCCCTTCACGTCTCCTTGGGATCCCGGTAGGACTCGTCTAGGACGTCTTACCCAAACCTTCCAAGAACCTTTCATGTTCCTACCTGGGACGCTGACTTCTCAGACGTACCGGTTGAACAGTTGAAGTGGTGGAGGAAGAAGCAACACGAGTTGATTTTTCGGAATCAGAAACTCGTGTTGGAGGCTTGAATTTATTCATAGCCTGGGTGGATTCGCGAGAATCTTAACCTAAACCCCCTTTAATGAAAGGTACTTCTAAGAACCTATCCCGTTTCTCACCAGGGACTCTGACTTGTCAGATGTACCGGGGGAGACGGTTGAGTTGGTGGAAGAAGTAACTACATGAGTTGATTTTACGGAATCAAGAACTCGTGTTGGAGGCTTGAATTTAATTCATAGCCTGGGGTGGATTCGCGAGAATCTTAACCTTAAACCCTTTTATTAAAGGTACTTCTGAGAACCTATCCCGTTTCTCACCAGGGACTCTGACTTGTCAGAGGTACCGGTGGAGACGGTTGAGTTGGTGGAGGAAGTAACAACATGAGTTGATTTTACGGAATCAAGAACTCGTGTTGGAGGCTTGAAATTCATTCATAGCCTGGGTGAATTCACGAGAACCTTAACCTTAAACCCTTTTTAAAAAAGGTACTTCTGAGAACCTATCCCGATTCTTACCGGGGGACTCTGACTTGTCAGAGTTCCGGGAGACGGTTGAGTTGGTGGAGGAATTAACAACATGAGTTGATTCTTTGAAATCTAAAACTCTTGTTGAAGGCTTGAATTTCATTCATAGCCTGGGTTGATTCGCCGAGAATCTTAACCTTATAACCTTAAACCCTTTTTATTAAAGGTACTTCTGAGAACCTATCCCGTTTCTCACCAGGAACTCTGACTTGTCAGATGTACCGGTGGAGACGGTTGAGTTGGTGGAGGAAGTAACAACATGAGTTGGTTTTTCGAAATCAGAAACTCTTGTTGGAGGCTTGAATTTCATTCATAGCCTGGGTTGATTCGCGAGAATCTTGACCTTAAACCCTTTTTATTAAAAGTACTTCTGAGAAACCTATCCCGTTTCTCACCAGGAACTCTGACTTGTCAGATGTACCGGTGGAGACGGTTGAGTTGGTGGAAGAAGTAACAACATGAGTTGATTCTTTAAATCTAAAACCTCTTGTTGAAGGCTTGAATATAGTTCATAGCCTGGGTAGATTCACTAGTTCAGAACCCCTACAATTTTCTTGTAGAAGATAGTAGAAAAAATCTGACGTAGACAACAGAGTCTTTAACATAACTATATCCCATTCATGATATTGTCATTTGGGGTATATTATCAGGAGTGAATACTGGTCGAACTATGACTTGATAGATAAATTTCACGCACTTGATAATGCTTAGAAGAAATCAAGGTTCACTAGATCTTCAATTCTTGTTGCAGGATGGAAGAGAATCATGAGGACGAGTCCGATCCTAGCAACTGCTCCATCACAAAAAAAACCTTCTCTCAAAGCGGAAGGATCTTTGAAAACAAAGGGAAAGAGGCAGGTGTGCAGCGATGAGAGGAAGATCTTCACCCCCCTCATCCTCCTCGTCATATTCGTCCTCTGAAGAATCAGACGAGTACGTCAGAAACCTGGAAGAGAAAAAGGTCTTCAGCTGAAAGAGAAGCTTTGATGCAAGCGATGCACTCCCCACTTCGATTTATGCTCTTCCGCCAAAGATCGATGAAGAGATCCCTCAGGAAAGAGGAGCATCGGGAAAGATTTCGAGCCCCCAGGAAGGAGCCTGCTGGAAGAGGCACAGAAAAGGGTGGGATCGAATGACTTTATCAAGTCACTCGACAAATTCAAAGCTTCGCGGAAGAAGTGGAAGAAGCCAAAGCCAACAAAAAGTCAGCGAATTATTCCTGTGAGAATAACAATATTTGTAAGACTATCGTAAAGACCCGAGATTCCTCCCCTCAACTAAAAGCCGGGAAAATAAGGAATCATTCTCACGAATGGGTTAATGGATTGGGATAGTTTATCCAGCGATCCTTGGGTTAAACGATGTGTCTACGGCTACTGCTTGGATTTTGAAAGATCACACACACTTATGAGAGGTCTAAGTAGAAGCCAAAGCCAACAAAAGAGTCAGCGAATTATTCCTGTGAGAATAACAATATTTGTAAGACTATCGTAAAGGACCCGAGATTCATCCCCTCAACTAAAAGCCGGGGAAAATAAGGAATCATTCTCACGAATGGGTTAATGGTTTGGGATAGTTTATCCAGCGATCCTTGGGTTAAACGATGTGTCTACGGCTACTGCTTGGATTTTGAAAGATCACCCACACTTATGAAGAGGTCTAAGTAAGGTGAATAGAGCTAGGAAAGACGAATCCCTTATTGGAGAGAAAGTGCATCACCTCTTATCAAAAGGAGCAATTTTCGAAGTACAAACTGGGGGAAAAGTTTGGTTATCTAGCATCTTCTGTGTCAAAAAGAAAGAAGGGGGATCAAGACCAATTATCAACTTGAAACCCTTAAATGCATACTTGTACGTTAAACACTTCAAAATGGATAAATTTCACATGATTCGCAGTTTCGCGAGTAGGAACGATTTCATGTTCGAAATTGATTTCAAGATGCATATCAAACAATACCCATCCACAAAGACCATCAAAACAACTGGGTTTTGAGTTCAAGGGAAGACAGTACAAGTTCACAGTTCTCCCTTTCGGTCTATCATCAGCTCCTTACGTTTATTCACGCTTAATGAAAGTAGTCGCTGAAGAGCTGAGAGCACTAGGAGTTCGACTTTTGGTTTACCTAGATGACTGGATCATCTTTGAGAACAACAAAACCAAATTAACAGAAATAGTAGATCAAGCACAGAGGCTATTTGAAAACCTGGGTTTGACAGTGAACAAGAAGAAGTCTTGTACCATACCGTCTACTAGAGTCGAATTTCTGGGATTCATTGTGGATACTTGCAAAGGAACAGTAGAGATACGACAAAAAAAGATAATCAAGGTTAAACAATTAGCCTCAGAGATATTGGAGAGAGACCAAGTAAGGTTGAGTAGAATTGCGACTTTCCTAGGGAAAGCAACTTCATTTCTTCCAATATCGGGTTATCTACAATTTCACCTGCGTACAATTCAACGTTGGTTATCAAAAAAGACAAACCCAAATCAACCATCATCCTTTGATAAAATAGCTACCATACCATCAGCTGTAAAAGACAAGTTAAGATGGTGGTGTGGCCAATTCTCATCAGAGCATTATGAAGATATCATCTGGAAACCGGTCATAACAGATATGGTTACATCAGATGCTTCTGATGAGGGTTGGGGCGCGGTTTGGAATGGGATAACAACTGGCGTAGATGGTCGGAAAACGAAAGATCCTTTCATATTAACGTAAAGGAAGCCTTAGCGGCTTTTTTCGCCCTGGGTTCCTTTATAGATAATAAGAGGAATACAACTATTCGACTAGAATTGGATAACACATCTGCAGTATACTATATCAACAAGTTCGGAGGGTCAAAGAGTGCACAGCTTGACAGTGTAACACATATGATTTGGAACTTCGCCAGAGATAGAAATTTGCACTTAATTGCAACCTATAAACCTGGTATAGAAAATACTGTAGCAGACTTCGAATCTCGTAACTTTATAGAAAAGACAGAATTCAGTCTGCACACGTACTTGACCAATCTCATTTTCAAGACATTTGAAAAACCAGACTGGGACTTATTCGCCTCTAGACTTAATTTCAAATGCAAGAAGTTCGTATCCTACCGTCCAGATCCCCTCTCAACAGCGACCCGACGCATTCAGTCAGAGTTGGTCGGGGATCTCAAGTTACGCATTTCCACCTTTCCCGTTGATCGGAAGGGTTGTTCAAAAGGCAGCTCAAGAGAGAGCGGATCTTTTGTTGGTGACCCCTCATTGGCCAGGCCAATGGTGGTATCCACTAGTACTTAAATACTCGCAGGGACTAATGTTGCCTCTTCCTTACCAAGCAGATATGCTGACAGATCAAAAAGGGAGAGCCACATCCCAAGACGGTGAACGGGAGTTTACGCCTGATAGCATGGAAGATATCAGGAAGTTCCTTAGAAAAGCAGGTTATAACCAAACAGCCATAGATGCAGTTATGAATAACTGGGCCCCAGGGACCCACAATCAATACAATTCTGCTTTAAGGAAGTGGGCTAGTTACTGCAATGAGAAGCAGCTAGACAAACACTACCCAAAAACCCCGGACATAGGTCAACTTTCTTGCTCACTTACACACCATAGGTCTCAGCTACTCAACTTTGGTTACGCACAAAAGCGCGGTCATCACACTCACACAATTTGTGCACAAGAGCAAGAAACACGCTATCGATGAAGAATTGATTAAAAAAGCACTCAAAGGATTCTTCAGAAAGAGACCTTCTGCCCCAAAATACTCTCAGATTTGGAATGTAGCAGAAGTACTTGATTACCTAAAGGATTTGGGAAAAAAACGATTTGTTGTCACTAAAACAACTAACGGAAAAGCTGGTGATGTTACTAGCTTTATGTTCTCCAAACAGGGTCTCAGAGATAGCTAAGTTCTCCCTAGATTCAGTTCAAAAAAGTACAGATAAATGGGTGTTTTCCATATCACATATGAACAAGAATCGGAAGGTTGGGTCTAGGCCACACACAGCATTGTTTGAATGCTTCAAAAAAGACTCCAACATTTGTCCAATCAGTAACATGAAGGATTACATAGAGAGAACAAAAGAATACCGAAAACATGATGGTTATTTAATGAGGTCAACAATAAAACCACATGGAAAAGTATGTAGCTCAACCATCGCCAGATGGTTGAGGGAAGTTATATCCTCGGCGGGTATAGATAGTACTTATGGAGCCCACTCCACCAGAGCAGCCTCCACTTCGGCGGGCAGCCGTGGAGGTCTCAGCAGCAAGACAATTATGGTTGCTGCAAACTGGGCACCAGGGGGGTTAACTTTTGAAAAGTTTTACCACAAAGAGTCTCACATTTCGTATCAGGAGGTTATTCTGAATGAGAGGTGTGTTGAATAAGCTATCTGATGAATATGAGCAGTGAAATATAATGTTATGTTTTGCAAGACAAACACAGTTTGTTGAAGTAAAACATTTATTATATTTCACTGCGAATATTCATCACAAATACCCACCCTAAAAACTCTCATTTTTCTCCCACCCAAAGACCTCTCATTGCAGAGAAAAGAAGAAATCTCTTCCGAAGGAAGCAGCGTCTGACAGAAAGACAGAACCGGGAAAGAAGAGAAGACACTGGAGAACCAAAAAGTGATGTGTTTGGTGAATAATGTTGTTGTGAATAAAGTTGTTCACATACCACGAGAGCTACAGGATACCAACTGAGAAAGAAGGGTCAGAGTGCCCCTTTTATACTGGTTGGCGAGCAAACACTCGCGCGTTAACACTGGAAGGATGTGTTTTGCGAATGCATAAGAACACACTCCTTATGTTACATAATATTTTTATCGAGTAGAAAATCACGTGGACAAGAGTACTACCCCTCTTGTCCTTCTTCCAGAAGTGACCTACTTCGATCTAAAAAAAGGTAGATCTTGCTAGTGCGCGCAGGGTGCATAGCTATCTGATGAATATTCGCAGTGAAATATAATAAATGTTTTACTTCAACAAACTGTGTTTGTCTTGCAAAACATAACATTTTAACCGCAAATCCTTTAATATTGTATTCAATCAACAATTCATCAAAAAGTTAAACAGTTAGTTGAAATTTTTTTATAACGTTATGTTTAATCGGCACTCCATAATTCAGTAGGTTTGAAATTTTATTATAATATTGTAATCAATCAACAATCTATCAAAAAGTTGAACAGTTAGTTGAAATGGCACAATTTTACTTGGGGGGCGCGCTTTACTTGGGGGGGGGCTCTTTTCGGTGCGATCAAAAAAGTTATAAATTACAAAAAATTTTAATTTTCTTATGCGGTCTCGTTCGCCTAAGCCTTAAGGCCTCGTTAGCGTGAACTTTTGTCTAAGCCTAACCGTTTTTAATGTAAAAATGATCTTTAAAAAAGTTATTTTTAAAAAGCCCCTCCCAAGTGAAGCGCCCCCTCCCCCCTCCACAAGTTAAAAAGAACCGTCGAAATTTGTCTCAACATTGTATTTAATCGGCACTCCATGATTCAGTTAATTTGAAATTTTGTTATTATATTGTGTTAAATCAACAACTTATCAAAAGTTAAACAGTTAGTAGAACTTTATCAAAACATTGTATTTTATCGGCACTCCGTGAATTAGTTAGTTTAAAGAAAAAAATTTAACAATTTGTTCAATCAACACGTCATGAATAAATTAGTGAAAATATTTCATAACAATCTATTTAATCAAACTTAATAATCAGTAAACATTAGTTTTTTTAAAAAAACTCTTTTTGTTTAAAAAAAACCTCGTCAAGTTTAATTTTGCTCAAAAAATCTTCTGTTATCTTCCACTCTGTTAACCCTGCCTCAGGCTTAGCCATACGGTCTGAACAGCCTGAGTAAACTACAGGGCAGGTGTGGTTAAATGGGTTTGAGCAGGGCGGCCAAACACTGCAGACGTCGATCACCCAAAACAGTCTCGTGGGCTCGGTCTAGAAGATCTTCAAACCTTCTTCGTAGCCGTTCTCAAACGAAGATTGGAAAGCACTCAGGGGTCTCCCTAAAGGTCCCTTCAGAACCACCTCGAAGAGGAAAAATTCCTGTTTTGGAGTCGATAATACTGAGACTATTGTACCAATCGAACGAAACAACTAAATGTAAAAAAGAAGCTTAAAGAATATATAATTACAAAAAAACTACAAACGGAACAATTAAATGTAAAGAAAACAAGCTTGAATAATAAAAATACAAAAAAACTACAAACGGACCAATTACAAGTGTCGTGGTAGCAAAAGTCGTGGATCCATAAATAAGGACGACAATTTCTTGTCTACCTATTTTGAAAAACGTCTACCTGATTTGAAAAACGTCTACCTATTTTGAAAAACGTCAGCCTAAATTCGTGCAACGTTCACCTATTTTAGTGAAACTTTCGGTATCACGACTATTCACTCCCGGACAATTCACTCCTATGACAATTCACTCCGGAGCGAGCGTGCACACAACTTCACCGCTTGATATCTTTCACGAAGCTAGTTTTTGAAAAGAAAAACTTTACATTTTATTTTTGATAAACATTGAGCTTCACAAAAATTTTTTTTTGTGAAAGTGTCCGTCGTCGGGAGTCGGGAATGAATTGTCCGTCGGGAGTGAATTGTCCGGGAGTGAATAGTCATGGAACCGAAACTTTCACCTATTTTAGTGAAACGTTCACCTATTTTTACAAACATGTCTACCTCTTTTTACAAACTTGTCTCTTTCTTATTTTTTTCTCTTTCTTTTTCTTACTTGTTCTGTTTCTTTCTCTTTATTTTTAAATTATCTTTATAAATTTTGGGGAAAGGAAAGGGGGAGGGGGAGGGAGGTTTACCTAAGCAGGGAAGGGAGGGGGGCCCTGAAGGGGGGAGGGGGGAGGAAGAGGGCCCTACCTAAGGAAAGGGGGGTTGGTAGGGGCCCTAGGGGGGAGGGGGGAAGGGGGCCCTAAGGAGAAAAGGGGGAAGGGAATTTTCATGAATAAAATCTCTTTCTCAGCATGAAAAAAACAGCAAAAAGCCATTAGGTGCAGCGGGGAAAAAAATATCTGATGGCTCTTAGCCACTTTAAGGCGGGACCGTTTGCTCGATTTAACCACCACATTTTCTTGGCAGAACTGTGTTTTTATCTTTTTAACGGAGTCAAGTCAAAAAAGAGACATTCTCACTACAAACGGAACACTTAACTGTAAAAAAGAAGCTTAGATATTAAAAATACAAAAAAAACTACAAACGGAACAAGTAAATGTAAAGAAAACCTGCTTAAATAATAAAAATTTAAAAAAAACTACAAACGGGACAATTAAATGTTTAGAAAACAAGCTTAAATAATAAAAATACAAAAAAACTACAAACGGGACAATTAAATGTGAAGAAAACAAGCTTAAATAATAAAAATACAAAAAACTACAAACGGAACACTTAAATGTAAAAAAGAAGCCTAAATAATAAAAATACAAAAAACTACAAACGGAAAACTTAAATGTAAAAAAGAAGCTTAAATAATAAAAATACAAAAAAACTACAAACGGAACAATTAAATGTAAAGAAAACAAGCTTAAATAACAAAAATACAAAAAAAACTACAAACGAAACAGTGTCTTAAAATTTCCTTGGGTACAAAGTGACGGGGTACAAAGTGACGCGGTACAAAGTGTCGCGGTACAAAGTGTCGCGGTACAAAGTGACGGGGTACAAAGTGTCGCGGTACAAAGTGACGGGGTACAAATTGTCGCGGTACAAAGTGTCGGATACAAAGTGACGCGGTACAATCTGTCGTGATAGGCATGAGAACATGCGGAATCGTATAATGAATACACGTTTTAAAATTGTGACAGGTGAAAAACAAAAAGTTGTTCCAAAAAGTACTCAAACGTTGCTTGACAGCGTAAAACACACAATTCAACTATCCCGAAACAGTCTAGAATGGGATTCCCTCCCTCGTGTCGCGAAAAGAGAATAGCATAGCATTCGTGCAAACCCGGTCTGTATAGGTTGATAGTTTTGTTCATGCTCAAAAGTATGTGAGATAAAAAATAAATAGAGTGCGATGATGATGAAATACAGACCTGTTCGGAAAGTTGTGAAGAGTCGTATTCAACTGAGCACTCATTTTAAAATTCATTACTGGGGCCTCTTTCTAATTGGATATTTTGGATACAGCGATACAATATTGTCTTTCTAATCTTTCGATACAGCGATACAGCTATACAAATGGAGACAGCGATATTTTGTGAAGAGCACCTGTATCCTTGTAAAGGTTCTCTCTCTAATCTTTTACAGTTTACAGCAAAAAAATCGAATCTTTACAGGAAACGGATACAAATTTAAAATTCTAGAGGCTGCTGTAAAGATGGATACAGCACGCATTTACAATGTTTTTTTTCTTTATGTTTTTTTTTTCTTCTTTATATATTGTTTTTTCTTCTTCATATTTTGTCATCTCCATTTTTTCTTTCTTTTTTATCAAAATTTTTTTCAATTATTTCATTTCGTTTTTCCTTTGTCCATTAATATTATACATAATTGAAAACATAATAATTTTGGCAATTGTATATTCATATAAGTATTGTAATATTTTTATAACTTCAAAGTATTATTATTGCAAGTTTTTCTTTAAAAGAATTTTTTTAATTGAAGGTGGTTGGCAGATGCAAGTTATGACCATTACGCTGATGAGACCATTACGGTTTAGTTGGTAAAAACCGTTTCATTAAAATTCCTTCAAGTAGTATAGGGTCCAAAAAACAACAGAAAACCAAAAAAGTTTGTGAAAAAACAACTTTTTGGAATGAAAAAATTTTTTTGTGGAAAAACTAGAAGCTTAAATCGCTTACTTAGGTCACGTAATATATGTACAAAGAACAGAAAAAAGTGAAATCTAAAGCCTAGTATAGCCGGAAAATCTTACCTGTTAAACTGCACTAACCCCTCTATGTTATTATCATAATTTTAATCATGTATACTATTAATGTACAATTTTTAAAAAAGACTTCATGTATTTGCCTAATGTTTGGTGGCAAAAAAATGAAGGAAAAACTGAAGGTGGCAAAATATGAAGAAAAAACTGGAAGTGGCAAAATATGAAGAAAAAATGAAGAAAAAAACGAAAAAAAGAGAAGAAAAAATGGAGAAAAAACAAAATAAGAAGAAGAAAAAAGAAGACAAAATATGAAGAAGAAAAAATGAAGAAAAAACTTTTTGAAAAAAAATATGAAGAAAAAATAAAATATGAAGAGAAAAAAATTAAGAAGAAAAAACTAAATATGAAGAAGAAAATACAAAATATGAAGAAAATTGACCGAGCAAACGAAAATTGCCCCAAACACAACAAATATTTGTATCCGATACAGCAACTTTTTTTATCGGCTCCTGTATCGGAAAATTGTATCCATTTATTTACAGGATAGTCGACCAGGGCTACAACCGGCCGCCCAATCTGCAGAGAGACACCTTCTGGGACGAAGAGGTCGAGCCACTCTACAGTGAAGAATCCGCCAACGAGAGGAAGGCCACCGTCGAGGGCTCCGTCAGCCATATCAAGTCAGTCGTTGATTGGTCCCGGATGCTCGGACTTCCTTTTTTTCGTGAGAGAATGCTCAAGAGGAAAACATTATAATAATTTAATTGATCATGTCCGAGTTCCGATTGCTGTACCACGACACTTTTCACAAATAGGAATGGAACTGGTTGATTGAGTATCTGCTCCCGCCAAGAACCACAGCAAAACACGATGACGTAAATTTGGATTATACCTCGGTTGGGTGTATGATCCACAGTTAAATACGGTTTTGATGAATAGGTTGGAAGCAAAGGTGCATTGGAGGGATTTTTTTTTTCGAGTCATTGAATGCTTCCAGACTTCCCGAACACGTGCGTGAGATTGTGATGGTGTCGGCTGAAGACGGCGAGTTTCCTGGGTCTCGCAGCTCTACTTCACTCAGGAAGAGGAGTGTGGTTCCTGTTAGAAGGTTCCTTTCTTAGTTCTGGGTCGGGAAAATATTTTCGCTCCGGTTCTGAGACTCGAAATTGGAAACTTTCATCAAAGGGAGAGAGATATAAATTGAGCTTGACGCGCCAGCTTAAAAGCCATTGAATTTTTCTTTATAGGAGAACATTTTTCTAATTGGATATATATTTGATAGTTTTCCGGGAAGCGAAATTCGGAAGAGATACACACAAAAAAACGATGAGTTTGGGAAAGTATGCTAAAAAGAGATTTATGAATAGTAACACTTTGAAAGTATTCCTGCCCGTAAGTATGAAAGTATGCTAGAGAGGCATACAATCAATGTATGAATAGAATACTTTTGAAAGTATGCCTTGGTGGCTTCTATTCCTTTTCTTGGCACTCATCCAATTATCAAACCTGGTCTGTATATACTCTTATCATCTCGGTTACTTTTTAAGGGAGAAGCACACATACGAATCGTTTCGTGTAAGTAATTTCACCCAGCCATCCTGGAAAGAAGGCATTGGGGAATTTTTTTTTATTGATTGTGCAGTGCTCTCCTTGAAAAAGGCCCTCCGGGAAAGCCTATAGGGAAAAAAGGCCCTTCGGGAAAGTCACAAACAAAGAAAAAATTTCCAATGAAAAACCCAAGAAACAGCATACTTTCAAAGTATATTTAGCATACTTTCATTGTATAGACAGCATATTTTCAAAGTATCCCTAGCATACTTTCATTTTATTAATAGTCATACTTTGAAAGTGTGAATAAAAATTCTTGTGTGCGGTATAATTTGGAATACTTTGAAATTTATGGTTCCATTCTCATACTTTCGAAAGTACGACTATTCATCCTCTTTTTTTGTGTGTAGAGAGAACGACAAATATTCAAAAAAAATAGGGAGAGAGAGTCAAAAACATAATGCGCGGAAAAAATTTGGGCAGAGAGTGTGTTTAATTAGTATGAAAAGTTCGTCCAGGATTGCTGAGTCCGATGTATTGACTCTGGGTTTACACTGGCTCGAAGGAGCCAGGCTGATTCCGAGAATTTTCAGGCTGATTGGTGAGAGGTTTATTTCAAGCTCGAGTAAAGTTTATTTGTCAGGGATGAGACTCGTGCCAGCCGCCACTCAGTCAGCTTCGACGTTCTGCGTAGTCTGAAGACTAAGATCGAGAAAAGCGTCAGCAAGGCGAAACTGAACGATGACGTCAAAGGCAAGCCTCACAACCAGCAATCTTTCTTTAATGGAGCTTTCAGCCTGGAAAGTGTCGAGAAAGAGGAGAGAAATGGGAATACCAAAATCGGTAGCTCTCCCTCACTCGATCTTCTTTCACCCACCTCGCCCACTCCGCAGTCGACCAAACCCAAAAAAGCCTCATCTTCGGCGAATCTGGGAGTCTCGTTCCCTCATCGCGTTCTCGACGACGTTCTGGAGGAAGAAGACGAGGGACCGCATATTACAAGAAATAAGGGTCTTTTCGATACCGTCTCGAAAAGAACATCGAGAAAGAAGCTGGGCAGATGCTTCCCATCCAATCAGAAGAGCCTTCCAAGGAGGATTCAAAACCGGAAGAAGAGGGCGATGACTCTCGAAGCAATGAGAGCAGTAGGGTACTCTCAAAGCGACAAGTGAACAAATAATTCGCAGAGGAAATCATAAAAATCTGCCTCGCTCTTGGCCTTTTTTAAAAATTCATGTTTTACTTTAGGAACAGTTTCATACATTCTTTTTTTATACTTTAAGTACAGAAAATAATTCACTTTGATCTGTGTCTTGCCTTGTTGATGCGTTGTTAAGAAGAATAGGATTTCGAACGTTTCGCTTTATAAAAGCATCGTCAGCGAATGGAATCACCTAACACAATGGTGAGCAGAGAGGAAAATAATTCATACAATAATACATTCAACAATTCACATCCAATACTTGAAAGCACAGTTCAGATAATCCGTTGAGTACTAGTGAGAAAAAAATGGAACAATGCGTACATGTTTAAATGTATGACTTTGAAAAAATATTACAGGTGAACTTATGCATTGATTGATTCGTTTATCTTTAAAACCATAAGAGAATAAGTAGTACATATGAGCGTTGATTAAGGACGATTCCCGTAGTTTGTTTATGAAGAGAATGTTTGGTTGTTGTCCTTCTCGGGGTAGATTTCGTGGTTGCGCGAGGCTGGGGACGTCTTACGGTAATGACGACTGCAAAATATACAGTAAAACGCAGTAAATTTTAGGTTTCATGTTCAATTTTTGTTAATTTTATCTAAACATGTGAAGATTTTCCGAGCAATGTTCAAATAATTGAAATAATTCATCATAGAATTCAATTATTTTCCTCTCATACAAATTTGTTTATTTATTTATTTATTTATTCATACATCAATACTGATGTGACAAAACATAAGATAACTCATACAATAGTGAGCGTTGTTCTTGACAATAACATCTGAACAATGATTTTCTAGAATAAGAAAGGAGAGAGAAAGCAAAAAAAGGGAACAACTCAGAGATTAGGTAAGTGCAGAAATTTGTGAAAGTAGAGGAAAAGAATGTGGAAAATTATTCAGTAGAAGGCGAAGCAAATGACATCAAAGATTTATGAGTTGACAGATTTAATAATGAATGGTTTTGAAAAGTCGGGAAATTTACTTCAAATTTGTATTAATAGCTTTTTTGTTCAAAATACTAAAATTGTAAATATCTCAGGAAATATGTACGCTTGTTTGTGAATATGAAAGTATTAACCTCGCTTGAAATAATAAAAATTTCAATCATTCGAAAATTTGTCTAATCTGTAAACACTGTTTGCAACTCTTCTAATAAGGCTTGCTTTTTCTTCTCATGAATATTTTTTAGGACCGTCTTGAAATACGAAATAAAATCAAGCTCAGAATTTCTTTTTCACCGAGAGAGACCGTGGTTTGCTTAAACTGAAGGAATTTTTTTGAGTTTAGCTTTCTTCTAATATTTGAGCTCTATTCGCTTTACGCTCCGAATCTCAATTGCGTTTTTTTTCCAGCTAGACATAGCCTAAACGGTTTTCGTTACATACTGTTCATTGAATTGAGATGCAATTTTTTTCGAACCATTCATCATAAAGTAATTTGTCGAGCAATCGAGCTCTTTCTCATTCTCACTATCTGTTTCTTTTTCTCGTTAAATGAAGTCGTTAACTGAGCGACTTTGGAGCCGGCGAATTAGAGTAGAGAACACAACAAGTAAACAATCTGGAATATCCATTGAAGTCGTTTCCATGAAGCTCATGATGCGTGCGGTAGATGTGATAAGTTCAGATGGTCTCGCCTTAGAAAAAACATTACTTTCATACCCTGCAAGATATCCTTATCACAGAACACGTCTACGTGTAATTTCGATACCCGGCGGACGTTCTGATTTTCCATATTCAACGCTTTTCACCGATATTTTTCCGCGACGTATTGTTGTAGGATGTGTAGAGCAGGATGCTTTTGATGGTCATTCGTCCAAGAATCCATTCAATTTTAAGCACTTTAATATTTCGGAGATTTCTATAGACGCCAGAGGAGTTACTTTCCCTGCTCAGCCTCTCAAAATCAACTTTAAGCAAAAATGTTATGCAGAAGCTTTCGCAATGTTTTATGAAAACATTGGAGCTATAAGTGAAAATCGTGACATTGCAATATCTTATAAGCACTATAGGAACGGTTTCACTCTCTTTGCTTTTAAACTCGTACCAACTGATGCTAATAATGATTTTGAACTGGTGCAAAGTGGAACTACTCAAATAGCTTTGAGATTTGCTGAACAAACTCCTCCATCCGGACTACAACTCATAGTATATACCGAGTATGACGGAATGTATCAAATCGATCATTATCGTAATGTTTTCAATGACCAACAGGTGTAGATATATTCATAACAATTGTATTTCCATGTAAAAGGGATGACTGATGTTGTTTAACGCGGTTGCTTTGTCTAATATAGAGCTAAATAATATTCTGAGGAATTGTCCTGTTACAAGGTTCTATGTATTATCTAGGAAGTTTCCCCTCCGATGCAATTGTTGATATTCCCGAGAGTCGACCTTTCTGCCTTATTTTCAACACCAGCAAGTCTAGAACACTGGGTTGCTGTATTTGTGAATAAGTTTAATATTGCTGAATACTATGATTCAAACGGAGATGATTGTTTGAATACCCTTGAAACGTGGTTGTCTAACTTTCCTAGAGTAGAAAAGTTTCCTTTTCGTGTTCAAAGTCTTTTTAGCAATGTATGTGGACATTTTTGTTTATATTTTCTCTATAACAGATGTAAAGGTAAAAGCTTAAGCTTTTTGCTCAAATCACTCCATCGTCACAATTTGAGCAAAAATGACTCTTTAGTATATAAATGGTATTTAAATCACCTCAAGTCATGTATAAATAGATGAAGAGAAATCATAGTGCATCGTTTACTTCACGATGTCTAGTGACAAACTTTCCCTCCTTTCTGAGAAGGCCCCTGTGAAAATTTCTGACTCATCAACTAACTCTGAGTCTTCCATCAAAAAAGAAAAGGAACTCTCAAGTAATTGCGAAGATGTGGTAACTGTTATGGAGACCGGCATAACTCTACGCCGAGCGAGAAAGCGTATTGAAGATACAGGTGTTAGATACATTCGTAATATTGGTTCATTTCACTTACTCGCGGATGAATCTGATAATGTATTTGTGCAGTTTCTACCTGTTAATTAGTTATCTGAAGATTAAGATGTCCGTGTCAAGCGATACTTCTACTCACGAGGAAGTTCATTTCAAACGCAAAAGAAAACGACTGGAGGAAAAAACTGAGGTTTATTAAAATTTATATTATATGTTCACTACATTAACCGTTAATTGTTGAGTTTCCGTCACATGAGCACGTCAACCTTCATGAAGAGCCTCAACAACTTGGAAGGGATTTCTCAGTATTCAGACCGCAAAGACTCATTACTATGGCTGTTTGTAACACTTGCTCCAAACCTACCGTCATATCCCATATTGATTGTACTGTCACTTTCAAATTGTGTAAATCCTGCATTCTCACTAATTCTCGGATGCAGTCTGCAATTTACCACAACATCATTGTGAAGAACTTGAGGGATAGAAGGACATTTTCAAATGGAAAGGACTCATCGACAATTACTCGTCGCTTCTGGTAAGTTTTTTACCCTATAAAAATGAAATTTTAAGTTTTTGGTGATTACTAATCATTCGGAGTGATCTCTAGATGGGAGTACAGGTACCGCTCTGAAATAATTTTCATTTCTTTTGTTTTCAATTTTGAATAGAGGTTGTGTTCTTTTTCCTCCTACTTGTGTGACTAAAATAAGTTTCAGATGCCTCACATTGCTCTCTCTACCTATCTGAGAATCAAAATGAATGTAGATATTTATGACAAACTCACATTGAGCCAGGTGGATGAAATTAATGATTACCTCGTTAATTGAGGATAAAAACAACACATATGGAAAAAAAATACTTTTTTGGATCATCTGCAACTGGACATAAGGACTCGCGTTTATCATCCCATCACTGTAAGGCTGAAGGTGGAGGGAAGGAAGAAGAGTCTGGGTCTGAGACCAGTTCGAGTCCCGCTCGTTGTTAGTTTTTTTAAAAATTTCTCTTTTGTGTTTCAAGTCCTTTTTTAACCAATTTTTAAAATGTTTGTATTGCAGGATTATTTTCTGGCACAATACGACGTGAGAATAACTAGACAAGATGGCCCCTGTTTCCGAGGGAGAAATGAAGCAGTCTATCCGGTCGAAGTATTGCAAATTGAATATCTCTAGAACGTGTTATAATTCAGATTCATTTGGTTCTAGATTCGTTTCGTCTTTGACATTGCGAACTGTTAAAACTAGATTTGTTTTTACTCGATTTGTTTTTCTCTAAGTAATAAAATACTAAGCTATTTAGTTCATTTTCTGTTTGTTTCGTTTTGTCTTTGAGATGATAAAATGGTGTTGTAATATTTGTGTTCTTTATTCTACAAAAGCGGAAGAAAACGTGACGTATTCTTTACCGCAAAGAGTGCAAGTTGCGAGAGTAGGAGATGGCTTCCTTCCAAGATCGTATCCATAGATTATGCGTGTATGAAAACAGTGATTATTGGAAACACGTGATAAAAAATTGTCCAATAAAAGATTCAAAAATACACATCGGAGAGAGTGTATAAAAAGTATGTCTTTCTGAGAAAGACTGCACTGTAAGAGAAAAACGCTAGAGAGCGTTAAAGAAAATAGCGTGTAATATTGAGAGACGCAGATAAAAGCATCATGGATGGTTATGTTTTCAAGAGGTTCAGAGAAAAAATATCTGACAGAGTATAAAGAGAGAGAGAGAGAGAGAGAGAGAGAGAGTGAGAGAAAGAAAGGGAGAGAAAGAAAGTGAGAGAAAGAGAGAGATAAAAGAGAGAGAGAAAGAAAGAGAGAGGAAGGGAGAGGAAGAGAGAGAAGAGAGAGGGAAAGAGAGAAGATAGAGAAAGAGAAAGAGGGAGAGGAAGAGAGAGAAGAGAGAGGGAAAGAGAGAGAAGATAGAGAGAGAGAAAAAAGAGAGAGAAAAAAAAGAGAGAGAAAGAAATAGAGAGAGAGAGAGAAAAAATAGAGAGAAAGAAAGATAAATAGAGAAAGAGAGAGAGATAAAGATCAGCTGGAGTGATTCTTTGCGGTCAGAGTCTCTCGATTTAACACACTATTAAAAATTGGTTACAGAGTCATCCACATCACACAGCAGATCTTTGATTAAATTCAGCAGAACATCAAAAAGAATGAGGTTATTTTATGACCGTGGTTAGTGAAACTATCACTTTTATGTACATTTTATAGGCTTTTATCCATTAAAAAAGCATTCATAGATATTGCGTAGTATTCAATTAACATCGAATCTTAATTTTTTAAATACTATTTTTATTTATTTTATTATTATGGTTGTAGATGGGTATGTGGCGAGACGAAGTTACGGACACTTCAATACATTTATGAAATAGCTTACGACGGAGTTTCCAACTCGCTGGTTAGTTGAAATAAATTATCATTTTTTATTCAATAAAATTAAATGTAGCCTTAAATTTGATTACAAATTTAATGTGCTTCCTATCAATGGCATACACAGAAATGGGAAGATATTGGACCTTGGCATACTCAGAAATGGAGAGATACTGGACCTCTGGACAAATGCTTCTTCGAAGATCTCAATACCATTACTGATCTACATACATATGTGCTGCATTGCATTACTTTGAACGCTTCTTGGTGTTCAATCAACTTCTTCTGCTTAAATTTTTTCTATTTTTTTGTTCAAGTTAATTTTTTACATTTATATTTTTTTCTTCTAATATTTGATTTTGTTTTCAGAGGAACATGTGTCATCAAGAGAAAAGTTTATCATTTCTAATTAATGGAGATTGGAACTTCGGCTTCAGAGAGCTACACTTCATTGATATGTGGGAAGATTGAGAAGTAGATAGAGTAAGACAATTTATTAAGAATTAGGAAAACTGTATGTCTCTTAGAATGTTATATGTTTAATTTTATGTAACAATATTTATAAATGTTTAATTGTAGGCAGTACGCGAAGACGACGTACGAGCTCAGCCTAATGTACTTGTTGTGCTACGCGGAAATGTTCGAAAATTTTCGCCACTATGATATACCTTATGGTAATATAGAGGAGAATGCAACATGAAAGTGACTGAATTCGACTACGAAAATTCCAACAAGTGAGTTTAAATATAATTCAATTATTACTTTTAAAAGTTTTATAACTACAGCGGTTTATAACTACACTGAAAAGGACGGCCTCGCCAGCTCGATCTTGAGGATCTTCGATTCTTTGTCGAAGTCGATCCCAAACAAACTTGCTACGAGATTGCATAGCACTTCGAGGTCTCTCACACCATCATCGAGAACGGGGATCACGAGCTCGGCAAAGTACACAAGCTCGGGAATGGGTGCCACACGACTTGAGGCCACTCGAAAGGAACCGACGAGTCGCGGCCGCTTCACAACTTCTCTCCTACAAAAGAAAAGACGAGTGGCTGGACACATTGCTAACTGGAGACGAGTAGTGGGTGACCTACTGCAATGTTACACGCAAGCGCCAGTGGCTCAGCAAGGGCGAGCAGCCAGAAGCAATTCCGAAACCCGGACTGCACCCGATGAAGGTGATGCTGTGTGTTTGGTGGAACTCACGCGGTGTCGTCTACTGGGACCTGCTACCTAACGGCATGACTGTTACAGCATATGTCTACTGGGCACAACTCGACCGGGTGCAGCATGCTATGGTGGCTCGAGGCGAAGAGAGCGCAAAGCTTCGAATCCTACATGACAAAGCACAACCACACATTGCGAAAAAATGGTTCAGAAGCTGTTGGAGCTGGGATGGGAGTTGATGCCTCATCCACCGTACTCGCCCGACATGGCACCTTTTGACTACCACCTATTCCGCTCCATGCAGAACCACCTTACAGAGAAAAAATTTGAGAACGAAGCTGAGGTAAAATCATGGTTGCAAGACTTCTTCGACTCGATCTCTCCGTCGTTTTGCCACAAAGGGCATCCACAATCTGCCAACGCGATGACAACACATACTCAACCATGATGGATTATACTTTGTTGATTGAGGTTCTTGTTTAACTTAATAAATTATTAATAATAATAATAAAAAAATTAAAAACCGAGATTATTTTCTTGCGCACCCAATAGAAAACATTTTCTGTGATTCGTGCCTACGAATCATCATTTTCCTCAAAAACGCCTTTTACGAAGAAAACATTGGCCAGTCGATGCAAGGCAGGTTGACGAGCTGACTATTAAGGAAGAAGTGCAGGAAAGATAGAGATAGTTCAATCAGAAGGACAGAGATAGGGTAATTAGAACATGTGAGCTTCGGCCAGTCGATGTAAGAGGTTGAGTTCTTCAGAGACAATAGTAGGGAAATACAGAGAAATTTGTATGTATATAAAGAAAGTCTATGAAAGGCTTGACACTACTATAGGGAGGGGAGTGGAGACCGATAGCAGGATATTAGACGCAGACACGGATGAGAAAAGGCAAAGCACGAAAAATACGTCCTGCGCAGAATTACTTGCAAAGAGAGTAAGCTAGATACTGTTGTGGAAACCTTGTGGAGATGAATTTGCTCGCCCTAATTGCCCTTTCCTGTTTTCTCGTTTCGTGATGTCCCTTACTGTGCTAAACAAGCTTAATACAGAAATCAAGCTTTATTAACACGGAACAAACCAAACTAAGAATAACTACAATAAAATAATACCTTGATTCCGTTTTGGTTGAGATAGAGATAGAGAAGGGGTTGATGTGGATGATAACTGAACTATAGGAGAGAGCGAGAGAATGTGTGAAGCCGAAGTATCAAAGCCGAACTATGGGAGAGAGCACACCGAGATAGAGAAACTAAACGCTGATTCACAAATCCTTCATTTTTATAGTGCCAGACGGGGCGGGGCATAACATGGGCGTGGCATAACAGGACAGAGAGGTTGTCGCGTCTAAAAGAAACGCGACACTGTAGGAGACATGAGACAGCTTCTTTCCAATCTTCATAATTAATCATTCCTTCGACTGTCTTCGATCATGTACTATGACTTGGAAGAAGCTAGATGTTTCGCCTCGGACGATGAGAAGGCAGAGTTGGGGTCCATGTTGGACATGGACCCCACAAACATCGCAGAGATGCTCTGGACACTTGCAGGATGTTTTGCGGGAGCAAAACTTTTGGAGAGGTTGGGAAGTTTTATTTATTTAGTTTTTTGTATGAATTTTCTTATCAAGTTGATGTCTTCTTTTGAATTTTTTTTATTCTCTCTTTGATTTTCTTTAATTTTCTCTTTGATTCTGTGAATTTTTAGTCTCTGCTTCTTTTTGTTTCATATCATCGACTCTAATTACGGAGTTAGTACATTACGGAATTCGCACATGATTCATTATCTTTTTAAGGACGTGTGCAGTGTACGCCCTCTTATACGTCGTCTTCTTCCTTCTATGGAACATGGCGGCCAGGGTTAGTACTTATCTTCATTTCTCTTCTCTTTTTATTCCATGTCTTCCACAGGAATTTCAACACAAATTAACTTCTCTCGCTCTATCGGTTGAGGTAGAAGAATAATATTATTTTTAAGGCTTACCTGCGTAGGTCCCGGTACTTCCGGGATCTCTCGAAGGAGGACCCATACGAGCGGATAGAGATGGGGATTCGTTCCCCACCTTCTCTATCCGCGGAAGCGGGCGACTTGGCTCCGCCTATACGTCGTCTTCTTCCTTCTATGGAACATGGCGGCCAGGGTTAGTACTTATCTTTATTTCTCTTCTCTTTTTATTCCATGTTATCCACGTGAATTCCCCCACAACTTAACCTCTCTCGCTCTACCTGTGGAATTAGAAGAACATTAGTATTTTTTGTTCATTTTTTCGCATGAATTTCAACACAACTTTACTTCTCTCGCTCTATCTGTTGAGGTAGGAGAATTGAGTGTTTGACCCATGGAAGGAAGGTGACTCTCGAATGGCTCTCGAGTAGAAGAGCCACGCGACGCGAGCGAGATGCGCGTCGCGTGGGGAGAGAGAGGATATGAAATTTGGGGAAAATTACATCATTCTAGACTTTGAGGGCGTAGCAGGAAGATTGTTTTGTCTTCCTGGGTGATTAACATTCTACTTTTTTCGTGTGTTAAGAAGTGGTTGCGAAAGTGTAGTGTGGAGTGTGTGATTTTAGAAGATTAAGTGGTTACGTGTTTAGTCGTTTTGAGCAAGTTGAGAACTCATTCAAGTTATTTCTAGTCGTTTGAGCAAGGTCTTAGTCAATTTATTCGTTCTTTCGCAATTTTGGCGTGTAAGACTGTGTGAGTCACAGTTTTTTCCATTGATTTGGGCCAAAAACCCGTCTATTATCTGATTGCAGCCAGAATGGAGTCAGGGGGCAGTGCAGAAACAAATTTGGCAGCTATGGCGGAATTGTTGAGGCCCCTTCTCGTACAGCAAGAGCCAACGGTGACCCACGTGGAGCAGAAAGTCAACTCGACGTCGCATCAGAAACAAATCCGTTTTAATGTCACAATCCTCAATCTGTTGGAGGTTGGGAAAAAGGATCCGGCTAAGATACAGGAGGCGATCGAAGCTCTCACAGCTCGGAACGCAGTCCTCGTGGCTGCAGACGCGTCCCCAGAGGTCTTCGAAATCCACGACCGAATGAAGGCTCTTCAGCAGTTGGAAAGCGCGACAGGCGCCTCAGCCTTGGCGGCGGCCATTCTGATGGCAGAGCCACCGTCAAAACGCAAGAGGGAGTGGCAGCCCTTTCGTGGGCCGACTGGTGGTAGAGGAGAGGCCGCAGAATCATCCGAGGGCAGACGGTACGAAGAAGCGAAGGGCCGTGCTTTGGATGCGGCCAGTACGGCCATATGCGTGCGCAATGCCGTCAAAGCGGTGGAAGAATGCAAAGGTCAGACCCAGGGTCTAAGGTTGCGGGCCCATGGCCGGAGCAACGTCCTCTGAGAGTGGAAGTAGAGCAGCGTTTGTGGGCGTTGCGAAAGCCGTGGGCTTCTGGGAAAGTATAGGCGCTTCGCCGTTTGTTCTGAGTGTCATAACATAAGAGATGGGTATAAGCTGTGTATACCGGAAGAGTTGAATACAACTGTTTTCAAATTCTCAGGAAATAACGGGTCGGCCATGATACAGGCGGACAAGGTCGCCGAGCAACTCTTGCTGTGGTGGTAGAGAGAGCCGAGGAAGCAGGTACGGCTTTCTTCCCTTTGTCAGTGGCGAAGAATGGGCCTAAGACGAGAGTGGTACACGACCTCAGTAAACTCAAGTATTTGAGCAAAACTCAGTATTTGAGCAAAACTCAGTTTCGGTTGAAAGATTTCATAGCAACTTTTGATTTCAAGTCAGTATATCATCGCAGAGGAAGACAGAAAGTTTTTTGGGGTTAAATGAGACTTCGGAAGAGGAATAGAGTGCATGAGCGAGAAGTCTCATTACGAGAGCTCGTAGATGATCGGGGCTCGGTGCGAAAGTTTCCCGAGCCCTCCGAGCGAAAGGGCGGTGAATCATCTCGACGGCGCTTGGTAGGTGGTTGCGCAACCAGAAGGGAAGGATATAACATTCCTTGTCCAGTGCTTTGGCTCTTTCCGCAAGGGTAAAACCTTCTGGGTTTCCATCAGCAGTCACAAGCAAAGCGTTGCTTGAGCGCAGTCATGGCTTCTTCAAGGGTCTCCGGAGATTTCTTGGTCTTCTCCAACATCTTGAGCACTTCCACATCGCAGCAAATCTGCTTCTGATGACCTGTCGAGGCAACTCTCGCCCCTTGATAAATCACAATTTGCGGAGTTTCAAGCAAAGTCCTGAGAAGCTTGACTAGACGGATAAGATCCGACTTATGAGCCTCAGTAGCTGTTGATGACGAACGGTCTGTAGGTGAAGACATATCCGGTTGATGAATGACGAAATATATGACGACAGCCGAATAATAAACTTCCAATAATCGGTCCGCAAAAAGCGTAGAATGAAGAACCTGCGATTCAACCCCTTTTCCCGCCAAAAGGGGCTTGGCTAAATCGCGGCGAGAGAACTTACTGTTTAAATCATCCAAACATATAGATTCGATTCGATGCATGGAAGTAAAATTAATTTGCCTTTTTATTTTTGTAGACTTTCTTTTTTTCCTCTAAAAATTGGGAGCATCTGCTTCCGCAGTGTGAAAAAAATCAGCTTCAAAAAAGAAAAGCTGTTTTGTTATTAGCATGCTTAGAGCTATAAACATTAAAACAGGTTGCGAGTGCTTAAACGATTGCAATTCATTTTAACGTTTAGGCAGCACAAACGGGCACTCGATGCACAATTGAACGTTCTTTTGGTCTCTTGAAGCGTCGATTTTCGTGTCTGCACAATCAGTTGCGAATGAACTTGAAGAATGTGCCAAACATTGTTGTGTCATGATGCTTTGTCTTGTACAACATTGCAAGACATATGAATTTGCCAGACTTTGATGCCGATGTGAGTGAAATTGTACCTGACGCTCTGTTTTCTCCAACTGATTGTTTTAAAATTGTTTTTCGAATTCCTAAATATAGAAATTTGACGTGATTTTAACCTCCAATAAAGGAAGATACAAAACACTCATAACTCTTCACAACACTGTCAGAATTCCATGAAATTTGCACCATTGAATTCGTCTTATCGAGATTCTTACATCGACAAAAGTTTTTTAAAAAAATCTTTCAGAAAATGAAGGGTACCCGGCAAGTTACCCTGGTCAGGAGCAGATAAGGCAAAAGGGCTACCCGTGTACCCTACCCAGGTCTATGTATACGGACGGACTTACTGTGTAGGTACCCAGGCGCTATGTATATAGCCCCAGAGCTTGCATTGCAAGCGGCTGGCGTTTTTTATGCAGAACGTTCGTTCCTCATGCTTAATATTTCCTTGTGAAGCCGTTTTTATTCTTGAAAAGAGTGGGAGTGAGCAGTGCCGAGTTGAAGGATCAAAGAAAACCAGAATTTAGGTAATTAGAGAAAGGAGAGATGGGAATAGAGATACTATGAGAGAAACAGCGCGAAACCGCTCAAGAAAGAGAGCGGGGAATGAGTGAGAGAAAAGTAAGAGGAATAGTGAGAGAGAGAGAGCGGGAAAAGGCATCAGAGTGGGGAGAGAGTGGGGAGAGCTATGAGAGTGGGGAGAGAGCCGGAAGAGGTATGAGAGTAGGGAGAGAGCGGGAAGAGGCATGAGAATGGGGAGAGAGCGGGAAGAGGCATGACAGTGGGGAGAGAGCGGGAAGACGTATGAGAGTAGGGAGAGAGCGGGAAGAGGGGCATGAATTATTGGTCCACCATTTAAATAGAAGTGTCACCAAATAAAATAGTAACGTCCACCAAATAAAATGGTACCATCCACCAAATAAAATGCTTACTTCCACCAAATGAAATAGTAACGTCCACGAAATAAAATACTAACGTTCACCAAATTTTGTGGGCACGTCCACCAAATTTTTTTTTGTGAATTTCACCACGGCATTTTTTTCTCACCTGACACCAACCTGTATGGTTTTTTCCACCAAATTTAAAGTCCACCAATTTTTTTCCGTGAAATTCACCACGGCATTTTTTTCTCACCTGACACCAAAGGTTACTTTTTCTGCTCTCTCAGTGAGTTGTTTTTGATGTTTTTTTTTGTAGTGGAGGTAATTTTCGCGGGAGTAAAGTTTTTTATGAGTGTTTTTGTTGTTGAGTGTTTTTTGTTATTTTTGTATTTTATGAATACTGCAGTTGAAGTGGCAGCGCTCGTGCGCTTTAAACGCTTTGGTTTCAATTTTTTTTCTTCACAGATGTTCCTTTTGAGCATCAAGGACTCTGGTTCTTGCAAAAAATTTTGGGCTCAACTGCAGTTTCAGTCACCCCCAAAGCCTTAAAAGGAGGAAGGGGGCCCTGAGGAGAAAGGGGGGAAGGGAGTTTTCATGAATAAAATCTCTTTCTGAGAAAAAATCTTTGGACGGCTAAAGTAGATTAGGGCAAATGCCGAAAGGAGGCAATAAGCCGGGAGGCATGAGGATGCCTTGAGTGAGGCCGCGCGTTTTATTTTTATATTAAAATATATTTTTACATTAAAAAACGCTTAGGCTTAGTAAAAGTTTACGATAACGAGGCCGTACGGCTTAGCTAACGAGGCCGTACGGCTTAGCTAACGAGGCGTCCTCACTCAAGGCGTCCTCATGCCTCCCGGCTTCTTGCCTCCTTTCGGTAATTGCCGTAGATTAGAGCCAACTTTTTCGTAAGCCTAAGCGTTTTTAATGTAAAAATAATTTTTTGCAGTTGCAACATCAGGTTATTTTTCATTTTTAAAACCTTTTTTTAGCTATTATAGATGAATTTATAAATTTGTATACAGATATAAACCACATTAAAGAAAAAAAAGGAAGTTTTTTCTGGAAATTTTGTTGTTTTTTATGAAAAAAAATTTTTTTACAAAATTTTTTTTCAAGAACCAAAGTCCCTGATGCTCAAAATGATAACCTATGAAGAAATTTTTCGAAACCAAAGCGTTTAAAGCCCACGAGCGCTGCCACTTAAACTGCAGAAGTGCTTTTAAATTATATCTGAAACAAAACATGCAACAGAATGACCTAAAGAAAACATTCAACAAAAAAAACACTCATAAAAAACTTTACTCCCGCGAAAATTACCTCCACTAAAAAAAGGCAATTAACAAAGTGAGGCATGAGTGAGGCCGTTTTGAGTGAGGCCGTTTTTTGTTTGTACCAACAAGCAACACACTCGTAACACACTTTTACTTTTTAACACTACGGACTACACTTTCAGTATAAATGACAGGTTTTACGTTTGAAAATTAGGTTTTAATTTTATTTTTTGTTGATAGAAGTGAGTATCGAAGACTTTCACACGCGTTTTAGTAACATCCGGATTACAGAATGTCTGATCAAGCTCGAGAGTTTTTTTTGGAAGCAGATCTCAAAGGAGGCGGATTCACGGACGTTGTTGAAGAAATCGTCCCATGGTGTGCTATTTTTCTTCTTTTTTTTTCTTTCTCTTCTTACTTGAGTGAGAGAGCACAAGCAACTGAACAAAAGACAAGTTTTCTTCTGAACTTGAAACACATTGAAAAATGTCTAGTAGCTCTACTTCAATCTCACTAAGAGTCTTTTACGATAAAAAAAAATTGACGACTAATTTTTTTCAGTGAAGAAGGTGCGAATAACTCAACGAGTCAACGTAAAGTGTCGAATAACTCAACGAGTCAACGTAAAGTGTCAGTATCGTGTTTTTTTATATATTTATTTCCACGTCATATCATTTGTTTTGTGGCGTATTAGCTATTGCGCGCGTGTCTCACATAATGAATCTTGGGTGCGCACCCTCATAGCAACCTGACTATTATCTTACTGACGAGCACGTAGGAAGACTCCATTTTGAACACCAAGTAGGCTCATGCTGATCTCATAGCCAAGCTCAGAGTTCAACCAATTCTCGTACTTGTTCTAGCAGAAGCAAGCTAGCATATGGCAATATAGCCTCAATCAATTGAATTTTTTTAGATACTTCGACGGAAATCGTCATCGATTTTTATTTTTTAAAGATGAATCACCTCGTGTTATCAGGGAATTGTTAAGCGAGATGTCAGTTGACCTATTTTTTTTAATTTCTAAGAAAAATTTCACCCGAAGAATTGAAGGTCACCAGATAATTTGCGATCGTTCGACTATTCTCTACCAGAAAGTTTCTATGAACCGCACTGCGGGTAAAAATCTATGCGCTCTGCAAAACATTAAAACCTATGCGCTTGGAAAAAAATTTTTCTCAGATTTTTCGTAGGGAAATTTCAAATCATTGGAAAAAAGTTCAATGTTGAACATTGAAGATTTTGATAATCTTTGCGCTCGAAAAAAAGTTATGCGGGTGCTAAGAAATACCCTGTTATCTGCTTGTTTTAAGACCGCGGAAAACATAGAATTTAATTATTTAGTGAAGAGTACTGGGTGAACGAGACTCCCCCTCCTCATCCGCCATTGACTTCTGAAGCTGGGACGTTTTCATACATCGTCAGAACAACTTCTAAAGATGTCACGACTTATGGTGCGGACAGTTGTTCTCCATGGACCAGCAACGTGAGTATGCGGTTTTGTTTTTGCATTTTCGTTCAAACCTATGTTAACAGGAAGATTTGTCAATTTTGGGGTCCCTCTCGTTTTTCCGGCGGAGAAACTATTTTCTTGAAAATTACTCCATTCATCGGGAGTGAGTATCGCTTGGGAGCTGTTATCGTTGGTGTTTATTCAGAAAAATTCGAGCACAGAGTATTAAAGAAATTTCAGGGGTTAAATATCGTGTCCGAAAACAGTATAGAAACCCGCGGAAGGCGAAATACAAATATTAATACCTCAAGATTCATACCTATTGACAGTAATGGTTGAATGCAAAGAGATATAGATGAAGATTGACGGAGAGAGGGAGATACTTTTGGGGATTTGAATAATCAGACTAGTTACAGCATGTCCGTTCTCCTTGCTCGACAGGAAGAGAGGGAGAAGCATACAGAACATATGCTCAATCTGAGCAAGGCAGATTTTCTGAGAGCCCAAAAGCGGCTTGGAGATGGGCAGAAAGGAGATGTCCCCAGATGGGGCCAACAAAGAACTAGAATAAATTATTCTAGAGTTCCTCTTGTGGGCGTAGAAAATGAATAGATATTTTTATTTAAATCGGGGATTCATTAGAACTGTTTCTGATTGTAAATAATAAGTTATTCTGATAATATGTATTCTTACATGCTAAAATATATCATGTATGTTTTGAGTTTGTTAATTCTTTTTTCGTTTCTCAAACAGTTGTTACCTTTCGTATGAAGCCGCGAAAAGTTTGTTTTCTCTTAATAAATGAACACGGGTAGATTTTCATAGTTTTTGAATGAACACGGGCATATTCGCCTAAAATTTGTTAATTAACTCAAGCATAATTGTAAAGTATTTGTTCATACACGGGTATGTTTGTTGTTGCTTTTTGTTTTTCAACGACCGGTCTTCTTTCGTGAGGCCGCGAAATGTTTGTCTTGAGCTTGTTATTAAACACGGGCACATTTGCATAAATTTCATGATTAAACGAGTTTATTTCCATAAAGTTTCAACCTGCTAAAACTTCCGAACAAACATACAATCGTTCAATAGTCTGCACTACAGGGAAGCGGTCAGTCATTGGAAATGGGAAAATCTTTTAATAAACGTTTGTTACTGAACATGGGCAATGTTTTCGTTCAGCATGCTTCCACTTTTAGCGGTCTACTGATACATTTTCCGTCCAACTTTGACGACACTGCACAGACTTGGTACCCATTTAGATTAGCGGAACAGCGGGCGAATTCTCTTCGAGTTCCGGAGTGGACTTTTCTTTGCCTGCAAAGTCAAACTATGAGCGAAATCATTACGGGCCAAAACCCAATTATTACAGAGATGCAATTACATCGCACGGAAAAAACCCAGCTGTCTCTATTTTTTCATCCTCTATCCCTCTTTCATCTTGAGAAATCGCTTCACCACCAGGGTGTTTCTTTCACTCACACTGCGGGTGAAAAAATTCTATGCGCTCTTCGAAAAGTCCGAAAAACATTCGGATGCGTAAAGTACCGTGTCCTCCAAAGTGAAATCAACGTCTCTCACATCGTGGTAAAGCGCGTTCGCTGTCAAAAGAAAGTGTAAAAAAAGAACTAAAAATTTCAGCTTACAAAAACATCAGTAAGAAACCATCACAATTACCATTTTTATTGGGGAGCGCATTGTTCTTAAAGGGGACGTGCTTTACATGATGGAGCCGCTCTTTATTTCAGGAGCCGGCAGCGGAAATTTTTGTATACACATACTTGCCTTACATCTGGAATTTTTTTTCAAGTTTCAAATTTATGAGAAAAAAAGTTTTTAAAAAACATTATCATAAGGGTCCCCCTTATGAGTTAAAAGACAAACGTCCGCCGAAGGTCTGAAACGGACGCCCGCCGACAAGCGACCGGACATGACTAAATAACCCCTGGGCCGTACGGCTTAGACTACCGATACCGCATAAGAAAGTTTCTCATATTATTAACTTTTTTTGAAAATTCAATGACTTTTTTTTTCAAAAAAATAGAAATGGTTCAATGGATACAGTAGTTTGAAAACACTAAAAACAAAAGCCCTCCCCAAGTAAAGTGCCCTACCCCCGCTAAGTAAAGTTGTTTCAAAACCTCAAAAACGCCTAACACGATTTATCCCATTAAACTGGTTCTTTAAGTAATACTGTGACCAAATATTTCTATTAAAAACGAACGCTATCTACCTTCATTCAAAAACATGATCATCTCCAATTTCAAGGGAAGAATTTCCGACTTTAAAAAAGTAAAAGGCTTCTTCATCAATTCCTTTCAACTTGACACCCCAATCTCATTGACTGTACCACAACATATCAAGAGATCGGCAAGTGCAAGCCAATAGGAAACAGAAAAAGGTACAGCCAACAGAAGATAGTGATAGGGGTTATTAATATGAGTAAAATAACAAGCAGTGAAGCAGTAAAATTTTAAAACTCAGTAACCGTATCGAGGAGAAGATTGCTGCGAGAATGAAGCCGTCTTTCTTTGGATGTGGTAATCGCTTCTGCAAACAAAAAAGGAATGTTTATCTACCTTCAGTTCTAAGCCTCAACGTGAGGGCACGAAGCTGGTCAATGAAAATGATATCTTACTCTCAAAAAAATTATGTAAAAAAACCAAAAACCTGGCCCGCTAAATCTTATTTTAACCATCCATACATATATTTGTTCACGAGTGCAATGTAACGTGTTTGAATTACTTAGATGCTAGTATAAAAAATAAAAAAAATACCTGGGGAGAGGCGCAATTCATTCGGGGATGGGTGGAGGGGGGGATGTGAAAGGTGCGAATTTTATTTGTGAGGCCGTATGTAAACTTTATATCACCAGAAAAAAAACCTGACATTGTGAAAATTTTTTCATACGTCATGCCATGCCGTACAAAAAAAACTCTCGAGCTTGATCAGACATTCTGTAATTCGGATGTTACTAAAACGCGTGTGAAAGTCTTCGATACTCACTTCTATCAACAAAAAATAAAATTAAAACCTAATTTTCAAACGTAAAACCTGTCATTTATACTGAAAGTGTAGTCCGTAGTGTTAAAAAGTAAAAGTGTGTTACGAGTGTGTTGCTTGTTGGTACAAACAAAAAACGGCCTCACTCAAAACGGCCTCACTCATGCCTCACTTTGTTAATTGCCCTAAAAAAACCATCAAAAACAACTCACTGAGAGAGCAGAAAAAGTAACATTTGGTATCAGGTGAGAAAAAAATGCCGTGGTGAATTTCACGAAAAAAAATTGGTGGACTTTAAATTTGGTGGAAAAAACCATAAAGGTTGGTGTCAGGTGAGAAAAAATGCCGTGATGAAGTTCACAAGAAAAAAATTGGTGGACGTGCCCACAGAATTTGGTGGAAGTTAGTATTTGATTTGGTGGACGTTACTATTTTATTTGGTGGAAGTAAGCATTTTATTTGGTGGATGGTACCATTTTATTTGGTGGACGTTACTATTTTATTTGGTGGGCGTTACTATTTTATTTGGTGACACTTCTATTTAAATGGTGGACCAATAATTTTTCCCCGGGAAGAGGTATCAGAGGGAGAGAGCGGGGAGAGGCAAGAGAATGGAGAGAGAGCGGGAAGAGGCATGAGAGTGGGGAGGGAAGAGGGGAGAAATTTGTGGCAGAGCCATGCGATACCGAAGTACTTTACATTAATATCGAATGCATTTGAGCTCAGAGAATGTTTGTGAGTTAACAAACAAGCCTAGGATGTACTCTGGGCGCTCTCAGCATAATCTGAGAAAAAGGAGAGAGGGAGTGCAAGCTTAGGCTAGAGCCTTGTCTACTGCTCCAAGTTCATATTTAATCAAGCACTGAAAACGACCTTTCTCTGTTTACTCGTTTGAACTAAACTTTGCTCCTATTGTCAACTTCGCAAAGGATTCCTCGAATTTCAAATATATTTACGTCTAACGCATTGGACGCGTCTAATGTTAGACGTCTCCAACGCGTTGGACGTCCAACATTTGACGTTTATTGTGGATACGGCCTCTGGTCTACAATCGATCGTATACCGAGAACCTGCACAGTTTTTTAACAGATCTTAAGGCCTAATCTTTCGTTTGTGTTCTAAATACTCCCGAAATCTTGGACATTAATTTTTTTTCACATTAATTTACTGTACTATTTTTTGATTATTTTGCAATTCGCACTGTGCACTAAAGTCTTATTACTGTTATTCGCTGGTTACCGAGTAGGAAATGTTTTACACGAAGAGCTTTGCTTTGGCAATGTTTACTGTGATCCAAAATGCAAAACGAATAGCGAAATCGATAGAGATCTAAAAGAAGCGAGCACGGGAAATGCACATGAAGATCATGCAGCAACAACCTATTCAACGGAAGTTGTTGCTATGAACAGAACTACAACGGTAAAACATTTAATACTACACTCATTCTCTCAATAATAGTTTTGTCATTCGGTGATGTCCTTTGAAAGCAATACAGAGAAAAACAAGGACGATGAGGATAATAAGGAAACAAGACAAAAGCTGAGAAACGATTCTCTTAGCTGATAAATGAACACAAATCAAGTAATCTTATCCTAATACTCGGTTTGAAACCCCCTTTCACGGTCTTTGTCGACCATCTACCCATCTCCCACTTGCTAAGAAGCTCTGGTTCGACCATCTACCCATCTTTCACTTGCTAAGACGCTCTGGTTCGACCATCTACCCATCTTTCACTTGCTAAGAAGCTCTGGTTCGACCATCTACCCATCTTTCACTTGCTAAGAAGCTCTGGTTCGACCATCTACCCATCTTTCACTTGCTAAGAAGCTCTTGTTCGACCATCTACCCATCTTTTACTTGCTAAGAAGCTCTGTTTCGACCATCTACCCATCTTTCACTTGCTAAGAAGCTCTGGTTCTCTCCAGAATGCCTTGTTTGACTACGAATCCTCCCAAATTTGAAAACCTATTTTATCCCTTTCCTTTCCTCTCCTAATACTTTCAGTCATTCTCAGGCCCCATGATTCTGAATCTCCTGATGATCCTCCTCATCAGAGCTAGTTAAATGTATAATCGAGTCTATTTTAACAAATAATTTTGAAGGTGGCCGGTTCACAGACGGTGTCGGAGCAGCTGAAAAAGCAGTGAGTGCGTTTCACAAATTCTAGCTGGAGCGATGGTGGGAGCAGGAGAAGGAGAGAATGCGTAGGATGTTCAAAGAGCTCCTCTTTCGTGAAGATGACCCGCCACAACTTGATCGTGGGAAGCCTACAACTCATCTTTTTATTTCGACAAGCCATGAATAAACCTCTCAACAAACTCACATCTGTGGAAACACTGAATAATTGCTTGATTCACAAAGTTCAAAAAAAATTTCAGTAGACCTGAAGGCATGAAAGAGAAAAAAAGAGAGAGAATGATTAGCTCGCAAGGTTAACCCCCACGCTTAATTTTCACGGGCAACCTAAATTATTGTTAATATGCCCCTTCGTCTACAGAGCTGCAATCAATATGGTGAGGACCAGAAGAGTAGCTGCACCTGAATGAGTGATCTCGCTTCCAGCATCTTCTCGTCGTCTTCTGGTCTGCCCAAGGCAATCATGGCCACCCTGAGGTTCTCACAGGCTTCTGCCAATCGACGAGACGAGTCTGTTATCATCTTGCGAGACTCCTTAAAATTGACCCAACTTCCTTCATAGTTTTAATTAGTTTATTAAAATGGGTTGAATAAGCAATCACAGTGAATTCTCTCTCGACCTATGAGAAACTATGGCTAAAACCCAATTAATCATACCCATTTAATCAATTTAATAATAAATTGCGGTATGGAGAGGGTGTGTGATACCCGATTATGTTCTCTCTGACGGTTTCATTAACCAATTACATAAATGGTATGCATACGGATGTTTCATGAAAGTACACCGTCAGAATTACAAGTGGTGAAAACTAAAACATTTTTAATCTTTTAAAACATGTTTTAATGTTCAAAATATGGTTTAGAATTGTAAATTACGTTGATATTCATGATACTATAGAGCCTTTAAACTTTGCAGTGAACATCTCATTTCAGTTTTTTCCTCAACTTGGACTACTTCAAGGCGTTTACAGAAAAAAAATTTTCTAACCCTTCACATTCTCGAATCTAGCTCGTAAATAGATCAAATAATTTAGTGTTACCGTAGTCAGCAGCTCTCAGAACTTTTTTAAAAGAAGAATTTTTAACGAACAGCTATTATGTGACAGGTTTTTCATATAATCTGGTTCCTTGCTAGCTTTAACTGGGCGTGAGCCTGAGCGACTTGAATGAAAATTACAAGTTAATATCACGTAATCTATTGTGCCAATTCCGGTAAACACTAATACTTCGACCTTGGAAAATTTAAGCTTAATTTTATAGCTATGTTTAGTTTTCAACTCGAATAACACGTATGTTCACTTTTTGGCTTTGAATAACATTAGCTCTGAACGCAATTATCGACTTTCTTTTTATTTTAAAAGGTTGTTAATAAAATTTCCAACCTCGACACATTCTGCCATTTTCTTCAACTTTTCCCGATCGGGATTCGGTGAGTTTTTGACAACTTGCAAATCATCCAAGCCTTTTATCGACTGAAAAAAATTGTTCTTAGAACATAAAAAAGTATTGTATGCAAATCACTCAACTCAGTCATTAGAGTATCAGAAGAATTAATTTTTGAGAAACCTCATCAATGTACGACTTGTGCTCCTTGTTTAGCCTCCTAGCCACACCAAATTGAATCCGAAATTTTTTCTCTTCAGGTGTTTCCGCCATGAGTCTCCAGGAAGTTTAATGAGAGACTGCAACGAGTTTTGTTGTCTTTGAACATGTTCCAAAGACAAAAAAACCTAAGTTGATGATTATGTCATAAAAATAACAGCGAACAAACAGCCCAAAAGTTAAAAGAACAAACAAATAGACGGAGTAAGAAGTTTCCATTCGATGCAGTAAAACTGCATTGTTTTAGGGTTTGCCATGAGCTTTTAAAATGTTTAAACAATTTTACCCTGAGCAGGCAGACAAGTTTACTGTAACTCAAAATTCAACTTTTCAGTGCTCTAAAGTTGTAGATGGAAAAAGGACAATGTCGCATATTATACATTCTGTATTTTTATGATCTTTTAATTAAGATTTTAGGCCTTCAACAAAAGTGGGCCGTTACAGAATTACACCGTGGGCACTGTACACCGTACAAATGTACACCGTACACTGCGGCCGTTACAGAATTACACCGTGCAAAAAAAAAGCGTCTGCTAAGTCGATGTTTTCCTCTCTGAACTGGTAAAAGAACCCTTCTGGACCTTTCGCGTCGTATGGCCTCGTTAGCTAAGCCGTACGGCCTCGTTAGCTAAGCCGTAGGGCATCGTTAGCTAAGCCGTACTGCCTCGTTAGCTAAGCCGTACGGCCTCTTTATCGTAAACTTTTACTAAGCCTGAGCGTTTTTTAATGTAAAAATAACTTTTTTGATGTAAAAATAAAACTCGAAGGGGGCCGCGACGCGACCGCAACGCGTTTGTCCGGTGAACGGAAAAAGTGCCCAAAAAATGCCCAAAAAAAATTTTAAGTGTGCACGGTGTAATTCTGTAACGGCCGCAGTTTACGGTGTACATTTGTACGGTGTACAGTACCCACGGTGCCCACGGTGTAATTCTGTAACAGCCCAAAAGTGCCACTGAGTGACGTGACACTTTATCCAACACCGAAAATAAATGTAGTCTCGTTTGCTACAGCAAATTAGTAAATCACAAAAAAATTCATTTTCGGTGTTGACCAAGTGTGATCAGGTATGCTAATGCGAATTAGTAAATCACAGAAAATTTATTTTTCGTTCTTGGCTCAAGTGTCATGTCACTCTATGGCACTTTTGCTAATGGCCAGATTTTTTAGGAACGAAATTCAATTGTTTTCAAAAGTTCGTTGATGTGTTTTGTTAGCAGGTACTTCAGCCATGGCAGAATCACCAGCATGGATGTTTACCAAGGCTCTCTCCCATAGGCAGAAGGTCAGTTAGAGACAAATTGTCTTGGTGTTTTTCTTTGTTTTTAGAATCATGTGTTTTAAAGCGATTATTACTGGATTATTCATAAAGTAAAAAACTTTGCGAAAATTTAGCATGCGACAAGTTTTTTTCTTCTTCAAAAATTCACGTTTTACAACAAACTTCACGTTCCACAACCCACTAATATGAGTTGTCCTGAACTGACTGTGTGTATCCAACTATCTATCAACAAGTATTTGAAGGGGCTTTTATTATTGTTTAGTGAATTGGCGGCTGGTGGCTTCACTTTCGTGTTACCCCTGTTTTTACGCTAAGATTAATGTAACGCTTATGTGGTCGGAAGACTAAAAGGCGCGCTACGACGAGACCGTAATAAACTATCATTCACAAAATGTCTGTCAATCAAATCTCTAACTGTCAATTGAATCGCCACATGCAGAAGTGTAAAGTTGAAAAAAAGAGAAAAACTAAATTTAGATTTAAATATTAAACGTTGCAACAAAAACACTTTTCAGAGACCAGAAAAAATATATTCTGTTTGTTTTGTCAAGCAGTCAATTCACAGTTCACTTTCAATACAGGCTGAGAAAATAGGAGCATTTTTCAAAAAAACAGGAGCAATCAAAGCATAGGCTCGTGTATAATTTCAAAGAAAACAACCGTTCTTTGAGTGGGGGGGGTTCATAATAGTGAGAAGCTCTCCCTTTCTCGACGTTTACTTCTGCAACCCCTTTCTCTTAGCCTTTTACTTCTAAATAATTACCAAAGCAGTACGATTCCATCATGCAAAAAAGTCGATCTCACATCATTCTTTCTTAAAACATCAATGCGCGGAATAAAAAAAATGAAATGAATTGATACGTGTTTAATGTTAGTCCAATAAAGGAAGATGAATAACCCTTTATAATTTCTCCGTGCAAGGTAAGAATTCAATTAAACTTGCACCATTGAATTCATCTCATCAAGACGTATAAAAACATTAGTTTTCTAGAGATGTCTTGAGAATAATCAAGCTTACCCCGTAACTTACCCTGGTCTGGAGCAGGGTAAGCAAAAGGGCTACCCGGGTAACTTACCCGGTTAGCCTACCCAGCTCTGAATACGGAATTGCTGGGTAGTTACCCAGGGTAGCCAGGGTAATTTACCCGGGGTAGGCTACTCAGCCACGAATATGGCCCCTGGTTCGCTTCTCAAAATTCTTTTCTAATCATTTCAGTTGCTGAAAGAGCGGTCGCTTTCTAAAAACCTTTAGGCAATAACAAGTGTTGAACTATGAATAGGAGTAGCAGATTTTGTATGCATTCGAGCTTTTACCTCTCTCAAATGCTCATTTGGTTAATTTTTTGTATTTAGTTCGTGCGAAAATGCAGAAGAATGTTTGCGTGACCGCGAAAACAAATTAGCTTCAAAAAACAAAATTAATTTATTCAGCATTTAGCGCTGAAAAAATAGGTGCATATCGTCGTTATCCCGATAGATATTTTGTTTATTCTTCAGGTGTGTCGTCTGTACAAACGAGCACTTCGAGAAGTCGACAACTGGTATGGGGGCAACAAGTAAGTGCTACTGCATAAGTGTCTTCTCGAAACACACTGGCAACAGTGGCCATTCGTGACTCTACAGCCTTAAGAGCCTGTCACGGATGGAGCCGGATCATCCAGTCCAGAATCGAACGCGACCTCAGGTGGCGGATAGAGGGATGCCTCCCTACGAAGAATTCGTGCTGGGAGGTAGCGGGAGAAATCCCGCCGCGGACCAAAACTGGGTAGTATAGCTCGTCAAAGGAGGGCGATGCCGGACCGGCCTGGGCATGCCACCGGCCAAAACATCAGCCGATACTCCGCTGTACTTTTCAATGGCGAGTCGAGACGCCAGTCAAATAGCCTCTTGCCTATTTCCGGTCAACGACAGGCGAGACGTCTCTACTCCCACCCAAAACGATGCTAGGCCGGCTTGACCACCCACTCACAAGGCCTATAGCATGAACAGGTTGCTACAACGATGTCCGCCTTCACAAGGTGCAGCATGACAGTCTCAGGACTGCAAAGGACATCAAAACCCTTCTCCGGATGCATCTTGTCCGAAGAACACGAGAACTTCTCTCATTAAAGAGAGTGTTCATAACCAAGTCTTCGATGCGGGATGCTTGCCGGCAACAACAACAACAACATAAGTGTCTTTCTTAGCACCCGCACAACTTTTTCCGAGCGCATAGATTTTTTAAAACTTCGGAGTTTAAAATTTAATTTTTCCGATGATTTGGACTTTCCCTACGAAAAATCTGAGAGAAATTTTTCCAAGCGCATAGATTTCTGTGTTTTTCGGGGTTTTTGGAGAGCGCATAGAATTTTTTAACCCGCCGTGCGGGTCAGAGAAACATCCTGTACTATATTCAATTTTTTTTTATTTCATAGTCCTCTCAAAACCGTTTTACAAAATCATCAACTAATCATAGCTCACGAGCATTTTTCAGAAAATTTAAAAACGACTAAACATTCAAGCGGGAGAAGGGGGGCTTGAAATAATAGATATCTCTTTTATCTGCCCTTTAGCGGGAGGGGGGGCTCGAAATAATAGATATCCCTTTTATCTGCCCTTTTTCTCCCGCTCGCTTCTCATTATTGTAGACCCACCGCCTGAATAAAAAGACGGTTTTTAATTTTTTGAAATTTGCTGGTGAACTTTGGAATTAATACTGGCAGTATTACAAAAAAGGACTCGCTCAAAATACAGCATCAACTCAATGTTGATACAAGTTATCCTTAGGGTTTAAATGATCATGTGAGACCCTATGTCGGCGGGCCTCTGTTTTGTAAAACTCCTGAGGGGGGACCCTTTTGTTTGAATCGAGAATATTTTGGCGGGTCTCGGTTGTTTTTTTCATCATAAGGGAAGACCCGAGAGTCTGTTTCACTAATTTTCTGCGTTCCGCGGGCCTCTGAACCTCTTCCTTGCACACTAAAAAACCCCTGGTTATCCGGGTACTGAGACGCTGATGAAACGATGGTTGAATATAATAAGAATCTTACTCGTGACTTCTTCCGCTTCGCGGCAGGGTACTCGCACGCCTGGGATGCGGGATAGACTTATCCTGATAGAACTAGTACCTGTCCGCTCAATGATTCCTCGCTTGTGTAGCAGCAGTGCGGAGAGTCAAATTCGTGCCAGAGCATCACTAAAGCTTCTTAACTCCCTTGGTTTGAGTGAATCTGTCCGGTTCGGGGGCAGGGGTTAAATAGTCATGACAGATCTTCTGTCGGCGGGCCTCTGTTTTCCAAATCATAAGGAGGGTACCCTTATGTGAAAAAAAAGATAAGGGGGACCCTTATGTAAAAAAAATTTCTGCCTTCGGCGGGCCTCTTTGAAAAATCGTAAAGGGGGACCTTTATGTGAAAATGAATTTCCCGCCTTCGGCGGGCGTCTGTCCCTTTTTCTTTCACACTAAAAAACCCCTGTTCGGGGGTCAATCTTAGAACTCTTCGTAAAATAGTCGAGCAAACTACCTTTTTGCCACACCCGAAATCGATGTTTCACTTGAAGAATGATGTTGAGAAAGAGGTGAACCGACTATTTTAGCTCTCAAGTGAAAAAGTTGTTTGAGAAACATCAGTTTCTCTTCTGTCGCCCAATTCCTCCATTTTTCAGTTTGGAAGTCCGTTTTCAAAAAGTCATACTGCGAGCTCGATTTGATGCAAACAAGGTCCGCCAATTACTGCACTTCTTAATTATTTTTTTTCATTCTTGTCTCGATCCTTTATTATTAATATTATAGCTGGCCTCCTCAGGTCTGGTTAGAGACCATATACCTTCAAAATTTGGTTTCTTTTCTTCTTTGAAATCTAAGAATTGACTGAGACTTGAGGAAATTTTTTTCGACGTTTCTGGCGAAGCTCGCATGTCTTTGTGTAAATATTTTTCTCACGCAGAATGTAGGTCAGATAATAATGATTAGGCTTTTTGGGTGTTCTAATCAATTTTTCCAGGACGAACAGGACACGCGAAAGGCGCAGCTTCTGCTCGCGGACGGTTGTCGGCAAGTGTGGGAGAAGAGACATTTCAAGCCTTTCCGATGTCAGTCACTTCTCTTTAAGGGGTTCAAATGACATTGTTACTACACTTCACGAAAAAATCACATGTTGCTATTGAAAAAGTGTGACTAACAATGTTGATATCATTTATTATTAAGCTTGTATGATTACAGTGTAGTACAGTGCAAACGCTTCTTTCCTACTGTTTTTTTTTATAGCAGAGATCGCCTATTGGAATTCGGATAAGAGCCATAGGTATAATATGTCTTAATTTTTCAAAAGGTCGATCGCTAAAGTACGCTAGAAAATTCACTTTCTACTTAACGAAACCGGTTGAAGCCAGGGTTTTTTAGTGTGACAGATTAGATGACGCCCGCCGAAGGCGGGAAATTTTTTTTCACATAAGGGTCCCCCTTACCTTTTTTTCACATAAGGGTCCCCCCCTAAAGATTTGGAACACAGAGGGCCACCGACAGAAAATCTGTCATAACTAAATAACCCCTGGTTGAAGCTGAGTTGTCGTTAATAAAACGTTCTATTTATGTAGAAGAATGAAGCTTTTCTCTTTCAATTTAAAAAGTGAACAATGTGATAAGTTCATTTTGAGTGAGGCAGTGACGTCTGTAGGCCGATCGCCCTAGAAATTATTTTTGCCAGTTGGCAGTTTACCTATGATAAGAGCAGAGACCCCTTTGGGGCTTTACATAGTTGAACCTATCCCGAGAATTCAGCTACCGCATCTCAGATAGAATCTCAACTTTTTGTTGTTTGATAAATTCGATAGTAAGCGATTCCTTTTGCTTTATGGTCGAAAAAGTTGATATCTTTCGGATCTCATTTAATAAAAGCATTCAATATATTTCTATTCGAGGAATTAGAATTATTTCAGTTGCTTTGGACCAAGGAGGAAGCAGTTACGACAGAGAAAGAGAGTCGCCCGATGTGGTACATTTTATTATTTTTCAACTAATCATTTTACATGTTTTTGTTTTTTCTCTCATTTTTTTCGTTGTTTGTCCAAATAAAAAAAAGATAATTAGATCCTGGACTCCGACCAATGGACGCTGCCTGAACGAGAACAATTCCCTTATTACTTCAATAAAAGAGAAGAGCGTAAAAAGGTTAAAGTTCTTGTTTTGTACACAAGTTTGTTTCTTGGAGATTTTGACCAAAAAACTCTACAAACAACAATTTTTTTCAAATATTAGTAACTCTTAGTAATAATTAAAGCTCAAATGTATGGAAAATTTTAATGTGGAAAAAGCAAAGTCGTTGGCTACTACTACACCTGTGCATATGTTTCGTGTGTATCAATATACTAACATAATTTTTATTTGGTAGGTTCTCCGACCTATTAAAATATCAACACGCGCATTTTATGTATTGAATGAAACAAAAAATTCAAAAAAAAACGCAGTTTGAAATAGTTCATTCAACAGTGGAGTTGCAGGAAAATCATTTCCAATGTCGAATGTTTCAGGAGCTTTTGGCTCATTGGTCCAAGATCGAGAAGGCCTGGGACGATGAGATTGCGAACATTCAGACCAAGTTGCCAGAGGAGACGAAGTTGGCAGTGTAAGAGAAGAGGAAGTTGTCATTACAGAGATTCAGAGTGTCATTCTCCGAAGTCAAACTGTCATTTTATTTCATTTCGAATGTAGAAATTGATCATGATAAAAGTATAGATTCTCTGCTGAATTGTTCCTAAACACATGAAAGAACGATATTTCACAGTGCAGATGACAACGCGATTTGGACAGATATGAGTTTCTTCATTTAAAAGGTTCTCGTTCGGTTAGAAGTGAAGATGAATGAGTAAAAAGTCTACTTTTTCCGTTTTTTACCTAGAAATTACGAATTTCTCGTTCAGAGAGAACAAAATAAGGTTGTTCAAGTTCTAAGAGTGATGGATGGTTAAAAAACATTACAGTCTATTACTGTATCAAAGATTTTCAACATTTCTGAGAGGATCAGATGAAAAATATGAAGATGAACGAAACAGAAAACTCGTCTCGTTTAGTCTCGTTTTTGGAAAGGAGTGATCAACAAATCAATTATTCTATAGATAGACAGACAATGGTTAAATGACATTAATTCATGTCGTCCACTCAATGCAAACTGAAAATATACCCTATCAAAGTTTAACTATGTATAAAAGCTATTGGTTCGTGCATATATTATAAATACATAGATATGTGGAAATTTCAAGATTAGTATGAAGAAGCGCATCAAACTCGAATGGAGGGTCTAGGGGTACCTCGTGAACATGGAAGCGAGACGATAGTCATCTCAGGATTTTTGAAGTAAAGCTACCACACTTGGGGACGTTGAGAACTTGAAGATAATTGTAACGAACATAAAGGACGCCATCAATGTTAGTAATGTTAGTTTGCGAGCACGGAGAGAAAGTAAAAAGATCTCGATAGTGTGTCATTATGTCAGTAAAGAACCTTGAACACATGTTAGGCGTGGCTATCTATCAGAGGATCTTCGTTGGACGTGGACAATCCATGGGGATGACCGTGGTTATGACTGTAAATTGAGTAGTACATATAAGAATTTTATGTTATCTGAAGTTCTCTTTCTGCTGAGGCAAATCTAATATTTTTGGTGCAATCTAATGTTTTTCATGCTCGAACATGCTCTTGGGAGCTCCCAAAAGAAAAAATTCGGAGATTCTTTCATAAGGTTAGTGTTTTAAAAAAGTGCAATGCAGTAGATCCTAAACAGACAAAGTTCAATGAAGGCCGGCTTTGAATGACGTTCCGGTGAATAAAGAGTAAGCGAACCCTGAGAATCCGAATTGGACACAAGCAATGAGGAGGAATCCGATGAAGATTGCTAGCAGCTGTTTCAAAGAGCTCACTGCGTTGCTCTTTTCGTGTGCAAGAATCTGAAACTCGACTGCGTTTTCGTGGGTTCTTCTTTCAGAGTTGAATTCACCAACCTCGAGGAAGGTGACGTATATAAACGTCCCGGCGGCCATACTCTCCAGTACGAGGACCATTCCTACCTTATGCTTCTCTTCGATATCGGAGCTCTGCAAACAGGCTGTTTTTCTCAACCCGTGAAGAAGCGGGTAGATCATAAGATTAATTATGAGGCAACGGTTGACTGAAAAAGATGAAAAATTTTGTTTTGCTATTTTGGTTAAAGAGCGAATAGAATTACGCATAAATTTTACCCGCGTTGCGGTATGAGTAAAACTCCTGACTGCAAATAGAATGTGTACAGAGACATCTAGAGTTATTGAGGAAAGTAACCTGAAGCAGAGTGCCCAAAATGGATCCTATGGGGGTCATGAGTGCATAGACGGTGATGGTGACTATGACTGCCTGCAATGCCCTTATACAATTCCATCACATCAATAAATATGAAATTATTGGCATTTCTCACCTTCATCCGATCAGTGTTGCCTCGGCAAATTTGCAAACCGACAGAAAAGGCTTCGATCGCTTTGTGAAGAAGGAGTGAGACGAATAGAGTCACGATTCCTGTCGTGGATTCCTGCAATAAGAGAATTTAACTACCAGCATGAAAGTGAAGTTTATCAGCCATTGTATTTGTTCTTCTTATTCAACTTTTTGGCCACTTTTGTCGAGTTTTCAATGTGTTTGAGATGTATTTCTTCGTGAAGACAAGATGAAATCGAGCACACTATTTCAAAGATCAAAGAAGTCGTAATAAATTTCCAAGAGGAAACATTACAGTTATTTGCCAATTACAAATAATGTTGAAAGGTGTTGTGAAGAGATTTAGAATAAAGGTTATTGATTTTCGCGTTAGGCCAACAGAATGAGCGCTGCAAACCTGAACTCCCAACGCAAATCCTTCAAGAATGGAGTGAAATGAGATAGCGATAGCAAATGTCAGAGATTTGAGAAAAGTTGTTTCCGATTGTGGAGCTGTCGCATATTTCATTGATTCCTCTACAACTTGGCTGCAAGTAGAACAATCTTACCAAGTCGGAATAAGGAAGTTCTTAGACAATCACATGTACAGGGTAAATTTGATTTGACATCCGGTGTCAATATAAATGGTACTTGTGCTTATTATTGAGCAACAATACACGAATGACACTGGAAAGCTGTTTCACAAGTGCACGAATAGGGGAATCTTATACAAAGGGTCTGTTCGTGGCCACAAAGGGTCTCACTTATACATCGTTCCCACAAAGGGTCTCACTTATACTTCGTTCCCACTGGCTCCATCATTCGCTCATTTTCCAACACGTCAAACGGTGTTTTCCTGTATGATATTTTGGGTAAGAGCGATTATTAGGATGAAGAGTGCATAAATTTGAATGGACCTGCGAAGATTGTCGTTGGGAATAGAAAATTTCTTCGTATCGTCGACATTTGCTGGGGCTTCTTTTTCAACGTCGACTCCTCCATGAGAATGCCCATCCGACATTGAGAACACCTAGTAATTCGTACTATTCCAAGTCTGACATTGAGAGGACCGTTTTCAGATTTAATCCGTAACACTCACCGAAAACTGAAAAACGGGTTTTTACAATTGACACAGAAGAGAAATAAACTAAATTAATAGAGGTTGACCAACCCGTATGCATATTTCCTCGATTAGATATACTAGTAAAAACCCGATGCAGATGAAGAAATGGGGGAATGGAAAGTCAGAATGGAAGGAGGAGATCTCCAAGAAGTGTGTGTAGTTTTCACTGCAAATATCAAGACTGAGAATCTGCTTATTCTATCATGTCCATATTTGTTTTTTATTCTTGTCTAATTGAACTCGAATTAGTTATCATAATTGAAAGAGGATCTGAGTTGATCTAACGAAATATCGGGTAGAATGTCGAGGAAGCAAGTCGACATGAAAACTCCCCCCGAGAAGCACGAAAGCATCGACAGCCACGTGAAGCTGCGCTTGCTCATCTCTCCCTTCTTGGTGAGCATCTTCAGAATCTGAATATCGTCTTGTGAGGAGGAGATGTGTTGAGTATCAAAAGTGAGGTTAACAACCTTAAGAGGGATGAATCCGGCTATTGCCGTCGTCAAGAGCATCGCTAAGGCAAGCAGAAACTGGAGCGTGTTTTGATCCATTCTGTTGCCGTAAATAAGAGGGCCAGATGACGTAGGCCTTGCAGCTCCTGCTTACCCTCGGAGGTCACCTGGAATAAGATATCGCTGCACTCTGGATCGGATAAAAACTTAATAAAAACGCAATGATAGAGATCGGAAAGTATTTGCAAGGAGTGAAGAATAACTGATTCGATGCAAAGACATAATGCTTTTATCTGTCATATCATATCATTTCGAGTTTCCTTTTCGAATGGCTACAACTCTTACTATCCATAACCTTGACATAGTGTAATCATGACCAACTTCATTGTCTATAAGCGAGATTGGTAGAAAGCTGCATAGCTGTGCAACAGTTCTCACATTTAACGCAGGTAGAGAATGAAAATGCTCTACAAAATCAAACAAATTGCAACAAAACAACAGAAAAATGTAAAATAACTTGAAAGATTTCAACGCTGAAGTTTATCAAAAATAGTCTTCCAACTGAACTATGCATTCGCGATCAAGGATAAGAAAAAATGAATTATGAAGAAAAACCTTATAATATAGAAGATACTAAAATTTATGATAAAACCACTTCGAAATTGTGAAACAAATATCTATGTAGACAGCTTCACTGAAGAATGTGATCATAAAAAAGTTCTTCCATCGAAACTTTTTTGACGTATAAGTTAAAGTTTGAACCAATGCCTGATTGGCATTGGTTCAAAGCAACAATAGTGAGAGGAATTTGATGACAGCTGTTTAAAAATTGTTTTTTTTTTTCGGCAAGTTCGATAACGAGGAGTTCCTCTACTGGTGGAATTTGCAATACAAAAAGAGGATCGCAGTTATGGCAGGAGAGAGAATAAGAAGGATGAGGTAACCTTTTGGAGTCAAAAACTGTTCTATGGAAGAGTAAGAGGATCATTGCGTTCTCTTGATGCAAACAAGTCAGGCAGTGACAATGGGAAGAGGAATTTGATTACAGAGAGAACTGTGCATTTTCCTCCTCCTCTCCATCTTCATTCTACAATCCATTTTCACTCTCTTCCTCTTACTATACTTCCTTGTTTTCTCCGCTCTTTAGTCCGCTTCGATGGTTTGACTATTTCTGATTCACCTCAAATTGCTTTTTTACCATAATTTAGAAGAGGTAAACCTAGTTCTTCGTCACTATTTTGCTACTTTAATACCTCTCAAAAGAAGGTAAAACAGAATGATTAAGAAGGCTAAAAAAAGGGGGGAAATAAGAGTTGGTAAAGGGAAGAAGAGTAAAGAGCATGGAATAGTAGAGATCCCCGACAGAAAAGAGGCTAATCATTTCTGATAACAATCGATTATGACTTTTGCAATCAAAACAACAAACGAGCTGAACCGCAAGGAAATAATGATAGAAGAAAATGAATGTCAATGGAAATGAAAATAAGTGTTGTCATGTCCGAAGATCACATCTTTAAGTTCAACATGAATAAGCATCTTCAGAGTAGAAAAGGTAAAGGAAGGTTGCAGGTGATTAGAAATGAGAAATGAGAAATAAGGGAGGAAAAGAAGATCTTCCTGTCCGACTTCCACTCAGAAAATGACATTTTCATTCGTATGACAAGATAATAATTGTAAATTATATTTATCACATGTTTTACCATTTTCCTGTAATAATAAGTCACGTTGCGCTGATGATTTTTCTAATTGGTGATAATTTCATTTACAAAAATTTTTTTCTCGGTAAAGTGAAGCTTCACCGAATAGCTTGCGTTCATCCGGGAGCTCGGTGTCTCAAAACTAATGAAAAAGCTGGAAGAGACAAGGAAGGAACACAGCTGAGAGATCAACGGATGATGCGTTCATGAGTTCACGGAGAGCAACCACAATAAAGATAGGAATTCGGCATGCAATCTAACAGTCTCCTCTAGCTCTGTTTCTCTCATAACCTGCTTTCTTTCATTCTCTCGCTCTCCTTATTTCATCTAGTGTCTGCTTATATCATCTAGTGTCTCTCTAATGTCTACTTATCTCATCTAGTGTATCTCTAGTGTCTGCTTATCTCATCTAGTGTCTCTCTACTACCAGTCTGGGCTACCTTTTTTCTCTTCTCTCTCCCTCTTTGTCTCGCTCTAATTCTTTTCCTTTTCCCCCTACAACTCTATATGTTCTTTCATACTCTTGTGTCTATTGCTGATTTCATTATCATATAATATCTTAGACTGTATATGTATTCCTATTAAACTCTCCGCAATCTTCACACGAAAGAGAGCATTCGCGCACGCAGCGGCCGATGAGGAAATTTTTTCTACTTCAAAACAAGACACGTTCCGAAAAATTACAGGGAGGGAAGAGAGACAGCAGAAACAAAGAAGGGAGAATAAAAAGAAGACTAGAGAGAGTTACATGAAAGTTAAGACATAAGAGAATGAAGAGAGAATTGCAGAGATAGAAAGAAGAACATGATGAGAGAGTTAGAGAGATGAATGGAAAGTGAAAAAAGGGAGAAAGAGAAAATATAGTGACTAGAAATCTAGAGCCAGATGGAAGGGTAAAATAAGCAAGGATTCTTTGAAGAACGACATGCAGGCGAGGAGATAGGCGAACGGAGATCGGGAGACAAGTGAGAACGTCTTCTATGAATAGCTTCAAGTCAAGCTAGGTGTTCAGCGCAGAAGATTAGTCGGCGATAGGCAAATGCTGACGGACAATCGGCGAAGAAAGACGAGGAGGGACGGAAACACCTCACAAGACGTCAGATGTTTATTCACATACTTCTCGTGATGAATAGAAGAAGAGCGGCGACTGGAAGGTTCTGTGGACATTCAGAGAGGGGCTTTGCGATTCTGTGAGCTATTCACAAAAAAAAACGCCTTCACAAATATTGTTTAGGCTACTAAAAATTGAACGGTTTTCATCCTAGTTGAGATTCTCTTTCTTTTATTGAGATACTGACGGGACCAATACTACTTGACGGTTTTCGGTACTGACTCTATTACTGATGAAAGGTTTCAAGAAGTATTAGAAAATCATCAAATCTTAAACCTACTATTATATTTTTGGTGTATAAAACAAGAGCTCTTGAACCCTCAACGACTTTCTTGTGTTTCTTCGATTGAACTATAAAATGCATCGGAGAAGGTCAATCGGAAGTAAGATTTATTCAAAAGGCCCTTTAAAACCCCTCTTCAATATTATCTGCTACCCTGAAATAATCGCTTGATGTATGATGTTGCTTCCGAAAAATGAAGAGAAAATTCTGAGGAGTAAACTGATAAACAGTCGATTCGACACTAACTAATCAAAAGAAATCAATTAAGGTTGTATAGCTTAAGAAGTTAACGACCATGAATTAGATTTGCAGTTTTCAAACTACGACAAAAACCTTTTTTTTTTTCAACGCGGAAAGTCGTTTCTGTGAAATCATCCTGAAAAAGTTACAATTGTCATTCCTTCAACTCAAGAATTGATTATTACACACCAAGTATAGCTTAGATCACAAAAAAATGCCTATAATAAGTGCTCAAATATTCAGCAAAAACAGTAAACAATTTACAGGTGTAGTGACTGAACAAAACCCAGTTTGGAAAAAAATGTTCGGAAGGAAAAATTTACTTTCAAATTATCGAATTAGTGTTTTTTTCTTCTCTTCAAACTCAATTTATTCTTCAAAGGATTAGTTTTTAATACTCATATGTAGACATGGGAAGTATAACAGCAAGACATTCTTCAGTTTCAAACAATACTGCAGAGGATTCCGAGAATAAGGAATCAATATCTCACAATTTCGGAGAAATCGATAGTTATATTTTTTCAATCTCGGTGATAACTTTGAAAAAAATTATTATATCATTTCTTCAATGGCGAGACGCTCACCGACCTGATTCAAAAATTTCAGAACAAATGTCGTCAGCTAAGCAAGCAGAGAATGTTTTCGATAATTAACAATTCCATGATAGGATCGGCTACTCAAACCCATGATAGGATCGGCTACTCAAAGTACAGCTAATTCAGTTGACTTGAAAGCAATCATCCGAATATTTTTAACAATTGAGTTTATCATGGACTTCGGAGCGAATCATTTATACCAGCGATGGGCTCTCGTAATGATTCGCGGGGCCATTTGCGACAGTAGTCCATTCATGTCAAAGTGGCGGAAAAGTTTTTTTCGAGCAAATACTTTACAGTGTAGTTGGAGGTTCGAATAGCTCAATTAGAACAATGTATCATAACAGGACGCGTGAAAACGGTCGCGTTTCCCGATAAACGTATCACGACACTTTGTACCCGCGGCACTTTGTATCACGACACTTTATACCGCGACATTTCGTTATTTTTCATTTGCTTTTCACTCTTTTTTACACATGGGCACAGGTAAAGATTACACTAACGAGGCCCGTACGGTTTAGGAACGAGAACACATGAAAATTTTTCTCATAATATTAATTTTTAGCCGATTAGATCGTGGGTACAATTTTTTCGGTTACAAAGCGTAGCGGTAAAAAGTCTCGGTGATCTCCCCGATAAACAGTAGATGCATAGAATTTACGCAATAACCTAGGAAGACATAGCTCTAATCAAAATTATAACATGATGATAAAAAGTGATGCTTGTAAAATTCTAGAGATTTTTGAAATGAAAAATTCTTCTGAACGACAAAAAAAAATATAAATGAAGTAGAATGAAAAAACTATGAAAAAAATTCTATTGAGTTAAAAAAAACTTGGAAAAAAAAAACAAATTGAGAAGCAAAGCTTTAAAAACTCGTAGTAAAAAATCTGTATATTTCAAAAACTTTATTTATTTTTGAAAAAAACAAAAGTCTGGAAGTAATTATAATGTTTTAAATTTTATCACAATCATTTGCAGTTAAGGTTGTTCACGTGGACAGTACTTTTTCCGATAAAAACTTAACGGATTGAGCGAATCAAACGAAATTTTCGTCGAAGTTTACTCGAATAGTTTACAAAATAATTGTACTTTCAAGTTTCAAAAAGTCCTCCCTTCTCCTTGACACAGACGCGGAGTCGTTTGTGGAAGTTATTTACCGTGGTGAACAGCGAAGTGTCAAGATCTTTACACGCCCTTCAGAGGGCGCGCTTCCGATTGTACCAATTCATGTGGGGAGAAGCGCAAGCCTTGCTCTCAAGGACCCACAACATTGAGAAGTAAAGGGGGTTAAAATCAGGCGAGTACGGAGGCCATTCATCGGAGGTGATCATCAAGGAGTCGAAGCAAAAACCTCAATTTACAAAACTTTTTTTAAAAATCGAATGAAGGATAAAAAAATGTGTTTAGGAACCATAGCGATCAAGGTGATCATCTCGATTGATATATAACCGGAGCATATTTAACTTGCAATGTTTTTCCTCAAAGTGTTCCATTTCGAACTTAACAATGATAACATCCTTGCATCATCATTCTCACATGCAAACCGAAGTGAATACAAAAGAAGACTCTACATGATGTTTGAACACTGTACCAGAAATTTAGAAATGCATAAGTCCAAGTTCTCACTTCCTTATAATTCATGGTTCAACCCGGATAGCCGGTCGGTAAATAAGTTTTATCATCTCAAGTTTGTGTTTTATTGTTTTTTTTTCCTTATACATGCTTGTGAAGCAGTATAGCGGTACAGCATAGCTGACATAAAACACCAATAAGGGCGATCGCTTTACACAAGGGCTCAATGAAAGTTTTTTATCGAACTTTTTTCTTCAAATTCTTTCTTATTGAGGTCAGTAAAGCTGTGAGGTCGCGGAAAATCATCCTAATGCGGAAATTCTTGAAAAATTCTCATATGTTTTACAAATTTGAGATTTGTTTTACAAAGTGTATTACAAAGTAGAACCGTCGCCGACTTGCCAGGTTCTCTGACTATAAAATAAGAGTTGCCCTAATTGTTTTAAATCATAAAAAATTTCTCTCAAAACTTTTGTGTTGATTGATTCTCGACCAAGAGTATTGATTGATTCTCGACCAAGAGTATTGATTGATTCTCGACCAAGAGCTCTCAAAGCTTTTTCTATGAGTCAACGCTTTGAACATTATTCTCGGTATTTAGAGGCAAATATTTAGATCATTTTATTTATAATTGAGCTCTCCATAAGATACTTTAAATTGTAAAGCTTTCTTTTTTTCTTTAAAACTTTTTTTCAGTTTAAAAAACAATAATGGGCTAATCCTCATCACACAGATCATAATTTTTCAATATTTGAAAATTTTGAATTGTTTCGGGACTCACATTCTATGCTTTTCTCCTTCATAGCTCAGCAAAAGTCACGTGCAGTTGTTGAAAAACTAAAAACACGACCGTTCTTCAAGCGGAGGAACCCAGAATAAGGAGAAGCGAGCTAGAAACAAAAGACAGAGAAGAGAGACCTTCTCATTATTACAGACTCTTCCGCTGAAAAACATTCCTTTCTCAAAATGTTCTACAGTTCTTGTGCTCTACCTCCATATGTGCAACACTGTCGTTCTCACTCAGTGAGAGAGCGCCATTTGATAACAATTATTGGATAGTGGAGACTGAGATGATGGATGTTGGGTTGAATGATGAGTCGAACATGAATATGATGGAGGACTCTGGGAATGAGAGGAATCCCCCAGCTATCACTTCATCTCATCACTGATGACATCAGCTCACTGCATCGGGAGAGTGCTAAAGGGCTAGGGGTGAAGAACCAGGGAGACAATAGAGTGAGGGGGAGCTGGGTTAGGCAAGTGGGAAGATGTAAGTTTTTTCAAAACTTTTGTGTTGATTGATTCTCGACCAAGAGTATTGATTGATTCTCGACCAAGAGTATTGATTGATTCTCGACCAAGAGCTCTCAAAGCTTTTTCTATGAGTCAACGCTTTGAACATTATTCTCGGTATTTAGAGGCAAATATTTAGATCATTTTATTTATAATTGAGCTCTCCATAAGATACTTTAAATTGTAAAGCTTTCTTTTTTTTCTTTAAAACTTTTTTTCAGTTTAAAAAACAATAATGGGCTAATCCTCATCACACAGATCATAATTTTTCAATATTTGAAAATTTTGAATTGTTTCGGGACTCACATTCTATGCTTTTCTCCTTCATAGCTCAGCAAAAGTCACGTGCAGTTGTTGAAAAACTAAAAACACGACCGTTCTTCAAGCGGAGGAACCCAGAATAAGGAGAAGCGAGCTAGAAACAAAAGACAGAGAAGAGAGACCTTCTCATTATTACAGACTCTTCCGCTGAAAAACATTCCTTTCTCAAAATGTTCTACAGTTCTTGTGCTCTACCTCCATATGTGCAACACTGTCGTTCTCACTCAGTGAGAGAGCGCCATTTGATAACAATTATTGGATAGTGGAGACTGAGATGATGGATGTTGGGTTGAATGATGAGTCGAACATGAATATGATGGAGGACTCTGGGAATGAGAGGAATCCCCCAGCTATCACTTCATCTCATCACTGATGACATCAGCTCACTGCATCGGGAGAGTGCTAAAGGGCTAGGGGTGAAGAACCAGGGAGACAATAGAGTGAGGGGGAGCTGGGTTAGGCAAGTGGGAAGATGTAAGTAAGAGAATTAGAGAAGAGCGGAGAGACAAGAGAAACGAGAGAAAGAGAGAGAGAGAGAGAAAGAGAGAGTGGTTAAATAGAGTAAGAATGAGAAAAGAGAAAAATAAATTGAAGGAAAGCATCTTTAGAACAGCATAAAGTGCGATAAAGAAAATTTTGGCCATCGGGCTATTGTATGTGAATGAGTGTTGCAATGCCTAGATTACACGCTAAGATATGCAAATGAGGAACATGAGAGCTCAGAGAACTTAAGAGAGAGAGAGAGAAAGAGAGAGAGAGAAAGAGAGAGAGCGAGAGAGAGATAAAGAGAGAGAGAGCGAGAGAGGGAGCGAGAGGAGAAAGAAAGAATTTAGCAGATCATTGAGAAAGAAAGAGAGAATGGAGAATGAGATAGAGAAAGGGAAGCTATTCAAACCATGGGAACAAAACATGAACTGAATTCTCTCAACTTAATGTGTGTTCCGAAATACTTCCGATATTTCAAATGTCATTTTCTTTATTGTAATGGAATGCTTTCTTGAGATCAACGTCATAAGCTCATAGGATTGAACATATTGTGCAGATTCTGAAGAGAGAGAGAAAGTCTGAAGAGCTAGAAGTTTATAGGGAGCTAGAAGGTTCTGGTGAGCTAAAAGTCGTATAGCGGTCCTACTCCGACTTCCGCCGGTGCGGGATAACGCTAAGAAAAATATTGTACATACTGCCTACTACTACAATTGATGTAGTTCTGAATCCCGTTTCGGTACGTGATAGGTATCTTCGAGGTCATTTCAATACTTTGACTTACTCTCGTCAGACTCAATGACCCCTTCAAATTTATGAATCCCACAGTCAATATTGAAGCGTTCCATGTTCTTTTTGTTTCATTTTCAAATGAACTCGCATGAAGCGTTACTCATACAATATTCTAGTATAAGTTCATGAAAATATATGAATTGATGTTCTCTCTAATTCATTACTGACAACAACAAAAACTCACGGTTAATTATTCATTGAGGGAGATGCGAAACCTACCTTTTTGTGTTTTTCTTCTCAAAACGCATTTTAAATTATATTTTCCTTTTTAAACATGTGAATGCTCTTTCTCCTTTTCTCTCTTTTTTTCTCTATCTCTTTCTCTCCTCTCTTCCACACTTTACATCTTTTTTCTCATTTTCCTCTTTCTCAATCTCAATCTTCTTCTTCCCCAACCTCTCTTCTTCACTTTTTTACTAGTACAGCTTCATCTTCCACTTGAAGTGAAAATGATTTCCTTTTCCTACAAGCTCAATATCCTCGCGACCTTCTCTGCAAATGACACAGGCACTCTCGCTTATGATTAACAATTCAGATTTCCTTTCTGACACGGTTGCAAGAAGTCTTCTTGCTCACTTCTTTCTCTGTTCATGCCATCTCTCTCCGAGAGAGATGGCATGAACAGAGAGATGCCAAGAAAGTGGAGAGCGCATAGAAACGAGAGAGAGAGAGAGAGAGAGAGAGAGAGAGAGAGAGAAAGAGAGAGAGAGAGAAAAAGGAGAGAAAGATAGAGGGAGGAGAGAAACGAGAAAGGAGAAAAAGGAGAGAGTAAGAGAGGAGAAAAGAGGAGAGAGAGAGAGGAGAAAAAACAGAGAAGAAAGAGGATATAAAGAAGAGATACGAGAGAGGAGAAAGGAAAGAAAGAGAGAAGAGGGAAGAAAGAGGAGAGATAAGGGAGAGAGAGAGGAGAACGGGTGATAAAACGGGGGAAACAAAACAGAGGGATGAAAGAAGAAAGGAGAGATAGGTTAGAGAGGAAAAAGTAGAGATAGTAAAGAAAGAGAAAAGGCTAAGGAAAGAGAAAAAGAAGAATGAGAGAGAAGTGGAGAGAATGGAGAGAAGGCAAAAGATATGAAAGATGGCATTCCACTTGCAACATTATTGTTCATGGATGTCCGAGTTGCGTTTACAGGATTTCGGCAGTTGATAGCCATATTGTCATTCTCCTATCTCGTTTAATGGACAGTGATCAAACTTTGTCTGCCAGTGCATGGTTATTAAATCTACGAGTTATCTTGGCTAGATTTATATAACTCAAAGTGAAAATTTTAGGGAATGGAGCTGTTATTAAAAACTAGTTAGCTATCAAGCGATTGTCAGCTTCGAATGAGGCTCCTTCCCCTCCCCCCTTCCCCCTCCCCCTTCACCCCTCCGGAAATGAAAGTTCAAAAATTACGGGCTTTCCATGCAAATTCAACTCGTAACGGGCGCGCATGAAATTTATTATTCCGGATGATAGATTTCTATGATTTGTCCTTCAAATATGTCATCAAATAGCAAAGAGTGATTCTGATCGCTAGGTTACGCATTAACACAAAACCATTTGAACCTGGATGGCCGAAATGTTTCTTTCGTCAAATGACCCAGAACAGCGAGCGCCATTCTGTGATTTGTCTGTCACATTTCAAACTTTATCTCTCTTTCTTTTTCTCTTTCTTTCTCTCTTTCTCTCTCTCTACTTCTCTGTTTTCTGCTTGAGCTTTGATTTTTTCTCGATGTTTTCCGTTAAACTAGGCCTATTTCTGCCGTTTCCTTGTTTTCCATTTCTATCTTATCCTAGGTCAATCATTTTCTTTCTCTCTTTATGTTCTTTATCGAATTCAATTTGTCTTCTTTCCTAGATCGACTTATAAAAAAGAGTAATTAAGAAGGTCAATTGAATTCGATTTCCCTTACAGAACTGGATCACCTCGTGGATAGAATACATATGCATATTATACAAATCATTTAAAAATTAGGAAATTCTAAATCAACTTTTTTTCCCATTATAATTAAAATTCTGTTCTTCGGCGTACTAACTTTATGTTTTTTTTGTTTTTTCGCCTTTTTCGGCTTACTAACTTTAGTTTTCGGCGTACTAACTTTATGTACTTTACGTACTAAATGTACGTTTACGTACTTTACGTACAGTCCATGCATATCCGCTATTGTTATTGTTCACTGTGAACCGAAGTTGAATATAATCTGTGCAAGGAATAAAGAATGAATGAATGAATGTTTTTCTAACGAAAAACCAATTTTTCTTATCTTTGCACCCTCTTCCTTAGCTTTTATAATTAAAAGTTTTCAAAAATTGCTCTCCTTTATTTCTGTGTTTCGAATTTATATCTCAATTTTTCCCTAATTGTTTCTCTAATTTCTTTCTGAACAAAACACTCATTATCCAACTTTTTATCTTTCCTTTTCACTTTCTATCTTTCTCTCTCTTTTTCTCTCGCTTATTATCAATATTACTATATCTCTCTAAATTGCTCTCTTTTTGTGCTTATCTTCTTGTTTCGTCTCTTGTTTACTTAGTGAATAACCTGTCTTATCTCATCAACTTTTATAAGCCTAAATCATAAATGTTTTATTCAGACTCAGCTTCTCTTATTTGCAATTTATGCATGTGTTTCAATCGGGTTATATGTAGTCTTCACTGTGTTATTTCTTTTCTCCAATCCTCGTCCCCATCCCAAATGGATGTTCTTACGGCTCATAAGAATTCCATTCAGTGATCGGAAGGTCTTATTCCTTTTTTTATTCTTGGTCCCACTTTTCTCATGTTATATTTGACCTCATCTCGCTATTCTTTCTATTCCTTTTTTCATCCCGAAAAAGCAAAAGAATTCAAAGACTCAAACTTCCAATCAAACTTAGTCGCTCTTCCGCCTCTTCTTTTATCCTTCCTCATCATTCTGTTTGCTCTTTCTCAATATCTCATCATTTCCAACACTCTTACTTTGTTTCCTGATTCACTCTCTCTCTCTCTCTCTCCCTATCTCTCTTTCACTCTCTCTCTCTCTCTTTCTACCTCTCTACTCTCTCCTCGTACTCCCTTTTCCATTCTCTCTATCAATGTTCCCGCATCGCAATGTTCTGCCAGCTTTCCATGTCCATATCTTGCCTTAGGGGTCATGCCATATGTTCCCTCCCATTACTTGCTATTTTGTTATTATAAGTTACAATGTTCCTTTTTCATACTCCCCCTCTCTCACTCTCTCTCGTTCTCTCTCTCTCTCTCCTTCTTTTTCTCCTGCTCTCTTCCTCTTTCTTCTTCTCTCTCATTCATATATCTCTTTTTTCATTTTCTTTTTGTCTTACTCTCTATCTCTCTCTATCTTTCCTTCTCACGATGTGTTTGTTTCACTACTTACTGCTGCTTTCCTCATCCGCCATTTATCAGCCATCTCATTCAAGTTTCCATTGCAGGCTAGGACACAGTTTTCTCTGATTTCTATCTCTTGGTGTTTATTCATCTTACTCGTCTTTTCCGATACCTCGCACTGCTTACTCAAAATCTTGTGGTATTTTTACCAATATAAAATTTTCTCTGCTCCCTCCGTTGTCTCTGCTCCCTCCGTTGTCTCTGCTCTTTTTCTCTATCTGTAAAGTAAATAAATATCGCTTTTTTCGAATGCAAAAGGTGATGTTTGTGTGGAGAATGAAGACTTTTTCCATACACGGAGAAAGTAAAACTATCTCGAAGTCACAAAACTATCCTAGCACAGTCACAAAGTTCAGTATTTTCTCCTTCAGTCAATGCAATTGTACTTGGCGATTAACTTTGCATAGATTCAATAATTTTTTTTTAGCTAAAGTTGATGAAATCGTCAATAAATACTCTATTCACAGAAATACACACAATTTACATTTCTTCACATTTAATTAGAAGTAATAAGCGAAGGAAGTCGGAACCTTAAGGCTTCCAGTGCAGAGTTGAATGAACCAAGAAGTCGGGATACTTTTAATTTAGCCCCCACTGAACTTTAACACCCCCGCATTCCATAGTCAAACATACCGACTCGAATCATTTTTCATCTTTTCCTTCATGATGAGCATAAAAGCTCGCTTATCTCTCCGACTCATCTGTCTTCGTCTCCAGCGCTAAATACCACTGATATTCGTCATACAGAAAATTATCAATGCTTGACTGAGAGCAAAATTATACTTTTTGACAAAAAGGAAAAGAAGTTACCCACACCTACAACTCTTGAATTGGCATCGTTTCATGATGATCTCTAAACCATGTTGCTGATTCTAATCAGCAACAAAAAAAATCGTTGAGCCTATGGAAGAAAATGGAAAACTTCATTTGGTCATCAATGACTTGAGAGTCAAAGTAGATGCCCTTTCGGAGCAATGTTCTATTCCAAGTACCAACGCTCAATCATGGATTTCTGTGAAAACAGCCGTCCAGGAAGCATTCCGTGAGCAAGAGATTGACAGCGAACGCCAGAGAGGGAGACGATGCTGAAACTGTGTCTAACTTGATTGTCAGCTTTAGTGCAAAAAAAGCAGGCAAAATTTTTTGGAATGACAAGGAGAGACATGGAGAAGTGGAGCTGAGACCACTTGTAGTGGTATTCCATTCACGCAAGAGTGCATATCACTTTCTGAAGAAGTTCCATCTTCACCGTCGTCAGCACCCAACTGCAATCACAGCTCGACCAGACTACAATGCTGCCGATCTCCAAGTCTACAGACAGGCATGGGCAGAAGCTATCATGCGAAATGACGAAGATGGCAAGTGGATCTTCACGATGAAGAATCTCGATCTTATAACAATCGTGAGGTAGAGATGATAGAATTAATGAATGAAAATGGAGGGGAGCTGAAGATGAGAAGGAGAAACGGAGGAAGCCTGTTGTTGTTCCATCTTCAACTTTAGTGCCCCATCATACAAAATGGGAAGTCATAGTGCATACTCGGACCTTTTTAATATGTGCCCCTCACAGTGCCACTTCTAAAATAATAAAAAAGTCCTTGGATTTCAGCCCCCCTTGCCTTGGCGTAAGCTCTAACTCCATAGGCAAAAAGTACAATTTGAACACAAATAATGAAAAAAGTAATCCATCGAAGTATAAAACAACCCTTAATAGGAAGAGATAAATAAAAGGAGCACAAGAAAGAGAAAATAGTAGAGAGTTCATCAGTAAAAAAGACAAATGAAGAGAAATATAAAACGAAATGATCGAGAAAAAATTAAGATAAAAAGTGAGAGACAAAGAATTACAAGAAGACGTGTAAGATAGAGCGAGAGAGAGTGAAGAGAAAGAGAACTTGAGAAGGAGAGAAACAGTTATGGAGAGAGAGAGAGAGAGAGAGAGAGAGAGAGAGAGAGAGAGAGAGAGAGAGAGAGAGAGAGAGAGAGAGAGAGAGAGAGAGAGAGAGAGAGAGAGAGAGAGAGAGAGAGAGCATGGACAATGACAGGACAAGAAGGATTAGACAATCAGCAGGTGTTTGTCAGATCATTTTTTCTCTCTCTCGCTTCTTTTCTCTTCTCTCCGCTACTTCTCTCCAGCCAATTAGCTGTAATTTATGCAAAGCTTCAGATTTTCATGGCAGCAGAGTTTAAAGAGAATATGATTGAAGGTAGATCAATGCTGTTCTCTTGTCTGTAGATCTCTCGTGACACTGATCACACACTGAGAGAATAGAAAGAAATAAAAATAAAGAATTAAAAATTATGGAGAAAAATTAAGTGAGAGAGGTAGAGAAAGAGATACATGTAAATGAAGAGAGTGGAGAGAGAGAGAGAGAGAGAGAGAGAGACGAGGAAGGGAAAGAGAGAAGAAGAGATATTTAAAAAAGAAGAAATATTGAAGTAAAGATAGAAAGAAAGAGATAGCGATATTGTAGTAGAATGAGAGAAAAGAGGCATAGACAGAAATGATTGAATATATTGGAAACCCACGCTCCTCTCCTCAGATGGCTTTCTTCATGCTGTTGCTGCACCTCTCTCTCTCTGCGGATCACCACCGCATTGTTGTCATTAATAAGATAATTGAGTTTTGCGCCATTTTGTTTATGATTGGTAACAGAAGGCAGCAAAGGCCTATTCTCACCGAAGACTCTACTAGAGCTCTTTTCAAACTCTTCAAGTTTCTTCAGTTCATTTTTTTCTTTCTATAAATTTTACTCTTTTCCTCTCTATGTCTCTCTCTCTCTCTCGTCCTTTTCTTTCTCATTCTCAGTCTTCTTATTCCTCTTTCTTCCTAGTTATTTCCCTTTAGAAAGATGTGTTTTTCGAAGCAAACGATATATGTATAGCATTCAATACCTTCACATTCTCAATGTTCATTTATGTGTTCCCACGTCTATGAATGTAAGTTTATCACTTGCACCACTCTCCAGTTATCTATTTACTATGAAAGATGAGAGATCATCTTCAGAAGTAAACTCTCGAAATGATCTGCTTCGCTGGCGGAGACATTGGGGCTGCGAAGAGGATGCGTTCAGTTGGGCAGCACTCTCAGAGTATGAGAGAGATATTAAAGCTGCTTCCTTCTCTATACATATATCTCTTCCTTTTCCATGCAAACGCCCCTTATTCTCTCTTTCTGCTTCCATATTTCTCTCTCTCTCTCTATCACTCCCTCCGTCTCTTTCCATTCTCTCCATCTATAATATCTCTCTTTTCAACTCTACTGCTTTCTCTATCTCTCTCTTACTCTCTCTCCTTATCTCTCTCTTTATTTCACTCTTTATGTCTCTCTTTCCCTATCTCTTGAAAAAAGTTCTCCTCCCTGAGCTTCTATTCTCTCGCCCTGCCTTCCTCTCTGTGCTTATGCATATTGTTGTTCTGCCGGACAGCTTGAACTGCGGATGATGAGGCTAGGGTAGATGGGCACTCCTCCTTCTATACGAGTACGGCCGACACTCATCTCTTTTTTTTAAATCTCCTTCTGATACTGTTTATATCTTTATCTCGTTTCTCCTTCTAACTCTTTGAAAATAGTTCACCCAATTTTTTCTTTTTCATGTCTTTCATTTTTCTAATGTTCATCTCTTGTTATGTTTTTGAATGAATTTTTCGCTGAATATCAAACATGTTCCCAATTGTAGTTTCGTTGTTTTATCACTTGAGGAAGACCATTTAAATGTCTTGAAAGCCTTTTTAGTAATGTTTCTCCTCTTTCCAGATCGGTCTTGATCAGTCACACTCTAATTAATGAATTTCTTTGTGATTCTTTCGGGAGTCGTAAATCAGCGTTCCCGTGTTATTACAATCGAGAGAATATTTCATCTGGAATCGAGAGAGAGAGATAGAGATAGAGAGATAGTGATAAAGAGAATGTGAGAAAGAGAGAGAGAGAGATCATGAGAAATCATTGAGAGATCATTAACATCCGCTTCTCTTCTCTGTTCTGGCTACTATCTACTAATGAACTCTTTCTGCTTCTCGCTCTGTCTTTGCCGGTCATCTCTTCTCTACTTGATAGTGGATCAAGTTCAGTAGAGAGAGAGGGACTGAGAAGGCTACGAAGACATATAGAAATGTAGAGACAACAGATGGACTTTGATAAAAATTGAGAATGAGAGAACAAGAAGGAACACTGATTTAGATAGAACTGAGAGGTAGAGAAATAAAGAGAAAGAGAGAAAGACAGAGGAAGAGAGAGAGAGAGAGAGCGTAAGAGAGTCTTTCAAAAATGAGTCTGAGGGCTTACATACCTCGCCACATGTACAGAGAAAGAAAATGTAGATCGAATGAGTTGGAGGATGAATTCATAGATAGCACATCACCCTTTATCTGCTTCTTTTCATTCTTCTATCTAAACCTTCTACTCTTATTCTCTGAAACTTCCTCTCTATCTCTCTTCCTTTTTTTTTTTTACCTCAGTCTCAAATGATCATCTTTTTTATTGCGCTTTCTCTATGTGACTGTCATCAGATAAAAATAACTGGTGAATCATAGAGAATAAGTTACAGAGGCTAAAATAAAGAGCTGGAAGGGAAAAAATAAAGAAAGTGAGAGCAAAGAGAGCAAGTCAAGAAAAAAAACAAGATTTAGTAGATATTGTGTGAGGGAGAGATACTATGTAAAAAGCTGAAAAGTTAAAAATATATACCAAACTTAACCCTCCTAGTTTGTACGTTACTCATTTGATCATGACCAAGGCGATTAGAGAACAGACCTTCAAAAAACCTTTTTAATTCTCAGTGAAAGAAATGGTTTTCTACTTTTCCCTCTCTATCTCTACCTATCGCTTTCACTCTTTCTTTTTCTTCATCTCTCTCTCTCTCTCTATCTCTCTATCTCTCTCTCTCTCTCTCTCTCTCTCTCTCTCTCTCTTATATCCTTTCTTTTTTGACTATTTTTATGCCTGTGGTTTTTCCTATTGAAAACAGGCTCAGTTTTCTCCGTGACGCTTATCACCCATCTATTCAGTTATTGTTTTCCCGCTCTTTTTTGTTTCCATTTTGTTTGTTTTTTAAAAATAATATAAGAGAGACAGGAAAAGGCTGAGCTGATGTATGAAAGGTCCCTTCAGAAGTCAGAAAGTCATGAAAGAAATAAAAAGAAAGTCATGAAAAGTCATGAAAGATCCCTGTACTTTATCATGCTAAATGGTAATCGGAATGTCCCATCGACGCGCGGTTCCATCAAAGCTACATAACTCAACATTTTCCTCTTTTCAGATGTTTGATGGTTGACGGTCTTCCTTTAGCCCTCTTTTTCTTAAACACTTACATCTTCTCACTCTCACCTTCCCCTCAGCGTATCCCCTTCAAGGGTTCAGCAATGGTCACTGTCCTTTTCGCTCCTATAAATTGAATTTTTACTTCTTTCTTTTTCATCTCTCTTTCTGTTTATCTGTTTCTCTCTTTTCTCTCTCTATTTTTCTCTTGCTTTCTCTCTAATATCTCTCTCACATCTATCGCTCTCTCATATTTTCTTTATTTATGTCTCTCTCTCTCCTTCTCTCACTATCTCTCTCTCCCCTCCCCCTCTCTCTCTTCTTCCGAAGTTCGCCTATGACGCCCTCTGATTGTATTCCCATGTTCAGTATGCATGTAATTGTTTCTTCCCCTCTGCTCCCAATTTCGTCCTGCTTGCTTTCCATTTACTAATCGTTATACATAAGCACTCAAGTTTTTCACCTTAAATCTTCACCTTCTTATCCCTTTTCAAGTTAATTTTATTTAGTCCTTATATTTCTCCTTTCCTAAAGAGTTAAAATGGTATTACCTGGCTTCTGAGAGTTTGGTTTCGCTCAAAAGCGGCGGTAAGAAATCCCTTTAAAATTATTTTTTGGTAAGACATTTTCTTGTTAAGTGGAAAATTGAAACTGATACTTTTTTTAATTCAAAAAGAATACTTTCTCACAACTTGCTGTCAAAGCCCTCTGTGATTCAAACCCTTAAAAATTATGTGTATTGGTGTATCCCTCACTCTCTGCATCTTTGTTCCCTCGTCTTTCTCTCTCTCTCTCTATTTCTCTCTCTGTCATTCATTTATTAGCTTGAACTATTTACTAAAAAATGTAATCTTAAATCATTTCTATAGCTTTTCGCTTCACCACTCTCTTCTCTCGTTCTTTTTGCATAAAGGAGAAATACCTTCTGATGTATCTCAAGACGATAGAAAGCATTACAAGGAAGCAGCTTCGAATGGTGTGAAGTCAGTTCACATTTCATCTTACTTCCCTTTTCTCCCTATCTCTCATTCTCTTACTCATCTGTTAATTTTCGTCATCTCTTCTTCCGTCCTTTTGCTTTATCTTTCTCTCTCTTTTTTCATCTTCTGCTTTTCTATGTCTCTTTACTTCTTTTAATTATTCTCTCTCTCTCATTAGTTTTCTCTATCTTTCTTGTTCTGGCACTCTTTCCCTATTCCCCTCTATCTCTTACTTGTAGTTTTCTGCATTCTTCCTCTGTATTCTATTTCTCTCTCTTTCTGCTGTCTCTAACTACATATATCCCTCTGTCCTGCCCATTTGGTCTCTTACGATATCAGATTGCTGCTTTCCTTTCTGCCAACCCTCATCCCATTTAATGCAACATTTTCGGACTCTCATTCTAATATCTTCGGTCTCCTTCTCAGTAGATTCCTGCTTTTTGTGAGACTTTTAGCACCTTTTTGTTCTTCTTGATCTCTTTCCAAAAAGCCGTTCTCGTCTTTTTCTTCTTTCTCCTTTATGTCTCTCCCCGTAAGTATATTCCGTCTCTTCTCTCTCTCTCTCTCTCTCTCTCTCTCTCTCTCTCTCTCTCTCTCTCTCTCTCTCTTTTGTCTCTTTATCTCCCTCTATGGGTTTATTGAGAGTATCCTGGGGTGACTGCCGGTAACATAAGATATTATCCTCGTGGGTGATTCCCTCCCCCTTCTCCCTTTCCTGTTACCCTTAGGCCAAACATCTTTCATAATCTTCTGCCCTTTGAAAATAAGAGTTCACGAATCAAAATACATACAACCATGTTATCTATCACCTATTCCTTGAAAAGAATCTACCGTAAAACGGCGAAGTCAAAGCGAAAACTCGATTCTTCTTCTTAAAAATGCGCTTCCGAAAAATAACTTAAAGTTTTCTTGTAAAAATAGTTTTTTTTTAAAACTTAAACTGTCTTCATCTCCCATTTCACATACATAGTATCTCTAGAGCCTGAAATGAATATTTCGCTCTAACCTGACTCTCTGGCATTATCCCCCATCACTCATTCTTCTCTCGCTTTATTTCTCATATTCACCTTCGACTCTCTTACGGTAATCTCCTCCTTTCCCCCTTCTCTTCTCCTCCTCCCCCAACCCCCTCCATTTCTTCCACAACTTTGCTCACAGTGAGGGCCAAATCCGCTTATGGATGGGTATGTATGACTATCTGAGTGCGGCCGGCTACTGTTTTCACACGTTCAATCTCACCCTTTTTATTCCTTTTCATCTTGACGATTTTATATTATCTGCTCTCTCTCTCCCTGTCTCTCTCTCCCTCGCCATCTCACTTTCTCGCTCTCTTTCATCCTCTTTTACTCTTTCTCTTTCTCTCTTTCTCTCAATCTCTTTCTCAATCTCTCTCTCTCTTTATCACTTTTTCTGTCTTTCGTATTTTTCTCTAAGCAATTCAAGTTGCGATCCTTCTTTGCTTGCCTTCTGAGCTCTTCAAACTGAACCCTTGAATGAAGATTTTCCTGTGAATCTCGTACCTAAATATTTAAATAGTGGTTGTTATTTTGTAATATATTTTAATTCTTCCTTTTTTTCTTTCTTTGAAATTTTCTTTTGTACACTCTGGGATGCGAAAAAGTTCTGATTGCGCAATGAATTAACTTGTAGTGAGAAGTTGCAACAATTAGAAAAATATGGACTTAAAGTTCTTCGTTTGCAGAACAAATCAGAAAGACAGATTAAGGAAAATATACCGTTATAAAAAGAAAGAGAGAAGACAAAGAGACAGAGAGAGAGAAAGAGAGAAAGAAAGAGATAAAGAGAGAGAGAGGAAGGAAGAAAACGAAAGAGAGAGAGAAAGAGAGCAGAGAGAGAGAGAGAGAGAGAGAGAGAGAGAGAGAGAGAGAGAGAGAGAGAGAGAGAAAGAGAACGAGAGGAAAAGAGCGGAAAAGCGCGAGAAAGGAGGGATAATGTCAATAACAAGATACATATTAAGAAGCACTCTAAAGTGTTGTAGTATATTTGTGTTGTCCAAGTGGAAGGGAAGGTGTGGTGAGTGTTGGTCAGAAGAGATAATTGAAAGTTCTTGGGAGAAGAGCAAAGTATCCACACTAAATTTTGATACAAGGACGGGTCTTTTGATAACTTGAGACGCAAAGCTTTCTGAGGTAAGATAAAGAAACTATGAATAGTGAGAGAGAGGAGAGTTAGGGACTGAATAGGAGTTCAGATGAAGAATGAAGGCATTGAGAGCTATATGGAGAGAGAGAGAGAGAAAGGGAGAGAAAAAGAGAGAAAGGGAGAGAAAAAGAGAGAAAGGAAGAGAGAAAGAGAGAACAAAGCATAATAGAATGGGAGAAGTGAAAGAGATAGAAAGGGCCATGCAACAGTTGAGGCGTTGGTCTTTTATTCTAAACATTTTATGAAAACAAAAGAAAGCAGCTTTGGAGGGGTCAGGAGGGGTTTTAAATAAATGGAAGAATAAGTGATAGAAACTTGAAAGAGAAAGAAATAGTAAAACAGAGAAAGATAGAATACAAGTATCAGAGAAAGATTCAAAAAGAGAATAAGAGAAAGAGAGAGCAAAAAGAGGAAGAGAGGAAAGAAAGATAAAAAGAGAGAAAGAGAGGATGCGAATAAACTAAGAAGAGAGACCAAGAAACAAAAAGAGAGGGTAGAGAATGGTGTACTATATTAGCTGGCGGATATGAGAGTAAGATATGGAAGACTTATACTTCCGAAGTATTGCTCTCTTCATACAATACTATGGGTGGTCTCTCTATTCTTCCCTCAGTCACACTAATCATTTGTAAATCATCCTGCTCGCATATCATCGCTTTTCGCAACGACTTTTCATTCCATTTACTCTATTTCTTTTCTCATGTTATCTCTATATGCATCTATCTCTTGTCCATCTTTCTCTCTCTCTCTCTCTCTCTCTCTTACTTACTCTTTTTCCTCTTTACGCTCTCTTTCTCTCGCTTTCAAATTTTCCGCCTGTCATTGATACCCCTGTCGCGTCATAATCTAATGAATGAATGAACAAATGATTCTTTCTCCTTTCTCTTCAAAGGTAACTGGTTGTTTTCCTTAACACATTTCTATTTGTGTTGTCTCGAAATTGAGAAAAGAGAAAGACCAGAATACATGAAAATGGAAAACTCCATGCTTTTTCATACGAGCGACATCTCTCTAAGTAACGGAATTCCATTTGTTGCCTCAACCTTGTTTCACTTTCCTGTTGGACACACTTTCTCTCTCTTTGTCTCTCTCCCTTTCTCTGCATCTCTCTCTTTTCTCCCTCTCTCTCCCTTTATCTCTCTCTTTCTTTCCCTCTGTCTCTTACTCTCTCTCTACCATCTTCTTCACGTCTCTCTCTAACCTTTCTTTATACTTTCTTTTCCCTCAATTCAAAACTCAATTATTTCCCTCCGTGAGCTTCTCTACTAATTGACTAATTCGACACTACAATTTCTTTTCTTTTGTTTTAATGTAAATTTGAAGTACAAGCAGGTTAAAGCTTACCTTCTCTGATGTTCTCTGATTCGATGCTCTCTGCTGCTTTCTCTCAACCTTTTCCTCCTCTTCCTTCAGTCTTCCTAAGCGCTCTGCTCGTCTCTTTCTCTCTTCTGGAATGTCTTTTGCTCTATTTCTCTCGTGAATTGCATGCAGTGTTTGTTGACTTAGTCAGCTATGATTCTTACAATAAACATTCTCCTCTTCCCTTCCTCCAATCACTTTGTCAGCTACAAACTTTCTGTGTAGGACTCGGAGAGACCCGCAAAGTTCAGCAACATTGAATTCCTTGTACTTATTCCTTAATATGATGATGTTTATTGACTTTTTTCTTAATATTTTCGCTTCGATGTAACATCGCAATATTTCGATTCTTTCCTAAGAATATGTTTGCTTTTTTTATGCCTCGTGAAGGTTTTCAAACAAAAAATAGATATTTATGTATATGTCTCTCTCTCTCTCCCCTCTCTCTCTCTCTCTTTCTCTCTCTCTCTATCTATCTATCTATCTATCTATATACCTCCCATGAACTTGTCTCTCTCTCTCCCCTCTCTCTCTCTCTTTCTCTCTCTCTCTCTATCTATCTATCTATTATGTATATGTCTCTCTCTCTCCCCTCTCTCTCTCTCTCTTTCTCTCTCTCTCTCTCTATCTATCTATCTATTATGTATATGTCTCTCTCTCTCCCCTCTCTCTCTCTCTCTTTCTCTCTCTCTATCTATCTATCTATCTATCTATCTATATACCTCCCATGAACTTGTCTCTCTCTCTCCCCTCTCTCTCTCTTTCTCTCTCTCTCTATCTATCTATCTATCTATCTATATACCTCCCATGAACTTCCATCACTTTCTCAATACCATCCTTATACATATGTATATGTGTTTTGTCGCGATCTGCTTCATATACTCCCTTAACCAGAACTTTCCTCTTATTGGAATTCATTAACTGCTTCTAGTTTCATTTTTTCCTAGTTTAAAGGTCTTAACAGGCCCCAAAAACAAATCGCCCTAAAACCTTACGTTGAACTCATTTTAGATTTAAATTTTGCTATGTCGTTGTGGACTTATTTTGAGAAAAGAAAAGCAGTGAAACGTGACTAAGAATAGGAAGCAGAAGAAAATGCATGCATGACTCAAACTTCTTTACCTCCAAACTCTGCTTGATTATCTTTCTTTTTCTTGTGTGTTCTTCTATCTCTCTATTCCTTATCCTCTCTCTCTCATTCTCTTTCTCTCTCTTACTTTACTCACTTCAAGTTTTCTACTCATCCCGGGCTGGTCATTCTTAGGATTTCAGTTGCAGCTCCACCTATCACTTCATCTTTTCCTTTCCTCCTTTCTTTAACTTTTTTCTCACTCTTCCTCATCTTACTACTCTTTCCTTCTTCTTTCATCTTTTTTCTTTGTCCGTATTCGCATCTTCATATTTTATTTCCTCTTCTCACATATTCACTTGTCTTCTTTTCTTTATCTTCTTTCTATTGTTCCTGTAGTTTTCTTTCTCTTACTTTCTCTCCCTTAAAATCCTTCCGCTCTTTCATTTCCTGACGCTTTTCCAACCATGTATACACCCCTAGCCTCCTCCAGAGTGATCCAACTCACTTTCTCAATATTAAGTTGATTTTAAAAAAAAACCTTCTCGTGTCATCATTTTCCTTCCATTTTTTGAACCATTTAATAAACTTGAAACACTTTACTTAGTATGGTATTATTGATCTACTTTTTAATGGTATTATTGATCTCGATGTTGTATGAGGTGTTGTAAATATTTATGTATGTAGTATGAGCGAGATAGTAGAACATATTATAAACAGGTGATGTGTTTAATGGTTTGGATGACACGGCTACATGGTTTTCGAATCCTGATCGATACAAAGTTTAACCTTGCTCATGAGTGGAAAAATGAAGAGCAGAGAGCGAGAAACAACCGCTGTTTCGATGGTAAGCATGGGAACTGAACGCGCGACTCGAGAGCTACCCAAACGGGTCGGTCCATGGCAGTTTTCATCCTTTCCCCATCATCTAACATTCAAGACTTTTACACAAATAAAGTTAAAGTAATTGATCAAATCGGCTCCATAATGAATTTTAATTAATTGTTATTAGAAACTTTCGTGATTAATCTACCAAACGTGAAAACTCTGAACCGAAAATTCTTGTTGGTGGAAAATCTAAGTTTTTCGATTTGATGAAATCGGCTTAAAAGCTTTGTTGTCTCCTTTTTAATCTCTCGCTTTTTCTTTCCTGAATTTTCCTCTACATAAATATCTGTTTTCCCTTTTTTCTCTATTATTCTATTTCTCTATCTTTGATTCCTGTACGCTTTTCTCATCCTCTTTCTCTCTTTTTAAAAATGTTTCTATGTTTTTCTTTCTCTTGTGTTTTCTCTTTTTCTCTCTCTTTCTTTTCACCGTTTCTATCTTTTCTGTCTTTGTTCCCTTTATCGCTCGCCCTCTTCGAGTATACAGCCTTATTCCTCGGCTTTATTCTTCGCCCTCTCTTTTCTCAATCATGTTTCATACCTCTTTGGTTTCCGCTCAACTTTTTCCACAACAGTCCTTCACCTTTCGTTTTTTTCTCTATCGTTTGGATTAAAATCTGTCCCACATATCCCTTTCTATTAATTCCTTTTTTGTTCTCTTCTTTTGATCCTCTTATATTTTTTGTTGATCTTTTCTTTCCTCGTTCGCATCTCTCTTTAACTCTCTCTCTCACTCTCACACACTCACACACTCACATCAATCCAATCTCTCCTATTATTGGTCAGGTTGAATTTAATCACCATTTCCATTGCTTTGTTCTGAAATTGTTTTCGTCACTTATCTTTCAGTCATAAACTATTGGAAATCTCTTCGCTAGTCAGTAGCGCACAATCTTCAATTATAAGTACCTATGACTTCTCTATCTTCAATTATAAGTACCTATGACTTCTCTATCTTCAATTATAAGTACCTATGACTTCTCTATCTTCAATTATAAGTACCTATGACTTCTCTATCTTCAATTATAAGTACCTATGACTTCTCTATCTTCAATTATAAGTACCTATGACTTCTCTATCTTCAATTATAAGTACCTATGACTTCTCTATCTTCAATTATAAGTACCTATGACTTCTCTATCTTCAATTATAAGTACCTATGACTTCTCTATCTTCAATTATAAGTACCTATGACTTCTCTATCTTCAATTATAAGTACCTATGACTTCTCTATCTTCAATTATAAGTACCTATGACTTCTCTATCTTCAATTATAAGTACCTATGACTTCTCTATCTTCAATTATAAGTACCTATGACTTCTCTATCTTCAATTATAAGTACCTATGACTTCTCTATCTTCAATTATAAGTACCTATGACTTCTCTATCTTCAATTATAAGTACCTATGACTTCTCTATCTTCAATTATAAGTACCTATGACTTCTCTATCTTCAATTATAAGTACCTATGACTTCTCTATCTTCAATTATAAGTACCTATGACTTCTCTATCTTCAATTATAAGTACCTATGACTTCTCTATCTTCAATTATAAGTACCTATGACTTCTCTATCTTCAATTATAAGTACCTATGACTTCTCTATCTTCAATTATAAGTACCTATGACTTCTCTATCTTCAATTATAAGTACCTATGACTTCTCTATCTTCAATTATAAGTACCTATGACTTCTCTATCTTCAATTATAAGTACCTATGACTTCTCTATCTTCAATTATAAGTACCTATGACTTCTCTATCTTCAATTATAAGTACCTATGACTTCTCTATCTTCAATTATAAGTACCTATGACTTCTCTATCTTCAATTATAAGTACCTATGACTTCTCTATCTTCAATTATAAGTACCTATGACTTCTCTATCTTCAATTATAAGTACCTATGACTTCTCTATCTTCAATTATAAGTACCTATGACTTCTCTATCTTCAATTATAAGTACCTATGACTTCTCTATCTTCAATTATAAGTACCTATGACTTCTCTATCTTCAATTATAAGTACCTATGACTTCTCTATCTTCAATTATAAGTACCTATGACTTCTCTATCTTCAATTATAAGTACCTATGACTTCTCTATCTTCAATTATAAGTACCTATGACTTCTCTATCTTCAATTATAAGTACCTATGACTTCTCTAAGCATATGTTCATTCAAGATTGGTAATATCAAAAAAGAAGAGAAAATTCAATATATTAGATGTGGAGTACGTTAAAGGGTGAGGAAAAAACGAGACAGTGATAGGGTAAAGAAAAGAATACAAAAAAGTATTAAGGGAAACAGAATGACTCTGAGATAAAGATGAACAAGAGTAGAGAGGGGTTGAGAGGGAGCGAGAGAGAGAGAGAGAAAGAGAAATAGGGAGAGAGAGAAAAAGAGACTGTCGTAGGAAACGTGGGTTGCTAATATCGAATGTAACAAAAATGAGGGGAAAAGAACCAAGTACGCCTCTAAACCATCATCGCAGCATCTTCTACTCAGGATTGTTTGCACTCACTCGGTCACTTCTCTTTTATAACTTTTCCGGTCGTCCTTATCTCTTTCTTCTATATAATCTCTCACTCTTTCTTTGAGTAAAACTTTCAGCTCTATCTTGCTTTTTCTCTCTTTTCCCTATCTATTTCTCTCTTTCTTTTCATCTTCTCTCTATCTCTGTGCCTCTGTTTCACTCTTCTTTTATCCCTCTCTCTCTCAAACCATGCATTCCCGTTTCGCCCTCTCCTGTGTGCCTCACGGTGTTTACCAAGTGTTCCAAATGATTGAGAGTGTATGTAAAGCATGTAAAGCATCGATTCAATCAAAGTGTCCAGTTGCTCTTCCTCTCGACGTGTCCCCTCCAGAAAAAGCTTAGAGATAGGGTGACACTGCTTGACCTCCCCCCTTCCATTTAATGTCTCCTTGTACTCACCGCTCGTACATTTCTTCATTTCATCCATCGCTTTGCATTCTGATATGAGTTTTGATGGACAGTTCTTGACGTGACACTCACGCACATTCTTATTTGGCCTCACGAGATAGAGAGAAGAGGAGATCGGGAGAGATAACAGAGGTTGGGAGAATGTGAGAAGATGAAATCGTAAGAGTTAACAGAGGTTGGAAGAATGAGAGAAGAATAGGTCGTGAGAGATGAAGTTTGGCAGAGAGGATGAAACCAGGGTGAGAAAACGAGGTATGGAGAAAAAAAAAGAAACTTATTTAGAAATACACATAAAGAACTATATGAAGACAGAGATACAAAAAAGAGAGAGATAAAGATAAAGAGAAAAAACCAGAGAGAGTTAGAAAAAGAGAGAAAGGTATAGAGAGATACATCAAGAAAAAAAGAGAGACTAATGCAGTGTTTTTATTTGCGAAAACATAATGAAACATAACGACATCCCGTTTTTTTTTCCACGTTATGTTCACAACTAAAATTTGTATAAATAATAGTCTCAAATGGAATAGCGCTTCAAATGTGCATGGTGTACGGTATTTTGTGCCCTTTCTGTGACATAGAAGTCGCGGTGTCTCTCGTTGTCTGCGGCGAGAGAGTATTTGAGAACACTTAAGTTGTTAACATAACATGGAAAAAAAAACGGGATGTCGTTATGTTTCATTATGTTTTTCGCAAATAAAAACACTCCATAAGTTTTGTAAGTGAGAAAAAGACAGAAAGTAAAAGATGGTCAGAGACATAGAACAACAAGTTCATAAGATATATGTTTAATAGATACTCGCAGCTCGCATGAACTAAGTTTCAGCCCTCACTTGAGTTTCTAACTCTTTTTTTGGGTTTCAGTGTTTGTCTGGTTCAACATTTCGGCTCTTCAGTCAGGGTGAGTCATGCATATGACAAATTTCTTCTATGCTTTACATTATATATTGGATGCTTCTATTTTGTTTTGTATCCTCTTTCGTATTTCCCACCCTTTTCCTCTTCTCTAAAATGACTCATATTCGCTTCCATGTTCCTCTGCAGCCGTGCATGATATTTTGTATCTTTTCCCGTTTGTGATGTTTCGCGTTGTTTTGCCAAATATACAGTACTCTGACATTATTCTTCAAGAGAAGAATACCAACATGAACTTTTATTTCACATAGGTTGGACAAGCCCTTCTGAAAATTCTCTCTGTTTACTCGGGTTATTGTTGAAAATAGGAAGAACATCAATCTTTTTTACATCTTCTAAATCGTTCTTGTTCCTCTCTTTTTTATGTCTCTTCCTTACTATTCTCGGTCTCTTCTCTCCCTTTTTCTCTCTTGTTTTCTCTCTCTTCTCTTTCTTATTTTTCCTACAACTATTCACTCACTTAATCATAAGTGTGTATCTGCTCTCGATAGGTGTAAGTACAATAGCTGTCTTCCCACTACAAGTACTCCTTTCCCTTCTTCGAATACTATCCGCCCTCCCCCTTCTTTCCATGTACAATCCTCATCTCACTCTGAAGTACATCAAGAGCATTTCATTCTAACTAGTATCTCCATATTTTGAGATCGCTAATGGCAAAAACTTCTCTGATGGCTCCGCGATTGTTAATGAGTCTTTCCCATGTCACCTTTGTTATTTCTCTCGTTCTACTCTCTTCTCTTATCTCTCGTTCTCCTCTCTTCCCTCATCTCTTCCCTTATCTCTCGTTCTCCTCTCTTCCCTTACAACCTATTCATATCTTTCTTTTCTTCTGTTTTATTCACTCGTAAAAAAGCTCGTAAATGCAAGGAAATTTTTCCAGGAACACTCTCTTTTGAGAAAAATTCAGGTTCATCCAAAAAATTTCTTTAGATAACCTCGTTGTCTCTCAAAGCAACATTTTTTAAGAAAATCGAGAGATCTCAGCGTAGGGGTCGACTGAAATGAATGATTGAGACGGTCAACACATACCGAGATTCTCAACTCTCAATCGCTTCCCAAGCAATCTCCTTCTTATTAATGTGGCAACATATGCCAGATTATTATCATTGACCTCACTGTCTCACTTTATCCTTGACCATATACTTTGACACTTTTTATTTTCTCCTCCATCTCTCTCTTTTTTATTTCTATTACTACCTTTTCTTCTTCTCTATATTGCTTTTTTCTTCCTTTTCTCTACTTAACTTTCCAGCTAATGTTTTTCTCTTCTGTTTCTCCATCTCTCTTCGTCAATTGTTCTCCTTTCCTTTCTGTCTCCGTCTCTTTTTCATTGTTTCTTGTCAAACCTCATTCAGTTCTCTTTCACCTTCAGGATGTATGTACATATGTATATCTTCATCGCCATTGTATTTCCTAATCCTCATTCACACTCTTTTCCTACCTCCTATCAGCTAATCATCGGCCTTCTGTCCAGTTAGTATCCGAGCTCAATCGGTTTCTTTCATCTTTTCCTTCTATGTGCTCTTTGCTTTAACATGTTGACTCTCCAATCAGCAGGAATTGTCTGCCGAATTACATATGAACTCCTCTCTCATGTCTGTTCTCCAAACACATAAAAGGCTCCTCCTGTTCGTTTGAAAAGGCCGATGTTTAGAGGATCTCTTGTTGAGTACTTCATCTTCCTGTTCTCTAATGACAATGCTGTTTCGATAGCCTTCTACCCGATTGAACAGATGATAGTACAGAGTGCATGGATCGGAGTTGGAAGAGAAGATGCAAAAGAGAGAGAAAGAGGAAAAAAGGAAACGGGAAGGAGAGAGGGACAAAAGAGAGACATAAGAGAAATGGGAGAAGAAAAAAGAGGGAAGAGAGAGAGAGAGAAAAAATTATCTTCAGATAGACAGAAAGAGACAAAGTATACATACATACTAAAAGAAGACGAAAAAACAAGGGAAGGGTGGGTAAAAAAGGCGAGATTGAATTCAGGAGAAAGAAATTGAGATTGAATATAACGATCCAATAAGTTGTTAATTAATTCTCTGGAAACTGTTTTTGCATTCAAAAATTTAGTGAAAATAAATAAATAAATAAATAAGCTGTATTTTTTAAAATTCACACTGAAGAATAGTGAGAGAACAAAAAAAGAGAAAGTGTATAGGTAAAGAAACAGATTATTCAAAAGAAGAGATAGATGAGAGATGTAAAAGTATAGCAGTGAGGAGGGCGAAGGGAATGAAGCAAGCAAGAAGATTCTTGTTGGTAGCAAGAAGGAGAACGAGAGGAGTGAGTGGTGTCTCTTTCTCAAATGGACTGGCATAAGGTTACTCAATCTATTGAACAGCCCTAAAGAGGATACATGATATTGAGCAGAGCATGTAATCTCTCTTTAAGAATTCTAGAGATGGTTCTCCGGGTGTTTCTAACTCAGAGAGGGTGACGAAAGAAGAGAGTAGGGGCAATTGCAGAGGAAGAAAGACAGAGAGACAATAGGAAAAATAAAGACAGAAAGATAGATAAGTGAAGAGAGTAGAAGAAAGAGCGAGAGAGAGAGATAGAGATAGAGAGAGATAGAGATATATATCTATAGAGAGAGAGAGAGAGATTTCGCATGCATTTATTTATGGTGATGCTGATTAATTAGCCTAGTCTCTAGACTACTTATCCCTTTCTGTATCTGATCTGCTTATAGCTCTTTGGCAGCTTCTGATTTGTTGTTCCATGTTAGTCGTATTGAATTGGCTTAGTTCATAAACTGCTTGCTGCTCTCACTTTCTGTCTTTCGTTCTATAGTGAACCTCTCAACAAAGATCTGATCAACTAGACTAGTTCTCACAGTCTTGATCTTACTTTAAACCTATTATTATATACTTTATTTTATCTTTATTTTTTTAATGCAAAAACAGCTTCCACAGAATTAATAACTCATAAAGCGTGACATGATGAACATCATGTAAACTGCGGACAATGACGTTCTCAAAAGAAATAACACTTCCCTTTGTAATCAACAATATGAATATTGAATAACTCAGCCATATTTTCTAAAAATGTTGATTTCTCCAGAAAACTTCTAAAGGCAGCGAAAGATGTATTCTGTGAATCTTCTCTAGGTAATTGGGCGAACATACGTGAAACTCTAAAATCAAAGAGTGGATACGAGCCGCGTTTTTCGTACTTTCCACAAAAAATGCCGCTAAGGTTTGTACGCGTTAGATTAACATGGTTGCTTTTCTTTTTCTTCTTGAAACAACTTGTGAAGCCTGCTGGTATTTAGTCTGCACCTTTTCTCCATTTTGGCATTCTGTTTTCAGTGAATTTTTCCATATATGTAGTAATCAGAGGTTGAAGGGTAACCGACCGGACCAACGGTGTTGGCGCATACATGTTCGCGCCGAAAATGATCTATATTCTCTTCTACTTCCGTTCTATTTTACTTTTCCTATGCATCCATTTTCTTTCTTTTTGTCCCCTTTTCTTTTCCAACTCGCTCGGCACGTACAAACATCCTTATGACCATGTTGAGGAGGACAATACACGTGTGTTTGAACATGATCAATTTTGCTGACCTCACCTTTTATTTAGAACTTTTAATTGATCGCAGATGATGTTTTGAGAAACCGAAACATTCGACTCCTCTTTTATGTCTTCTTCAACGCATAACCACGCAAGACACAGAACGCACGTGTATTGTCTCCGGATTCACGACGTGTATTGTCTCCGGATTCACGACCGATGCGTTAAACCAAGAACAAAATTTAATTTGTTGAGGCTTTGTATACGGGCATGGGGTTTGAAGTGGCCGCTTCGCAGGCCTGCATCGAAATCCCTGGCAGGCCCTGATTGCTCTTTCTCTCGTAGCAAAGCTGATAAATTAGCCAAGTCTCTGGAGTGCGTCTCTCTCTGGGTCTCCTGTCTGCTGCCATCTCTGTCAGGGGCTACACCTTGCCATCACGCTTCAACACTTCACCATGAACAGTTCACACCTGTTTCTTCTCCCTCTATCTGTCTCTATCTGTCTATGTCTGTCTCTCTCATTCTCTCTCCTCTTTTTCTCTAAACTTTTCTTTCTTTCTTTCCGTGTAATAATATGAATTATTGCTCTGTTTCTCTGTTTGAATCTGTTCTCATATTATTCTTCAGAACCTTCCTCTCATTCAGTTTCTGTTCCCTTGTATCTTTTTCCTCAATATATTACCGTCTGTCTCTCTTCCTTTAAAACTTTCTACACTTATCTTGTGTTTCTCTTTTACTTCTTGATGTCTTTAATTCTATTTTTTCTTAATTCTCTTTCTCTCGTTTTTTGTTTCTTTGCTTCTCTTTTCCCTTTTTCTGCCTCATGGCATATACATATATGTACATGTTTCTTTTCCTCTCTCCAATTTTCCGCTACGCCAGTAACCCTTATATCCTTTCCTATTTCAGTCTTGAAGTCCTTACTTATTTCCGCTACTTCTACTGGTATGTGTAAAGTATTTTTCAATAATGGAGTTATTTGTTTCTTTCGCTTTTTCATGTATCATGAAGGTCTACTTGTTATTTCTCTTCATTTCTTTCTTTCTCTTCCTTCCTCTTGTCTTCTTTCTCGTATTATTATTCGTTTTCTCTCTCTCCCTATCTCTCTCTCTCCCTCTCTCTCTCTCACTCTCTCTCACTATCTCTCTCTCTCTCTCACTATCTCTCTCTCTCACTATCTCTCTCTCTCTCTCACTATCTCTCACTATCTCTCCCTCCCTCTATCTCTCTCTCTCTCCCTCTCTCTCTCTCACTATCTCTCTCTCTCACTATCTCTCTCTCTCTCCCTCTCTCTCACACTCTCTCTCACTATCTCTCTCTCTCCCTCTCTCTCTCTCTCTCTCACTATCTCTCTCTCTCTCTCTCTCTCTCTCTCTCTCTCTCACTATCTCTCTCGATTTCCTGTATTTAAATGCATTTTCGGTTGAGAGAAAAAACAGCCGAAAAAAGGAAGAAGAGTGAATGTGAAGCAGAAAGTATAACAAATGAGAACGAAAAACCTCACCATTATTGGAATTCGAAACCGATTTCATCTTCTTTTTTATATTTGTCGTCTCGAGAATCGCTTTGTTGACCGAGAACTTATTTTATCTTTGAGCTACTGGAATTGAGAGACTTGGTGGGAGAATATTGAGCCCCTTTCCGATTGTCTGCCTATGCTATCTATGTATGTCATTCGGTTCTTGAAAAAAACATCTACCGTAATCTTTTGGTCTGAGAATTTTCTATTTGGTTTCTTTCAGTAAAATCTTTCGTATCAATAAAGTTTTTCTTATTTTAATGCGTATGAAATGATTTCTCTTCCTACATTTTTCTTATTAACACACTGTAAAACTCTCAAAATAGTATATAAAATAGTATCCTGACATTCTCATCCTCTGCGTCTTGTTACCCCCATAAAATAGTATCCTGACATTCTCATCCTCTGCGTCTTGTTACGCCTAATAATATCAACCAGCCTAATAATATCAACCAGCCTAATAATATCAACCAGCCTAATAATATCAACCAGCCTAATAATATCAACCAGTCTTTCTTATCTACATGTGTTTCTCGTCAATTATCAGTATGAGATTCTTTGGATTACGAAATAGTAAAAGAACCTAATAGCAAGATATTCAAAAAGAATTTACTGAATTTGCCTGTTCATGTTTTTTTCTCATGTTTTTGATTACTGAATAAATAATTCATATTTATCAATCATTCCTCCACCCCCTTTCCCTTCCTCTCATACTCAAGCGACCGTTCGCTCATGAACACACCGACACTAGAAAGATAGTCCATGCAAATCCGCAATAATCATTGTTCTACTAATATCATGTGTGCACGGAATAAAGAATGAATGAAGGAATGAATATGCAAATACCAATATTTTATATATATTTTTTCTAGTCAGAGAAGTCACTTTCTTGCGTTTACTAACAATAAACTTGACTCACCTTTTCAATTATTCAACATCCAAATTATTACTCTTTCAAAAAACCATAATGACTTTTTTCAGAAAAAAAACATACTGACTTTTTTTCAGAAAAAAAACGTGATAATCGTGCTGAACTGAATGCTCATTCTATTTCCAATCTACAAGAAATATCTATATTTGGAGATTCTATGATTCGTGTATTACCCTGGAAGATGTAAACACAACGTCAAAAATCGTGTCTAAAATCCATTCTCGAGGAAGCAAGTATAGCCGTAGTGAATAACTTGAGAATTATTTGCATAGTTATACTTCACTGTTTCAGAAGCATAGTTATACTTCACTGTTTCAGAAGCATAGTTATACTTCACTGTTTCAGAAGCATAGTTATACTTCACTGTTTCATAAGCATAGTTATACTTCACTGTTTCAGAAGCATAGTTATACTTCACTGTGTCAGAACTTCTATTCGAAATTACAATGCTTTGAAGACATGTTACAGTGTGGCTTACCTTTCCCTTGTTATTCTGTATTCAAACTGCAGTAAGACAAACAGAGATTAGAGTGGAGAATAGATCTTGAGAGAGTTTAAAAATGCGAAAGAAAGCAGATCATTAAACAGAGAAGTGAGAAAAGAAAAAAGAAAAGATGTGGATGAGAGAGTTAAGAAAGAGATTGCAGATCATTAAACAGAGAAGTGAGAAAAGAAAAAGAAAAGATGGGGATGAGAGAGTTAAGAAAGAGATTAATAGAAAGGAGAGTAAGAGTGAGAAAGAGGAAGTGAGAGAAAGAGGAAGAGAGAGAGAGAAAGAGAGAGAGAGAAAGAGAGAGAGAGAGAGAGAAAGAGAGAGAGATAAGTAATTGTATAGGAAGTAAAAGAGGGCCCTCGAGTGAGTGGTCTGTCTGTGTTCAATGGAGTAAGTCTTGGTAACTCGCCCTCTTATGTTCTTGAATTGTTCATGCGCGGCAAAATCATCTTCTACTCTTCAGTGTATTCATAAGAAAATTGAATGTTTTTAAGGTTGGAAAGGCGATCAAGAAAAAAGGTACGGTACTCCTTTTGTATCAGGGGAAAGGTGCGAGGAGGAGGAGGAGTAGGAAGAAAGGAGAGAATGGGGAAGTGGACTCTCTTCTCCACCATACACTTTCTCATACTGCTACTTATCAAATGCACTACGTGTTCCGATGGTTGGTTGATGACAGTTGCGACTTTCGAGAAATAACTAGGCCACACTAAAAATACTAAAATAAAGAGTTTTTTCAGTTGATTCAATGATAAAGAAGGTTGAATTGTTTTTCAGTGAATAAAACCACTAGTATCTCTCTATTTATACGTCGGCTGGAGCGCTATTTCATTTAAAACCATTTCTAAGCTATTAAAGTCCGTGTTAAACTGATCAGAATTAAAAGCTAACAAAAAAGAGAGAATCATTTAGTAGAGTTTGAAATATATCGAAAATCCCATTTACATATATATGTAGTAGAAAACACAGGTTTACAAAATTTCAAACTTTCTAAACATTTGACGAAATATTTTGAATAACTGATGAAACAATTGTTTTGAAATATCAAACAGAGAGAACTCATCGAAAAAGTCTTACTGAAAAACTCTTTCTGGTCACCTGGTTATTTCCCCTTCTCACACATGGTAATTATCAGCAGTTCCAGTTGTTTTTTCTATATCTCTCAATGAGTTAAAACAGGCAGAAATGCAGAGATTCATGGTTTGCAGCCCCAAAAGAGAAGAAAACACATGAATCTAGGAAGCAATGTTCAATGATAAATACAACGAGAAATGAAGAGAAAGAGAGAGAGAAAGAGAGAGTGAGAGAGAGAGGAAGAATTGAAAGAGCAGGGCAAACAAGGAGGAAAGAGAGACAAGTATACAAAACAGAAAAGAGGCTGGTGACAGAAGAAGAAAAAGATTCGTAGAGGGAGAGTGAAGAGAAGCAAAAGATCATTGGCGACACTGGTCAGCTATGCAATAATTTGTCCTGCTTCCTGCATGGTTGCAATAACGACCTTGTTCTGAGTACAATTCACAAATAGAGGAGACAAAGAAAAGACATTTTCGGGAATTGGAAGTGGGAAAAAACAAAAAAAAGTGCTGGAGCCAAAGATGGTAAGAGGTAACGAGAAAGGTAAAGAGAACTCCGAGAAAGATTCACTTGGATTGAACACAACACACCAAGGATGGAGGGAGGTACTATATACATGGAGGGAGGTACTATATATGTAGAAGAAGTATGAGAGAAGACTAGTCTATCTCAGCTTGTGATAGTCTGATTCAATATTACAGTGAATAAACCTCTTTAAAGTTTTTCTAAATAGTGTGGATCCTGTTTCTGTTGTGTCCATCTGAAGAACGCTTGCTTTAAGAGAGCCGACCTTCCTGCCGTTTGCACTACTTAGCCGGCGGTTCTTCTGGCATTCATTCGCTCCGGCCGCTTTCCTCTTCCAAACTGTCCCGGGTGGAATGCCGGATGCCCTCCAGCGAGGAAGAGCTGAGTGGTACTGTGAAAACCGTAATCCATTCGGCTCTTGAGAGACCCCACCAAATAGTAGATTCCAGCACCGTTGGATGGCAGTCAGTTGAATTTACCTTAAAGAACTATCCAAAAACTTTCCAAAAGATTTATCCAAAACGGTCTTTTTGCAAAAAGTTGGATTGTTCAAAGTGCGTTGCTGTTGGCGGCAAATCATTTGAGTGCGTCCGTCTTTTGCAGAGTAACAGATTACGAGTTGCTGTCCACGCTGGTGAAGAGTTCTCACTGCACTCAAATAGTCTACTTCAACTGGACAAGGATTAAATCCGACCCGGACAGAGTAACAACTTCCTTCCAGAGGTCTCTTTCTCACTCTTGCTCTCTCCCCCCTCCCTATCTCTTCCACCATCGCTCTCTCTCCCTTCCCCCCACCCTCTCTATTTTTCCATCACCTTTTTTTTCTTTCTGCCTCTTCCCTGTCTCCGTTGCTCTCCCTATTTCTCTTTTACACAATCTCTCTCTTTCTCTAATAATAATAATAATAATAAAAATAATAATAATAATAATAATAATAATAATAATAATAATAAATTAATAATAATAATCTTCTTCGCACTTTTTCCCGCCTCGTGGCAGGTTACGCGCTCCCCTGAGATGTAGGACAGACCTATCCTGGTAGGAACAGTGGCTGCCTGCTAGATAACTGCTAGTGTGAATAGCAGAAGTGAGGAGAGTCAGATTCGTGCATGAGTTCTACCAACATTTTAACCCCCTTGGTTTGGGTGGATCTGTCCGGGGTGGGAGTCGAACTCGGGACTCTTCGCATAATAGTCGATCACACTACCATTACGCCACGCCCGGACTAATCTCTCTCCTCTCTCTCTCTTTCTCTCTCTTTCTTTTTTCTCCTCTACCTGCCTTTTTCGTTAATTTTATTTTTTTCATGAAAAGTCTCCTTTATTATTATTATTTTTATTAGAACTTCTTACAAAAAAAACAACTCTTAAAGCAAAGCCTGTGTTTTACAGCTTGGAAGACGATTTCCCGGAAGAGATGGTGACCCTCGTTTCCTTCTCGGGCGTGAAAACCAAAATTGCTCATGGTGATTGTGTTCACTATTTTCATGATGTTGAATAGCCATCTTGAAAAGTTTAACAAATTTTTGATACTAATAAAAATAATTTAGCGCCGATAAATTGGTTTGAATCTTAACTAGAGCTTTTTTTGTCGGTTTTTTCTTCGTGAAAATGCTTTCCTCCTTTTGCTCTTGCTTTGAATGATTTTGTTGAAAACTTGCTCGAGGAAAGAATAAATTACATAAAAAATAAAAACGTAGACATTGTAGGAATAACTCAAGTAACCCTGGAGGGCGACGCAGCGGGGGTGCTGCACGTTATCCCAGAAAAAGCCGCCTCACCGCTGTTGCCTCTTGTCCACTCCGCCCCTTTTAGGTTACCGCTGCTGCTTGGAATCTTTAACTGATTTGAGGCATGAGTTATGTTAATTTATCAATCGATACCTGCAGTTGTGACGAGAGAGTATTGAGCGACAAGAGGGAGAGCTGTCTTGTCGATGGCGGAGTGCAGGTTCGCTTTACGAATTATTCTTTGAATAATTAACTCGAATTAGTGAATAGGATTTAATAGAACAAAGTTATAATTGAAACGATTGACTCATGACACTTAGATGGTTATCTTTACTGTGAGTTACTTTATACAAAAATAAACGAATGTATCAAAACCAAAAGCGTTAGTAGGTCAATGATCTAAAAGTTGTAAAACGTTTATTGACTGAGAGATCTCATTGAAAAGATCAATGATTCATGCGTGACAAGAGGTTTATTGATATGCAGATATCTCTTATGGAAGAGGACACTCCGCCCAGTTCTCCTTTTTACTCTTTCGCCTTCCGAACAGACTACTCGGAGCAAACTTTGTTAATCGCCCATCTCTCTCATCATTCGGAGAAAGTTCACGTTGAACTCGTCGATGGTACGCGGAAAATTGAGGAAAACCCTGAAATTCATCGTGCAAGCACACGTAAAAGAACCTTGCAGACTTCTTTGTCTCGGTGTCGACGGAGGACGCGGCCATCGCAACAGGGCAAGTCTCAGATGGCCAGTGGCACACCATTGACATCCTTCGAGACGCCAAGTTCTTCCTCATCGATGGCAAGCAGAGAATTCCTCTGCTAGAAGGGTTCGTTGTTCCATAACAGTTGCAAATTCATTCTCTCTCAAATGATTATCTAGGGGTTTCAAGTGTGTCCGAAACAGACACATGACCCCCAAAAAGCGAGATTATGTCTGAACTGTAACCCGCAGTTGGAGTTTCTAATTAGATTTTTTTCTCAAAAAAATCTCCATATTAAGTCCAGTTCAAAAAATAGAATAAAAAATGAGTTTGAAACTGTAGCCTGCCAGCAAACGGTAGAGCTTGTCCATTTAATTCGCGAATATCACTAGAGCTGATCATTCAGATCCGACCAAGGCCGCATACAGAGTTTGCACATAAAACTGAACGGATATGTGATGCTTTTGGAAGGCGATGAAGAGTACTGTACGGGAGACAAGGTTCTACGAGACTTGTCAGTCTTTTATTAAACCTGTTTTGCGGCGAGACCTTTGTGTAAGGCAGCATGCGAAATGTTGCAGGAGGCCCTCAGCCACTCTACCCTTCTGTGAGTCCTCAGCTCCATGTGCTTGCACAGTCCTGCCGACCTACTTTGACAGTCTTCCCTCCCCGACCTGTAAGGAACAAGGATATGATGAAGAAACCCGTTAGCTTTTTCAATTAACAAAGATAATCACTCAGAAAAAAATCTGTCATTGCTACTTGCGATAGCATCTTTTCCAACAAAAGAAGCAAGCAATTGACTGTTTTTTTGCGGAAATTTCATATATATTAAAAAACCGTAGTCATGTTTTAGAATCTCTGCAACTTTCCCGCCACTCGGAGCTGTTGTCTTTTCTCTTCTTGATGGACTCGCTCTTCTCCTACCAGCCGCTCCGGATAGCTCTCACTTTCAAGTCGGACTCGGTTAGTTTCCCTATATTGTCCTTCTGAAATAATTTATAGCCCATGCTCTCTTCCAGGACTCGGGTCTTCTCGTCTTCGGAGAGTGGCGGAACTTGACCTCAGGACGCTTGCAGGTTATCTCTTCTATCATTGATTGTAAAGCTTAAGCAACCTCACCTTTAGTTTCAATGTTTAAATTTCAGTCAAAAGTCAATCAAGTTATTATTGAAGACATTTGAGGTTATTTTTTAACTTTAATTTTTAAAGAACTTTAAACGATTAAGTTCACAGGTGCACTACCACGGAGATCGACTGACGGCGATGCATTGCTACCAGACGAGTGAGACAACGGTAGCGGAAAGCTTGGGTTACTGTACGGCATGCGCGATCCAGAGGCAGCAAGGTCGGTTTTAAACTCTTTTTCTCTTTCTCTCTCCATCTCTCTCTCTTTCTTGGTCTCTATTTTCTCTCTTTCTCTCTTCCTACATCTTCAAAACTACAAAACTTTATCCCTTATTCAGGATTCGGAACCGACCAATGGATTCATGTGACTCTATTCGAGGCTGAAGACAGCAAGAGATATCTGACAGTAGATCACCAGATTTGCCAGCTCCTTGCCTTTCCAACCAACGATGAAAGCGGGTCCTTTGACACTGCAGGCAAGTCTTATGTCATTCCTAATTGGGAAGAAGAAAGAAGAGAGATACGAAATGAGAGAGAATAAATTGAGAGAAAAAGAGGGGGAGAGCGAAAAGAAAAATTGGGTTTGGAGAGGGTTATTCTTGAAACAGATTATTTCGAGTTTGTATTGAACAAATTATTTTGCAGAGATGTACAAGACGGTGCTGAGCCATGGATCGGTTCTCTTCTTGGGTGGAATGTTCAACAAGAAAGTTCGGCCTGGAATCTACAGAAATGAGTTTAAAGCCAAGTTCTTCGAGAACACGCGAGAGAAGTTGCCCTCTCTTAGGGTTGGTACTAAACTGTCTGAAGTTTTAAACAAACTTCTAAAAATGAGCATTATACAACAACAATCTGATGAGTAATTAGTGACTCCCGAAATGAGATATATCATTTTTTTATATGACATTTTTAAATATACGAGATGTAAATAATGGTGTTTGAATTAATGTTTATTAATGTTAAGAATAGTGTAAAGTCCTCTGAAATTTTCCTTGATATCCATTATTCATTCATTCATTCATTCACCTCCTATAAATCCAATTAATTTACAATCAAAGACCTTTTTCAACCTTTTTTTCAATCAAAGAATAGGTTCTCGGCGATGGTCTCTTTAAAAATATACCGAGTAGTAACCATAAAAACAATTTACAGGGCTGCATCAAAAATGTGTTCACTGGCCGAGAACGATTGGATCTCCTTGCTGCCTTCCATCAGCAGATGCTCATAACTCTTCTCGAGCCTCAAACAGAGGCTTATGCCGTTAAGGTTAACCCACATTCCCATCGCTTTTTTAAAAGACCTAACGAACAGTCTCGAATGTTAATTATGCCTGAAAACATAGAAGGCGTTCAAAGAGATATGCCAAGATTTACATATCTTCTTTATTGGTTCTTAAAAAGTTGTGGGGATGTGCAGTAGAAAGGTGGAAAAAAGGTATGAATAGTTTACTAGGAATAAGAAGCTATGTCTTTCTATTCTTTATTCGCTCATTTTCACATTGAATTCAGAAATCAAAGTGAACGAGGTAAACCTAGGGTAGTAAATAAAGCAGTAAACGAAGCAGTAGACTCTTGAAGTAGTTACACTAAAGGAAGTTTCAGCTGAGCTGCCATTCCTGTACACCTTTGTGTCCCTCGGGAGTGCGGTGCAGATCATCTACAACATCCCCGACCTCCTCGCTCATGTGCGACTGTTCCGACATCCAGCAGCACTCTTCTTCTAACGGAATCTGCAATCCTCTCACACGTCAGTATCTATTGAATTTATTCTTTGGGTTTATGCAGTTTACTCCACAAAAAAGCAGAAGGGGAGATTGAAATTAGCTGAATACTCATCTTTTAGAACAGATTCACTTTTTGTCCGGGCGTGGCATAATGGTAGTGTGTTCGACTATTGTGCGAAGAGTCTCGAGTTAAGAAAAAAAAGAGAGAAAAGAAAGAAAGAAAAGACATAAAGAAAGAAAAAAAAGGAGAGTAAAAAGAAAGAAAGAGAGAGAGAGAGTGGGCTTACAACAGTGGAGGGTCGAGAGCATCGACGACTTTCTCCAGTGTCTCGTGGAGGAAGAATTACCCGTTGGGCAAGACAACAGGAACAACAACAAGAGTCTCGAGTTCAACTCCCACCTCGGACAGATCCACCCAAACCAAGGGGGTCAAGAAATGTTGGTAGTGCTCATGCAAGAATCTGACTCTCCCCACTGCTGCTATTCACACTAGCAGTTATCTAGCAGGCAGCCACTGGTTCTACCAGGATAAGTCTGTCCTGCATCTCAGGGGAGCGCGTACCCTGCCGCGAGGCGGGAACATGCGCGAGGAAGATTATTATTATTATAACAGATTCACTTTTGGTTAAATGAAGAAGCAGAAAGGAAAAGTGTTTTATTATAAATATTTCTTAACAAAAAAGATTTTGAAGAACGAAAATATATGGAAAAAGATATTAAAATAAGTTCTTTGTGACATAAAGAAAAGGTTACAAGATTTTTTAAAAGAAAATTCAGAAGAAAAAACCGAAAATGCTTTTATGAAGAAAAATAATCACGCCCAGCGATATATAATGTTAAGTATGCTGTCGATCCAAATGGTAATTTGAACAATGAAATATTTATAACATTCTGAACTAAAAGCAGATTGGTTTTCGCATGGTTTTTTCAGTTCTTTCCACTTTATCTATGAAAAAGAGACAAGTCATCTTAACACTTCCTTTAAATTGTGTAACTTATAATTTGAAGATTTATAAAAAAAGATTTAACTTTTAAAAAAAAACAGGATGAAATTAATTGTGAGAAGAAAATGCTTGCAGTTACTCCTCTCTCGATGTCCGCTGCATCTCTCTTCGCCTACCACGGCGAGTTTCCCATCGAACGCATTCGAGGCTCCATATCCAAGGTTTTTTGAGACTCCAGGAAGCGAATTCATCGACCAACTATCTGTAAATGTTTTAAGATGTGGGTGAAAATGAGTCTGCCATCGTCTTTTTCTCCCGAAGACATTCCTCTGGTACTCTTCTACACCTACGGGAGGAGAATACTGTCGGTTACACTAGAACATCTTCAACATATTTAATGTTTATTTTCTAAACAACATGCTCTCATTCTGTGACAGGATGGTCTCATTTATGATTCATAATATAATAATATGCTCTCATTTTGAGATTCATCCTATGATAGGATGATCTCATGCTATGATTCATTTTATAATAGAAAGCTCTCATCCCCCATTAGGATGTTCTCATTCTGAACAGAATTATAATCTGGTTGAAGATGAAAATGTTGAAGGTTCCGTCTGTTTCTATCTCAAAGCGGGAATCTGGCTCTGCAAGTCACCCCTGAAGAACCTGAGTTCTTCTTCGAGGATGCATATAGTTTGTCTTCTTTTTTGATCTCCATCTAATATTAGTAAAAAAAATCTATCGTTTTCTTTGCATTAATTCACTTTTTTGATTTGATGTTTCAAAAGCTTGAAGCTTAGATTGAGCTGATTGAAGACTGAGTTGATTTGACCGAAGCTTAGATTGAGAGACACCATAGAACAAGACATGGCGGCTATCGGGCTGATAGCCGAAGACGCCTCGAATCGTATGATGTGGCGAAGTGCTATCTACACAGCGGACCCCGCTCTTCAGCGTGAATAACGCTAGGAAGAAGAAGAAGAAGTTTCAAAAGCTTATCATACAAGAGAGAAGAAAAGAGTCATGAATGATACCAACAAGAACAAATAAAAGATGATTAAAAATAGATGATTTCAGAGAAAGTTGACCTGGATGACGACAGAGTACACCTAATCAAGCTTGAACGAAGAACTCCCCTCGGGACTCATCCGAGCAAGAAGCTCTTCCATCTATTCGTATCTTACGTTCAATTCATTTTATTTATTTCTCTCTCACAACATTCGGTCGTAAAATTCGAACAATTTTCAATGATTTCGCTGTTGCAGATCGACGGAATTCAGTATTCAATAGCGGATCCTGGACTTCCCTTAACAGGGATTGAGTTCGCGCTTAGGCAAGTGGAAGAAGAGAAGGCTGGCTGCATTCATGGTTAGCATCTACACCCTCTCACCATCCTTGAACCGACTGTTCCTTGTTGTAATCTAGAGCCAATTTTTATTCAATTTTCCGGACTCTCCGCTGGATATGAATATATTACTCACAGGTTAAAGCGGTTGCTTTCAGACATTGGCCTGAGCTATGATTATGATGAGAACAAATGGACCCATGATTTCAGACATTGGCCTGAGCTATGATTATGATGAGAACAAATGGACCCATGATTTCAGACATTGGCCTGAGCTATGATTATGATGAGAACAAATGGACCCATGATTTCAGACATTGGCCTGAGCTATGATTATGATGAGAACAAATGGACCCATGATCCCAACAACAAAATACAAGGAGTAAACGTGATGGCGAGTATGGTGCATGAGATGGGCATGGAGCCATACTCCTCCCGGCACCACTCTCCTCGCAGCTTCTGCGGCGTAGAAGACCCGCTCTTGTGGACTCCCAATATGTCAGTCCTGATCTCTCTACCTTCTTATTGTTATATGGTAAATGCAAACCTTTTCTGATTTAGGGAGAAGACATCGGGGATCGGCAAGATGATGGAGTACACTCCCGAAGGAACGCTCGCCCACACTCTCCCGCCCCGTAACTACTTTTGACTCTTCCAACTCCCGGAAGATATACAGTAACCCTGAACGTTTTAAGTTTCGGGCATGTGGCTACTGTACTCTATCATGCTGACGATTCTTCTGGCTCTGATTCTGCTGTGCTGCCTGTGTTTCTACTTCTGCTTCCTGCGAGTGAGCAAGAATGGGCGGAGAAGAAAAGCCTCCGATGACGACAGGGAGAAGATGGTCAAGGACGATACTCAACAGTACAAGCAACGCATCTTAATCCGACCGTACTCCGGTCCGTCTCCGCTTCACTCACACCATTAACTAGTTAATTTCTCTGGTTCCATGAGATTTAACACTGCGAAATTTCGCATCGCGGAAACTCGCACCCGAAATTTTGCAGTATTTTCTTCAGCAGTGTTTATGTAGCTGCTTGTTTTATTCGGTCTCAGACTAAACCTAACGGCCTTGCTAGCGTTAATAAGACTAAACCTAGAAGAAATTTAAATGAAAAAATGCTCAATTTCGGATGCGAATTGTCGCGGAACGAAGTTTCATGTTATCAACTCCCATTTGTTTTTCTTTCAACTATTTCACTCTGAGATTTCAGATAGGGACAGCTGCATATCTGACAGTATGGACAGAACTGACATATCCGCTTATGATGATGTCAAGATATCCAGAGTCAAGGTTGACAGGGAATCGGTCAGTTATTCACATCGCATTTACGGTGTGCTAAGGATTAGGGAGTACAAGACAGATCGTGAGAGGATTAGGGAGTACAAGACAGATCGTGAGAGGATTAGGGAGTACAAGATAGATCGTGAGAGGATTAGGGAGTACAAGACAGATCGTGAGAGGATTAGGGAGTACAAGACAGATCGTGAGAGGAAACAAAAATAAGATTAAGAGAAACAGTAAGAAAGACAGAGAAAGAAATACAGATGAAAAGAGAGAAAGAAAGAGATATAGAAAAAAGAAAAGTGAAAAAACGTGCCGCGAGAACCGAGAAGAGATCATAATAGACTGTGGATCTAGAGTAAGATCAGGGAGTTTACCCTTGAACGTTCTTGTAGATGATATCCTTCCTGGAGCCCCACACAGAGCCGACGAGGACAGGAGAGGCCGTGGTCGTAGTGAGGTCCTCCTCGTTCTCCGACGCTCCTCTGGTGAACTTCTCCGAATTCGGCCACTCATAGCTATCGCACCATAGAGAACTATCGAATTTGTTGCTAGCTGATGGTACTCTTCTTTTCAAATATCCTATTTATCATGGATTTGCATAGCTTGACGAACATTACCTTATGGTCAATCTGTCAACCTAGTACATTTCGTTCAGAAGCCACAGATTTTCAAAAGCTCAACCGGATACCTCCACTCTTGTTTCACTGCTCTATTAAACCATTAATAACAAGCCATACCGGTTTTGAAAGTTGCTTTCGAAAAGCATAATCACCTATCTTTGTTAGCTCCTTAAATGCTCATCTTGCCTTGTTACAATTACATTTTCCATGTTCATCGGTGCAATTTACATTTTGTGCATCCCTTATTGACATTCTCTGTTGCCACGGGTTTTAGATTTGATACGGTTTTCGCTTTAACATTTACTTCTCTTTTTTTTTCTGAGCTCTCTATCAACCTCTGATTTCTCGGTTCAATCGTACATTTTCCCTCCCCTTCCCCTCTAAATTTTAGTCCCCCGTGGTACATTAAAGACCCATAATTTTTAAAGTTTCACGTAATGTCTTTCTAGGAGGGAAGTAAGAAGATGATTTATTAAAATTTGACAAAACCCTCCTGAAATATAAAATAAGTAGCCAACAGACCAGGTAATATTTCACTCAAGATGCTTTTACAACTAAACTTTTTAGTGTAGTATTTCTTCGAGGAAGGGGTAGGGGAAAACTGAAATTTAAAACGATTTCCTTAGACTGATGTTACTAGACGAGTTGCAGTCAAGCGTGCTAGCCCTCCAAGTTGTTATGTAGAGTGTGAAACATCTCACTTTTCCTCCATCACTTACAATCTCTCTTTCACTCACCTCTATTTCATTGTTGCTTACAAAGTGATGAATAGAAAAAAGCATAAAAGTTTGAAAATGATGAGAAAAACTGTGTGAATCTCATAATATGTATTCATGAAGCACTGTTCTTGAAGATTTATTCAGAGAATCATCGAGAAAAGTCGCTAATCACGATACCGCGAGATGAAATAAGAAAATAATGTTGAAATTATCAAGAAATATCCATTGACTTTCTTATAAAACAAATTCATCTCCTTCACTTAACACTGAGCTTACACATTCAGTCTGCCTATAAAAACATTATGTTTACCTTAGAAAAAAAAACCCATCTGTACTGAATGCCATCGTAAAAGTCTTCTCGAAGTAAAAAAAAAAGAATCATCGAAGAAAGTCGCTAATCACGATACAGCGAGAAAAAAATGAATGGGAAATGCTGAGCGAAATTTCAGAGATTGCTGTGAGCGAGGGAAGTAGAATGAACCTCTCAATTCAATTCAATTCAATTTTTTTACTCAATCGATTTGTAGTAGCAAACGTCGTCCCTACTCAAGGATTGTACTCGATGGGGAGGTTCTTTCTGCGAACCATTCCGTCTCCTTGGAACCACTCCCGGCGGAACTGCTTGGCCGCTCCTTCTGGGCAGTTGGTCCACTCGATGGTGATGCGGTCGTTGTTGGTGTCTTCTTGGCCGTAGGCGAACGCGTCACAGGAGACGGCGATGAGTGCGGCCTCCTTGGGGTCAAGCACTCCGCACGGAGGTTCAACACCCAGACGACGCATGTTGGTGGTCTTGAAGGCCCAGCCGATGCGGCGGGCCGACGAGTTTATCACCTTGATGTGGTAGGTGTGCTTGTCATCGTAGGGGGCGTTGAAGACGACTTTGGAGCCGGGCTGGGTTGCGATGTCACCAGGAGGAATCGAAGCCATCTCTCGCGATACTTTCGGAATTTTCAGAGGAGGGGTGCCGAAGAGAGGATTAGCGAAGAAGGGAGGATTAGCGAAGATCTGAATGGAGGATTAGCGAAGATCTGAATGGAGGATTAGCGAAGATCTGAATGGAGGATTAGCGAAGATCTGAATGGAGGATTAGCGAAGATCTGAATGGAGGATTAGCGAAGATCTGAATGGAGGATTAGCGAAGATCTGAATGGAGGATTAGCGAAGATCTGAATGGAGGATTAGCGAAGATCTGAATGGAGGATTAGCGAAGATCTGAATGGAGGATTAGCGAAGATCTGAATGGAGGATTAGCGAAGATCTGAATGGAGGATTAGCGAAGATCTGAATGGAGGATTAGCGAAGATCTGAATGGAGGATTAGCGAAGATCTGAATGGAGGATTAGCGAAGATCTGAATGGAGGATTAGCGAAGATCTGAATGGAGGATTAGCGAAGATCTGAATGGAGGATTAGCGAAGATCTGAATGGAGGATTAGCGAAGATCTGAATGCAGTTTACATATCCAACACTTTTTCGAAAAGATCTTGATAAGCAAAATATGCAAATTTCAACATCTTAACTTATATAAAATCTGTCTTTATATCACGGTTACATGTCAGAAAGTATATGTAACACAGCCGAGAGAGTTTTCTGACACTGGTGAAACGGCGTTTGTCATGATTTTTCATCAAAGCTCATCGAATGTATAAAAAAATTAGAGTCTTTCGCTTGTACCTATTATTCTCAGCTATTTCGCCTTCTCCTTCACCTAATTCTCATCCTTTCGCTCGCCCTATTATTTTGAGTCCTTCTTCCGAATTAGACTTTTTAAAACTAATTATTCTGGTTACTAAACAATTTCCATGTCTAAATGCCATTTAATTGTGAAGCATACGTTACCAAGGGGTTTGAGTTTGAGTTTATTACGCATGGAAAATGCGTGTTAAAACTTCCCGCCAAACTTAAAACGTTAAATCTTAAAACGGGTACAAAAACCTCCCGCCCAAAACGGAAAAAATTTTTTCTTGCGTTCATACTTTCTTTTTTCTTACGTTCACAAGCTTTTATTCGATGCAGTTATATTTCCTCATGTTTTATGGGTTTAAAAAAAAAGAAGTTTAAAGCAGTCGACTTATCAATGCATTCAAGTTTACAAAGTCAAAACAGAAAACTCAATAAATAAATCGCTTTCAATAACGCTCTCAAATATTTTTCAATACTTAACTAGAAGAAGAAGCTTACATAATGCAATAAGGAATCAAATTTATAAACAAAACCTGAGAGAAAGTTTTTTTCACCTTTTGGCTCCACACGCGAAACTTTTTTGACTAATCTACACCTATGTTGTGAAAGTGACCTATGAAGCAAGAAACAATGAAAAACCTCGATATTTCCAAGATTGTTGATGTATCCTTCTTGTTTGAAAAGTTCATGGGCAGTGTATGTTATGTGAAGCATGTAGAAGAGAATACAAACTCCACTTCCCAGAAAGAGAAGGCCACTTCCTACTTAATCACAATTTGATTTCATCTTTGTGAAGAAAAATAATAATCTTTGACTATTTCTAGCAAAAATGAACGTTTTATTATGTTTCAGCTAACAAAAAATTGAGCCAAATATTATGTAAGTTTTTTTTATTAAAAAAAGCTAAAAATTGGCACAATTTTACTTAGGGGGGCCGCACTTTACTTGGAGGGAAGCTTTTGTTTTTAGTGAGTTCCATTACACCATTTCTCTATTTTTGACCAATTTAGTCATTAAATTGACAAAAAAATTATATGAAATAATATGAGAATTTTTTTAGCCGTCTCGTTAGCCTAAGCCGTACGGCCTCCTTAGCGTAACCTTTGTTTAAGCCAAAGCGAAAAAAAAGTGAATAATAACTGAAAACAGCTAAGTCAATTTTTAGACTGGATAAAACTTTTTTTAAATGTAAATTTGTTCCAAAAACACACAAACTCTAGTGAAGCGTGCCTGCGTGATGAATTTTATGTATGTAAATTTCATTCTTCCCTTCTCCAAGCAAGTAAGTCGTTCGCGTCCGCGACTTTCCCTCACGATTCCTTTGACCCAACTATTCTCGTCTACTAACAAATGTACTGGTCTTCTACTTCTACTCCGATTTAGAGGACTCTTCGGGAAAATGAGGTTAAAAAGATGAACGGTCTCATTGGGACTCTTCAGCGCAACGCCACAGTTGATAATACCTCTTCGCAAGTTTCCTCTAAACCCCTAAACCCTATCTGGCACCATGTTAGTGATAACACTGAGCACGTTATCCTTTGGCAATAAAGATATGAATATGAAAATATTGAGGCTAATTGTTCTATAAGGCCTCGTTCCTAAGCCGTACGGCCTCGTTAGCGTAACGTTTGCTTAAGCCTAAGCGAAAAAACAGTGAATAATAGCTGAAAACAGCCAAGTCAATTTCCTCAATTGGACTGGATAAAACTAAAATATTGTGGCTAATTTTTCCGCTCCAATCTACTTTAGCCGTCCAATCAAACTTTCACTATTAGACTCTCTTGTTTTTAAATATAAAATTTTTACATTAAAAAAACGCTTAGGCTTAGGAAAAAGTTTACGCTAACGAAGCCATACGGCTTAGCTAACGAGGCCGTACGGCTTAGCTAACGAGGCCGTACGGCTTAGCTAACGAGGCCGTACGGCTTGGCTAACGAGGCCATACGGCATAAAAAATTTCTCATATTTGGGCGTGCTTGGTTACTCGCATCGTGAAGGTTTTGATATTTTCCCTCACCGGCACAACAAAGCACAAGAAAATTTCTCATATTATCAATTTTTGTCAATTTAATTTTTGTCAGCTAAACTTCCATTGGACGGCTAAACTTTCATTGGACGGCTAAAGTAGATTAGAGCCATTTTTCTATACGGCCTCTTCAGCATACATTTTATCTGAGCCTTAGTGAAAAATCAGTGAGAAGTGACCTGCGCCCCCCCCCCTCCTCCAAGTAACAAAGTGCCCAAAAAGTGATGTTGACACAGTGTTACTTAGGGGGGGTCGCACTTTACTTGGGGGGGGGGGCTTTTCTATATTTTTGAGAAGTTTAGTCATTGAATCGACAAAAAATTATTAATTTGAGAAACTTTTCAATGCGGTCTCTTCGCTAAGCCGTACTGCCTCATTAGCGTAACCTTTACCTGAGCCTTAGCGAAAAAATCAGTGAAAAGTAACCTGACCCCCCCCAACTAACGAAAAGCCTTAATGTTCGACTAACTTCGATGAAAACTGTATCCTTGCTCTGCTGAAATTTCGATTGAGATGGCATAACCTTTTCCCCCGAGCAACGCACCGATGGTGGCTACCTGGAAGAGATTTAAGCTGGTACACTCACTTTTTCAAACTTAGGTATATACTGACTGACTTGAGCTATAATAAAGGGTCGTAGCCACTGGCTGCGTCTTTTCGCGATGCCGAAGAGGGCGAGGAGGAGGGAGACTGCGACTGCCGATAGCAGCAGCACTACGAACTCTTCCGGCGAGAACTGTCGATGAAGCTTTTTTGCAGGATGAAGAGGCAAGAAAGAACCGAGCCAACCTGACTGGTGTCTTCTTTCGTTGAAATTGGCAATGAAGAAAGATCGCTGAGGGCGTACAACCATCCTCCCACATACAAAAACCAGACAAAGAAAACAGCCTCCTGGAAGTTCTGATGTCTTCATACTCTGTGACTAAGAGTCATCAAGTTTGAAGACTAACCTCTGTGTCGAAGATTTCAGAGCAGCATGTTTCTAATTGCAGTCTGCGATTGCTTGTTCTGGGGTTGTATTGAGAGGAAGCCGCTCTGGGGGGTGAGACGGTCTTGCCAGAGAGCACAGGCGATGCCGGCGAAAACGTCAGCGACTTTCTCATCCTCGATTATACGGCTATTCTGCAGTTTATTCGGGAAAGCATATCTTTCTTCTAAACTAACTGATTTCAATGATCTTTTTATATTCTCACCATCATTTGTCACTTGCCACAATTAAAACGGCCTTGGGCAAACATGTTTCGGCACTTTTTCGCTTCATCGGGTACTCGCGTTGCGGTTCCCTTCGCGTTTTGTTTTTACATCAAAAAGTTATTTTTACATTAAAAAACGCTTAGGCTTAGGAAAAAGTTTACGATAACGAGGCCGTACGGCGCGAAGGGGGTCGCGACGCGAGTACCCGATGAAGCGAAAAAGTACCTATGTTTCTCAGTCTCTCTAATTTCCTGTCTTCTTGAATACACACACCAAAAGTTAACACTTTGCAATTTACAAAATATTACCACTGTTCTGAATTATAAATTTTCTACCCTAATACCAAATGTCAGCCAAGAGAGAAATGAGAAATTAAGTTTAGACGAATTTTTAATATTGCAAACGGTCCCGCTTTTCGTATGGCTAAAATGACGGCGAAATAAAAAATAGGCACTTTTCCGTTTAGCGGATACTCGAGTCGCGGTTCCCTTCGCGTTTTATTTTTACATCAAAAAAGTTATTTTTACATTAAAAAACGCTTAGGCTTAGTAAAAGTTTACGATAACGAGGCCGTACGGCATAGCTAACGAGGCCGTACGGCTTAGCTAACGAGGCCGTACGGCTTAGCTAACGAGGAAACCGCGACGCGAAGGGAACCGCGACGCGAGTATCCGGTTAACGGAAAAAGTACCAAAAAATATTTGTATTTGAATGAAAATTGATAGTTTCTACGCTCGGCACTGTTTGCGTTTATGCCCCCCCCCCCTACCAGAGGTTCCATGGGTCAGATGAGAGTGGCTTTTTTTTGATACGGTCTCGTCAGACTAAGCCGTACGGCCTCGTTAGCGTAAACTTTTTCTAAGTCTAAGCGATTTTAATGTAAAAAGATTTTTCAATGTAAAACTATTTTTTTGTAAATGTCAGACGTATGACCCATGGAACCTCTGATAGGGGGGGGGGTCATAAACGCAAACAATGGCCTACGCTCATTCGTAATTTTTTCTTACCATAATTTTCTCACCGAAATCCTGTTTACAAATCCCGTCACTAACTGTTTGATACGGCCTCGTTAGCCCCTAAGCCGTACGGCCTCGTTAGCGTAAACTATTACTAATCCTAAGCGTATTTTAATACAAAAACAAAAAAAATAACACAATTCAACATCATACGAAAATTGACAAAAGCGCGAACAAAAACAGCGTAGAAACTAGTAAACAGGATTTCGGTGAGCTACGTTAAGGGGCCATTACAAAAGCACACCGTGCACACTGTACACTGTACAAATGCACGCTGCACACTGTATAATCACAAATGCACGCTGAGGCGCGGGAAAGATAGAAAGAGTGTTTGAGTTAAGAATTTTCCCGCGCCTCAGCGTGCATTTGTAATTATACAGTGTGCAGCGTGCATTTGTACAGTGTGCACGGCGTGCTTTTGTAATGGCCAGTTTTCTGTGATTTTCTGCTGTCTCTTCGTGATATCTGAGCTCTTATTCTTCTCTGCTTGTCTGCTATCACCTCACGCTCTCTTCAGACTTTCTGTTATTTTCGTTGAAGAAATAGTACAATTGAATCACAAACTCAGGAATAAACATTTTTCAGGTACTTTTCTTATTTTTCTGCTTACATCAGGCTTAGGCAAAGCTTCCCTAGCGAGACCGTACGGCTCAGGAACGAAACCTTATGAAAGAAGGTAATTGCGCGTTTTCAGTTTTGGCATCTTGCCAAAGGTAAGAGAAGCAGACCACACCTGAGGCCGTATGCATGGAGCAATCCAAATGGATTAAGAGCTTGGATTAGAAGTTATCCAAATACATTTCACTAATCCGGTATGCATGGAAGCTATAATGGATTAGGATTTGAGATAATCCGACAAAATTCGTAACCCTACTCCGGAGGTGGGTTAGCGAGCAATCCGAAAGGATTTGAGGCTCAAATTGACCCATTCCGTTCATGTTGCTCTTTTTGAAATGTGTATTGAAAGTAAAACGGAATGGAATTTTACATATTTTTTTGCATGTTCTCTTGTTTAGTGCTTCTTTTATGTTTATTTCATGGTAACATGTATTAATTACAGAGGAACGTATAGCGCATACAAATAAAGGGCACTTCTGCAATTTAGGCCCCCCTCCCAGAGGTTCCATGGGTCATACTACTGACTCATTTACATTTTCAAAAGTTATTTTTACATTAAAAAAAAGTTATTATTACATCAGAAAGCGCTTAGGCTTAGTAAAAGTTTACGCTAACGAGGCCGTAACAAGAACATGATCCAATTGAACTGAACCATGGAACCTCTGGGAGGGGGGGAGAGGAGGCTAAAGTGCAGAAGTCCCAAATAGAGTACAACAATTACTAAAAATCACCTTTCATCTAACAGATTGATTTAAAACAGGTTGAAAATGTTCATATTAATATTTTATATACCGATCCCATCAAATTTTTCAACATTCAATCGGCTTTAAACAAACAAACAATGAAAACATAACAAAAACAAAAACAACGAAATTAATTGAAAAAATGTTGTAATTATATAACAATACTAACATTCGACAATTATAGTGTTTAGAGTGCATTTAGTTATCGACAATTACAGTTTTTAGAGTGCATTTTGATGCATTTTAGTGCTTCCGCTTGTCTTTCCGCGTCCTTTTTGACAATAATCCAAGTTTAAGAAATCTGACATCCATGCATACCGATTTTCCTAATCCTAAATTTTTCAACTTTTTTGGATTTTCTAATCCTTGGATTTGACTAATCCAGATTGTTCTAATCTGTTTTCCATGCATACGGCGTCTGGTTGCGAGTTAAGCCCAAATTCCTACAAAAAATACATGGAAGTTTTTAAATTGTTAAAATTCAAGGTGTGAGTTGTCATGATGCGGGAAAAATTTACTTTAGGGACCCACCTTACTTTAGGGACCCCCGTGGTAGAAGAGGGACCCACCCTCCAGTAAAAAGACCCAAAAGAGGGGGGGGTTCCTAAAAGTAAAAGACCAAAAAGGGGGGGTCCCTAAAGTAAATTTAATTTTTAGTCCCACCCCACAAATGGGTCATCAAAGTAAAATACCCGGACCTTTTTAATTTTAGGGACCCACCGACCAACACTTTTCCAGAAAAGTTCCTGTTTTACTTTAAGGTTCCCTGTTTTACTTTAAGGACCCCTTTATTTTTTACTTTAAGGACCCCCCTATTTTACTTTAAGGACCCCCTATTTTACTTTAAGGACCCCCCCTATTTTACTTTAAGGACCCCTTATTTTACTTCAAGGACCCCCCCATTTTACTTCTACTTTCCTCTTTTACTTTTGAGGACCCCCCTATTTTACTTTAAGGACCCCCTATTTTACTTTAAGGACCCCCATTTTACTTCTACTTTCCTCTTTTACTTTTAAGGACCCCCCTATTTTACTTCTACTTTCCTCTTTTTATTTTAAGTTCCCCCTATTTTACTTCAAGTCTCCCTATTTTACTTTAAGTCCCACTCTTTTTAAATTATCTTTATAAATTTTGGGGAAAGGAAAGGGGGGAGGGGGGGGTTTACCTAAGCAGGGAAGGGAGGGGGGCCCTAAAGGGGGAAGGGGGAGGAATAGGGCCCTACCTAAGCAAAGGGGGGATAGGGGCCCTAGGGGGGGAGGGGGCCCTAAAGGGGGGAAGGGGGGCCCTAAGGAGTAAGGGGGGAAGGGAATTTTCATGAATAAAATCTCTTTCTCATCATAAAAAAACAGCAAAAAGCTATTAGATGCAGCGGAAAGGCGGAAAAAATACAACACAAACAAACAATAACAAAAGAACAAACAATAACAAAAACATCACAAAAAACAAAACGAAATCATTTTAGATTCACTCAAAATCTTCGAGATAGGTTCCCCGCCAAAAAGCCATTCAAAAACTTCTCAACTTTTCCCTCTTTCTCATGCGTGTTATCTCTCAAAAACTTTTCAAACTCTCTCTCAGAGAGCTGAAAAAGAACGTACAACAGTAGAGAGAGAGAGAGAGAGGATAGTTAGTAGAGGCAGCAGACAGCAATACGCACAACAGTAGAGAGAGAGAGAGGATAGTTAGTAGAGGCAGCAGACAGCAGTACGGAGTGCTGTACTATCGGCTATCGATCCTTTTTCAAAGCACAACAGTGGAGAGAGAAAGAGCAGATAGTTAGTAGAGGCAGCAGACAGCAGTACAGAGGGAGAAATAGCAGAGGTGGGTCCTTATTCTACTACATGTTTTCTTACAGTGCAATTGCTTTCAAGTGGGTCCTTAAAGTTAATTTATCCCTCATGATGCCAAATATCGGGATACCCTCCTTTTCAAAAAATCCTTTTCAAGGAAATTTTTTTCCTTATGTATACCTGCATACGGCCAATGATTCATATTCACTGTGAGTGAACATTATCTAACTACGCACCGTCCACGCGCTAGCAGGACCTAACACTCTACTTTTGATCGAAGTAATGTACATCATGTTTCGTTAAGGAAAGAACAATTTTTGCGCTTTCACTCTAAACATTCAACTTTTCATTTATTTATAGACTTATGTTGTCTTGGCTTTGTAGGAACATTTTTCGCCACGGCATTAGCGTAGTCAATTAGAGTTAAACCACCTTCGATGATTCCTCATAGTTAGTAGACCCCGCTCGTGAGAGTCGTCAATGGTTTCCAATTACCCTTGGGTGAAAACCCGAGGATCAGTTTTACCCACGCCGTACTGCGTCTCCGACTTTTTTTTACTGTTTTGTTCCTAAGCCGTACGGTCTCGTTCCTAAGCCGTACGGTCTCGTTCCTAAGCCATACGACCTCGATAGCGTAATCTTTGCCGGGACTTTTTTACTTCTCTTGTCTGGAGAAAAATAAAAACGCGGACTAATGAACGGAGAGGGGAGAGGGAGTATCTCTCAGTATCTAAAGTTTTGGGTAAAATTTACGCTAACGAGGTCATACGGCTTATGAACGAGACTTAAACAAACAAAGAACCAAAGCATCATTAATCCATTTTAATCTGATCCGGCCAAATGCAAGATTTCGGATATATTAAAGGCTCGAAGGCCTTCTTCCTTGATTACACAAGCTCATAAATTGAAAGCGACGTAGATGAAACATTTTATTCAAAAATCACGATGTCCACAGTAAAGAAATTTGATAATTTAAAACAAAATGTGAAGAAAAAATTTAAACGTGATAAGGGTTCCGGGAGGGAGTTCTGAAGGGAGGGAGCTGGGAGGGAGTTCTATTCTTCATAAAATTCACTAATAGATATTTTATAACTCTGAATTTTAAGCTCAGTCATTAAAACAAATTGTATAAATTGTTTCTGGGAATGTATTGCACTTCTCTATAATCCTTTCATTCGCAGACTGCAAGAAAGAGAGTGAAAGAGAGTCGTAGGGAGAATTGTGCAGAGGAGACGGTTTCTTTATGTGAGGAGGAATAGCCGTGAGGGTTGGAGTACTGAAGTCTGCCTGCCAATGGAAAACTCCTTTTGCTTCATCTCATCATGGAGTGCTGAAGTCTGCCTGCCAATGGAAAACTCCTTTTGCTTCATCTCATCAAAATCTCGAGAATTTAGAAACACAAATAATCATACAAATTCTTCTCGCGTTCAAGTATTAAGTGCTCCCCTGGATGTCTGACACAAAATTTACTAATGTTGTATGGGCCTTAAATGCGCATTATCATGTGTGCGTGTGTAGCTCAGTGGGGAGAGCATTCGCCCGGAACGCGAAAGGTCACGGGTTCGGTTCCCGTCACACCACACGATTTTTGCACAAGTTTCTGCGAACAATCCGCTCCTCTGCTTGGTATAAAATTCCGTTGCTTTGAATCAACGAGGAGTAGGGAATACTCTTATTTACATGGGGGCCGAACCGGGATGAGAAGAGAGGATAAAAAGAGAAAAAAAAGAGAGAAAAAAGTAGAAAACCCGAGCATGAGCTAGTTCGCGGAAACAAAGGCGCCAAGACCTCTGACCCTAGACCTCGAGAGACCTCGGTGTTGAGAGGGGGGCATGTTGTATGGGCCTTAAATGCGCATTATCATGTGTGCGTGTGTAGCTCAGTGGGGAGAGCATTCGCCCGGAACGCGAAAGGTCACGGGTTCGGTTCCCGTCACACCACACGATTTTTGCACAAGTTTCTGCGAACAATCCGCTCCTCTGCTTGGTATAAAAATCCGTTGCTTTGAATCAACGAGGAGTAGGGAATACTCTTATTTACACTAACACAAATAATCATATAAATCCTCGCGCTTGTTAGGTTCGCGCTTTCTTGAGATGTGAAACAAACCAATCCTAGTAGAACCAGTGGGTCACCGCTAGTGTGTGTGGCAGCAGCAATTAGATTCGGATTCGTGCGAGAACACCACCAACTCTTAACCTATTTGGTTTCAGTGGATCTTTCCAGGTGGGAGTCGAACTTGGGAGTAGGGCGTTTCTTACTACCCGCACAATTTTTTCGAGCGCATAGAATTTATAAATTTCCGAAAGTTAGAAATTTTTTGCCGACTTAAGAAATTGCCCGGTACGAATCTAAAAAAGGTTTCCGAGTGCATAGATTTGAAGGTTTTTTCCGGATTTTTTAAAAAGCGCATAGATTTTTTCACCCGTAGTGCGGGTTAGAGGAACACCCTGTTTAGGACTCTTCGCACAATAGACGCCCACACTACCTGTCATACCCGGAAAAAAACACCGATGTTGATAATAATAAAGAACAAGGTACCTTTTCAAGTATTAGTTGTAAAGAGTCGTACAGGGCGTTACTGATTCGAGTAGGGTCAACAGACTCTACAAAAAGTATAGATCAACAAGAGCTCAGTCCGAACTAGCTAGCTCACTCAGTATCAGCTAGCACACTCGGTACTACCTAGAACACAGAGACTGAGATTTTCATCAATATTGTCTATCACTGTCTACCTGTTCTGTATCTTATAACTAGATCAAAAAGTAATGCAGATCAAAAAGTCAAAAAGTAATGCTTCTTATGCTGAAAGTCGCGCTTTCGAATACATTTTTCTTAATTAAGACGGTCGATTGAAACTTCTAATGACATACAAAGTACTTGAAGACCAGTTGTCATAGCTGGATAACTAGTGAATTGTTGAATCTCCTGTCGATTGTGATCAGACCTTGTCAACTGCCTCTTATCCGAGTCGTTTGACTATGATGATGATATGTACTTTGTATTAAACGGTATTCTAAGTTCTTCCTTTTTCTTAATATTATCTTGTAGTAAACTGAGTGATCATGACAACAGAATGTCAGCAAGATCCATACCTACAATGGCAGCAGTCATATTGACAGTGTAAATATTACTCGTGTCAAATACCAAAGTGACAGTATAATCTCACCTTTATCTCCTCACTTTCCGCTGCGAGTGTCTCTATTTCTTTCTGCAAAATTGATGACATCACACAAGCAAGCTCACTAAAATCTAGCTAGCTCGGTCAGCATTAGCTAACTCACTGAGTATTAGCTAGCTCACTGAGTATTAGCTAGCTCACTGAGTAGTAGCTAGCTAGCTTAGAGTACTAGCTAACTCACTAGGTAACAGCTAGCTAGCTCCCTCAGTAATTGCAAGCTCAGTCCGAACTAGCTAGCTCACTTAGTACTAGCTAGCACACTCGGTACTACCTAGAACACAGAGACTGAGATTTTCATCAATATTGTCTGTCACAGCTTACCTGTTCTGTATCTTATAACTAGAAGTTTTACAGATCAAAAAGTAATGCTTCTTATGCTGAAAGTCGCGCTTTCGAATAAATTTTTCTTAATTAAGACGGTCGATTGAAACTTCTAATGACATACAAAGTACTTGAAGACCAGTTGTCATAGCTGGATAAATAGTGAATTGTTGAATCTCCTGTCGATTGTGATCAGACCTTGTCAACTGCCTCTTATCCGAATCGTTTGATTATGATGATGATATGTACTTTGTATTGAACGGTATTCTAAGTTCTTCCTTTTTCTTAATATTATCTTGTAGTAAACTGAGTGATCATGACAACAGAATGTCAGCAAGATCCATATCTACAATGGCAGCAGTCATATTGACAGTGTAAATATTACTCGTGTCAAATACCAAAGTGACAGTATAATCTCACTTTTATCTCCTCATTTTCCGCTGCGAGTGTCTCCTTTTCCGCTGCGAGTGTCTCTCTTTCTTTCTGCAAAGTTGATGACATCACACAAGCAAGCTCACTAAAATCTAGCTAGCTCGGTCAGCATTAGCTAACTCACTGAGTATTAGCTAGCTCACTGAGTAGTAGCTAGCTAGCTTAGAGTACTAGCTAACTCACTAGGTAACAGCTAGCTAGCTCCCTCAGTAATTGCAAGCTCAGTCCGAATTAGCTAGCTCACTCAGTACTAGCTAGCACACTCGGTACTACCTAGAACACAGAGACTGAGATTTTCATCAATATTGTCTATCACTGTCTACCTGTTCTGTATCTTATAACTAGATCAAAAAGTAATGCAGATCAAAAAGTCAAAAAGTAATGCTTCTTATGCTGAAAGTCGCGCTTTCGAATACATTTTTCTTAATTAAGACGGTCGATTGAAACTTCTAATGACATACAAAGTACTTGAAGACCAGTTGTCATAGCTGGATAAATAGTGAATTGTTGAATCTCCTGTCGATTGTGATCAGACCTTGTCAACTGCCTCTTATCCGAGTCGTTTGATTATGATGATGATATGTACTTTGTATTAAACGGTATTCTAAGTTCTTCCTTTTTCTTAATATTATCTTGTAGTAAACTGAGTGATCATGACAAAAGAATGTCAGCAAGATCCATATCTACAATGGCAGCAGTCATATTGACAGTGCAAATATTACTCGTGTCAAATACCAAAGTGACAGTATAATCTCACCTTTATCTTCTCACATTCCGCTGCGGATGTCTCTATTTTTTTCTGCAAAATTGACGACATCACACAAGCAAGCTCACTAAAATCTAGCTAGCTCGGTCAGGATTAGCTAGCACACTCGGTACTACCTAGAACACAGAGACTGAGAGCAAGTGACAAAATCCACCAGCGGCGGATCAACTGACCTCGAGCTGCTCGATGGTCTTCTGCTCCTGCGCGACCTCATCTCTGAGCTGAGCGAAGACCTTATGTTGAACCTCGGCCTCGCCCTTTCCTCCCTCGGTGTCTCCCTTCTCCATTAGCGAGTCAACCTTAAAAGCATGCACTACTCGCAGTAAGAGCTTCGAGCCTTCAAAAAAATTCTTATCGTTAAATATCTTGAAAACGGTTATCCTAATAACATAATACTCAATAGAATCATCAAAACCTTAAGAAAAAATCCTAAAATCAAACTTAAATATAATCTTTATAACACTGATATAACTAATATAATAATAGATGAGTTTAGACGAAAGTAAATTCTATGTCACTATATAACAACCAATTATCGTTAAAATTTATCGTATGTGTACTCTCTGGGCACTCACTGAAGAGCCGTAACAGCAGCCAGCTGTTACGTTCATGACTACTATTGCCAGATTGTGCACAGCCGGCCGATTGTGCACAGCCAGCCGATTGTGCACACAAATTAAGTTATGTGTAAGCTTTGCTTTTTTAGATTTAAGTTATGCATTCATGTAACCGCCGCTAGGGCCGGTCGGGTCACTATTTAACCCCTGATCCATGGACTTTGTCGGCCTTGGAATAACTAGGAATAACTTATAACGATACCAATTTAAATTTGTTAAATAACACAGTAAATTATGAATAAGAATTGAGTATTTCACTGTGATAAGTAAAAAAATTGGTTCTCACGCAAGCTACATGATCGCAACTCTTATGCGAGGGTTGGGTTAAGGTTTACCGCACGCCGGATTGCGTCTCTGACTTCTAAAGTAGAGTGCAGCCTGCAGTGTCAGACAGTTAATTTTTTCTCAATTTGTCTGCAGTCTCTTCGTACTATCATGTCTTATTTTTCTCTGCTTGTCAGCTATCACCTCGCTCTTTCTTGGGTCAGTGTGCAGCTTCAGACAGTGCAGAGTTTGATTCTATATCCCGACATTTCGCACCATGACAACTCACATCCTAAATTTCACAATCGAGTTCTTTCCAAGTATTTTTTTCATTGGACTTTGTGCTTAGACTCAGTTGAAGATTACGCTAGCGTAGAGACCGTATACAACGAATAGCAACACAATTGGAGCTTTGGAGAAAAATATTGCAAAAGACGGGTGCGAATTGTCGCGGTGCGAAAAGACGTGATAAAAAAATTCATGGAACCATTTCAATCACTCAGGCGATCAATTCACAAACTCAAGGAAAAAGTTTTTATCATGTTTTTACTGCTAGGCTTAGGCAAAGGTTACGCTATCGATGTCGTACGGCTTAGGAACGACAATATACAGCTTAGAAACGAGACCGTACGGCTTAGGAACAATACATTAAGAAAAGGTAGAGACGCAGTCTGGCGTGGGGTATTTTGAGTGGAAGTTACGCGCAAAAATTGTTTTTTCCTTAACGAAACATTATCTAAAATACTTCGATCAGAACAATACAATACGATTTTTGGTCCTGCTAGCGCGCGGACGGTGCATAGCTAGATGATCCACTGACAGTGAATATGAATCATTGGCCCTTTGCATATACGGCTCTTAGGCTCTTATATACTCACGGGCATACTAGACGCCAGACAGTGCAGAGTGGCATTTTTTGTGATACGGTCTCGTTAGTCTAAGGCGTAAGGCCTCGTTAGCGTGAACTTTTACTAAGCCTAAGCGTTTTTCAATGGGAAATAATTTTTCGATGTGAATTTTTTTATAATAATTGACGAAAGAGCGTAGAGCGTAGGCGTAAAGAGAGAAGTTTGTTAAAAGCCTAGATCTTTTAAAAAGTGAAGTCCTATTCACGCGTGCGTTCTTGCGTGCGCATCTTATTAAAACCATTGTGAGCTGGCATTGTCGGCACTTTTTCACTTTAGTGGGCCCCCTACCAAAGGTTCAATTGGGTCATTTTCTTGGTAAGGCCTTCGTTAGATAAGCCGTACTGCCCCGTTAGCGTAAACTTTTCCTAAGCCTGAGCGTTTTTTAATGTAAAAAAAGATTTCTTTAATGTAAAAATAATTTTTTATAAATGTAAATAAGTCAGAAGTATGACCCAATTGAACCTCTGGTACGGGGAGGCACTAAAGTGAAAAAAGTACCGCATTGTCTATCGGGTACTTTTTTACGTGGTCTGGTAGGGCGCTTACTGCCGCGCGGCTCTGCTTCCCTAAAAAAAAGGCCTGGCTCTAATAAATTCTTTTTTCTCACTTGTTCTCTTTCTTTTCTTTTCCTTTCTTTTAAAATTATCTTTATAAATTCTGGGGAAAGGAAGGGGGGCCCTAAGGAGAAAGGGGGGACCTAAGCAGGGAAGGGAGGGGGAGGGGGAAGGGGGGCCCTAAGGAGAAAGGGGGGAATTGAGTTTTCATGAATAAAATCTCTTCCTGAGACATTGAGCGCAAAACGCGCGGAGGAGGCTCCGCCCTACCAGACCAAGTTAAAAAGTGCGGTCTATCGAAAGTGGTCGTCTGACAGGAGGTGCCCTAACAACAACTAAATCGATTTTTTCTGTAATTCGCTAAATAATTTTTTCGGTTTACTAATTTCTGTTCATTTTGGTGTTAGCAGAGGAACAGGAAAACATGAATTGTCATGTGTACTATGAGTCTTTTAAAAAGAGCGGATTTCCTAACCGGAAATGAACCGTAATTTTTCGAAACCACGTTGCATTTTTTTCAAACTCTCATAGTTTTTTAAACTTCTTTTCATACTTTTCTGTTCTTCTCTGTTCAAGGGACACATTTAACTGGGACTCCATTGCAAGTTGAATTATGATCAGATTTAAACGCTTCTCCTCGAGTTCATTGTTTATTTGATGAATTGAAAGTTCCTTGAAGATTTTATAAGAATCATAATGGAATTAAATATCCGTTTTTTCCAGCCTGGTGTCGATAAACAACGTGCTTACCATAACTAAACGACATGTCGTCTTCTGACGAAGGCTAGTTCTTTGGTACTTTTTTACTTCGTCTGGTACTCGCGTCGCGGCCCTCGGCCTCGTTAGCTAAGCCGTACGGCCTCGTTAGCTAAGCCGTTCGGCCTCGTTAGCTAAGCCGTTCGGCCTCGTTTGCGTAAACTTTTCCTAATCCTAAGCGTTTTTTTAATGTAAAAATAATTTTAATTCCACGGTTCAATCCGGTTTAAGCGACGCGAAGGGGGCCGCGACGCGAGTACCAGACGAAGTAAAAAAGTGCCAGTTCTTTTTGGTGTTTTAAAATTAAAACATCGAATCAGTATTTTTTAAGATCTGAGACCGAGAACAGAGGCGATCAGGGAAGCCGAGAAAGCTCTGAAGAACATGAACGTTAGTTTGCTGATAGCGAGTTCTTTTCTGCTCCAATCCCGTGGCTTTCAGCTGGAAACGGACAAAATCGTATACCCACGTCCCCTCGCTCCAGGAAATATTGGACAAGTTGTGGTTAAACTAAACACCAATGTTTTTGGTATCCGCATCAAAGACGGGGATTTCCCGGTCTACCAATACGACGTGGATATCTACGCGGAAGTGAAAGACAAACGCGTTGAGTTTACAAAGAGAAGCAAGGATGAGTTAGTTGATTATTTTTGAATTGAATTTCAAGGATCTGCTATAGTTCCGGCGAGACCGCGTGTCTGATCTTTTTCAGTTTGCCAGAAAATAATTAACTTATTGGTTTGATGCGGTCTCGTTCCCAAGCCGTATGGCTTCCTTAGCGCAAGCTTAGTCGAAGATGTAAAGAAATCGGTAAAAGGCAAATTTATCAGAACGCCATCGGCCAGAGTGCACGCGCTCTGGTTCGAACTGTGGTAGAACCGCTCTATAAGATTTGTGACGGACTTGTGTAGCAGATGATTAGCATTCGAGCAGTGGATTTGAGAAAGTCCTGAATTTTTCATGTTGCAGTCATCTCATACTTGATCGCAAAACGAAATGCGTGGGTATAATGAAGCAGACGGTACTTAAACATCCCGCTCTCTTCGAAGGAATAACTTGGTTCTATGATGGCCAAGCCATTCTCTACACAACAACCCTCTTGGCCCTCGAGAGCAGAGTTGGTATTCAATTGCGGAATTTGTCTTTGAGTTTCATTTTGCTTGCTCTCAGTGAGCTACAGAAAAAGATCTTGAGCGACTCTAACATGCAGTTAGTTAAATAGTTGTTATCTGTACAGGTAACGTCTCAATTCAATTAAGGTCAATTCTGTGATTCATCAACTATGAGATCAGAGCTAACATTGAAGGAAGAACTCTGCAGCACGAAATGGAGTACTTTTTTCAAGGAAGACATAATTTTAGCGTCCTGGGATTTTTTTAACAAACCGTTTATGCTTTTTGATAGTGGAACAGAAAAGAACCCTAGCTGTATGAGAAGTTTTCTTAATCTAAATTCAATTTTGTGTTGATGTCACCAAGATGGTTGATGAAAAGCTTATTGTGGAGGGCAGCGAGCTTCCGGAGAGAGACTTTGTCATCACGGGGGAGGACTTTATCAATGGCCTCGAACCACTTAACCGACTCGAGAAGATTCATGTCAACCTCAAGAAATGCGCTACGGATGATGTTGGTTTATTGGTGGTACAAGCTTTTAGCGTATATTGTAGAAGTTGATCCTTATAAAAGCTCTGATGAAAACTGCGTCTCTATCATGTGTTCTGCGTCTCTATCATGTGTTCTGCGTCTCTATCATGTGTTCTGCGTCTCTATCATTCTGCAAGATGTCAAAAACTGGAGAGAAAAAAAACGCTATCTTTAATATCTTTCATATGGTTTCTTTTCTAATCAGTGCGGTCTCGTTCCTAAGCCGTATGGCCTCGCTAACGTAACCTTTGCCTAAGCAGAAAAAACCTTGAAAAGTACCTGAAAAATTCTAATTCCTGAGTTGGTAAATTGATTGTTAGGCTGACTAGTACAATGCTTCGTAAATGATGATATCAACAAGAATAGCAGAAAAGGTTATAACAGACAAGCAAAGAAGAATAGGAGTTAATAACAAAAAGAGACTGGAGGGAAAACACTGCACTGTTTGGTTTCTAGCAGAGCCCTTTACTCTGCGTCTCTAGCAGAGCCCTTTACTCTGCGTCTCCGTTGAAATCAGCTGATTTGTCTGCACAGTCTCATTCCTTAGCCTCTCGCTCTTTTCTTGTCGCTTTCTTACTACTATTCAACCTTATGTCTCTACCTCTGTCAACATTCTTAACCTCCATTTATGACTTGCACTTGTCTCTAATTGGAAAATCTGCCAATCCTCAAAGCGCACACGCTAGATTAGGGTGGGGGCGAACATCGTATCACGACACTTTGTACCGCGTCACTTTGTACCCGACACTTTGTACCCCGTCACTTTGTACCGCGACACTTTGTACCACGACTTGAGTGAGGCCGCGCGTTTTATTTTTACATTAAAACATTTTTTTACATTAAAAAACGCTTAGGCTTAGTAAAAGTTTACGATAACGAGGCCGTACGGCTTAGCTAACGAGGCCATACGGCTTAGCTAACGAGGCCGTACGCGGTACAAAGTGTCGCGGTACAAAGTGACGGGGTACAAAGTGTCGTATACAAAGTGACGCGGTACAAAGTGTCGGTAATTCGGCGAACATATATTTCCAATGATCTCAGCTATCGCTCAATCTCTCGTGTATCCGTCACTCACCTCTCGCTCATCATTCTGGGCCTTCCACCTTCATGAATTTCTGAGTATATGTAGTTGACCGTATCACGACACTTTGTACCGCGTCACTTTGTATACGACACTTTGTACCCGACACTTTGTACCCCGTCACTTTGTACCGCGACTTGAGTGAGGCCGCGCGTTTTATTTTTACATTAAAACATATTTTTACATTAAAAAACGCTTAGGCTTAGTAAAAGTTTACGATAACGAGGCCGTACGGCTTAGCTAACGAGGCCGTACGGCTTAGCTAACGAGGCCGTACGGCTTAGCTAACGAGGCCGTACGCGGTACAAAGTGTCGCGGTACAAAGTGTCGGGTACAAAGTGACGCGGTACAAAGTGTCGGTAATTCGTAGTTGACCTACGCTGTACACTCACAGGCATATATGTATCAATTAGTGGGTCTAAAAAGGACATAGAGGCCCGCTGAAAGCGGTTTTCGGAACTTTTACACTTTAGGGACACCCTCCCCCTACCATAGGTTAAATGAGTCAGATGATGGGTAAGATCGTGCGCTGTGCCTGCTCCTACTCCCTTGCATATATAGAGCGCTCTAGAACCACACGATAACACAGCACGCAAATTGACTCCTCCTACTCTAGCTGTCTGCGCACTCTTCTCTCTATGTGCTGTTTTTGAGAAATATCGTGTAATTCTATAGCACCCTATATATTCAAGGGAGCAGGCACAGGCAATTTGCTTGATGTGTTATCGTGTGGTTTTTTATCGTGTAGCACCCTATATATATATATATATATATATATATATATATATATATACAAATGTGCTCTCTTGAAAGTCAGACGTATGACCCATTGAACCTCAGGTAGGGGGTGTCCCTAAAGTGCAAAAGTGCCCGGTTTTCTTGGAAAGAGACTCGACAATGACAGAATAAATTTTTGTCTTTCAAAAAACTCATAGCCAATGTGCCTTCCTCACGAATTTCAAACAAAGTCCCACCAATAGATAAACTCCCAACTGGCAAAAAAATTCCTAGTGCGACCGACCTACCGTACCCTCTCCTCTAAGCGACCGACCTACCCGTACCCTCTCCTCTAAGCGACCGACCTACCGACTCTCGCTCACTCGAACTGAATGCATCAAAGTGTTCTCAGCTGAAACAAAAAAAACTCCTTCATTTCTCTACCTAAAAACAACGTTTCATCAGCCATAACTTAGCCTAAACCGGTTTCTTCAAGTTCAAAGTGAAAACTTTTAACCTACTTTTAGCGATCGATCTATTGAAAAATCAAGGCATAATTTACCTCTGAACGAAACAAAGAGAAGGGGGCCGCTATATGATCGGACATGACTATTTAATCCCCGCTCGCAGGTGTTTCTCGGTGACTGTCGTCGTGTGAACCCTGAAGGAAACCGCAGTGAGCGGCCCGCACTCCAATACATTGACATTGTTACCTCTTCCGCTGCATTCAATCAGCAGTCAATTTTTGCTCAATAATCTAATTAAAAACATTTCTTTTTCAAAATAAAATCAAGCAGAGTTCTTCATGCTCGGCAAAGTGGTGATTGTTGAATGAACGTTTGTGTTAATTCCCTCCCCTACGCAAATTGAAGGGAGACGGCGCCTTTTTTCGAGAACACGACTTGAAAATGATGGCGTTTACTGCCAAAAATATTCAGCTAGAGAATTGACACGATAAAGCAATAGGCTTAACCTAAAAAATCAGAGAGAACGAACGTGAGGCGTTATGAAATTCTATAAAGAAACCACCAATGTACAGGGTGACCCATAGTACCTGTTACCAATGTACAGGGTGACCCATAGTACCTGTTACCAATGTACAGGGTGACCCATAGTACCTGTTACCAATGTACAGGGTGACCCATAGTACCTGTTACCAAAATTGCACAATCAATTCCAGCGTTCTTCCGATAGATGCGCTTTTTTAAATTCCTATATCCACTTCTGTTCTTATACGGAATTTTTTTAGCTCAATAAGTTCACTTTGCAGGTAAAGGCAGATTTTCAACAACTGCGTACAGTAATCATTCGATTTCAAAAGCTTAGATACACCAACACCCGCATCGCGAAAACGCTTCATATCCAACGTCAAAGTGTATGGAGGACCGTTAAACGATACCAGGAGCTAGGAACACTTGCTGATCGTGCGGGAATAGACGTCCTCGATCTGTTCGCACTTCTGGATTTATCAAGGCCGCTCGAAAGAGATTTGCTCGAAATTCATGACAGAGCATCTAGAAAATGGCACAACAGCTCGGAGTCAGTCACACTTGGTCAGAGAGGATCTGAGACCCACCTGTTATCGTACGATGAATGCCGCGATCTTATCTACCAAGAGCCAGGAGCAGCGGCTGAAGAAACGCAGAGCTCTCATTCCTTGGACGTGGACTCCGACGAGAAGCGGTTTACCGTAGAAGAAGAAGCGTACAACTCAAAAACGTGCTTGTACTAGCTAGGAATTCTATTGCTGCTGATTAAGCAGGTAGACACGATCTTCGAGCCTCCCATCCATCTCAAATCATGGTTTGGGGTGATGTCTCCGCAACAGGCAAAACTCCTTTAGTATTTGTCGAGCCTGGAGTCAAGATCGAGCAAAATTATTATGAGAACTTCCTACTGCCCTGGTCCCGTTCTCAATACAGAAATCAACCCTGGACATATCAGCAAGATTCAGCTCCGGCTCACAAAGCAAAACAGAAACAGGAGTGGTGCGAGAGGCATTTTTCTAGCTTCATCGGCCATCGAGCTCGCCGGATCTGAATCCTATGGACTACTTGGTGTGGTCGTTCCTTGAAAGCAAAGTCAATGCTCGTCCTCAACAGAATTTGGAGTGGCTCAAGCACGCCTTGCTGAAGGACAATATCGACTTCAGCTACCTATGTCCAGTGATAGATGCATTTCCTAAGAGGCTTCGCAATGTATTTAGCGCCAAAGGTGGCCGAATTGAATGAAATTTCCCCCGTTTATATTTATTATTAACCCAATAGATATTAAAAAATTAACTTGATTGCTCTTTTCATAAACAAGCTATCCAGTAAAAACTTGGTAACAGGTAAAATGAGCCACCCTGTATGTTAATGATATTCAATTAGGTTGTTAAAGAAATAGATGCCTTTGCCAAATGCAGCATAATTTCAACGAAGCCTTGATTCAAGGGATCGATTTGCCGTCTTTCCTAATGGAAAAATTCTGATGAAAGAGCCATACAAAGAGGGTTTCACTAAGAAAGAGTGTCCCGATGTTGGCGACGGCAAGATTCTCCATGTGGGCGTATCCAAGGGCGTCCGCATCATCGAAGGACCAAAGGGGCGTGACCATGCAGCAGCAGCGTTAGCAGTCGACTGTTAGTGTGTTGAAGAGCATGTTTGAACATGTTGTGAGAGGACTTGGTCATGTAATGTGTATTGTTTTTAGCATTCAAATGTGCCATCCATGCGCAGATGGACATTATCACGAAGGCTTCCTACATATTGAAAATGAAGTTAGTCTCACTTTTTCTCTGAAGAAGAACTAGTAAATGGTTGTTGCGCTACTACTTGTAGAAGATTAGCCGAGCTCAGTTCTTTACGCAAAAAAGATCTCAAGTAGTATTTCTTTGAATGAGTTATTGGTACAAAGCGGTAAGTTACTAGACAAAAATGAAAATGGCTTTTCGAAAAGGTGTTTACAAGATCAGGGATCTTTTAAACAGGTGTTCATAAGATTCATAGTTAGGTGTTAATTGAGGCCGGTCAAAGGGCTGTTTGAACGCGCCGAGCGAGTTGGAAAATGATGAAGAAAGGCTAGAAATATTGGGAAGAGAGGTCAAGGAGAATTAAAATAGTGCGAAAGAAAAGAATGTAATCATTTTGGACGTGAACCTTTATATATGTTCCTGTTACTATTTAACCCCTGTTTGTAGTGCGTCCGAATTAGTCAGATATGCTCGCAGAAAGGGATGATTTGTGCCAGCGAAGACTCGCTGGTGGTTAGTTTTCTGAAGAGAGAAGGAGGTTCATATATAAGTGTTCAATCTTATAGTTGAAAGAAATACTCGCTCCCCGCTCTGAGCAGATGCCCGCAAACAAATGGTCTGATAATTTGACAAATGTCGAACAAAGGGCTGATTTGAAGGGTGGAGTCGTTGAATACGACGTGGAACGAAGGCTGGAGAGACCGAGTAGAGACGGTGGTCAAAGGGCTATGGGTTCTCTGCATGCATAACAACAGGAAGATTCAGATTCATGGCCTCTCCAAGGCGAACGCCAGTCTCGTAAGTGCAAGTTTGCAGTGATTGTAAAGGAGTTATAGTTTTATGTTATGGCTAGAATTGATCAGCGCCAAAAAGATTACTGTGTATTTCGCTATTGAGCGACCGTCGTGTCACACAATTAGATCGTGAATGTTCTAGTATTCATAGCAATAAATTCTAGTATTCATCTCATCACAATTCTAACTTCTGACAGTAATCATTTTGACGCTGATCAATTCTGGCCATAACATTTAGAGTGACAGTATAAAATCCGAGTTGAAAACACTGTTCTTATTACCAATAGCAACTAAGAAATTCATGTCGACTATAATTAGAAAGTTTATCTGTTGTTTTTTATAAGATAAACAATCATTTGCACAATTGTTTAAAACACGTATAAAGTTTCAAACTGGTTAAAAGATTTAATACCAATCCACCATAAAACTAAGTATAGAAATTAAGATTTAGATCGAAGTCATAGGTCACCTAAATTTATCAGAAAAATTTTCGCGGGTGGGGGGCCGGGCGGGGTTTTGTGTACCAATTCGATTTCTTATTGTATTTTCTTAGATCTACATTCAAGTAATGAAAAATTTTGACTTTCCCAGCACAGTTTTATGGTAATTGATTTCTCGATTGAGTGTTTGACCGTAACTTCTTCAACTTAAATAAAATGGTAAATGGACTGCTACATACTTCATCAAACACCATAATAAAACGTAAGGAAATAAATCTGCATCTGATAAAAGCTTATGAACGTGAGAAACAAAATTTCCTTCGTGGGCGGAGGGCCGGGAGGTTTTTTGTACAGCTTGGTAACCTATGGTTGGGAAGAAGGGGGGCCGGGAGGTTTTTTGTACAGCTTGGTAACCTATGGTTGGGAAGAAGGGGGGCCGGGAGGTTTTTTGTACCCCTTGGTAACCTATGATCGAAGTTATCTGTTGATTATCTTGTACGAAACTTGCAAGACAGGCTCATTGTTGGTTGCAGACTTTTGAAGCAACTGTTGAAGGGAAAACGATGAAAATTTCAGACTTTTGAAGCAACTGTTGAAGGGAAAACGATGAAAATTTCAGACTTTTGAAGCAACTGTTGAAGGGAAAACGATGAAAATTTCAGACTTTTGAAGCAACTGTTGAAGGGAAAACGATGAAAATTTCAGACTTTTGAAGCAACTGTTGAAGGGAAAACGATGAAAATTTCAGACTTTTGAAGCAACTGTTGAAGGGAAAACGATGAAAATTTCAGACTTTTGAAGCAACTGTTGAAGGGAAAACGATGAAAATTTCAGACTTTTGAAGCAACTGTTGAAGGGAAAACGATGAAAATTTCAGACTTTTGAAGCAACTGTTGAAGGGAAAACGATGAAAATTTCAGACTTTTGAAGCAACTGTTGAAGGGAAAACGATGAAAATTTCAGACTTTTGAAGCAACTGTTGAAGGGAAAACGATGAAAATTTCAATTGCCGATTTCTTCCGTACAAAGTACAACTGCAATTTGAGGTCCGGTGATCTAATTTATCAATCATTTCTTCAAAAGTTGCATTCGTACGGATTTATTGTTGAGGATTGACAAGAACCGAAAAAGATGGACTGGGGTTGTAGAAAGTAGTCATGGGTTTCGCTTGTGAGTCAGTAAACCACAAGTAGGTAAAGTTGTTTAATGGAACGTGTTATAACGCGAGGCCTACATCGAACTCGAAATATGACAGGAATCAGTATCACAGACAAAGCTTATCAATTGGAACGGTCGTAGTAAATAGTGAATTGGCGAGACTGGGTGAGAGATGCATTTGCAGTTACCCCATTGCTCCGCTGGTGGTGGCAAGAGAAAGAGGAAAGGAGAACTACTATCCTATGGAGTTGCTCGAGGTCCTCCCCATGCAGAGAGTAACCGTCAGCCAGTCCAGCTCGGATCAGACGAAGCTCTCCATCAGGGTCCTTTCATATGACTCATTTAAGTGCATCTTTAGAAGTTGTTTTTCTGGCATCTCTCGTACTATGTTGGGCGAGTATCACTTAGTGCATGACTTGGGTCATTCTCATCCCTCAACTCTCCTAGAAGAAGAGAGAGAGATATACTTAAATGCCTCGCTCGCTCTCTCTTCAATTCCGATTCTTCCGTTTTCCTTTGCTTTCACCGCATAGCTCAAAATGGGTCGCATTTGCAAACGTTTAAAATTAATTTTTTCAAAGGCCGCTTTCGAGCGGAAGAGTCATATTATGAGAAGTGAGCTAGAGGCAGAGAACATAATTCTTCTTGTTTTTATAGACTTGTTCTATCAAATAGTGAAGTCAAGAGAGCCGATCACTTTTACTTTCACATTATTATAAGGTCTCTCTTCTTTTCTCACAAATGACGATTGAAAAATATGAATATTTTATTGTCTGGCACAAGGAAGATCCATGTTTCTTTCAAGCTCGTTCCTGGATAATTGGCCGAACCAAATCGAGGACATTTGGTGTTTGCAGAACTGCGCGGTCCCTCCCATGGAACGACAAAATGCGATACTGAAGCAGATGGAGAAGCTCGGCTTCCAGAAGAAAGATGAGTTCTCGGAGGGGTGTGGCTTCGAGGTGGTCTCCCAGACGCCTCTCAAGGTTGATTCTCGCTTTATTTGGTCTCCCAGATGCCTCAACATTGGCCTTCGCAAGGTCTGTCCTGCATCCCAGGGAAGCGCGCACCCTACCGCGAGAAAGATTCTTATTGAGGTGGACGCCCGAATTCTGCCGGTACCTAACATCCGATACGGCAATGGCTGTAATCCCGTTGCACCCGGACAAGCAACTGGCAGCTGGAAAACGTCTCAAGAGACTTACTTCCTGCCGGCCAGCTGCGATATTTGGGCAATCTACGTGCTGGCACTGAGACAAGATCGATTTGACGAGAGAATCATGAAGTTCACCTTTTTTTAAAACTCTTATACACAATTTAAGCATGAACTGGTAGTTCGTTTTTCCAAAAGGGGATCAGCTCTAAGAATTTGTTTGGTAAATTTGAAATAATTTCTTTCTAAATTTAACAAACAAAAAAAACTTTGACGGACTCGTTTTCATTGGGAATCTCGTTTTAGCTGCTAAGTTGATTGTGCTAGGAGTGAGCTCATTGGCTCTTGAGAGTAGGAGCGGTGTGTTTGCAGTGGATTCATCAGCAGCTTCTTGAATGCGGCCAGGAAGAAGGGCATGAGAATGGCGAATCCTGCTGAAAGCGAGGTCATCACCATCTCGGACGCCCAAGCGGAGGATGTCGTCCAGAAGAAGGTGAAGGGCGCTGCCAAGGGCGAGTGTCAACTCGTATTCTTTATCACCTCCGACAACATCAAATCGGCACACAGTCAGTTGAAGTTCTCTCAGAAAGATCCTTGCTTTGTTTGAGAAGAAATTGCTTCATTTTCCATTATTTCAAATATGAGAATGGTGATGAAGGTTTGAAGCACGCAAGTCTCAAGGTGGAACCATATATAACTGCACTCTCTCTCTAACAAATGAATGTTCTGCGGAAGAAGCGAACGACTCTTTATAGTTTTCAACTCTTCTACTGTTCGATTCCGCCCCCTTTTATGTCTCTCACTTCAAGCTCGCTTAATATTCTATACCTTTCCCCCATTGGAAGAGCGGGGGTTTTTTGAGTTTCATTCATGTAGTTATGAGCTGTAGAGGTAGAGGAGGTAGCTGCTGGTGAGAAGATATGCATGCTCCCCTCCCCTCTTTTCATGTTTTCATTCCGAAATGGTAAGATTGAATGGGCTAAATTGAGGTGCGATGAAATTGGCGGAGCAGCAGAACGGCTGCGTCACCCAGGACCTAAAGATATCAAATGCTGTGAAAATTGTGAATGATCACAAGTTCCTCACTCTGGAGAATGTCGTCAACAAGACGAACGTCAAACTGGGCGGCCTCAATTACCAACTGGACGCTTTTCACATCACATCACGGTTTGCAGTCTCAAACGATAATGTACTTATTTTGCTTCTAGTGTTTATTCCCTCCCGTTGGAGGACCCTGACACACTGTTCGATTCTGACAAAATGAGGCTTTTGTAGTGACTATGACGCTCTGTCGTCTTCTCGAATGTTCTTCAGTGTGGGAATATCCCATCCACCCCCGGGCTCAGTCGTTCGTGACAAGACTGGGGCTACTTGCAATCCGTCTGCCATTGGGGTTTGTGATCTATACCTTTCTATCTCGCTCCAACTATAAGAAAGTTTATAACCAGTTTTTCGTTCTGCAGTACACATGGAACACGGCCGCATGCCCGCATGAGTTCGTGGGAGATTTCTGTTTCCAAGAAGCCCGCCGAGAGGAGGTCAGTCAGTCCCGACCCCTTCTCTGTACTCTGCTCCCCCCTCAGTCAGTCTCGACCCCTTCTCTGCACTCTGCTCCCCCCTCAGTCAGTCTCGACCCCTTCTCTGCACTCTGCTCCCCCCTTAGTCAGTCTCGACCCCTTCTCTGCACTCTGCTCCCCCCTCAGTCAGTCTCGACCCCTTCTCTGCACTCTGCTCCCCCTCAGTCAGTCTCGACCCCTTCCTTGCACTCTGCCCCCCCCCTCAGTTAGTCTCGACCCCTTCTCTGCACTCTGCTCCCCCCCTCAGTCAGTCTCGACCCCTTCTCTGCACTCTGCTCCCCCCCTCAGTCAGTCTCGACCCCTTCTCTGCACTCTGCTCCCCCCTCAGTCAGTCTCGACCCCTTCTCTGCACTCTGCTCCCCCCTCAGTCAGTCTCGACCCCTTCTCTGCACTCTGCTCCCCCCTCATGCGTTTCGCTTCTCAGTTGCTGAAGAACATGCCGGAGATGCTAATGAGAGCACTCAATCACTATCGCTCTTCCCGCCAGAAAGTCCGGGCTGCGCCTCCGAATGAGATCATCATATACAGAGCTGGACTCAGCGATGGCAGCTATGCCTTGGTGGGTAAAGGATGCCCTGACGGCCTCGGGCAATGAATGAGAGAGTGACTGCTTTGAGGTGCGCAGTCATGAGATTCCTATGCTGAAGGGGATGCTGGTGGCACAGGGGTGCCCCAACACGAAGATCATCTACATTGTCGTGCAGAAGGAGCACAACGTTCGCCTCTTTCAAGAAAAGGTCCTTTCTCGTCTCTTATCGTGTTTAATCTTGAATGAAGAATAGCTTTTGTAATGTGATAGGTATGTTAAGATCAACACGACTCTCCGGGTACCGCAACAGAATCTGCTGTGTGGAACGGTGGTGGACAAGCAGTTGACTCACCCGCACTACAAGGAGTTTTATCTCAACTCCCACACAACTCTCCAGGTCATTTAAAAGGGCCTAAAAAATCAGCGTTCAATAACTATGTTTGCTTCCTTAAATCAGCGTTCAATAACTATGTTTGCTTCCTTTTCCAGGGCTCAGCTCGCACGCCTCGTTACACAGTGATCTACGATGACTATGGCATGCAAATGAACGAGCTGGAGACGGTCACGAACTGCCTGGCCTACGGTTTTCAGATTATCTCATCTGCGGTCTCAATCCCTGCGCCCCTCTACATTGCTAATCGATACGCGGAGAGAGGGCGCATGATCTACATGGCCAAGATGTTGGTTTTAACATTCTTCCCAAACAAGTGTGCTCTGTCAAAGTAAATGTATTGTTCAAAAAAAATTTTTCAACCGAAAGGCATCAGGGTGTTTCTTAGCATCCGCACAACTTTTTTCGAGCGCATAGATTTTCAGAATTTCAGAGTTCATCTTTCAAATTTTCCAATGATTTTAACTTTCCCTACGAAAAATCCGAGAAAATTTTTTTCCAATTGCATAGATTTCAATGTTTTTCGGGGTTTGTGGAGAGCGCATAGATTTTTTACCCGCGTTGCGGGCCAGAGAAACACCCTGAAAAGCATATTCTAAGAACAAAATTGAGATGGTTGAATTAAAGAAGTAAGTATGAATAGTAATAGACACATCTTCAATAGTGCAGTTGATAGCTTGCAATGAATGCATAATGCAGGGTAACAGAGTAAGTTATCTTGTTGTTTGAAGACATGAAGACCACAATTCGACGGACTCGTCTGGAAGCCTGGACCTGGAGAAGTTGAACAAAAGTCTTTGCTATCACAACACTAATCTCTTTGGGTGCCGCGTGAACGCATAACTGTCTCCTTCTCATGACATTCAAATAGACTAGTTTGTATCTCTTGCTTCGCTTCTCTAGCATTTGCTTCTCTAGCATTTGCTTCTCTAGCATTTGCTTCTCTAGCATTTGCTTCTCTAGCATTTGCTTCTCTAGCATTTGCTTCTCTAGCATTTGCTTCATGAACCCACAAGTTTTATAAAATGTCAAGTTTATGTGTTAATTTTCTCAGCGTTTTCTATTAACTCTACGTATTTGAAGTTTTTGATTCTCTGAAAATAAGAAAGAAACGTAGTTTGAAATATATCAATATTCGTCATTATTACTGGTTCATTCAATTCTCCCTCCACGAAAGTAACTCCCTACATTTTCCACAGCTGAGTGATTATCAACAGCTGAGTGATTCTGAAGAAGTTTTTGAATTAATTTTCTCCAGTTTTTGTGTGTTCTAAATGCACTTTGTTAATTCTTTCTCTTTTTTGTTTTTTTTTTAACAATTGTTTTTGATTCAATCAATTTTCTAATAAGAACAATTTCTGTTTGATAAAATGAAAAAGTCTTGTTATGAGTATCTGAAGGTGAAGGTCTGCAATGGGAAAAGTTGATAGATGAGCTGTTTTTCTCTATAGAGCTGCACAAGACAAAGGCTCTCAAAACGGACCAGAAATTATTTCAACTTTATTCAAAAAGATTCCAGGAACAAAAAAACATGCAGAGAAGTACAGGGGTGTAGAGATTAAAATGTTCAGATGTGCAAGGAGAAGTTAGTACAAGTATTGACTGAATAGATTTTGATCACTTGAGAATATTGTAATTAGTTGAAAAAAGAGTGCATGATCAATCAGCCTCTCCTGCCATGAGCTCCCAGAACTCTTCGTACTCGATCTTGCCCGAGCCATCCTCATCGATCTCGTCCACCGCTGCCTCGAGCTGCTCGTCCGATAGGTCGTCGGCGATCTCCTTCAGCAGGGCTTTCAAAGTAGGCCGAGAGATGTAGCCGTTACCCTGTAAGAGATAAGTTGTATACGGATTGTTCGAGAAGCAAAATAGGCTAGTAGTAAGCACGCTACATGACAAAGATGAACCTCTTTGTCGAATAGTCGAAAGGCCTCCTTGAGCTCCTTTTGTAATGTATCCTTGTCTACTGTATTGGCAACGGTGTATACAAGAGCGCAGAACTCGTCGAACTCTAATTTACCGGAGCCGTCGGCATCGAATTTACGAATGAGCTTCCTGAGAGCCTGCAAATATTTAGTTTCATCTACATACTCTCCTCGACGCAGATTGACTGCATTATGAGCTAATCAGTTAGGTCTTCAGTGAGTCAAAGACAAGTTTATGGACATGATTCATCGATTGAGGCTCGGAGAGCTGAGAGGATGATGGGGTAAGAGAGGGCGAGCTCATTACACATCTTTTCTTTCTTCTCCTGATTTCATTTCCCTTATCTTCCTATCTGTCTCAGGATATCCGAATACTTTTATCTCGGTTTTTTTATATATCTTAATCTCTATATCTATGTTTAGATATCTTTCCTGTTTCTCTCTAGACATTACAGATGTGGTGGTTCGAAATTTCTTTTCCAGTTGTCTTGGAAAACATCAGGAAAAGGAACATGTTTAGAAGTTGAGAAAACTAAATACTTGAGGATGAATGAAAAATTGATGGGCAAAGAATTTTATCGAAAGGGACTGAAAGAAAACATTTCAGACGCGAGTAAGAAAAAAATAACACAGCTTTTACTGAAAACTACGGGCTCAGAGAAGAGATTTTTATATAGCGTCAGAAAAGCAGAGACAGAGAGAGAAAAGAGCGAGAGAGAGAGAGAGAAAAGAGAGAGAGAGAGAGAGCAATAGAGAGAGAGCGAGAGAGAGAGAAAAGAGAGAGAGAGCAATAGAGAGAGAGAAAAGAGAGAGAGAGCGAGAGAGAGAGAAAGAAAAGAGAGCGAGAGAGAGAGAGAGAGAGAGTCATAAAGAAGGTTTGTTTTTTCCGAGATAAATAGTTTTTATATCGTTGAAGCAAAAAATTTATTTTTTTAAAAAAATTCGATAGAAATGTGCACGGATGTTTATTTCAACAATGAAATAGCGGAATTAATTCAATTTTTTAATCCAAACTATGAAGGTGCATATGATAGACGACAGTCTTACCAATATTACAGCTTAAGACCCCCCCCAAGGTATGATAGACGACAGTCTTACTAATATTACAGCTTAAGACCCCCCCCCAAGGTATGATAGACGACAGTCTTACTAATATTACAGCGTAAGACCCCCCCCCAAGGTATGATAGACGACAGTCTTACTAATATTACAGCGTAAGACCCCCCCCCAAGGTATGATAGACGACAGTCTTACTAATATTACAGCGTAAGACCCCCCCCCCCAAGGTATGATAGACGACAGTCTTACTAATATTACAGCGTAAGACCCCCCCCCCAAGGTATGATAGACGACAGTCTTACTAATATTACAGCGTAAGACCCCCCCCCCAAGGTATGATAGACGACAGTCTTACTAATATTACAGCGTAAGACCCCCCCCCAAGGTATGATAGACGACAGTCTTACTAATATTACAGCGTAAGACCCCCCCCAAGGTATGATAGACGACAGTCTTACTAATATTACAGCGTAAGACCCCCCCCCCAAGGTATGATAGACGACAGTCTTACTAATATTACAGCGTAAGACCCCCCCCCCAAGGTATGATAGACGACAGTCTTACTAATATTACAGCGTAAGACCCCCCCCCCAAGGTATGATAGACGACAGTCTTACTAATATTACAGCGTAAGACCCCCCCCCCAAGGTATGATAGACGACAGTCTTACTAATATTACAGCGTAAGACCCCCCCCAAGGTATGATAGACGACAGTCTTACTAATATTACAGCGTAAGACCCCCCCCCCAAGGTATGATAGACGACAGTCTTACTAATATTACAGCGTAAGACCCCCCCCCAAGGTATGATAGACGACAGTCTTACTAATATTACAGCTTAAGACCCCCCCCCCCAAGGTATGATAGACGACAGTCTTACTAATATTACAGCTTAAGACCCCCCCCCAAGGTATGATAGACGACAGTCTTACTAATATTACAGCGTAAGACCCCCCCCCCAAGGTATGATAGACGACAGTCTTACTAATATTACAGCGTAAGACCCCCCCCCCCCAAGGTATGATAGACGACAGTCTTACTAATATTACAGCGTAAGACCCCCCCCCCAAGGTATGATAGACGACAGTCTTACTAATATTACAGCTTAAGACCCCCCCCCAAGGTATGATAGACGACAGTCTTACTAATATTACAGCGTAAGACCCCCCCCCAAGGTATGATAGACGACAGTCTTACTAATATTACAGCGTAAGACCCCCCCCCAAGGTATGATAGACGACAGTCTTACTAATATTACAGCGTAAGACCCCCCCCCCAAGGTATGATAGACGACAGTCTTACTAATATTACAGCGTAAGACCCCCCCCCAAGGTATGATAGACGACAGTCTTACTAATATTACAGCGTAAGACCACCCCCAAGGTATGATAGACGACAGTCTTACTAATATTACAGCGTAAGACCCCCCCCCAAGGTATGATAGACGACAGTCTTACTAATATTACAGCGTAAGACCCCCCCCCAAGGTATGATAGACGACAGTCTTACTAATATTACAGCGTAAGACCCCCCCCCAAGGTATGATAGACGACAGTCTTACTAATATTACAGCGTAAGACCCCCCCCCAAGGTATGATAGACGACAGTCTTACTAATATTACAGCGTAAGACCCCCCCCCAAGGTATGATAGACGACAGTCTTACTAATATTACAGCGTAAGACCCCCCCCCAAGGTATGATAGACGACAGTCTTACTAATATTACAGCGTAAGACCCCCCCCCTCCAAGGTATGATAGACGACAGTCTTACTAATATTACAGCTTAAGACCCCCCCCCCCAAGGTATGATAGACGACAGTCTTACTAATATTACAGCTTAAGACCCCCCCCAAGGTATGATAGACGACAGTCTTACTAATATTACAGCGTAAGACCCCCCCCCAAGGTATGATAGACGACAGTCTTACTAATATTACAGCGTAAGACCCCCCCCCCCCAAGGTATGATAGACGACAGTCTTACTAATATTACAGCGTAAGACCCCCCCCCCAAGGTATGATAGACGACAGTCTTACTAATATTACAGCTTAAGACCCCCCCCCCCCAAGGTATGATAGACGACAGTCTTACTAATATTACAGCGTAAGACCCCCCCCCCAAGGTATGATAGACGACAGTCTTACTAATATTACAGCGTAAGACCCCCCCCCAAGGTATGATAGACGACAGTCTTACTAATATTACAGCGTAAGACCCCCCCCCCCAAGGTATGATAGACGACAGTCTTACTAATATTACAGCGTAAGACCCCCCCCCCCCCAAGGTATGATAGACGACAGTCTTACTAATATTACAGCGTAAGACCCCCCCCAAGGTATGATAGACGACAGTCTTACTAATATTACAGCGTAAGACCCCCCCCCAAGGTATGATAGACGACAGTCTTACTAATATTACAGCGTAAGACCCCCCCCCCCAAGGTATGATAGACGACAGTCTTACTAATATTACAGCGTAAGACCCCCCCCAAGGTATGATAGACGACAGTCTTACTAATATTACAGCGTAAGACCCCCCCCAAGGTATGATAGACGACAGTCTTACTAATATTACAGCGTAAGACCCCCCCCCAAGGTATGATAGACGACAGTCTTACTAATATTACAGCGTAAGACCCCCCCAAGGTATGATAGACGACAGTCTTACTAATATTACAGCGTAAGACCCCCCCCCCCAAGGTATGATAGACGACAGTCTTACTAATATTACAGCTTAAGACCCCCCCCCCCCAAGGTATGATAGACGACAGTCTTACTAATATTACAGCTTAAGACCCCCCCCCAAGGTATGATAGACGACAGTCTTACTAATATTACAGCGTAAGACCAACTCAAAGAATTCTCGTTTAAATATTTTGGTCTTAATTACTTCGCTTTCCTATATTTACAAACGTAATAAATTCCCAACTTCCTGGTAAAATTTGCTGAGACATGGAGTTATGAAACACGATTTAGGTTTTTTTGGCTGAATGTAGCTTTACTTTCGGAAAAGGTGTACCAAGACTATGAAAAGTGTTCACTGCTTTTTTGGCTGAATGTAGCTTTACTTTCGGAAAAGGTGTACCAAGACTATGAAAAGGTGTACCAAGACTATGAAAAGTGTTCACTGCTTTTTTGGCTGAATGTAGCTTTACTTTCGGAAAAGGTGTACCAAGACTATGAAAAGTGTTCACTGCTTTTTTGGCTGAATGTAGCTTTACTTTCGGAAAAGGTGTACCAAGACTATGAAAAGGTGTACCAAGACTATGAAAAGTGTTCACTGCTTTTTTGGCTGAATGTAGCTTTACTTTCGGAAAAGGTGTACCAAGACTATGAAAAGTGTTCACTGCTTTTTTGGCTGAATGTAGCTTTACTTTCGGAAAAGGTGTACCAAGACTATGAAAAGGTGTACCAAGACTATGAAAAGTGTTCACTGCTTTTTTGGCTGAATGTAGCTTTACTTTCGGAAAAGGTGTACCAAGACTATGAAAAGGTGTACCAAGACTATGAAAAGTGTTCACTGCTTTTTTGGCTGAATGTAGCTTTACTTTCGGAAAAGGTGTACCAAGACTATGAAAAGTGTTCACTGCTTTTTTGGCTGAATGTAGCTTTACTTTCGGAAAAGGTGTACCAAGACTATGAAAAGGTGTACCAAGACTATGAAAAGTGTTCACTGCTTTTTTGGCTGAATGTAGCTTTACTTTCGGAAAAGGTGTACCAAGACTATGAAAAGTGTTCACTGCTTTTTTGGCTGAATGTAGCTTTACTTTCGGAAAAGGTGTACCAAGACTATGAAAAGGTGTACCAAGACTATGAAAAGTGTTCACTGCTTTTTTGGCTGAATGTAGCTTTACTTTCGGAAAAGGTGTACCAAGACTATGAAAAGTGTTCACTGCTTTTTTGGCTGAATGTAGCTTTACTTTCGGAAAAGGTGTACCAAGACTATGAAAAGGTGTACCAAGACTATGAAAAGTGCTCACTGCTTTTTTGGCTGAATGTAGCTTTACTTTCGGAAAAGGTGTACCAAGACTATGAAAAGTGTTCACTGCTTTTTTGGCTGAATGTAGCTTTACTTTCGGAAAAGGTGTACCAAGACTATGAAAAGGTGTACCAAGACTATGAAAAGTGTTCACTGCTTTTTTGGCTGAATGTAGCTTTACTTTCGGAAAAGGTGTACCAAGACTATGAAAAGTGTTCACTGCTTTTTTGGCTGAATGTAGCTTTACTTTCGGAAAAGGTGTACCAAGACTATGAAAAGTGTTCACTGCTTTTTTGGCTGAATGTAGCTTTACTTTCGGAAAAGGTGTACCAAGACTATGAAAAGTGTTCACTGCTTTTTTGGCTGAATGTAGCTTTACTTTCGGAAAAGGTGTACCAAGACTATGAAAAGTGTTCACTGCTTTTTTGGCTGAATGTAGCTTTACTTTCGGAAAAGGTGTACCAAGACTATGAAAAGTGTTCACTGCTTTTTTGGCTGAATGTAGCTTTACTTTCGGAAAAGGTGTACCAAGACTATGAAAAGTGTTCACTGCTTTTTTTCACTTAGAGTGAATCATTCACTGCCAACGAATCTATGAAATTCATATGAATAATGGCCATTACTGTGTCAGATTTTGATCTTGATTTTTGAAGTACTTCAATTTAAGTGCAGTTTCATGAGAGCTTATAATTTTTTTCTTATGGCTGTTCGTTTATGAAGAACTTATGATGTGACAATTCGAAAATAATACCAATTATAGCAAGTTATCACATTAAGATTTCAGCTGAAAGTTCATTAAGAATGCTTAATGATTTGGAGCTTTTTTGAGATTTTCTAGTAAAAATTTAAAAGTTAAACTAGAAGTTTCCAAGTGAAGTCAACAAATGGAGTACCTTCTCATCGAAGTCTTGTTCCATGGCGTGCATGATTTGGCCGATCTGAGTGGCCATGATGTAGCCCTGCTTGCCTCGGTCGAAGGCATCGAAGAACTTCTGGTACTCTAAACAGAAGGAATCACCATGGCTTTGCTGACTAAGTCGCTCACTTCCGTTTTCTTTGGTCAAAAGAGAGACGTTAACTTACAATCCAACTCGAATAATATTGCACTGAAGCAAAACGCATACACTTCTTCACTCCACGAAAAAAATTATTGATTGAGTAAGTTGCATACCTTCAATTTGGGATCCGTCGATTTCGGCGAGAATCTCTTCGATGTCTTCTGCCTAGAAGAAGTACAATTTCATGATAAAATATCTTCTAACTAGTTTTTTGTTTGAATTAAAATATAATGATTTAAATTGAGAGAAGAAAAGTAAGCCTTACCATTCTGGAGTTGCTGTAACGTTGGAGTGAGGACTGGAGAAGTCCTGCTGGCGGGAATCACGCCAAGAGGAGGGTGGGAGAAATACACAACGGGAAAATGGAGAGAGACAGAACAGGAGACACAAGAGGAGCACAAGAGAGAGAGAGAGAGAGAGAGAGTAAGTGGAAGTGAGTGAGTAAGAAAGAGGGAGAGGAATGTAGAGTGAAATACAGAGAGAGAGAGAAAAAGAGCTAGAAAGAGAGAGAGATGAATGAAGAGAATGAGAAAGAGAAAAAGGGAGAGAGGAAAGAGTGAGGAAGAGAGAAAAATAGATATGTAACAGAAAAGTGCAGTGATCTGAGAAGTCCGCCCCCGGACTGTGTAATGCAGGACTGCCATCCCATTGACTTTATCGCCCTCGGCGATATTCTTTCTCTGTTGCCTTCGTTATAAGAGTCTCTCTCTTTCTCGCCGTCTGTTTTTGTCTGATTCTCTCCCTATATCTTTCTTTTTTTTTAACCTCTCTCTCTCTGTCTCTCTCTCTCCATACCGTTCTATCTCTTTCCGTTCTGATCTCTCACATCTTCGCGTTTTTCACTATCTCTAAAAACTCTCTCTCTAAAACTTTTCCAGTGCTTCTTTCATAAAATACTCTACTCTTTTGCTTAGAATCTCCCTACCTATTCTTCTTCTTTCTCATTTTCTCTACTTTTCACTTCCTCTTCACATTACGTTCTCTTTCATTCTCTTTTCCTTCCTCTTTCTCTCTTTTTGATCTATTTCCATCTCTCTTATTTCTCCCAGTTTCGTAGATGGCTTTTCTTTTTGAAGTATAAAAAATAACAACTTTCTATAATGATTATCGATCAAATGAGTTATAAAAATTTATAAGGAACGTTAAATTGTCCGAAAAGGCGAGATAAGTCGGTATTTTAATTTTGATTAGGTACTGTGGTTTAGTTTCGGTCCGGGCGTGGCATAGTGGTAGTGTGATAGACCATTGTGCGAAGAGTTCGACTCCCACCCCGGACAGATCCACCCAAACCAAGGGGGTTAAGAAATGTTGGTAGTGCTCATGCACGAATCTGACTCTCCCCACTGCTGCTAATCACACTAGCAGTGATCTAGCAGGCAGCCACTGGTTCTACCAGGATAGGTCTGTCCTGCATCTCAGGGGAGCGCGTACCCTGCCGCGAGGCGGGAACAAGCGCGAGGAAGAAGAAGACTGTGGTTTAGTTTCACACCTAATATTAATCCAGCATTTTGAAAATTGATTCCTTCACCTCATGTAAGAGTAAATAAGTGTATTTTTGCCCTTTTTCAATTACCGTATTTGCCACATTATAACGATCCTCCGAACGGTCCTACCTTCTGAATATCTCTCGCAAGGCTCAGGACTCGTCTTGAGAGCGTCACAATACATTAGACTTCATTTATATCAACAATTGTATGACAAAGCGCTCAAACGAAGACCAAAAAAAGACTCTTCTGTGTTTTGAATAAAACAAACGGGATCGATCTTCGTAAAACGTCAAGTATATTATTTTATAAATGGTTTAGAAGAATGCGTTGTAACGTCACAGCATTATATGTTAAAGCGAGTCACAGCATACTGGTTATATGTTAAAGCGAGTCACAGCATACTGGTTATATGTTAAAGCGAGTCACAGCATACTGGTTATATGTTAAAGCGAGTCAGTTAGAAGCTTTAATTTCTCGAACGTATTTTTTTCTGTTTCAAGATATTTTAATCAGTTTTCATTAAATTTCATCGAAACCTACCTCGTCTAAGTCGTCTAAGAAAGTAAAATACACAGCTAAAATTTATGAATGTAGTTGTAAATAAATTAACTATCTCTATACATGCATTTATACTTACTATAGTACAGGGCGTACCATAAGTACGCCAATGAGTTCATTCAAAATGGGTTGGAAGATCTTCAATGATAAGTCTATTATTGAAAAATCCCACATTTTCAAGCGCATCTCCCCCACTTGTACAAATATAAATGATATTGCAATTGAATGTACTTCTTCCACTTCTAGATTCAATTGTTTTGGTTTACGGGTTTCAAGAACGTTTTACGGAATCTCGAGTGAATTTTTGAATTCAGGTACAGTAGAGCAGTTCATAAGTCGTCTCCGTAACGAGAATATGCTAAGTGATTAACCGGAGAAGGGCAAGAGGCTATTTTACTGGCGCCTCGACTCGCTATTACAAAGTATAAGGGAGTATCGTCTGATGTTTAATCCAGTGGCATGCCCAGGCCAGTCCGGCATCGCCCTTCTTTGACGAATTATACTATCCAATTTTGGTCCGCGGCGGTGAAGCCCGCTATCTCCAATGCACTTGTGCAGAGACATCCCTCTATCCACCACTTGAGGACGCGCTCGACACCGGTGAGGATGAACCGGTCCCTTGCGATGGTGTGACTTCGTGAGCTCTAGCACCAGCGAAGGCAAGATTCTGTTTGTGAGCTGCGCAGTGCCACCCCCTTTCAATTCCCGTTTTCCGGTCGTCTTTCACCTGGAACAAAAACTTGAAAGTTTATTTCGTTAAGAGGAAATTTTGATCTGGAAATTGTGATAAAAAATAAGCATTAAAAATGAACCTCATGATTCGCCTGCAGCGAAAATTGGATCAGGGTGGTAGATTCCCTCGAATCAGGGGCCGTATTCAGAGATCTAAGATGAACTCATGGGTAAATTTTACCCTAGTATATTGTAGACCTAAGTTCAACTCAGTTCTGTATTCAGAGACAAGACGGGTGAGAGCGTCTCAGCTTTCTTACTAAACTTTAGTACAAAGTTTACCCTAAAGTATACTCTCTGAATTCCATTTTGGTGGAGCTAAAACTTAGTATAAAGTTTACCATAAATTTAAGTATAAATTTTTGACCCCAGGCCTCCTTCGCCGAATCAAGCGATGGTCGAATCATATTTTATGAAGTTTTGGGCAAATTAAAAAAATCATATTACGTTTAACGTGAATTTGTTTGTTGTGATAGGTGAGAAGTTTAAGAATAAGCTTTGATAAAGCTTCGAATGTGATTTGTGCATGGCAATTCACAAAAGAAGGCTAGAGGACTACAGTAATCAGGGTAAATTGTTCATTTTTTTGTTGCTCTTCTCCGGAACGGCTGCGATGTAACGTCTATAAATAAACCCTGCCGTAATGTTTTCCTTCTTCGTCCTACTCGAATGGCCGCTTTGTAACGACGCCCAACAGACCTCAGTTTAAAAAAATACCATCTTATATTGTCGCCTGAAGCCTCTGCAACCCTCACTTCTCATAAGATTCCATCTTCTCAAAAACCCTATTATGCTCTATCATACATTGTGTGATAAAAGTCCGGGCGTGGCATAAAGGTTAGTGTGTTAGACCATTGTGCAAAGAGTCCCGAGTTCGACTCCCACCCCGGACAGATCCACCCAAACCAAGGGGGTTAAGAAATGTTGGTAGTGCTCATGCACGAATCTGACTCTCCCCACTGCTGCTAATCACACTAGCAGTGATCTAGCAGGCAGCCACTGGTTCTACCAGGATAGGTCTGTCCTGCATCTCAGGGGAGCGCGTACCCTGCCGCGAGGCGGGAACAAGCTCGAGGAAGATTATTATTATACATTGTGTGATAAAACAATTCAATTGGGTCACGCACTAAACACATAGTGGTCTCGTTTCTAAGCCGTACGGCCTCGTCAGCCTAACCTTTACTTAAGCCTAAGCGAGAGAAAGAAAACATTTTAAAATATCTAAAAGCCTAAGTCAGAGCGAAAAACAGTTTTTAAAAAAAACTTGAATGCAAATTGCAATACACAGAAATTTCAAAAATTTGCCTGAATTTTTCCTAAATTTCAAAGTCCCTTCACCTTGTTTTGTCAATTGTCGTTATGCATCGGGTCTGAGACGCTCATTAAGTCACACTCATTAAATTTTACTTTGTTACTAAATTTACTCGTTTTTTCATATGAACATTTAGCCACACGATTTCAAGAGGGTCAACTTGCTTCAGTTCAATTCGTGAGGTTCGATTAAGTATGGGCTTAATGTTTACGGTCGGAGCAAGGTACGACCTGAGCAACTGACTGTGACGTTTCAGCACAGAGCATTAAAATTAGTTGAGGCTTAGGCTTTGCAAGCTTCTGACGCAAAACAAGCTTTTGAACTTTAACCTAGTCCTTAACAGTGGAAAAAACTGTTAAGGACTAGGTTGGAGGGTTTCTTTTTAACACACAAAAAGATTTTTTTTAAGACAAAAATTACTAGGAAAAGATTTTTGTAAATAAAAAATTTGTAACCAAAGTTCATTTTGAATTTTCTGTTAGCCCAAAACTTCATTGAAAAAAGAAGAAAATCATTTGAGCACAACTGAGTGAGTTATGAAGGGAACACAATATTAGTTAATCTTTGCCGGCTTTTGAACATCTTTTTGCGATTATAAGATACGTCGTTTGATGATTATTCAAAATTTTTTGACAAATTGTCCATTTCATGATTGACAATACACATTGAAAAATGCATTGGACCTGTATATTCACAATACACCTGTATATAAAAAAGAGTCAATAACATGATCTGGTTTTTTCAACGATAAAGGGTACTCAACTCTCTGTTTTTTAAACGAAAAAAGTGTTCGGGAGAGAAATTTTGCTGTTTTCGAGATAAAATCAAATCCTTTTGAAGTTATCATTCCAGCATTTTCTCGAAGCATCGCAAAATTTGTTGTGCTTCACGTCTTCTCAGGTATGTGAATTATATCATCGCCATATTTCTCTTTTGATTCTCAAGATTTAATTACTTTTCAAGATTTAATTGTTTTTGAATTTTTGGACTGGAAAAGGTTATTCAATTCAATTCAATTTAAACGCTTTATTTTCGATGTCATGGGACATGATTCATGTCACATGAAGTGCCATAAAATCGAACGGCTCCATTTAGTTCTCCGTACAGTACAGTAAGAATGAGAACTATGAATGTAAACTGAAGGGTCGATCATGATTTGGACATTACTGCCTGAATATGTCCAAATCCTTCTACAGACCGGACTCCTCCAAATCCTTCTACAGACCGGACTCCTCCATTCTTGGCAATAGAAGTGAAGAGCGAGAAGAAAAGGGTATACATATATGTATGTATAGTAACATCGAAAAGTTAAACTAATGGGCTTTGCAAACAATTCGGACGTCTTTTTCTTCGGCTTTTCTACGATTTACTCCACAAATGTCTCTGGAAATCATTGTTCTTCGAATGCATCCTCACAAAAAACTTTGTGCACTGATTCTCTGAGTGCAAATTATCCGCGGTTAAAAGAAGTAAATTTAAATTGATCGCTCATGTTTTTGATGTTCTTACAACCTAACTCGTACATGTGATAATGACTCACAACATAATTTGTGCAAAGAATAACTATGCAAATGTCGAATGTAATATTTGTCTCAAAATTGGCTTTTCATATATGTATTGTGTTGACTCATTTCAAGTGTTGAGAATGCAATGAAATGAATTGCATGGGCAGAAAACGTCATCCGACTTGTAACACTCAAAGGTACTCTTTATTAAGACATATCAATTCAGGATTAAAAGAGCTACCTGAAGTCCCCCGGAGCTTTCAATGGACCTTAATAAAAGTTAATGTTCATTGATTGAAACATTCAAAGAGCGTGGCTTCGAAAAATCTAAATCGTCTTTCTTCTTCTTTTCTCATCGCCGGCCGAATCTGAAAACTGCAACTTCTGAAGACACCTTTGAGGGCAAGAGAACTCAGTTAACGAAGCTGTTTGTTCGAAAGAAACATGTGATGATTTACGATTGTAAAATGCTCTAGTATTACTTTATCCCAGTAGATTTTTTCAGAATTAAACTGGAGATCTTGTGTTGTCGCAGACTAAATTGGAGTTGTACGATTGTTATGAATCACGTGCTGATAACGCCACATTAAATTACTTCCGTTCAAAGCAGTTCAAGTTGATTTGTCAAATTTTCATGCATGAGCGAAGCTTTGCGTTTCAGCTCATGTTTTATTCAGGTCCAAATTTCAAAGCAGAAAGGCTATTTTAAAGATAGGGTTCTTGGACTTTAAAAAATAATTTTTCAGAAGATAGTTCTTTCAATATATCTATTTAAAACAGGAAAAGACTAATTAAGAATAAGTTTAAACATATTAAAAAAAGTAGGAGAAGGATATGTACTTCTTTGAAAAGACAACGTTGTTTGGTGAACTACCTTGATTTCAGAATATTGGTGAACTACCTTGATTTCAGAATATTGGTGAACTACCTTGATTTCAGAATATTTTTAATGAAGAAACCTGGGTTTTTGAATGCTGTCAATATTTCGGAGAGCGTTATTCCAATCATAGGCCTCCATGGGAGCTCTTCTTTCCTTAGCTGCCATCATTTCCCTTAAGAGAACATGAGTAACTCTCAACAGAAAATATGAAATATGGTTGGTACGGTAGGTTATCAAGGTGTTTCAATCCTATTAGTAAAAAAATTAATCGTTCTGATAAGGAAAGGAAGCAAGATAAAATTAAAAGAAAGCCTACATTTTCGTGTCTCTAAATTCAAGTTCCAGCTAGTACTTCATTAGTATAATTTTATAAGATCGGAACTACATTAATTCGTAACGAGAATCAATTTCTGATTTTTTAGGTTATCAACCTGCTATCAAAGAGTCTCTGTAGAAACTCTTCTCTCGGCAGGAATACCGATGAGTAGTCGAGTGAAGAAGGAGCTTGACGAGCGGAGTCAATGGCTGCAGCGACAGGGTCGCAGATGAAGAGGCCGCACAGCAGCAGGGAGAGAAGTGAGGCTGGCAGCCAACCATATTGTTGCATGCTGCAGATGTGCTGTGGAGTTCCCAAATGAGTCTTCTTTCTCAACATTGCATTTCATAGAGAAACATTCATAAGCATCAAAAAGAACAAACACGAGCCGCAGTGAACAAGGAAACATCCAAGAATGGCCTGCCTACAGAATACTGTCAAATTACTGAAACAAGTCACTTCAAAATACCCGCCTCCGTCTTCACTACTTGATACATTCTGTAAGAGACGGTGGATGAAGAGAGAAAGTAAAAGAAAGAAAAGAGGGAAAAAGAAAGAAATAGATAATGAAAAGAGCTTCTCAGGAAGACATATTTGGTACGAGGTGAAAGAGAAGGGACAGGTTTAGCAAATACATCGTGAGGTGGCGTAGACGCAATAAGAGAGGAAGTAAGAAAAAATAAAAAAGGGATAGAGAGAAAGAAAGACGAAAAGATAGAGAGATATAGATGAGAAGAAGGGAGAGGGAAAGACAAGAGAGATATAGAGAGAAAGACGAGAGAGAGATAGAGAGAAAGACAGAGACAAAGAGAGTATACCGGATGCAAATATATCTTCCTGGAGAAGTCAGCAATGATGTCAATTGTGGAAGTGAACAATTTGCCTGTCAACTTTTTTGTCTTTCTTTCATGAATGCATTGAGAAATGTAGTTGGTACGCGACAATGCAGAATAAATGGAACAAGGAAAGTTCTTGCCTCATCAAATAATCAGGAACTCAAAGAGGAAGGTAAGCTTACATAGAGTATGAGGTTAGCGGGAGGCAGTTGTTAGGCTAGCGGGAGGCAGACTGACATGTGAGACAAATCAAAGGTTTTTGTGTATAACGCTCGGAGGGTTTTAAATGTGCAAAAAACCGGTTGAAACGATATGAAAATGAGTTGTTTGTTGAGTGCTAATGATCCTTCTTTTCAGGCGACGGTTGTCCACCTGTACGAGACAAACGATCGAGTTGCGAGCCAAGAAACTCTGCACGGTTGTCCACCTGTACGAGACAAACGATCGAGTTGCGAGCCAAGAAACTCTGCACGGTTGTCCACCTGTACGAGACAAACGATCGAGTTGCGAGCCAAGAAACTCTGCACGGTTGTCCACCTGTACGAGACAAACGATCGAGTTGCGAGCCAAGAAACTCTGCACGGTTGTCCACCTGTACGAGACAAACGATCGAGTTGCGAGCCAAGAAACTCTGCACGGTTGTCCACCTGTACGAGACAAACGATCGAGTTGCGAGCCAAGAAACTCTGCACGGTTTTCCACCTGTACGAGGCAAACGATCGAGTTGCGAGCCAAGAAACTCTGCACGGTTGTCCACCTGTATGAGACAAACGATCGAGTTGCGAGTCAAGAAACTCTGCAACCGCATAAAGATGTACACTAGAATGTTTTCTCGATTTCGATCAAATGAAATCTTTCGACTCTTATCCGAATGGGGAAGGCTCGGATTGACTAATCAATACTCAGAGTTTTCTGCCTTTTAATTGTGTCGCTGGGCCTTGATTATAATTTTTTCTTGTCTTACATAATGTCTTTTACTTCTGTTGCTGAGTCTTGTTGGGTATGAAATTTGTTTTATCTTACAAGTAACTCGATTTTATTGGTAACAACTGAATATTTAACAGAGAAACTGTAAATGATAATATTCAAAGTAATAATACCAGAACTATCGAGCGTTTACCATCGCTCTATGTACTTAATCGTGAAAAACATTTACTTCTAAAATAAAACGTGAAAAACATGAACGTGAACTCTTCAAAAGCTATTAAAGCGTCTTGTATTTGTAAAAAAAACTCGCTCGAAACATCTTGTTTTTCAGGCGTAGCAGATTTTTCTTCTACAAAAAGGATAAATGTTCCTGAAAATCTGACTTTCTTGTGGGAAACCTCTGTCTGATCATAAAAAGTCTTCTTATGAGAGGAAAGTTTTCTACTCCTTGGCTCGACTCAAAACTGCATGAGAATGAGCATGTGAATATTTCAGGGAGAGATTAGAGAGAACAAGCAAAGTTTGGAGAAGATATGAGGAGCTGCCCTGAAAGAATCAAAAAAAGGAGGAAGATGTACTTGCCCATCTCCTTTAGAATGGGATGTAATCTTCATGGAAGACGTGAAGAAGGGCTCAAGCTGAGGAAGACAGGGGAGAGGATTTTGAGCGGGAAACATTTCACAGAGGAACCCGAACATACATACTACTTTTGAGAGAGGGCTTCAAACGGGAAGAATATTCCCTCGCCTTCAATATCCAGACATCACACGTATACTCCGCTTAAATCCCCTTTTTCCATATCCAATACGTTCAAAAAATCCAGGAAAAATGGTTTGTTCCTTGTTTTTCTCCAATAAAATCTTTTTGAATGCCTAAATTACAGGACGTAACACAAAAATAACGGTAAGCGATAAAAAACGATAGATATTCAACAAAATAGCGGAAACTATACATAGTTATAACACGTTGTAACAACATTAGGTTTGATAGGAAGTGTTTAAGAAAAGCGAACTAAGTCAAAAGCATTTTATTTTCGTAATTCTCATTGAAATGAAGCATATCAGTCATACGTTCGTCTTCAGCAAAATCTCGTGGAATTCGGCACCCAAATCCTTCTTTCCGCCGCCAAACCCATGGATTTTGACACGTTGTTGTTTGAGGTTTCTGTACTACATTAAACGCAGAGTTATGCTGGCTTATTGTATTTTTTACGTAGAAAGCTGTTCATAAGAAGGACATGTATGTACATTATGTAAATAAATAAGACATATAGACATATGAAGTCTCTTCTATAGAGAGAAAATGATAAAGAGAGAAAGAGTGAGATAAAGAAAGAGAGAAAAAAAGAGAAAAATAAAAAGAGTATGATCACATTCAGTAGAAAGACAACCACCATGTTCACAGAACAACCACTTTAATCTTAATTTAACTCTTTAATGTTAATTTAATCCCTTTAATCTTAATTTAACTCGTTCTCGTTCAACTGAACTGTTTCAGTAAGGCTTACTCTCATACAGATCTCCAATTTCACTAAATTTAATTGCTCTCCGAGTTTTTGTTTTAACGCAAGATATTTGTTATAAAAAAGGACAATATTAATAGAGAAAAAGAGACCTTCGAAACAACATTCATGCGTTAGCAATATTCTGAAACGGCTAAAAAGACTGAAAACACATCATTGGGATTTGATTCATTTTTAGTAAGACTCTTTGACATCCCATTTCTGAAAGGTACTGAAAATGTAACCGGAGAAAGAGTGTTTCAGGTTGGCGACTTCGGAACGTATCAGATTGTGATGTTCTTCATTATTTGCCTGCCAGCCTCGCTGCCCTCGGCTTTCTCTGCTTTCAATCAGCCTTTCGTGGTGGGAACCCCTCACCACGAGTGCAGGGTACCTCCCGCCAGGAGGAACGAGCTCCTCCCAGCGCAAGATGTCCTCTTTTTTTACAACTTGAGAGAACCTGACTCAAAATTTACCTCAATCACTAATGTAGATACTCAGGATAATTAATACCTCATTTAAATCAAAATTCTCTATTCCTAGTTATAACGGACCAAAAAAGAAAAAAACTGAGAGGAAATAAATATAGCTCGGCTTCCGCGTTCAATTACGAAAAACATGAGAGAAGCTTTTGTAGATCTCTTTTCTAGAAGAGTCTTCTCGTTAGAAAGACTTCTATTGGGACATCTTATCAAGAATGACAAAGTATTCGAGACAGATGGAATCAGATGTGAATGGACGATAAAAAAACTGAATTCTGAAGCTCCTGTTCTGGATTCTCAACGTTACTGCCTCTTCTCTCTCTCTCTTTTTCTATGTCTCTCCTCGCTCTCTATTTCTCTCTCTCTTCTGTTTTATCTCTCTCTTTGTCTATCCTTTTTTCTTTCTATCTCTACTCGTCTCTTTAACCTGTTTCGTTCCTTTTTCTCTACTATAACTTTCTCTTAACTCTTTTCGCTTCTTTTTCAAACCTCACTTTCCCGGTCTTTACATTCATCCCAACCATGCTCGTCTTCACTTCATCTAGTGAACTGAATCTCTTCATTTTGCCGCCTTTTTTGATGCTGATTTCTCTTTTCTATATATTTTCTAGTTCAATCTCGGCAGGATTTCTGGGAGGAAGCAAATCTATTTCAAATAGAACCACAAAAAAGCGTCATAATTGCATTTTTGCGAGTGAAAAAACTATACTAAACTGAGCCGAAAGTGTGCCGGTTAGAATAGTGGAGAAAATTCAAAGATTTAAGGAAGTATGAAACTTTTTTAGCTTTTAAAAAATTGGATCATGTTACGAACTCTGGTCAAAGTTTACTCAAGCCCCCCCACACGGGAAGAAGTGCAGTGTGAAAGTTCATTCATTCATTCTTTATTCCTTGCACAGATTATATTCAACTTCGGTTCACAATGTACAATAACAATAGCGGATATGCATGGACTTTCTTTCTAGTGGCGGTGTGTGTAAGCAAAAGGTTGCTTAATTAGGGGAGGGGGGATAGAAAATGCTATTAATAAAGAAACGAGCCTTTAGTTATCAGAAACAAAAGTATTTGGTAAAACTAGGTTGACAGGCAACTTAAGTAAATTGTTCTTAAATACCTTGCAATTAGGATCGTTTACGATTTCAAAATCCAATGAATTCCATACTGATAACTGACGAGAAACACATGTTGATATGAAAGACTGATTAATATTATTGGGCGGAATAAGACGCAAAGAATGAGAATGGCGAGAAAAACGTTCAACAGCTGATATTTTATATAAATTTTGAGTTCTGTTATATTTTAGCCTCACTTTTTAACCCTGTCGTTTTTAACCCATAAGATGCTGCATCATGAAATATGTATTGGGTAGTTTTATGCTTCGATGTACTATTTTGTTCTTAACTTGTGATTGAATTGTACTTTTCCCAAAAACTGACTTTCCTATGAGGTTATTGCCAAGGTTAGGCAAAAAAAAAAAAATACGGATTTTAGTAAGTGGGGTAAAACTACAACTCTTCAGGGGATTTTGTAGAATTTTTGGGGATTTAAAAATATAACTCTGCCGGGCTTTTGTAGTAAAAACTTTTTTCTTCAGAAATCCTGCTCGGAGGGGGGAGGGGGGCTAATGCAAAAGATTGCCGAGTGTGTACATTAGTCATCCATTTTCAGTTGTGGGGGATGTCATTCTACTTTGTCCCCCTTCTCAAATTTATATATTCCACATTCCTCCCCTACAAAAAATTTCCGTGGTGGGAGCTATTGTATCACTGGGAGACTAAAATTGCTGGGGGGGGGGCTAAAGGGAAATGTAACTCTTGCTGGGGGGGGGGGGGGCTAAAGGGAAATGTAACTCAAATTTTAATAGAGGACTTAATTATGTATTTCAATTTTTTGAGGGCCTAATTATAATTTTTCACGAAAAGTCTCGCTACAACCAGTTTCTACATGTGAAAAAGTCATTGAGTGAATCAAAGAAAAAACTGATCGGAAGGGCGTCTTGTTAATGCGAGACAAAAAAGATAGGACGAGCCAGTTTATTGAAATGTTCCCTCCCCAACAGAGCAATGCTTAGTTGTAAACGCGCGAAATTGGAGGCATTCTTCAGGAGCTACGACGCTGTTTCCAGTACAACGAAACACAGCTGGACTACTTCAGGAGTATTTCATCGATTCCGTTGGACTCCTTTCGAAGGGAGCTCCAGCTCATCCCGTGCCAGCATGGGTGGGCCTATGACAACTCCACCTACACCGACTCTCTCGTCACCGAGGTCCGTGAGCTTCTGCTGGAGCCGTCGAAAGATGAGCAATGCTTTGAATTTGGCCACTTCATCTAAAATTACAAACGAAAACAAACAAACAAAGGGCTATTTTGAGAGGAAGACCTGTTACTACATATAGCTGAGTAGAAAAGTGACGATTAAAACCGTATGATTAATTCACTTTAGGAAGGGAAGGCGTTAGGAAGACAAATAAAAGACATCAGCTGAGAAACAGAACACGCTCAATGAGGATGGGCGGGCAATTTTTTTCCTGAAATGGAAAAATGTCACACCTGGCCAAAAGTGCAAAAGACACGTTTACTAAGAAGATAGGCCCACTTATGGGTAGCGCAAAGGTTAACGGTATAAACTTTTTTCAATTTCAAATTTTTTTATCACCGTAGGATAGCTTGTAAGGCCACCTCTTACATGGAATAATAGAATGGAGAAGGGAATGGATTGAGTGGAATAGGGAATGGAGAAGGGAAGACTAGGGAAGAAAACATAATTATTTAATCATCTTCGACGTTTAACTCAGCACCAACTTTACATTGATTATTTCTGTTGACAACAGAAAGTTCGGTAAGGCTATGAGGTCAGAGAAGTTGATGTCTTTTAGAGCCTTGCCGAACGCTTCGTTATCCTGAATTTCTTAGAATTTTTCTGTAACTTTTTCCATAAATCAATTAACCTAGAAAAGAAAGAATGTGATGAATGTATCGTTTATTGTGTATTGTATATTTTTATTTCCACAGGATAACTTGTTGAGGTCATCACTTACGTGGTGAGCTTTACAATCAAAAGCGAGCAACAAAAAGGAATCGAATACTGAATTGACGGTATAATGGTGATACAAAAAAAAGAAGGAAAAACTGAAAGGGGGGGGGGCTAAACGGGTAACTCTCAAATCATAGTAAGAAAACGTGGCAAGTCGAAGACGGTTTGCAGGTCTATGCTCTGTAAAATATATGAGAATTCTTCAATGGTCGTCACATTAGGATGATTCTCCGCGACCTTATCCCATAAAGTGATCGACCTCAAAAAGAAGAAATTTGCTTTTTAAAAATTTGAAGAAACTTTTACTTTTTAACCGAGGAGAATCTCAAACGAGATGTTCTTAGTGAGGTTCGTAAGTTGAGGTTACTTCTGTACACAACTAGACATCTGCCTGTTATACAATCGAATCTTCCGTTGAGTATTCTGAGCAAGAAATGAGGATCTAGTCGAATTCTTTTTACAATTAATGAATCTAACTCAAAAATCTTTAGTCGCGGACAACTTATCTTAGAGTAGCCACATCGCCTGAGTCCTCTGATGGTATAGAGTCTCTCGAAAAAATCCAGTCGTTTAGATAAGTTACTCATAACTTTTGGTGCGAAAACCGTCGTTGCATATTCAAGGAGCGGACGTATGTAGGTGAGGTAGACAATACGATATCCCTTCATGTCCAGCTGTCGAAATGCTTTGAACACTTGAGAAATCTTATTAAGGTCTCTCAATCTTATGATCTCTATGTGTTTATCAAATTTCAAACCAGAATCTATGTGAACACCTACATAGATCTCGCACTACATTTTCTACCTTTATGGCTACAATATCTATGAATGATTTATCAGATTTAATTCAGAAGTTCGGTCTGAAATCCGAAGACTGGTTTTAACTCTCTCTTGCACGTCTGACAGTCCGCTTTGTCAGTGAGTAGTCGAAAAAATCAAAGAATCGAAAAAATCAAAGAAAAAATCGAAAAAATTAATCAAAGAGGATTCGTCGAATGATTAATGAGTCCAAATTAAATTCATCGAGTTGTTGAGGGTAACTCAACCTTAAGCTTCCACAACGAGAATAAGCCCTTTTTGTGTAAAGTCTTTGAGGATATTACAAAATTTTCGAGCAATGACTACGTATTTTTGGGAAGAAAATAATTTTTGATGATAATAATGTAATAATAAGAATATAATAATAAAAATAATAATAATAATAATATTATTATTATTATTATTATTATTATTATAGTATTTTTGTGAAGAAGATAATTGTACCATATTCAAGGAGGGTTCTGATGTGAGTGGTGTAAACGGTTTTGTAACCGTTCAAGTCTAGACATCTAAACACTTTGAAAACTTGTGAAATTTACACAGAGTTCTAGCACGTATGATTTCTACGTGTTGCTTGAAGTTGAGCTTAGAGTTCACAAAATACCTAAGTCTCTGACTAAATTAACGACCTTTATCAGCGAGCTATCAATGAAGTAATCGTTTTGAGATTTCCCAAGACAGAGACAGCTGATTTTCTCGACTGCTAAGGGAAGTTTGAATTCACGTGACCAATCTGAGATTTTGTTTATACATAGTTGAAGAGAATCAGAATCCTCGCTATAAATTTTAAGGTCATTGGCAAACAAGGAAAACTTCACAGTCGAAGAATGTCATTGATGAAGCAGAGGAACAAGAGGGGGCCTATAACTGTCCCTCGGGGTACCCCGCTGAGTACTGGGAAAGAATCAGCGTAGAAATTTTCCTTGCGAACCTTAAATGGACGATTTTGCAGGAATAAAGTAATCCAGTCTATTAGAGCGACAGTAAGTCCCATTTAATGAAGCTTTTTGATCAACTCTGAATGTGAGACCTTTTCAAAAGCCCTCGCGAAATCAAAATAGATAACATCAAGTTCTTGATGTTTCTGAAAAGATATTTCCCACTCACTGATAGAAAAGTGGCAACTCACAACTTCTTCTGGATATGAAGCCATATTGGGACTTGGAGAAGAAGTTTCTGTTGTGAAGTCTGATTAGACAAAATGCTCTCGAAAACTAGACAGACCGTGGAAATCACAGTGATAGGGCGATAATTGGTGAAATTTGCTCGATCAACTCTACCTTTGTAGACTGTGATGACTTCTCCGGATTTCCATTGAATAGGAATTTGAGAGAGTCTTCGAATAGTAGGGAAAGTGGGAAAGCAATAGCCAGAGCACATTTCTTCAAAAGGAATTGATTTATGCCTTCTGAAAACTTGGTGAACTTTTTAGGTAAGTTCTTGAAGATATTGTACATGATATGGGTCGAGAAATCTTTGCACTGATTGGTTGCGGTATCAGAGAAGCTCGAAGGAGTAATTTCTGAAGAATTCTTCAGAAGAAAAGCAGAGCTTTAACTTTTTCTTCAAAGAAATTTTAACAGTTTTAAGTTTTTTGACATTCGTTTTGATGTTTTTTTAACCTCTGTTTCATTTGAACATAAAAAATAAAACTTGCTTTAGAAAAAAGAATCGATTAAGCAGAACATTGTTTTCAGTTTTCTCCTTCTCAATTAAAGACTCTTTTCAATTGTTCAACTTGAACGGAATGTCGCAATGTTGAGTGTTATCCGATCACAGATATCATGAAAGTGGATTTTTTTTAACACGTATGAGTGTAGAGCTAGATCTTTTTTTACATCCAGTTGATTTTTATTTAAAATTTTTTTATTATTATACATATTGATTCAGGTAATGGGAAGAAATTCATTTATGACCACGAAATATCAGATTGATAACGGTAGCATGATGTAATATTAGTGAAAGTTGTGCCATCTAAGATAAAATTTCATTGATTCTACAAGACCGAATGACCTTAATTAGAACAGAGCCGTTGGGAGAAAACGAATGCGAGGCTTCATGACAGACCGTTTAGGATAAAACAGGGGAGAATAACGAACAAGAAGGAACCGCTTTCACAGAGAAAAAAAACATATTTGAACGGAGAAAAGCGTCGAAAAAAGCAATAACAACGAAACACACGTTGACCTCGGGTTTTTGTATTGAATTTCAAAGAGTAAAATATGAAGACAAGAGACTTTTTTTCAGTTTGATTTGGTGTGTGATCGACGATGGTGGGTTGAGACGTCGTCTACTTCCTTCTACGTCGGCAGTTTTATCGGGAACATTCTCTTCGGATACATTGCAGACAAGTTATTATAACTCTTAAAAGCGATTCATTCATTCTTTTATTAAAAGTTCTGGTGAGAAGTACAATTAAATTTTTCAAATATGTTATTCGAGTTAGAGTCCATAAAAAGTACAAAACAAGAAGGAGAATATGAGTTTTCTTTCGCAGAGACGAGCATTTTTCGTATTGAGAATCTCACGCAAAGACTATCGTACTAAAAATTTTGGACCACCAAGAGACCGAATCTTTTGGTTACAATATGCATAACTTTTTGCGGTATTTCCTTAATAATTTTTGATCTTTGGAAGCTTTTCAGGCGGGAAAAAAGCTTTTCAGGCGGGAAAAAAGCTTTTCAGGCGGGAAAAAAACTTTTCAGGCGGGAAAAAAGCTTTTCAGGCGGGAAAAAAACTTTTCAGGCGGGAAAAAATTTCCACGAGAATAACTTTAGCGCTTCTTCCCTTTTACATATTTGTGTAGGGAAAGAAAAAGAACTATTATCTTTTTTTGAATAACGAATCATAAGTTTACTCTCCATCTCATGCGAACTTTCATTTCTCGCTCTATTCAATATTCATTCTCTTGAAAGTATTGTAGTATTAAAATTATGAATAGCGAAGTATTACAGTGGAAAATTCCACCTAATTACGAGTATTTCCACCTAATTACGAGTATACGTAACCATAAATAATTGCCATGGAAGACTCTAGGCATAAGAAATTAACATGAAAAATAGATTGCTTTGAGAAATAGAAGTGTGAGGCTTGGAGTTTAATGGGCGAAGAGAAAGGGAAGCGAAGGAAAACACAAAAACGGACACAAACACAAACAAGGAAAACATCGAACGAGAAAGGGAATAAGACGAGAAAAAAAATACAAAATTAACTGGAGAGATGCAAGACCCTTCACGGAGGGTTTTTGTAAATTTCTGCGAAATAAAGGAATCTCATAGGCATATACAAACCACTGGGTGAGGATAGGAAAATTCATAGGCTGCATCTTCAAAAACACAAGACAGTCACGCCTGGTTGAGATGAAAAATGCCTAAACTATCGCAAGGAAAAAAGCTGGTCCCTCGAGCGGGATCGAACTCAGCCACCTCTCATATCTCTAACCAGAACTTCGAGCGCGTTACCATAACACCACAGGAACTCATTCTTATTCCGTTTTCTCATCTTAGCCTGCAGAAAAGTTCCGATTACTATGTAAACGATAAGTAATCAAGCAAATTAAACATTTTCTGACATAATCATTTACTTTTTTTGTATAAACGAGGAAATCAGCCTAAAAAATTCATATATCAGTACATATAATCATATAAAGATGTATATCTTACAAGTAAAAAGTATTTTTTCATCCATAAAATACGCATTTGAAATTTCTCACGCATTGCAACTAATTCCTTCTTCCTTAATACAATTTGCTTCTGGTTATACTCAGAGAAGGTTTAATTTGCTTCAGCCTTCATTTCTAACTTAATTTAAGAAGGTTTAATTTGCTTCAGCCTTCATTTCTAACTTAATTTAAGAAGGTTTAATTTGCTTCAGCCTTCATTTCTAACTTAATTTAAGAAGGTTTAATTTGCTTCAGCCTTCATTTCTAACTTAATTTAAGAAGGTTTAATTTGCTTCAGCCTTCATTTCTAACTTAATTTAAGAAGGTTTAATTTGCTTCAGCCTTCATTTCTAACTTAATTTAAGAAGGTTTAATTTGCTTCAGCCTTCATTTCTAACTTAATTTAAGAAGGTTTAATTTGCTTCAGCCTTCATTTCTAACTTAATTTAAGAAGGTTTAATTTGCTTCAGCCTTCATTTCTAACTTAATTTAAGAAGGTTTAATTTGCTTCAGCCTTCATTTCTAACTTAATTTAAGAAGGTTTAATTTGCTTCAGCCTTCATTTCTAACTTAATTTAAGAAGGTTTAATTTGCTTCAGCCTTCATTTCTAACTTAATTTAAGAAGGTTTAATTTGCTTCAGCCTTCATTTCTAACTTAATTTAAGAAGGTTTAATTTGCTTCAGCCTTCATTTCTAACTTAATTTAAGAAGGTTTAATTTGCTTCAGCCTTCATTTCTAACTTAATTTAAGAAGGTTTAATTTGCTTCAGCCTTCATTTCTAACTTAATTTAAGAAGGTTTAATTTGCTTCAGCCTTCATTTCTAACTTAATTTAAGAAGGTTTAATTTGCTTCAGCCTTCATTTCTAACTTAATTTAAGAAGGTTTAATTTGCTTCAGCCTTCATTTCTAACTTAATTTAAGAAGGTTTAATTTGCTTCAGCCTTCATTTCTAACTTAATTTAAGAAGGTTTAATTTGCTTCAGCCTTCATTTCTAACTTAATTTAAGAAGGTTTAATTTGCTTCAGCCTTCATTTCTAACTTAATTTAAGAAGGTTTAATTTGCTTCAGCCTTCATTTCTAACTTAATTTAAGAAGGTTTAATTTGCTTCAGCCTTCATTTCTAACCTAATTTAAGAAGGTTTAATTTGCTTCAGCCTTCATTTCTAACTTAATTTAAGAAGGTTTAATTTGCTTCAGCCTTCATTTCTAACTTAATTTAAGAAGGTTTAATTTGCTTCAGCCTTCATTTCTAACTTAATTTAAGAAGGTTTAATTTGCTTCAGCCTTCATTTCTAACTTAATTTAAGAAGGTTTAATTTGCTTCAGCCTTCATTTCTAACTTAATTTAAGAAGGTTTAATTTGCTTCAGCCTTCATTTCTAACTTAATTTAAGAAGGTTTAATTTGCTTCAGCCTTCATTTCTAACTTAATTTAAGAAGGTTTAATTTGCTTCAGCCTTCATTTCTAACTTAATTTAAGAAGGTTTAATTTGCTTCAGCCTTCATTTCTAACTTAATTTAAGAAGGTTTAATTTGCTTCAGCCTTCATTTCTAACTTAATTTAAGATGTTTATAACTTCAAAAAAGAAATTTTTTTAATTTCTCATCACAAATACGTTTCTGAGTTTGTACAAATTGCAGGCAGGCAACACGAACAACGCAAACTCAATACAAAACTAAATTTAACAAATCTAGGAAAAAGTTTACGCGTTAAACTTTTCGTAATCTTCTTATGTTTTTATGAGTTAATCAGACAATAATTATTTAAAGATCTCATGAGATAAAAGGATTTTAGAAGTAAAACAAATGATTGTGAAGGGAAAAAAAACTATAGATAAGCTGATTAAATCAAATAACTCTAAGTTAAATTAAACTGATGCATAAAGATTTTTGATTATAACTCAAAACTCAATAAATAATGATGGAATAACATAATTTTTTATTTTAAAAAATATGTAGAAAAAAGTTGCACATAAGATTGCGCAGATTCGGGCGCTGCCTGTCCTTTTGCAGATTCGGGCGCCGCCGGTCCTTCTTCATCATCTTAGCGACGCTCGTCTTCTGCGGCACCCTTAATGCCTTCGTGAGAGACGTCGAGTCCTTCGTCGTGCTCCGATTCCTGACTGGCCTGCCCTTCCCAGCTCTCTTCCAGATCCCATTCATCATCAGTCTCTTATCACTTCTACTCTAAGTTAAATGTATGCACACAATCCCGACACATTTTTGATTACAAAGATATACATATAAAAATGGCAAGCACACATCTGAAAGTTCGTTTTATCATTTTATAAAGTATTAAAGTGAGAATAATTAAACACAGAAAGGGAGAATAGTCATACTTTTTAATGTATGCGCGCTAATTTTTCATGCTTTTTCGTGCAATTTTGTAGGCGGGTGAGTGATTCAAGAAGAAATCTCTACTCTAAAGAAGCTTTAAAGGTGGGAAGTGCAAGCACAAGTTATTTTCGAGGAGGTCAGGTAGACTGCAGAAAAGACTGCAGGTATCGAACTGATGGGGAAGTCTGGTCGCATCTTCTCCGGTATGATGATTTCTTTCTTCTTCGCCCTTGCCATGGCTCTCCTAGGAGTGATGGCCATGCTCATTCGAAGGTATCCTCTCTTTTTATTTAAATTTTTACACCTAGCAATTTCATGAATTTTTCTGATTCTCTCTTCGCAGGAATGAGTCTTTGAGTCCTTCCTTTCCAAAACATTCCATGAACTCTTTGCAGATGGCGACAGTTGACCTTCTATTGCAATGCGCCTTTTGTCCTTCTCTTCTGCTACTACTTGTCAGTGATATACTAATCGATTACGTTTCGAATCATATAAAAGTGTTCAAGCTTCTTGCCCGAATCGCCCCGTTGGCTGGTGTCGGTTGGGAAATTCGACGAGGCGAAGAAGGCTCTTGAGAAGATTGCCAGCATGAACGGCAAGAAAGACGTTGATGTTGAGAATCTTCTCGACACAGTCAGTTGCCTTCTCTCATCAAAGGAACGGTATGATTTGACTCAGTCAGAAGGCAATAGACTGTTCTTGTTTTATGACTTCATTGACATGCCAGTTGCGGACGACTCGGCGAGGCTCAATTGTGGCTCTGGACGTGGATCGTCACAATGTGACCGACCTTTTTCGTACTCCGAATCTGCGTATGAAGACCATTCTTGTCACATATATATGGTTGGAACCTTTTCATTGGTTAACAAAGTGATGCGTGAAGAAAGAATAATATATTTTTGGCGCAGTAAAGCATCTTTTTTAAGTCTGTGTAGTACATTAACTTTTTCCAATTTTTCCAATTAACAGAGACATCTTTCAGATTTTATGCATGTTAAAAATATCTCATATATAATTTTGATTTTGTTCCCATATGAAATCCCCTTTTCTACATATACTCGTGGGTCCCAAACAGATTAACGACGGATCAATATGTGAGTGTTATCATGATATGCAGGGTCATCAACGCAGTCATCTACAATGGATTGACACTGAACATCTCCAATCTGCCAGTGAATGACTACGTCTCTTTCATTATAAATGGTGCGAGTGAGCTGCCGGCCTACTTCATAGTGTGGCCTCTCCTTTCGCGCATTGGAAGAAGGTACTGCTAAGTTATTATTACTTGAATGGAGGGAGCTATTAATTGAATGGAGAGAGCTATTGATTGAATGGAGGGAGCTGTTTGACGGGTAGCTAAGTTAAAGGTGGTCGCTCGCTTCGTGCATGATGATATGTGGAGTGGGATGCGTGTCTGCCATGTTTGCCCCTTCTCCCAAAGGTTTTTTTTTTCAGAGTATAATTAAATTTCAGCGCTGTTTATTTTACAACTATTCATACTTTTAATGCCTACATTTGAAGCATAAAAGCACAAAAGCTGAAAAAGTTCATGAAATCATAAACTTTTTTGTGTGAAAGGATACATTGTGAACATTTGAACACCCTTTGAAGTTGAAAGTTTTTCATTACGCGGATTCTTGTAAAACATCGCGTGGAAGGATATACATTGATTGAATGGAGGGAGCTATTGATTGATTGGAGGGAGCTATTGATTGAATGGAGGGAGCTATTAAGTCATAAGGATATAGCTGGATTGAGGGGAATGAACCAAGAAGAAAAGTAAATGGGCTCAGAGGCACTTCGAAGGGACTTTAAGTTGAGAATAAAGAGTGGAGAGTTTTTAAATAGTATCCACTCATGAGGATGAAAAAACAGGACAATGATACTTTTTCTATATTTAACACTTGCTGAACAGTATGTTTTCACTTATGTACTTTTGAACTTTTTTCTTTTTTTTTCTTAACTATTTTTTCAAGCATAATTACAAGAATAATCACTGGAAATTTTCTCATGCGTTTTATATGTTTAGTATATGAAATTTTTTACTTTTTTATATACTCTATGGTAGAGAATATACTCAAAATTACACTTGAAGAAGATGTTCTGAAAATTTTTGATTGAGAGCATCCTTGGGTGCTCGCCTCCATGTCATTCGTGGGCAAATTTGGAGTGGGGGCTGGCTTCGCAACGATCTACATCTTCGCGGGTGAACTCTACCCAACTGTTCTGCGGGCGGTCGGGATGGGCATGAGCAGCATGGTCGCTGGCAGCGGGCTGCTTCTAGCACCTCATCTTGTCGCACTTGTTCGTTTATACAATATTTCAAGAATAAAATGTTCAAAGGGTAATAACCAAAATTTTAAATGGCAAAAATTACAATTATTGTGTATTAATAAGAATAATTTTTGAAGATAAAATCATTATGCTTTTGGAATTGATGTCGTTGTCAAATCAGCCGCGCCTTTAATTTCACCGTAAAAAAGTTCGTACTAGTGTGCTCTGAGGTAGTTCACACTAGTGCGAGCTAGTTGATAAAATTTTCAGTGTTATTATAATTGATAAACGTCGAATTGCCACTAACGCAACCAGTATGACGCTGAGTTGATGTTAGCGGTTACTTCAACATAATGAAATTGAAGGCGTGGCAGGTTTCCAGCATTAGGAAACAAATTATTTTTTTTTATCGTGTGTGGTATGTTTATGTACTTTCGTAACAGGTAATATGGGAAACCCTGTACTTACAACAACATGAGCATTCCATTAGTTGCTTCCAGGAAAAAAACCAGTCAATTTTCATTGTTTAAAAAACAGCTTTGCGAAAGAAGCTGAGCCTGAAAAATTGAAAATTTGTATTTTGGCTTTCTTAATGTATTTATTTTCAAAAAGTTAGCAATTCACAGAAACGAGCTTTACACCGAATGGCTTGATCTTATAATAAATAACAGCAAAAAAAAGTTTAGATGGTTGATTATGTAATTTGATGTTTAGAGAAGGTTTTCATGTTGATACTTGCAGGATGCTTATATGATATGGTTGCAAGGGTTGTTCACACCATTGGAGAGAGGGGCATATGTATATTGATGGTTGCAAAGAGCTAATTTATTGATGGTTGAAGATGTTTGTATGTTGACAGCTTGAGAGAGCCCGTATGAAGGGGTCTAAATGCTGATGGTTGGAGGGGTAGGAATGTTGATTGTTGAAGGGGGTCGAAATGTTGATGGTTGAAGGGAGTTCCTGAATTATGAGGATTGAAGGGGGTTTGAATCTTGATGGTTGAAGGGGATCGGAATGTTGATTTGAAAAGGGTCTTAATGTTGATGGTTGAATGGGTTTGAAAGTTGATGGTTGAAGAAGGTCTGAATTTTGATGGTTGAAGGGGGCCTACATGCGCATTCTGCCCCTTCTAATCATGGGAGTGATGTCAGTGACAGCCGGAGTCGCTACTTTCTTCCTTCCAGAAACACTCGGAGCATCTCTTCCACAGACTCTTGAAGACGCCGAGAATTTCGGTGCGTCATCTTATAGTATAATTGTTTCAAGTTTTCGTATTTTAAATGTGTGCGATGAGTAATTTTATTAGGAAAGATAACATTTCTAAATAAGTAGAAAAGTTACTAAGTAAGAAGCCTATTTTTTGATGTTACAATTATGGTGAATTTTCTGCCAATTGAGGTCGAAGAATCAAAAAGCCAAAGAAGTTCCCGAGGCCAGAAAAGAGAGAAATGCCTGTCAAGATGCTTTCTGGTCTTATTCAGCAGAGACCTTCCGAAATGGCCATTCCGAAGGCTGAAGGGACTGATTCTACGGAAAAGGAAGATAAATAGCCGCGTCACAAAACCAAAAAAAACAGGCAATCGACAAATGACGGCAAGAAGCCGGGAGGCATGAGGACGCCTTGAGTGAGGCCGCGCGTTTTATTTTTACATTAAAACATATTTTTACATTAAAAAACGCTTAGGCTTAGTAAAAGTTTACGATAACGAGGCCGTACGGCTTAGCTAACGAGGCCGTACGGCTTAGCTAACGAGGCAAAACAGCCAGGCCGTGTTTTAGGCGTCCTCATGCCTCCCGGCCTCATGCCTTCATTTGTTAATGGCCAAAAAAACACCCTTCAAACGATACAGTTCTTTGCATACATTAACACAATTTGACTGAATAGTTCGTGTATACTTATTTAATGATAAAAACTGTATTTTCTTCAATTTGCTTCAGAAAAACACTAAAGCTTACAGCTTAAAAAAACTACAGCTTACGATCCTGGTTTGAAGCATTTGTGAAGAGAAGACGACATGGAACTATTTGAACAGAGAAGTAAAGCTATCATTCAGTGGGGAGAATATCAATCTCAGGATTCAAATCGATGCGTCGAGTGGTATCGTTAACTCATCAATACTTACATTGCGTTTTGTGTTGAAAATACGCATAAGTTCTTCATAAGAAAACTTGGTGGAATTCGCATGACTTTGATCATTTTAAAGAAGCCTTATGTTTATTATTATTATTATTATTATTATTATTATTATTATTATTATTATTATTATTATTAAAGAAGCCTTATGTTGAAAGTTCGGAAGAATGGGAAAACTCTCACGAGTGATCAAGGTAATAATCAAAGTAATAAGAAATATAAACTTTGAACTTTTTATTACGCGAAAAGAATCACGTGGTAGATACATACATTATACATAATGTAATAGAGAATATTTAGATAATACATCTGTAAACCCAAATGAAACTGAACAAAGAATCCGACCGTCTATAAATACAATCGAGCGAAACTAAACTTACTATAATTAGTGCGAGGAGTTTTATATTAAATTTTTTAATTTTGAGCCTCGCTCGGGTCGTGAAAAACTTTAAATTATAAAAACTTCGTCTTTTCTGAGAAAGAATTCCTCTACCTGATATAAGCTTGCTCAAAAGATGAAAATCATTCGTTTCCGAAAAATCAAAAATTAAAAGAAATTGAAAAAATATGGTTCAACTGAGCGTTCCTTCAATAATCCTTTTTTTTTCAAATCGTATCTGAATTACCGAATTTGAGTTTACTTATGCCAACATTGAATCTATTCATTCTTTTTTCTCTATTTCTCCATTTCTTTTATATTTCAAGCTCGACATACAAATTCGCTTAGATTCTTGTTCAAGCTCATCTATTCGGCGACGAAGTCGAGATGTTTTCCTGCAATCTATCCACGATATGCTCATTCACATCCGCTGTTCTACACAGTCTTTATGTCAGCAAAGACGATTCACGGTTGCGAGAAAGAAGTTTCCTGTTCCTAAGTGAGTCGATATCACGTCTGGACCATGTTGCAATAATTCCTAAGATGGGCAAAGAAACTTTTCACTTAGCATTAGAAACCCTTTTCCATATATTCCATGCTACAAAGCCTTTGAGAGAACTCGGCTAGAAATTTTTTCTGGTCAGCTCAAAAAAATTATTTCTTCACTATGTAAAATGTAAAGTGTTTCTTCGTAAGACTTCTAGAATTGAGTTTCCCTCTTTACATATATGCCTTTCAATAAAAGCTCGGTAAATCTCGAATAAAATTGGTAATAAATTTAATATTGAGTATCTGAAACATTGGTCTTTTTCGTTGTTGTTTCAATAGCTTTTTTCATTCAATTTCCGTCAAGGTTAAAATTTATCAATAAATGATGAAATTTCTTCGGTAAATTTTAACTCCACCATATGTAATTCGAAGATTTAAAACCTTGTCGCGAAAACAGAATGTAGTGAATTTTCCCCTCAAACAAGTGGTTCATCCATTTGAGAAAAAAAGTTGTTTGGAAAACTTTCTGACATCTTCTCTCTGCATTAATGCTCTCTCTGCATCTCTGCAGACACCTTATCTCTTGCACCAATCAACTTATAGATAGATCACTCAATAACTTCTCACACATACATGTCTATAAGCATCTTCTAGCGGAAACACATCTGACTTTTGGGTCCTTGGTCAGCTCTGGGACTCTTTTGGGTCCTTGGTCAGCTCTGGGACTCTTTTGGGTCCTTGGTCAGCTCTGGGACTCTTTTGGGTCCTTGGTCAGCTCTGGGACTCTTCTAAAAAAAATTTGTTGATCATAAACTATGATTGTACACTATCTTAAGTTTTTCTGTATGATTGTGTATTCCGAAAAAAATCCCGCTGCTTTCACAAAAAAAAAGTGTTTTATGATTTCTCATGAGTATGACAGCCAATAAAATGCTTCTCTGAATGTCTTCCCCCACTCTGATTGGTTCTTCTCTTTCCCTACTTCTTCCTTTACACAACTTGCTGCTTACCGATGAAAAAGTAGAAAGGAAGTTATGCAAGGAGTTATAAGAAGACCTCCTTTATCCTTCCTCTTCCCATTCCAAATTTCCTCAGCTAGACTCTTCACTAATCTCGCTACCAAACCACTTTTCCTTCATCGGCCTTCTTTTTATTTTGTATGCGCTCTACCTTGAAGATGCTATTACTTGATTTTTAGTTCAGAGAAATAGTTTTTTTCCAGATAGAGAGTCAAAAGACAATCAAGCATAGCAAACGCCAAAAAGGGCTTCGTCGACTGAACGGGAAAGATCGCAGAGAAAACAAAAAAAGGCTAAGGATTAAAAACTAATGGTACCGAAGTTGCCACCTTCCCGACGACAGACCGAAAATGAAGACGAAGAACCGTTAGCTTTAGAAATAATTTTTTTATTAAAATACTTTAGTCATAAATATTTTTTATAATTTTTTTATTCGAAAATGTTCCAGTTTCTGAATGATGAAGAATTTCTTTCAAAAGCTCATTTTCCGCTTTGCAAGACTTCAAGAAAAATACAATTATTCTCTTATTATCAATTTTTTCGTAGCTTTTCCTCACAAGTTCTCATTTAAAATTTTTAGGTTTTTTTAAAAAAATTTTGAACAAAGGCGTTTAGTAAAGAGTGAACTCGGAGAGAGGAATAAGCACTCAAGTCTTGGTAGGCTACTCAACGTTTCGATCTCATAATTTAAAAATTCCGCAAGATTTTCAAGTACTGTCTATTGGTTAACTTATAAATATTCCATAACTTTGCTGAATATGCCTCAGTGTCATTATTGATTGTTCATTTTCAGCCTTATCATTTACATATTTTTCAATTGTTCTCCTTCATCAATCGACCTACGAGAGTGTGTAAAATATAACCTTTAAAAAATAATATTTTTTTCTGACGACTTCTTTTTTTTCAGCGTTGGTCCCGCAAAAGAACGGGACTCGCTCTATTTCTAATCGATTCGCTTTCTCTCTCAAAATGATGGAGAAAAATTTTTTGAATCAAAATAGTTTTTTTTAAAAAGGAAGATTTAGTGCAACCTAATTTTAACAGAAGTATTAACAGAATTAAAAGTGTAACATGAAATTTCAACTGAAGTATTTACTTAAAATACAGGAAACGAATCAGTAAGAGGCATAATTTTCAAATTTCATTGTTCTTTAAAGTTAAACTTTTTTTATACAACAAGGGTATTCTTGTACTCTTGTTATTTTTTTGTATTCGCAGTATTCTGCAGAATTTTTGACCTGAGCTTTGAAGACAAAGGAATGCCAATGCTGAGTTTCGGTACCATCTATTCCTAAAGTTGTGGATCTTAAAATTTATTGACGGTTTGAGTTTTTGTACCTCAACCATAGAAGGAGTGAATAAAGTATAGCGTGTAGGAAAAGAAGCAGTTACTTCCTTGAGTCAGAAATTCAACTTGAAGGAAGAAAGCGCGAGTTCCATTCACAATGTTTGTCTATGCTCTGGATTGTTTTGAATTCCTCTATTTTCCCCCGCTCTCCATGCTCTCTACGCTTGCCATCTCAACTCTTGCGGGTTGTTCAGTACCGTCTCTCTATCTCTCTTTTTCCTCTCTTGTTCTTAAAAAAACTCGACCGAAATGTTACCCAACACATCAAAATTGTCGCATTGATGAACATCTAGCACCAAGAACTATGAAAAAACATCAAAAGAAAAGTTCAAAATGCTCTCGATACGTTTCTTCATCAATGATTTTTTTACAGATTCAAAAAAGAAGCAAAATCAAAAGGATCCTTGTTTTTGGAAAGAAAAAAAAACTTCAGAAATGTCTAGGTGAATCACTGCCCGCCCTTTTTGCTTTTGTCCTCTGGGTGCTGATTTTGGCTGCGTAGCAGCTGTCATGTACTGCATCGTGTTCGGCAAAAGAACCAAAGTCTGAACGCGAGCAATTGTTCGTAGGCAAGAGGGCATCCCCGCTGGCTTTTACTCGGATCCTTCACACTACGTATCTAGTTGTCTTCTAAGGAAGAGAAGTCTTTTTCTTCTCAAGAGATATGAGCAAAAGCGAGTTAGTTCCCTTATATCCTAATTTCTCACCACAAGACCAATGCACTCTCTGGCGCACTAATTCAAAAGTAGAAGCTAAGGTTGAAGTTTGTCATTCATAGGAAGTGAAATGGAAGGATCTTTCCGGTGACGCCTTTCTGTTTCCGCGCATCCCTTGTATTTTTTCTGCTCTCCCTTCCAGTCTCCTCCCATTATTGTGTTGGTGCGTTGGAAGAGAAAAGAGAAGTAGAGGGGAATTGCATTGGAGCGAGGGGAGAACCAGAGAAGTGTGTACATCCTTGTGGAAGAGATGGATTCTCTCTTGTTTCTCTTCTCCCCGCTGTAGGACAGTTCTTCTCTCTCATTCTCTCTTCAATTTGACCCTTTCGCAAGGGTTGCGTCTATTTCCATGGCTCGCAGGTATTATAGGTAAGGGTTTCGAATCATTCTATTTATTCACTCAATATGCTTGATTTCTCGTTATGCAAATGTTTTTTTTCTATAATTAGATTTATAATCTTTTTATCGCTGAAAACTATGAAAATAAAATAGGGCAAGTCGAAGTTTATTGATTATTTCAGTTTGTTTCAACGGTTTAAAATAGATAAAACAGGCTTTTCGTTTGTTTTCTGTGGGGACGTTACTTATCAATAAATATTCACTTTTTTACGTAACGGTTTGAATTTTTTTATTCGACAATAGATTGAATATCAAAATAAACGTAATATCAAATTTTTTTTAAAAATGTTATCAAATTAATTTTCAAATTTTAAGTTACACAGTTTAAAGGCAGTGACGCCTGGTTAAGATGACGAATAGATTGGTTAAGATGACGAATAGATTGGTTAAGATGACGAATAGATTGGTTAAGATGACGAATAGATTGATTAAGATGACGAATAGATTGGTTAAGATGACGAATAGATTGGTTAAGATGACGAATAGATTGAACTATCGCATAGTTCAATCTATTGTCATCTTGTTAAATTAAGTTTTTATATTTTTAGTAGGAAGTTTTCCGTGAAATTTTTTTCTTCAAATTTTTGAATTCGCCTCAAGAACATCATTATATGTACTGACTAAGTATTAATACGTTTTTAGTTTTTTAAAGATTAATCATCGGAACGTTTTTGAATAGTTTTTTATCAGCTTCCAAAAGGCTTTTTTTTTGTAAATCCAATAAAATCTTTCCAAAAATTTCGTGTCTACTTTAGACCCCGCCAGTATTTTTTATAGGTTGAATGACTGAGAAGTTTTTTTAAACTTTTCAAATTCACATGACTCCAATAACCTATACTGAGTTTTTTGAATCAAAAAAATATACTTGACGAATTTTTTCAAAGAGCTTCAAACTAAATATCAATTATATCGTTGTTTATTTATACGGTCTTGTTTCTAAGCCGTTCAACTTCTTCATTTTGACAGCCGAAGTCTAAGCCAAGATTTTGATCTAATCAGTTTTTCTTTGGGTCTTTTTGCTTGTTAATTTTTCTTCATTATTTTTTTGAGTTTATCAATTTCCGATTCGTCTGTTCTTGTTATTATACTATGCTCAAATTCACTTAACGAAACAATTCGATGCTTCACCAAAAAATTTTTTTACTGCTCACCAAAAAATCGTGTAGATCAAAATAAAATTATGCGAGAACGGCAAAATTCGGAGAGAAACGAGGGATGAAAATAAGGAAGGCATACGAACATAGTAGTCGTATAACTAGCCTTTTTTGTATAGCGCTTTTGACTCTGCTCAAAACCTAGGTGTGGTGCAGCGTTAGACTGCAGACTTTTTTCTGATTTACTGCTGTCTTGATGATATCTTAACTCTCATTATTCTCTTGTCTGCGATCACCTCACGCTCTTTTAAGCTTTTCTTCTATTTTTGTTGATAAAATCATTCATCAGGCTTAGTACAAGTCAGCCTGACAATTAATTAACAAACTAAACATTAAAAATTTTCAGGTACTTTTCATGTTTTTTTTCTGCTTAATCCTGGGAAAGGGTGAAGCTGACGAGGCCGTGTGGCTTAGGAACTAGCTTTTTTAAAGATGGGCTGTTTTCCGTGATAATGACATACCCTGCGCCTTGTCTTGCAGGCATTGATATACTAGACGAAAAATTGGCTTTAAACGCTAAGGTTCCGGAAATTTTCTTCATAGGTGTGATCATTTTGAGCATCAGGGACTCCGGTTCTTTACATCAAAAACATATTTTTACACTAAAAGTTATTTTAACATTAAATAATTATTTTAACATTAAAACACGTTTCGGCTTAGTAAAAGTTTACGCTAACGAGGCCGTACGGCTTAGGCTAACGAGTCCGTACGGCTTAGGCTAACGAGTCCGTACGGCTTAGGCTAACGAGTCCGTACGGCTTAGGCTAACGAGTCCGTATCAAAAAATTAATGTAAAAAAAGCATCGTGCCAATTTCGGCAAGACAAGATGCAGGGTATGCCTTCCCATCAGGGAATAAGAGCCTAAAGATGTTATTTGCGCGTTTTCAGAACCATTCCACGCCTGGACATCAAAAACACCTATTCTAAGAGAAAAAAAGCTAAAGTTTTCAGAACTTTTTTGAAGTTCTCAACTAGAAGGTTCTCAACATTCTAGAAGGTTCTCAACATGAAAGTTTTCTCAACTAGAAGGTTCTCAACATTCTAGAAAGTTCTCAAAATAAAAGTTTTCTCAACTAGAAGGTTCTCAACATGAAATTTTTCTCAACTAGAAGGTTCTCAACATGAAGATATTCAGAAAAAATAGCAATCCAGTTGATAAAATATTTTTTCTTCAATATCTAAGATGTTTGTATTTTGAGTTACTACACGGAAGAGAGAACCTTCAATGCTCCTGACAGAGAGAGTCAGAAAGGCGGACTACCAGCCTCTGCTATTGGATCACATGTTAGCTTTCTTAGTCGTGCACTCTCAAGCAAGCTGTTATTGATTCAGTTTACTAGAAGATGTAGGAGTTATCGATTGATTAACATGTTAAAGGACGTTTTAAAAAGCTATAACCAGTTTTGTCTGGACTTCTTATCAGGGTGTTTCTCTGACCCGCTCTGCGGGTTAAAAAAATCTATGCGCTCTCTAAAAACCCCTAAAACATTTGAATCTATGCCCTTGAAAAAAATTTCTCGGATTTTTCGAAGGGAAATTCCAAATCATTGGAAAAATTGAATGTTGAACTCTGAAGATTTTAAAAATCTATGCGCTCGAAAAAAGTTATGCGGGTGCTAAGAAACACCCTGCTTCTTATTTCCAGTTCTTCGAATGCACAATGTTCGCAAGGGCTTGGTACCATGGGTTAAATAGTGACCGGATCGGTCCCGTCGGCGGATACATGTACACACACTATTGACAAAAATCTCCCTCTCTTTTCTCACCCTTTTCCTTCATCCCCTCTTCTGTTTTCCTCCAAAATTTGAGCGGCGGATACATGTAAACCGAAATTGGGCGTCTCCATTTTAACCCCTGCTTGATACTCACTTCTTAAAATAGGAGAAAAGCTTTTAGGACGTCTTGGGCTGGACGAAATGTAGATAGCGAAACTTTATGTCTGGTTGGTCAAAGGATTTGTTAGAAAGAAAACAAATGCAACATTTTCTGAGTTCGCGACTAGTTTCAAGTGTATCTTTTAAGTCTTCTTTTTCCAGCTGTATGGAAAAGGATTGAAAGATTTGGATGAGAGTGATTTGGAAGGACTTCTCTCCAAGTTATCCCCGGAGGAGCTAGAGGATCTCAACAATGACCTGGATCCAGATGTCAGTGGCTTTTTTGGTGAACGTTTCGATAATCACGACGCAAGCGAGCGGCCCGCTGCTTTGTAACATGAAGTTAGGTTCAAAATGTTATGTCGCAACGGTCTGGTTAGAAGTTAATTCTGGAAACATAGAAGCTTGAGTGGTAGGGAACATAGCTCACCAGGATGTGTTGAATATAATTTTCTCGGGCGGTTGACCGAGCGACCCTGGGCGGCCAGACAGGGGGGAAAGGGGAAGTCAACAAAATCATTGGTCTGTTTTGTGGAGTAAATTGATCTATTATTCTGCGTAGTCGGGGCTGTAGTTAAACCAATGTACAATTAGTTTATTTACAAGCATTTAGTTTTTTTTTTGTTGATCAACTAATGTTATATTTTCTTCGCCATCAAAAAATTTCTGGAGGACCGGGCGAGCGACCGAGAGAAATTTCACAAGTTTAGTGAGCTATGGTAGGGAATGATATTTTAAAAAATTCAAACGTTGTCACCATATTTATTGCTGAGTCGTAGGTAAAATTTTTGTTTTTAGGGTTACTGTGAATACTTTACTGTCCGATATAATGGTATGCGAGAAGAGGACTGAGTGGAACCATTGGGTGACATCAGTGTCTGTGGTTCGTCACCCTCCAAATGAGGGCGATTTCTGCTATCTGCTGTATGTTCTTTATCTCTGCATATACTGTTTGGTGTCTTGCTCTTCTCTATCTCTCTTCCACTCTTCTCTATCTCTCTTCCACTCTTCTCTATCTCTCTTCCACTCTTCTCTATCTCTCTTCCACTCTTCTCTATCTCTCTTCCACTCTTCTCTATCTCTCTTCCACTCTTCTCTATCTCTCTTCCACTCTTCTCTATCTCTCTTCCACTCTTCTCTCTCTCTCTTCCACTCTCTCTCTCTCTCTCTCTCTCTCTCTCTCTCTCTCTCTCTCTCTCTCTCTCTCTCTCTCTCTCTGTCGCGCTTCACGCGATGGAGTCTCCCAAACCTCTTAAGCACATTTCAGCGTTCCTTTTGTTTTCTCTGTTCCCTTAAAATGAGAAATTGACGCGGAGCTGTTTAAAGAGCGGCAGATGGAGAATAAGAGAAACACAGTGTATAAATAGCAAAGAAGATCCCGCAAAGGGCTCTTCTCAGCTGAAAGAGTGGCAATCCACGACTTCGATATGATTGAGCGTCGCTTAACAAGGTTTCACATATAATTTCAACGAAGGTGACTCAATCGGAAAGGGAAAGGGGATGGAATTGACTAGTTGGGCTGTTCATCGGGAGAAAGAAATATCGGTCTCGCGAGGAAAGGGGAGGGAATTAACTAGTTGGGCTGTTCATCGGGAGAAAGAAGTATCGGTCTCGCATCATGTAACGGTGCAATGGAACTTGTTCTTCTCTCTCACTTCGCTTTTCCTTTTCTTCTCCGTTCCAACAATTGTTGAGTAGCGGAACTGTTCTTATTTGATGTTGCTTTCCAATGGAAGAGACTTGGTGAAAAGGAGAAAGAAAGAGTTAAAGGGGAACAGAAAAGACATAACATTCGCAAGAAATAGACAGTCAGACAAAGAGGGAAAGCATCAGAGAACATTGGGAATGAGGGAAAGAGTATTGTAAGATAGTGGAAGAGAAAGGCAGGAAAAACGAGAATGAGAGAGAGAGAGAAATAATAAGAAAAAGAAAGAGAGAATGCAATACTAGCAGAAAGAGTGAAATGGAGCTTTCATCATGGTGGCTGCAATTGGCCAGTCCACAATAAAGGTAGAGAAGCTACCTTCCCCGCTCTTTGGAATAATTTTTCCCTTCTCTTCTCTTCCCTCTCCACTGACTTTTCTGTATCTATCACGTCTCTTCTCTCTTTTGTTCTTTTTTTGCTTCTCTGTCTTTCTTTTTTTCACTTTCTTTATTTCTCTTTCAATCAATTCCTACGTCTATCTTTTTTCCAGCCTTCATAATATCCGGTAGAAAACACATGTGGCCATCTTCTTCCATGATTTCTCTTCTTTCTCTAACCAATAAAGACTGGGATCATAAAAATTGCCGAATGTTCGCTGAGAGCGGTTTTCATGAATCATGAAATGGAAAATTTGAAAAAAAATAGATTCTGGGATATTTTATTCAGATATTTTAGAATAAAAATTTGGGAATATAATGCCAAAGAGGAAGTTTTACATCAAGGAAGTGAGAGGATGAGGAATGTGATTTAGAAGATTAATCAATAGAGATCACTGATCAACTTTAACACACAAGTTGACCAAGAGATCTGTTAAAGTAAAAAAAAGGCTCCTTTACTCTTCGAGAACTTTCTTCCATACCTCTAAGATTCTTTCATATCTGCTGCTCACTCGCTTTCTACTCTATCTCTCTTTCTTTGTTCTCTTTTTTTATCTTTCTCTTTTACTTCCTCTCACTCTGTGTCTTTTACTCTCTCTCTCTCTCTCTCTCTCTCTCTCTCTCTCTCTCTCTCTCTCTCTCTCTCTCTCTCTCTCTCTCTCTCTCTCTGAACTTATCCTGTTCAATTCAGAGTCTCTGATTACCATGAGAAAGAAAAGGTCAGGTGTTCTGCAGAGAGTCTTCTTAATATCGATGGCAAGAAATTTTCTTCTTGTCACGGAAAGGAACTAGACTTATTTTTGAAGAAGAAAAAATTCTGCGGAGCAAGAGGTATCATCCACCAACTCGAGTATTTGTGAAGAAGTTTACAGGGGAAGAACTTATTAAACAGCATGGTGAGCAGGAGTTGAATAGTGACCGGATCGGTCCCGTCGGCGGATACATGTACACACACTATTGACAGGGGTTAAATAGTGACCGGATCGGTCCCGTTGGCGGATACATGTACACACACTATTGACAGGGGTTGAATAGTGACCGGATCGGTCCCGTTGGCGGATACATGTACACACACTATTGACAGGGGTTAAATAGTGACCGGATCGGTCCCGTTGGCGGATACATGTACACACACTATTGACAGGGGTTGAATAGTGACCGGATCGGTCCCGTTGGCGGATACATGTACACACACTATTGACAGGGGTTGAATAGTGACCGGGTCGGTCCCGTCGGCGGATACATGTACACACACTATTGACAGGGGTTAAATAGTGACCGGATCGGTCCCGTTGGCGGATACATGTACACACACTATTGACAGGGGTTAAATAGTGACCGGATCGGTCCCGTTGGCGGATACATGTACACACACTATTGACAGGGGTTAAATAGTGACCGGATCGGTCCCGTTGGTGGATACATGTACACACACTATTGACAGGGGTTAAATAGTGACCGGATCGGTCCCGTTGGCGGATACATGTACACACACTATTGACAGGGGTTGAATAGTGACCGGATCGGTCCCGTTGGCGGATACATGTACACACACTATTGACAGGGGTTAAATAGTGACCGGATCGGTCCCGTTGGCGGATACATGTACACACACTATTGACAGGGGTTAAATAGTGACCGGATCGGTCCCGTTGGCGGATACATGTACACACACTATTGACAGGGGTTAAATAGTGACCGGATCGGTCCCGTTGGCGGATACATGTACACACACTATTGACAAAAAAGCTTCCTCTCTTTTCTTACCCTTTTCCTTCATCCCCTCTTCTTTTTTTCTCCAAAATTTGAGCTGCGGATACATGTAAACCCAAATTGGGCGGCTCCATTTAACCCCTGATGGTGAGCTTCTAAATGGTGCGCAACAAGATTGATAACTCTATTGTCACTAGTCCTTATTTAAACTTGTTCAGTGTTTCGGAAATAATTCTATGCATATATCACTTGCATTCTGGAAATTTTTGAGAAAGAACCTAAATTTCCTCGAGTGAGGGAGTATATTGGAGCGTTAGAATTCAACTTTTCACTTTCTCAACTTAATCTCTACTCTAAGAGCGCTCTTTTTTGGAATATTTTCCACAATCAACTCTGAGCCCCTTGAGGAAGACAATTTAATCTTCAGTATGCACACACAATCAATCCTTCTGACAATGATGATGAAGACGAGTTATTGAATTTTTTAGAATTTTTTTCCAGCAGTTTGGGTTAATATTGTTTTATTTGGTCTAATTTTCTCGTTTCTTGAGCTTTTGTTTTCTAAACTCTCACACTCTATCTTTCTCTCTCCATATATCTTCATGTTTCTCTTTTTCTCTAAAAAGTTGAGAAAAAGCAAGTAAAGTTGTCAACAGACAAGTAGATAGTCATGAAGACGATAGTCATGACGATAGTCATGAAGACACAAAAGCCTTGAGAAGCAGTATAAAAAAAAAAACAAAAGAGGATTATCTGACTAGAGGCCAAAGATGAGCGATGATGTGCACTTTCTTCCTGACTTCAAATCATCTCCAACATGTTCCCTCTGTAAACAAGTGAAATACTGTAATGCAGAGGCTATGCAACTATTCTCAAATGTTTTTGTAAATGTATAAAGACAAAGAAGCGGTTACAGAATATGTTCTCCCAAGTTGTATTGCAGAAAATTAAGTTGTTTCAGGGGAGAGAAGAGAGAAAGAGAAAAGAGAGTTTGAGAGAGGAAAGAAATCAAATAGAAGAGTTACAAGGGCTATGAGCGTACTTTTGATTACTATCCTCTCTTCGACACAGTCTCCTAACTGTTTGGCGCACTATATATCTTCGCTCCCTCTCACTCTCTCTCTCTCTCTTTCCTTCCTTCTATTTCCTCTCTTTCTCTCTCTCTCTTTCTGTCTCTCTTTCCTTCCTTCTATTTCCTCTCTTTCTCTCTCTCTCTTTCTGTCTCTCTTTCCTTCCTTCTATTTCCTCTCTTTCTCTCTCTCTCTTTCCTTCCTTCTATTTCCTCTCTTTCTCTCTCTCTCTCTTTCTGTCTCTCTTACCTTCCTCTTAGTTCAGCACTCGTAAAACCGTAGTAAATTATTTCTCTGCCGGGTCGCTCGCTTCTCCTCTCATGTTTACTGCAGGGAGCTTATGAATTCCACAATCAAAGTAGTTCTTATCAAAGAGTCAAAGTAGATCTAGACAAGTAGACAAGTCAAAGTAGATCTAGACAAGTAGACAAGTCAAAGTAGATCTAGACAAGTAGACAAGTCAAAGTAGATCTAGACAAGTAGACAAGTCAAAGTAGATCTAGACAAGTAGACAAGTCAAAGTAGATCTAGACAAGTAGACAAGTCAAAGTAGATCTAGACAAGTAGACAAGTCAAAGTAGATCTAGACAAGTAGACAAGTCAAAGTAGATCTAGACAAGTAGACAAGTCAAAGTAGATCTAGACAAGTAGACAAGTCAAAGTAGACAAGTCAAAGTAGATCTAGACAAGTAGACAAGTCAAAGTAGATCTAATCTAAACCCTACGAAGTTCATCCAAGAACTGCAAATATTTAAGTAAAAAATCTACACAAAATAAAGAAGAATGGTAATCAGCTGAGTCGTAAAGAGTAGTTTTTGTTGGTTTAGTTGGGAATTGGAAGAAGAGAAGGGGGGTTTGGTTGGAAGAGCCATTAGAACAAACAATTTGGGGAGTGAGCCAATCACAGAGAACTATTTTGAATATAATCCACAAAAGCGACAGAAACAAGCGAAGTTTATTTGAACAGCAAAACAAAAACAAGCATTCCTTCACATTTTCTATTCAGATTAATTTTTTGAATGCGTTTTGGAAAATTTTGAAAGCAAATAACGGTTTTCTTTGAAATTTGAGTCGCTGAAACCACCTGAGGCCGTATGCATGGAGCAATCCAAAAGGATTATGAGCTTGGATTAGCAGTTATCCAAATACATTTCACTAATCCGGTATGCATGGAAGCTATAATACTGTTGGATTAGAGATAATCCGACAAAATTTTTTAAAAACTTTTTTGGATTTTGTAATCCTTGGATTTGAATAATCCAGATTGTTATAATCTGTTTTCCATGCATACGGCCTTCGATTTCTAGCACACGACTGAAAGAACTTCTTCCTCATTCTCAAAATTCAATTTCCCGTGGTGTAAAGACTTGTAAAGCCTTTGACAGTGAGCTTGTCTTATTTTTCGTTTTCCAAAGCAATAATGTGAAAACTGAATCTGCGCCGACCATTTATGATGAATGTAGAAAACCAACTCGATTGGTTATGAACAGGGGTTAAATAGTGACCGGATCGGTCCCGTCGGCGGATACATGTAAACCCAAATTGGGCGGCTCCATTTAACCCCTGGTTATGAAAAATTAACTAGAAATAAGAATGATTATTATTAGTTTCCTTGCGCGATTTCCGGATGTGCGTTCTTCTCGGGATAGGTTACAAACCCAACCTGGACAAAACAACACAATTTTCTTTAGATAATATTTGGAGGGCTTTTTTTGAAGGGAATGAAGATGGTCATACATAACAGGCTGTTTTTACCTATTTTTTTTTTTTTCAGCAAACCGCAGTCTTTGAAGAGAAAAAAAACTGCTTTTGAAAATAGAGAAAGCCATTCAAACTTGGAATACGCATCACTAGTTTTTTTGGCTACGCATAAATTTCACTTACAGTGCAGGCAGGGGTTAAATAGTCATGTAAGATCTTCTGTCGGCAGGCCTCTGTTTTCCAAATCATAAGGGGGGACCCTTATGTGAAAAAAATTTACGCCTTCGGCAGGCCTCTGTGTTTACAAATCATAATAGGGGGACCCTTATGTGAAAAAAAATGTTCGCCTTCGGCGGGCCTCTGTCCCTTTTTCTTTCACACTAAAAAACCCCTGAGTGCAGGTGGTAGAAACGACCCAGAAGGTATCCGGTTGCAGAACTCGATGCTGCCGCCTTCGCAGAGATGCCGTGACCAGACGAACAAGTCGCCGACGGGGCCCTTCCAGAGGGAGAAGCTACTTGCCTTCCTCGAAGAGTCTGCCAAGACGGAAGCCGACTGGGAGGAATCTGTTCCCTTCGTCAAGGGGCTCAAAAGAGGTGCTTTTGCTTTTAAAAATAGGGAAAGCGTGTGGTTTAGCCTCTTTAGGTTTAGCCTAACTTAAATAGAGCTTTTATCGACATGAGAGGGCCTGAAACATGAAGGTTAAATTCCAATGTAGAGGAAATAAAAAATAATAATTTGGTAAAACTGAATGGGGCGGGAGCATTTAAGAAGCTTCCGTCAGGATGTTTCTAGAACTTGCATTACGGGTAAAATATATGCGCATTCCTATCTCAAAAACGGCTATCAAATCGCATTTTCTGTCGGTTTTTTGGCCACTACTTCTCATTTAACAAGCGTGCCCTCTCTCTGGAGTCTACCGTTATCACAATAACTCTTTCTACCGTTATCACAATAACTCTTTCAAACTATACGCTCATTTTGTGGGTCGTAAAAAACTGCTGAAATTTTTTGTATGTGTATTTCAAAGTTATTACTTGTTTTAAATTTTAAATAAGTTTTTTATTTGTGTTTTTTATATATCAAATGTTGGCAATAATACGCAGGAAGAAATTGTTTGCAGGGAAGGTGTTCACGGATGAAGAAGGGGAGAACATGGAAGGTAGCGGAGGAATGGAGATGCCCATCGAGCTGGACCTGGACGAGGAGGAGGACGACGAATTGGAAGAGGCTCTCAATGGTTACTTGCTCGAACTATCGATTCAAGAATTGTACAATTAGCATGGCTCACCAAAAACTTCATCTACATGTTAAAAATTTATTTTTAAAAAACTTAAGAGCGGGCATGGTATAGAAAAAAGAGAAGCGAGTTAGAGATTGAGGTCATGGAAAGGAGAGCCATCGGGCAGTGTAACCAATCAAGACTCACATCTTGTTGTGAAGTCCCCCTCCCCCACCCCGCCAGGGTGTTTCTTAGCAACCGCAAAACTTTTTTCAAGCGCATAGATTTTTAAAATTTTAGAGTTTATTCAATTTTCCAATAATTTAGACTTTTCCTACGAAAAATCCGAGAAAAAATTTTTCCAAGCGCATATATTACAATGTTTTACTAGGTTTTTGAAAAGTGCGTAGGATTTTTTAAACAGCAGTCTGGGTCAGTGAAACACCCTGCCTCCCGCTGGCGCAGCGGTAGTTTTTATTTTTTTAAATTCAATTTTTCAATAGCGCAGTCGACATTCATAGGCAAGTCTAGCAATGATGAAGAGAAGCGGCTTTTTTTTCACGTAGAGCACTTCTGAAAACGTTGAACGCGTAAGGCGGTTGAGAATAACCGCAGGGGTAGAAAGAAGAGACGCGGTTGAGAATAACCGCAGGGGTAGAAAGAAGAGACGCGGTTGAGAATAACCGCAGGGGTAGAAAGAAGAGACGCGGTTGAGAATAACCGCAGGGGTAGAAAGAAGAGACGCGGTTGAGAATAACCGCAGGGGTAGAAAGAAGAGACGCGGTTGAGAATAACCGCAGGGGTAGAAAGAAGAGACGCGGTTGAGAATAACCGCAGGGGTAGAAAGAAGAGACGCGGTTGAGAATAACCGCAGGGGTAGAAAGAAGAGACGCGGTTGAGAATAACCGCAGGGGTAGAAAGAAGAGACGCGGTTGAGAATAACCGCAGGGGTAGAAAGAAGAGACGCGGTTGAGAATAACCGCAGGGGTAGAAAGAAGAGACGCGGTTGAGAATAACCGCAGGGGTAGAAAGAAGAGACGCGGTTGAGAATAACCGCAGGGGTAGAAAGAAGAGACGCGGTTGAGAATAACCGCAGGGGTAGGAAGAAGAGACGCGGTTGAGAATAACCGCAGGGGTAGAAAGAAGAGACGCGGTTGAGAATAACCGCAGGGGTAGAAAGAAGAGACGCGGTTGAGAATAACCGCAGGGGTAGAAAGAAGAGACGCGGTTGAGAATAACCGCAGGGGTAGAAAGAAGAGACGCGGTTGAGAATAACCGCAGGGGTAGAAAGAAGAGACGCGGTTGAGAATAACCGCAGGGGTAGAAAGAAGAGACGCGGTTGAGAATAACCGCAGGGGTAGAAAGAAGAGACGCGGTTGAGAATAACCGCAGGGGTAGAAAGAAGAGACGCGGTTGAGAATAACCGCAGGGGTAGAAAGAAGAGACGCGGTTGAGAATAACCGCAGGGGTAGAAAGAAGAGACGCGGTTGAGAATAACCGCAGGGGTAGAAAGAAGAGACGCGGTTGAGAATAACCGCAGGGGTAGAAAGAAAAGACGCCTTAACTAGCAAAGATATAGGACCACGCTTCCCAGAGTCTTCAGAAAAACTCTCGTCCTTTTTTAAGCCTCTTCTTCCGGTTTCGAAAATGAATTTGAGAAGAAAAAAAATTGGTGATCAGTGCGAAAAATTCTGTTTTTGTACCAGTCACGTTATGTTTTCAGGAGCTCCCGAAAAAGACTTGGTCGATCTGGCTGGCATCCTTGGTTGGTTCTTTTTTCCTTCAAGGATTTGATAACAATATCATGATGGTTGACTTGAATCTTAACTGATATTCTGAATGTCTTCATACTCATGGGTTAATCAGAAACAAAACCCTGAATTGATTAGAGCTATTTAGCCTGCATGCTGAAGAACTCTTGCTCATCAAAAAACCACCGAGTTTTTATATTAGAAATAATTTTGAGCCACCTGCTGCGAAAAAAATCAGATTTTTGATAAATTAGGTGGGACTAGAATGATAAAAGGTGAGCGAATTATTAGAAAAAGGGGATGATTCGTGAAATTAAGAATATTCAAAACAAAAAAGAAAGGGCGATTGAGACAAGAATGAGAGATGCGAGAAAATGAGAGAAAAGGTTACCTTTTAATTTTTGAAAAAATTGTTACCTTTTGATGATCTAAGAAACCCAATTCGTTCCAAATTTTTTCCAAGATGTTTTGATTGAGGTATGCACAATCTGCTCAACCAACCGCAGTATTACAATGCGCTGAAAGGGAAGAAACAGGATGACTCTACGGGAGTGACTTTCGATGGAGTCATCAGGTTTAGTCACTAGCTACATTATTAGTCGCCGGGTCAATTCGTTCAGTTTGCATACAAGTTCAACAAGAACAGTGTAGCAATCAGGGTGTTTCTCTGACCCACACCGCGGGTAGAAAAATCTATGCGCTCTCCAAAAACCTCGAAAAACATAGAAATATATACACTTGGAAAAATTTTTTCTCGGATTTTTCGTAGAGAAAGTCCAAATCATTGGAAGAATTGAAAGTTAAACTCTGAAATTTTAAAAATCTATGCGCTCGAAAAAAGTTGTGCGGGTGCTAAGAAACACCCTGGTAGTAATCTAAGAAACACAAATGTTAGATGAAAAAACTGCCCACATAATATTCGATAGTCATTTGTTGTTGCTTTCATCAAAAGCTGCGCGTAAGAGTTTTGTTATGATAATATCATTGACTTTTATTTCTTGAGATTGTGGAATGTTGAAATGTTGCAGAGCTCCTTTGCCGAAGATCATCCCGGATGAGCCGGAGAATGAAACAAATGTGGAAGAATGCATACAGTCGGAACATTTTAACAATTTTGGTGGTACAGTATATGCCAATAGATCAGAAATTTACAAATCATGTTATGAATTATCTTCATGAATAAATATATATTTTAAGAGTATTGAATTGGGGTAATTGGGTTTGGTCGTGTCACGAATCCCTACGAGATAGGAGATAGAGAGGGTATAAGGGGGTTGGAAGTCACCCTATATCCCGAATCGCAGCTACAATTTTAAATTTTCTTTATTTACTGTTGATAAATTCAAAGTATTTTTTTTTTACAAATCTTGAATGATATGTTTGTTGAAGGGAACTGGAAGAGGACAGTCCTTCTATGATTGAAGTGAATATCAACAACATGAAGAGGCTCTCCAAAGAGAGGATTCGACATCTCATCAAAGCAGCTTGTATCTTTACCCTCTTTCCCCTTATTTGTATCGTCCCCTCTTTCCCCTACTTGTATCGTCCCCTCTTTCCCCTACTTGTATCGTCCCCTCTTTCCCCTACTTGTATCGTCCCCTCTTTCCCCTACTTGTATCTTTCCCCTCTTTCCCCTACTTGTGTCGTCCCCTCTTTCCCCTACTTGTATCGTCCTTTTTTTCCCCTACTTGTATCTTTACCCTCTTTCCCCTATTTGTATCGTCCCCTCTTTCCCCTACTTGTATCGTCCCTTTTTTCGCCTACTTGTATCTTTACCCTCTTTCCCCTACTTGTATCGTCCCCTCTTTCCCCTACTTGTATCTTCCCCTCTTCCCCTACTTGTATCTTTCCCCTACTTGTACCGTCCCCTCTTTCCCCTACTTGTATCGTCCCCTCTTTCCCCTACTTTTATCGTCCCCTCTTTCCCCTACTTGTATCTTTCCGCTCTTTCCCCTACTTGTATCGTCCCTTTTTCCCCTACTTGTATCTTTACCCTCTTTCCCCTACTTGTATCGTCCCCTCTTTCCCCTACTTTTATCGTCCCCTCTTTCCCCTACTTGTATCGTCCCCTCTTTCTCCTACTTGTATCGTCCCTTTTTTCCCCTACTTGTATCTTTACCCTCTTTCCCCTACTTGTATCGTCCCCTCTTTCCCCTACTTGTATCTTCCCCTCTTTCCCCTACTTGTATCTTTCCCCTCTTTCCCCTACTTGTACCGTCCCCTCTTTCCCCTACTTGTATCGTCCCCTCTTTCCCCTACTTTTATCGTCCCCTCTTTCCCCTACTTGTATCTTTCCGCTCTTTCCCCTACTTGTATCTTTCCCCTACTTGTATCTTTCCCCTCTTTCCCCTACTTGTATCGTCCCCTCTTTCCCCTACTTTTATCGTCCCCTCTTTCCCCTACTTGTATCTTTCCGCTCTTTCCCCTACTTGTATCTTTCCCCTCTTTCCCCTACTTGTATCGTCCCCTCTTTCCCCTACTTGTATCGTCCCCTCTTTCCCCTACTTGTATCGTCCCCTCTTTCCCCTACTTTTATCGTCCCCTCTTTCCCCTACTTGTACCGTCCCCTCTTTCCCCTACTTGTATCGTCCCCTCTTTCCCCTACTTTTATCGTCCCCTCTTTCCCCTACTTGTATCTTTCCGCTCTTTCCCCTACTTGTATCTTTCCCCTCTTTCCCCTACTTGTATCGTCCCCTCTTTCCCCTACTTGTATCGTCCCCTCTTTTCCCTACTTGTATCTTTCCCCTCTTTCCCCTACTTGTGTCGTCCCCTCTTTCCCCTACTTGTATCTTTCCCCTCTTTCCACTACTTGTATCTTTCCCCTCTTTCCCCTACTTGTATCGTCCCCTCTTTCCCCTACTTGTATCGTCCCCTCTTTCCCCTACTTGTATCTTTACCCTCTTTCCCCTACTTGTATCGTCCCCTCTTTCCCCTACTTGTATCTTTCCCCTCTTTCCCCTACTTGTACCGTCCCCTCTTTCCACTACTTGTATCGTCCCCTCTTTCCCCTACTTTATCTTCCCCTCTTTCCCCTACTTGTATCGTCCCCTCTTTCCCCTACTTGTATCTTTCCGCTCTTTCCCCTACTTGTATCTTTCCCCTCTTTCGCCTACTTGTATCTTTCCCCTCTTTCCCCTACTTGTATCTTCCCCCTCTTTTCCCTACTTGTCTCTTTCCCCTACTTGTATCTTTCCCCTCTTTCCCCTACTTGTATCTTTCCCCTCTTTCCCCTACTTGTATCGTCCCCTCTTTCCCCTACTTGTATCTTTCCGCTCTTTCCCCTACTTGTATCTTTCCCCTCTTTCGCCTACTTGTATCTTTCCCCTCTTTCCCCTACTTGTCTCTTTCCCCTACTTGTATCTTTCCCCTCTTTCCACTACTTGTATTTTTCATCTACTTGTATCGTCCCCTCTTTCCCCTACTTGTATCGTCCCCTCTTTCCCCTACTTGTATCTTTACCCTCTTTCCCCTACTTGTATCGTCCCCTCTTTCCCCTACTTGTATCTTTCCCCTACTTGTACCGTCCCCTCTTTCCACTACTTGTATCGTCCCCTCTTTCCCCTACTTTATCTTCCCCTCTTTCCCCTACTTGTATCGTCCCCTCTTTCCCCTACTTGTATCTTTCCGCTCTTTCCCCTACTTGTATCTTTCCCCTCTTTCCACTACTTGTATCTTTCCCCTCTTTCCCCTACTTGTATCGTCCCCTCTTTCCCCTACTTGTATCGTCCCCTCTTTCCCCTACTTGTATCTTTACCCTCTTTCCCCTACTTGTATCGTCCCCTCTTTCCCCTACTTGTATCTTTCCCCTCTTTCCCCTACTTGTACCGTCCCCTCTTTCCACTACTTGTATCGTCCCCTCTTTCCCCTACTTTATCTTCCCCTCTTTCCCCTACTTGTATCGTCCCCTCTTTCCCCTACTTGTATCTTTCCGCTCTTTCCCCTACTTGTATCTTTCCCCTCTTTCGCCTACTTGTATCTTTCCCCTCTTTCCCCTACTTGTATCTTCCCCCTCTTTTCCCTACTTGTCTCTTTCCCCTACTTGTATCTTTCCCCTCTTTCCCCTACTTGTATCTTTCCCCTCTTTCCCCTACTTGTATCGTCCCCTCTTTCCCCTACTTGTATCTTTCCGCTCTTTCCCCTACTTGTATCTTTCCCCTCTTTCGCCTACTTGTATCTTTCCCCTCTTTCCCCTACTTGTCTCTTTCCCCTCTTTCCCCTACTTGTATCTTTCCCCTCTTTCCACTACTTGTATTTTTCATCTACTTGTATCGTCCCCTCTTTCCCCTACTTGTATCGTCCCCTCTTTCCCCTACTTGTATCTTTACCCTCTTTCCCCTACTTGTATCGTCCCCTCTTTCCCCTACTTGTATCTTTCCCCTACTTGTACCGTCCCCTCTTTCCACTACTTGTATCGTCCCCTCTTTCCCCTACTTTATCTTCCCCTCTTTCCCCTACTTGTATCGTCCCCTCTTTCCCCTACTTGTATCTTTCCGCTCTTTCCCCTACTTGTATCTTTCCCCTCTTTCGCCTACTTGTATCTTTCCCCTCTTTTCCCTACTTGTCTCTTTCCCCTACTTGTATCTTTCCCCTCTTTCCCCTACTTGTATCTTTCCCCTACTTTTATCGTCCCCTCTTTCCCCTCTTTCCCCTACTTTTATCGTCCCCTCTTTCCCCTACTTGTATCGTCCCCTCTTTCCCCTACTTGTATCTTTCCCCTCTTTCGCCTACTTGTATCTTTCCCCTACTTGTATCTTCCCCCTCTTTTCCCTACTTGTATCTTTCCCCTCTTTCCCCTACTTGTATCTTATTCCTCTTTCCCCTACTTGTATCTTTCCCCTCTTTCCCCTACTTGTATCTTTCCCCTCTTTCCCCTACTTTTATCGTCCCCTCTTTCCCCTCTTTCCCCTACTTTTATCGTCCCCTCTTTCCCCTACTTGTATCGTCCCCTCTTTCCCCTACTGGTATCTTTCCCCTCTTTCGCCTACTTGTATCTTTCCCCTACTTGTATCTTCCCCCTCTTTTCCCTACTTGTCTCTTTCCCCTACTTGTATCTTTCCCCTCTTTCCCCTACTTTTATCGTCCCCTCTTTCCCCTACTTTTATCGTCCCCTCTTTCCCCTACTTGTATCGTCCCCTCTTTCCCCTACTGGTATCTTTCCCCTCTTTCGCCTACTTGTATCTTTCCCCTACTTGTATCTTCCCCCTCTTTTCCCTACTTGTCTCTTTCCCCTACTTGTATCTTTCCCCTCTTTCCCCTACTTGTATCTTTCCCCTCTTTCCCCTACTTTTATCGTACCCTCTTTCCCCTACTTGTATCTTTCCCCTCTTTCCCCTACTTGTATCTTTCCCCTCTTTCCCCTACTTTTATCGTCCCCTCTTTCCCCTACTTGTATCGTCCCCTCTTTCCCCTACTTGTATCTTTCGCCTACTTGTATCTTTCCCCTCTTTCCCCTACTTGTATCTTCCCCCTCTTTTCCCTACTTGTCTCTTTCCCCTACTTGTATCTTTCCCCTACTTGTATCTTTCCCCTCTTTCCCCTACTTTTATCGTCCCCTCTTTCCCCTACTTGTATCGTCCCCTCTTTCCCCTACTTGTATCTTTCCCCTCTTTCGCCTACTTGTATCTTTCCCCTCTTTCCCCTACTTGTATCTTCCCCCTCTTTTCCCTACTTGTCTCTTTCCCATACTTGTATCTTTCCCCTCTTTCCCCTACTTGTATCTTTCCCCTCTTTCCCTTACTTTTATCGTCCCCTCTTTCCCCTACTTGTATCTTTCCCCTCTTTCCCCTACTTGTATCGTCCCCTCTTTCCCCTACTTGTATCTTTCCCCTCTTTCCCCTACTTGTATCGTCCCCTCTTTCCCCTACTTGTATCTTTTCCCTCTTGCCCCTACTTGCTACTTTCTTTCTCTTCTCTCTTGAACAAATATGTGTCTTTCAGTTTCAAAAAATGTTTGAAGAGAAGAGCAAATGCAAATAATAAGTGTTTTCAAACTCTGAAGCATTTGAGAATAAAAATGAGAACTTGGAATTGAATGGAAAAAGGAATAGTTCAGGCAATTCAAAACACATCCAGAAGCTCAGCATGGCTAACACTTCCATCTCAGATTCAGAAGCCAGGGTTATTAATTCTTATTTCTAGTTATTCAATATATGAGGTCATTTATTCTCCAGATCTGTTTTCGATTCTTCTGTCAATTTATAAATGCACCCAAAAAATCAACCTCAATATTTCCGAATAGAACTTTAATTTACAAAAGTGTTTTGACTCTATAATGAAGGACTGGTCTGTGTGCAGGGCATCGTGGAATTGTTGGAAACGTCGCCCTCACTCAAAGTCCTCAACATCGAGTCCAACTTCGTCACTCCCGAACTTCTCGCAAAACTGCTCCGGGCAACGCTCAAGACTCAATCTCTGGTGGAATTTCATGCAGAGAATCAGGTGAGAATATTGATTAAAATGCGATTCATGTTTGATAGACTCGATGGTGTTTATCGCCACCCGTGAAGTAATAGAGGAAGATGAAGATAAGAGAACTGCGAGAGATATGAGAGAGGCTGGTGAAAGTAGAGAACGTCACAGAAAATCAATAGTAATATAAAGCCTAATGAAAATTTAACTTGATTGGGTTTTGAAAATGGATTTGATCAGCTATTTAAGAAAAGATGAAGATGTTGAGTAGATAATTACGTGTCCTTTTACGTATATTGATTGAATGAATGACTGTTGAAGAGAGCGTCGGTTCTTGGCAATCAAATAGAAATGGACATGATGTTGACGGTGGAAGACAATGATTCCCTTCTCAGGTTATCATTTCATGTCCAGGGTGTTTCTTACCACCCACATACTTTTTCTTGAGCGCATAGATTTCTAGAATTTAAAAGAGTTTGAAATTGTTTTCTTTTTTTCATCGGTAAAAATCGAAAATTTCTTCTTTCGATTGCATAGATTTGAATGTTTTTCGGACTTTTTGAAGAGCGCATAAAATTTTTGCACCCGCAGTGCGAATGAAAAAACACCTCATGTCATGAGAGGAACAATTCGCTAAAAAATTAAATTTATCATCTTTTGTAAGTTTGTTATGTGAATTTTATACATATTTTCCTCGAACAAGTTAACCGTTCTGATTCCGGTGTGAGACTCTAAGAAATACTATAATACAAGTAGAAACAGATTCAAAATATAATTCAGTGAAGTAAAAGTTTTGGGGTTCAAAACAAAATGGAAAGTGGAGAGAGATTGTGTAGAAGGAAGAAGACGAAAAGACAAAAAAGCGAGAAAAAGAAAGATTGAAAGTAAGAAAAGGTCATGTCACGAAAAAGCCAAGGAAGAGCAATACAGATTGACTGCCTAAGAAGCGATAAGATCAAAAAGACTAATCAGAAGGAAACGGCATACTGTAGAGAAAGACGAAGAGCTTGCCGAGATGAATAGAGAATGGCTTCGAACAGAGCACACAAATCACTCATTTTTTTGGATAGCGCATAGATGTGCGCATAAATTTAACCCGCGGTGTGAGTTAGAAAATTGACCTGATTATAGAGTGGGCGTCGCCTTCCAATCAATGGAGGCACGTCACAGAGTCAGCGAAGCTCTGGAGAGAAACTACGAGAGACGTCCGTTCATTCATTCGTTATTCATTCTTTAAATGATTATTAAAATTATAACACATTACTGTCCTACAGTAATAATAATAATATTCCTCGCGCTTGTTCTCGCCTCGCAGCAGGGTACGCGCTCCCCTGAGATGCAGAACAGACTAATCCTGGTAGAATCAGTGGCTGCCTGCTAGATCACTGCTAGTGTGATTAGCAGCAGTGGGGAGAGTCAGATTCGTGCATGAGCACTACCAACATTTCTTGTGCTACAACGATGTCCGCCTACTCGCGGTGCAGCACGTCAGTCTCAGGACTGCAAAGGACATCACCAATCTTCTCCGGAAGCAGACCAGCTCCGAAGACACGAAGACACGCTCCCTCCGGAGCACACGATTCTTCCGTTTTTTGCAATGTGAGGCAGACTGACCCGGCCAGTCTGTCTCAATCTCTACTTCTACAAGCCGGAGACATCGAACGCAACCCAGGACCTCCCACCACCTGGCTCTGCTCTACTTGCCGAAAGACAGCGAACACGAACTGCATCCAGTGCTCTCTCTGCTCCGAATGGACACACATCAAAGCGAAGTGCAGCGGTATTCCATCGCTCAAGGACTACGTCCCTGCAACCTACCGATGCCCTCCATGTCAGACCCGCCAAGACACACCCTCGCCATCTGCAGACGCAGCTCTCGCTCCAATCGCTCGAAACAGACGCAAAGGCAACAAGAACCTGAGACTGCTACAATACAATTGTAATGGGATAAATGGCAAGACAACAGAGATCCTCGACCTCCTAACTCGCCTGAAGATCGACATATTCCTAATACAAGAAACGAAGCTGACGGATCGCGCCAAAACTCCTTCATTCCCCGGATACTCCATTGCTAGAAAAGACCGCGGAACCGACACAGGTGGCGGCCTACTCACAGGCATCACCCATTCTTTAATCTACTCCGTCGTCCCGTCTACCACAGATCCTCACCTGGAATCACTGACTGTTCGCATCTCGGACAACGGCCTCTCTCTGGACATCACTAATGTCTACATTCCTCCGATGACCTCCTGCAACACAGGCTACCAACCGGATCTATCCCCCCTTCTACGCAACCGCGAGAATTCCATCATACTAGGCGACCTTAACGCCCACGACTCCAGCTGGTACTCTCACTCGACAGACAACAGAGGAAACGTCATCTCCAGTGCTATTGACGACTCGGAACACGCCACTCTCAACCGCGACATGCCCACACGAGTTCCCTCAAACGGTCGCCCTTCCTCGCCAGACATTCCCATCTGCTCTCAGGATCTCCTTCAAAAAGCGTCATGGAAAACTATCACTGAAGGCAGCTCCGATCATCTTCCGATAATCATCGAACTAGAAGGCAGCAATTTCAACCACACTCACAGAGACGCAACCTTCACAAATTACCGGAAAGCGGACTGGGAAGCGTTCCAGCAACACGTCGAAGAAAGCCTGTCCAAAAATCCTCTTCCCAATCTACCAGCCGTTCAAGCAGAACCTCTCTTCCGAAGAATACTTGTATCAGCTGCAGCAAAAACAATCCCACGCGGCCGGATCAAGAAGAGAGAAGTCGCCCTAACGACAGAGATACGAGAATGGATGCATCATCGCGACACACTCAGAGAATCGAATCCGACAAGCGACCTTTTGAACGATCTCAACACGAACATAAGGAGAGCTACCGACAAAAACAAACGGGATATCTGGCGCGCACTGATGGAGTCCTTCGATCCAAAGAAAGATGTCAACAAGCTCTGGAAGACCATCAAAATCCTCAACAACAAAGGAAGACCACCGCCGAACTGCGCCATATCCTTCAGAAATGAGACGATCACGACCGCCTCCGATATCGCGAACCGCTTCAACAAAGCCTACACTTGTCCAGTCCAGTATATAACTTCAAAGGAAAACAGGAAGACTATGAGGAAAATACACCGCCTGTCCGCAGATGACTTCGAGGACTTCACTACCACAGACGTAGCAGCCGCCATCAGATCCACGAAGAAGTCCACCGCGCTTGGTCCAGATGGCATCGCTCCTATAATTCTCCATCATTTAGGTCCGAAAGGAATCAGCGCCCTGACTTCCCTGGTCAACAGCTCCCTACGCACAGGCAGGATCCCCATGATATGGAAATCGTCGATCATACTACCCTTCCTGAAAGCAGGCAAACCAGCATCCGAAGGCTCCAGCTACCGTCCGATATCTCTACTCTCGCCCGTCGCCAAAGTGATTGAACGGCTATTACTCGACTCCCTACAGAGGCACATTCCCCCGGCAGACCACCAACATGGCTTCACGGCAAGACGCTCTACAACCTCGGCCCTCGTAACTCTCTCGAAGAGCATCGCAGACGGTTTTAACCAGAAACGTCCCGCTAGTCGAACGGTCCTCATGGCAATTGATATGTCCAAGGCATTCGAAAGTATCGACATCGTCAAGCTCATCGACCTCATTGAGACAACAACCGCGCCGAACTACATTAAAAAATGGCTCGCCTCTTACCTTAGAGGAAGAACAGGACGCACAAGCTTCCGCGACTCGGTATCAAGTTCCAGACTCTTCAGAAACGGAGTCCCACAAGGCAGCGCCCTCTCGCCCACGCTTTTCAACCTTTACCTCCGCGATCTTCCCACAGACGATGCCCACACGAACGTCATCTCGTATGCTGATGACATCACGATCTGGGCGTCAGATCCCGACATCAACGTCGCCTCCGAAAATCTACGCAGGGCCATCACGAAAATTGAAACCTTCCTCAAAGAACGGTCACTCATCATTTCCCCGACCAAGAGCCAGCTCATGCTTTTTACCCCGTTCAGTCGTGAATTCAAGTCTACTCTGGACATATCAATCTGCGGATCACCCGTCCCCACCGTCAACCAGGCCAAGCTACTCGGCGTCACGTACGACTCGATGTTCACATTCAGCCATCATGCCAAAGACATCGCGAGACGGATGTCGCAGCGCAATAACGTACTGAAAGCCTTAGCCGGAAGCACCTGGGGCAACCAAAAAGAAACCCTCCGCCTCACGTTCAAAGCCATCTCGCAAGCGATCTGCAACTACGCCGCACCCGCCTGGTCCACCTTCCTCTCGGACTCCGCTCACGCCAAAATCCAACGTTCTCAGAACTCCGGACTCCGCGTCGTGACAGGGAATCATCAAATGGCCGACACTGACCATATTCATCGCGAATCAAAGGTCATGCGCACCAAATCCCATCTGAACATGCTCGCCGCGCAGTACCTCGCGAGATCGTTGGACCCAGAACACATCCACCACGGCCTCCTCGACTGCCCGGCGCCCCCTCGTGCAATGAAGAACAACCTCGTGTTGAGCTGCAAGAAGACTGTCGAAGCCGCGAAACAGATGTCAAAGGATCCGAACAATGGGAAATCAGTCGCAAACACCGTACACTCGATGATGGTCTCGAACGAACTCCAATCGTTGAAGGGTGCCGTCATCCTGGGAGGCAGACCTCCGCCCCTTATCCAGGAAGAAGAGAAGGAGTTACCCCGCAAGACTAGATGCACGCTCAGCCAGCTCCGCTCGGGATTCAACAGATTCATCAACAACTACCTCCACCGCATTGACGAATCCATCCCCGACGTGTGTCCCGATTGCTCTTCCGGACCTCACGACGTTGCGCATCTCTTCAACTGCCCATGCCACCCGACCGCGCTGTCTCCAATCGACCTCTGGACCAAGCCGCTGGATGTCGCAGCGTTCTTGAAGATATAAGAAAAAAAAAGAAAAAAAAGAAGAAGAACAAGAAACGAAGTACACAGACGTTCTTCGAAGCCGGCTACATCCGGCAACAACAACAACAACCAACATTTCTTAACCCCCTTGGTTTGGGTGGATCTGTCCGGGGTGGGAGTCGAACTCGGGACTTTTCGCACAATAGTCTAACACACTACCATTATGGCACGACCGTACAGTTCCTTTCAACAAAAAATACGAATCTAATGGTTTTGCAGTTCGATTGAAGCGTCTGGAAGAAGCGGGAAAGATCTGAAGAAGATGTACATTGAATTCTCTCGAATACATCGAATGTTCTCTGACGAGAAGAATCTTTCGCTCGATTCTACTCAAGATTCTTAACGTTGCTAAATTAAGTATTTGATAGTTATTGGGGATGCAGAAGAGTCTCACTGAACAACTTTCTCAAGAAAGTAAGAAAACATAGATATTCAGATATTTTTCATTGGAAAATTCACTTTATTCGTATTGACTATAAAAAAGTGGGAAACAGTAAAGATTATTCATCGTGCGACATGAAAATAATAAAAAATCCAAATAGTTTTTGATACTATTTGACGAAATGAGCAGAACTTCTATCGATCTCTTTCTATAACTCGTTTTTATTGATTTTACGGACAACCCCGTATCCTCCCTATCAATGTACTAAACCTGAACGGTTTTTTCCCCAAAGAGCACACTGGAAAGGTTTTTTTATATGTTCATACATATAAGTCATTACACGCTTCGATTGTAAGCTTTCTAAGATATTTTGCTTTTGACTTCAAGTCGCATCAGAAACTTTTTGAGCTGCTAAAAATAGCATCTGGTTACTGTCGCGAAAAAAAGCTGCTTATTGTAAAATTTGGGTTACTGTAGCGTCAAGAATCCAAGCTAAGCTGTATTTGTGTGTTCCTAACTGTATGTTTTACACCTGTTGAGCTCGAAAGGTGTGATTGTTGCGATTCTCGCTATCTATCTTATGTCTCTTTCTACTTTCTTCATAGATTACTGTACGTATTCGCCTTTTCAATGAACTTTTACAAGTAAGCTCTCTTCGCATTCTACTCATAATAAGATATAGATGACAATTATGTGCCCCATTGTTCCCTTGATTCACAAATTAGGTGAATGTTCATATATGGTTGCTCATTTGGTAGCTTGCATATTAGGTTGCTCCCTGTTCTACCTTTTATTTTATACTGTTCTATCAATATATCAACATTAATACTTCATTATATGTTTAAATAATTGATATATCAAAGGCGTATCATGCGGCCTTTTGGTACGATACCCCTCTGATAATGCCAAATCCAATTTGGTACTGTACCAAATAGATTAGTGTTCCTCTTTTACTTAAGACATTTTTTTCGAGTAAGTCAGAGTTGCTTTATGACAGAGTTTTGAAATAGACCGACATCCGCGCAATTAAGGATAATATAGTTTACTAGTCACCCAATCGGTCATGATTCATGAATATGGTACGAATACTGTAATGTGATAAGATGAGCTGTATGCTTAAACCATTTATTCATCGTTTTTTCTTTATTCATACGGTGAATTCAGAAAATGTGAGATCAGAAAAATTAAGTACACGTATTGAAGTGAATTCAGACTAGGAGAGTTTCCCTGAAGAAAATCGACATAAAATTATTAGTATAATCAGAAAAACTTCAGCAAAAAAAAAAATAAATGACTGATTATAAGTAAACCTTCCTAAAGTAGAGTCTTGTTAAAAATTCTACGATGTAATGCGAACGGAAAATTCAAATTTTTAAATACAGTTTCAATGCTTAGTAATGGAGTGCCGACGACACTATGTACCGCAACCAGGGGTTAAATAGTCGGTTCAGATCTTCTGTCGGTGGGCCTATGTTTTTGTCGGCAATTATAAAGGGGTACCTAATGTGCAATTATAAAGGGGTACCTAATGTGCAATTATAAAGGGGTACCTAATGTCGGCAATTATAAAGGGGTACCTAATGTCGGCAATTATAAAGGGGTATCTAATGTGAAACACGAAAAAATTTCGCGGGCCTTTGTCTTTTTATCATAAGGGGGGACCGATATGTGAAATTTTTTGCGCTTTCTGCGGGCGTCTGCACCTTTTTCTTGCACACTAAAAACCCCTGACTGCAACACGTTTTGCCAACGACTTTTCAAACACTAGGCACAAAAAAAAGAATTTTTTCATGCAGTCTCGTTTCTAAGCCGTACGTACGGCCTCGTTAGCGTGTACTTTACCTGATGCTGAGCGGAAAAAAAGTAAAATGTCGCCGCACTAAGTGTCGTTATACGCTTATTTAGTGATGTGCACCAGACGATGAGAACAAATTACGAGTTTCATTTTGAGATGACCAGCTTCTCACGTGAGTATTCACTTCATATTTCTAGCGATTATTAATAGAAAAAGAAACGAAGATATTCTCATTAATTTGAACCGTGTTTTGGAGTAGAAAAAGACCCGTGAATCTGAAAAAGCAAAAGGACACTCGGTTAGACTTTTCAGAGGTCAAACGTGGGCAGGGTTATTGTGAAACTCTATTCCGCAGCACAAGCTATAACATCGTAGTGCAGTACTCAAAAAACTGAAGTAATAGACGTGTGAATGATCTATGTTTTAACTGGAATCTCGTCAGGCTTGAGTTGAGTAAACGATAAAGAGGCCGAACGACTTAGGTAAGAGAACATGTAAAGCAATTAGTCACATTATTACTGTTTTTAACATTAGTTCTCTTGTGAGTAGTGAGTGCACTACCATGTTTATAGTTCGTAAATGCGGCATATAATTTCACAATTGCCGGCAGAAATGGGGAAACAGCAAGACCATATCTCATGTGAAGTCATAATGAGAAGTCCTGGGAGGCGAGGATAAGGAGTACCGCAGGAATGATTCGTCTCCTAGGTCGCCCATTTCCACGAAGGACGACGGACCCGCCATACCGTTTCCGATACCGTTGATTACTATAATTATAAACTACCTATAGTACTGTAGACCAGATAAATTTTATGATACTCTATTAAATCCAACTTTTTTGAAGTTTCCCAACGATAAAAACAAGCTTTCGCGGAAATACGATGTATATACATATGTATATAGATCAATTCATTATTATACTATTTTCAACATTAGACTTGCGAATAAGTCACTACTCTCATCAATTCCGCTTCCCCACGTTTTATATATATATCTTATACTTTCTCTTCTCTTCCTCTCTCTTCCCTTGCTTTCTCTTTCCCTCTTTTTTACCTGTCTCACTCACACACGAATAAAACTATTAATCTCTTCTTCTCTGATGTGACTCTGACCCTTCCACTCTTGCTTTTTTTCTCGCTGCGACATGGTCGCTTCTTCCCTCGTGTCTCTAGACTTCTAGCCTTTTCTCGCTGAGACATGGTCGCTTCTTCCCTCGTGTCTCTAGGCTTCTAGCCTTTTCTCGCTGCGACATGGTCGCTTCTTCCCTCGTGTCTCTAGACTTCTAGCCTTTTCTCGCTGAGACATGGTCGCTTCTTCCCTCGTGTCTCTAGGCTTCTAGCCTTTTCTCGCTGCGACATGGTCGCTTCTTCCCTCCTGTCTCTCTTTACTCGCTGAGACATGGTCGCTTCTTCCCTCGTGTCTCTAGGCTTCTAGCCTTTTCTCGCTGCGACATGGTCGCTTCTTCCCTCGTGTCTCTAGACTTCTAGCCTTTTCTCGCTGAGACATGGTCGCTTCTTCCCTCGTGTCTCTAGGCTTCTAGCCTTTTCTCGCTGCGACATGGTCGCTTCTTCCCTCCTGTCTCTCTTTACTCGCTGCGACATGGTCGCTTCTTCCCTCGTGTCTCTAGGCTTCTAGCCTTTTCTCGCTGCGACATGTTCGCTTCTTCCCTCGTGTCTCTAGACTTCTAGCCTTTTCTCGCTGAGACATGGTCGCTTCTTCCCTCGTGTCTCTAGGCTTCTAGCCTTTTCTCGCTGCGACATGGTCGCTTCTTCCCTCCTGTCTCTCTTTACTCGCTGAGACATGGTCGCTTCTTCCCTCGTGTCTCTAGACTTCTAGCCTTTTCTCGCTGCGACATGGTCGCTTCTTCCCTCGTGTCTCTAGACTTCTAGCCTTTTCTCGCTGAGACATGGTCGCTTCTTCCCTCGTGTCTCTAGGCTTCTAGCCTTTTCTCGCTGCGACATGGTCGCTTCTTCCCTCGTGTCTCTAGACTTCTAGCCTTTTTCTCGCTGAGACATGGTCGCTTCTTCCCTCGTGTCTCTAGGCTTCTAGCCTTTTCTCGCTGCGACATGGTCGCTTCTTCCCTCCTGTCTCTCTTTACTCGCTGAGACATGGTCGCTTCTTCCCTCGTGTCTCTAGACTTCTAGCCTTTTCTCGCTGCGACATGGTCGCTTCTTCCCTCGTGTCTCTAGACTTCTAGCCTTTTCTCGCTGAGACATGGTCGCTTCTTCCCTCGTGTCTCTAGGCTTCTAGCCTTTTCTCGCTGCGACATGGTCGCTTCTTCCCTCCTGTCTCTCTTTACTCGCTGAGACATGGTCGCTTTTTCCCTCGTGTCTCTAGGCTTCTAGCTTTTTCTCGCTGCGACATGGTCGCTTCTTCCCTCCTGTCTCTCTTTACTCGCTGAGACATGGTCGCTTCTTCCCTCGTGTCTCTAGACTTCTAGCCTTTTCTCGCTGCGACATGGTCGCTTCTTCCCTCGTGTCTCTAGACTTCTAGCCTTTTCTCGCTGAGACATGGTCGCTTCTTCCCTCGTGTCTCTAGGCTTCTAGCATTTTCTCGCTGCGACATGGTCGCTTCTTCCCTCGTGTCTCTAGACTTCAAGCCTTCTCCCCTTAACTCATCACTCTTCCCCTTCACTCGCTGCGACATGGTCGCTTCTTCCCTCGTGTTTCTAGACTTCTAGCCTTTTCTCGCTGCGACATGGTCGCTTCTTCCCTCGTGTCTCTAGGCTTCTAGCCTTTTCTCGCTGCGACATGGTCGCTTCTTCCCTCGTGTCTCTAGACTTCAAACCTTCTCCCCTTAACTCATAACTCTTCCCCTTCACTCGCTGCGACATGGTCGCTTCTTCCCTCGTGTCTCTAGACTTCTAGCCTTTTCCCAATATTCACTGCAATACCTGAGAGAGAAAACTCGATCATTCTCATGAATTGAAGTCCAGGAATAACTACTATGAAGACATTTCGACCAACTCCCTTGTAATTCGCTCCTTACTTCTCTATAAAAACTCGATGAGGCCCATGTGATGTAAGTCACGTAATAAACAGTTAACTCCCTCATGTGAGCCCCTTTAGAACAGTGTTTTCAATCTCGCATGACTCCATGTTCGAATGACAATGAGCAGGGAAGCATGCTAGCTTAGTGACAGCTAAACTGACAGTTGTTCCTGTTGATGAGTGAACTCCTCTCGATAGAGTAGCGGACTCGGTTGTCCTTCTCCCTCCTGGCGGAGGGCAGAAACTGCTGCAGGAGGCAGACGAGTACGAGCAGGATGAGGGCGAGTGAGAGGGAAAGCACCGTGCACAGCAACACCTTCTCCTTGTTCTCTGCAAAAGGAGACCTGCACTCACAACATTGAATGAGCGGTGGAACAAGTCGTTAAGTTGATTCAGCTTCCTCTTCACTCAAATATCAAATGATAGTTTTTTTTTGGCAATCGGACTAATTGGAAGAGTTGATATTAATTCAAAAGTTGCCCCTACGTTGAGATTCCTCAACCGCACGCCTGAAAGATACGGCAAAACACCGTCTTTCTCCTTCACCCTCGTTTGCTTGTTAAATTCAAATGTTTTTTTTAATACACATACGTTTTTTATTCTGTTTCTACTCCCTTATTAACGAATCCTATACGTTTCGTCACATGCCTCCCGCGCCTCCTATTATCTGGACTGCCAGTTCACATCATGGTCCATTCATCAATGAGATGCATTCAGTTCGCTTATCCCTCTTCCTTTCATGATTCACTACATCACGATGAATGCTGTGCATCCATTCCCATCCCATTCAAAGGGCTGTTCCCAACCATTCATGGTTTATGCCCTGACCCATTCATTCGTATCATCATTCTTATGAATCATTTCTCGAAAATAAACAATCTAATTCACAAAAAATCCTCCATTTTAATTTTTTTTTAAACTCGAAATTCTTTATTACCATAGGATAACTTGTAAGGCCATCGCTTATATGGATTTATGAAATAGTAAGGAAAAGAATGGGGAATAAGACAATCAATTTTCGTTGGTGTCCACTCTTGCTGTTGACAACAGAAAGTTCGGTAAAGCTATGAGATTCGAGAGGTCGATTTCTTCAAGAAATTTGCCGAATGCTTCGATATCTTGAATCTCTTTGAAATTATCTGTAACTTTATTCTATAATGCAATTACTCTAGAAAAGAAAGAATGTGGATCATTGTATCGTTTAAATGACATCAGAGTTAATTTGGAGGTCCGGTCTGAAGCGCGGAGATTGTTTTCAGTTCTTAACTTCAACTCTTTTCTCACGTCTGAAAATCCGCTCTATCAGAAAATAAACGAAAAAATACCTATAAATCAAAAGGGATTCGTCGAATGATCAGTGAATCCAAATTGAATTCAGCGAGACGTTGGGGGTAGTTCAACCTAATCGGGTAATCATTCTTTCTTTAAAAACTTACCATTTTATTTACATTTGAAGATTTTTTACCATTTACATATAATTGCCAAGTATAAAATATACGAACGCTTGAGAAAAGTCCATATGAGTGCGATGTCATGAGCGACTCCGAGTGCGTTGCTCTCCAATGGAATCTTCTCTGGTGGAGAATCCAAATTATCAGTAGGGAATGAATTTAAGTGAAGGTCTTCCGCCACGAAAGACGCTAAAAGAAGGTTTTTGAACAAAACAAAAAGTTTCAATGACGATATTCTGGATTTTTCCACGGTCTGATGAAACAAAAATGTTTGAGAAGTCAAAAATAATTATTGAAAGAACATTTCTTTTCCGAAATAAAGATAATTCGAAGAGTACTTGGAGTTTGAAAACCCTTTAAAGTTACCAGCGGTAAAAATCACCAATTTTACGCATTGAAGAAAAAAAACTTGTGTGGGAAAACACTGTACGTCGATTACTGGGAAATAATGAAGGAGGAACCGTCATTGTGTGGATTGAGACTCTCCCTGCTCACGACTAAACTTTTAGAGGGCTGCAGTTGAACATGGAAATTCGGTGGAGTTGAGAACGAAGCTTCGTCTCCTTGATGACCGCTATGATCAACTTAAATATGTTCTTTTTGATATAACACAAATTCGAGAACTCTATGAAAAAGGAATTTTTAAACTATGATCGTTTCTTGAAGTCCTTAGTGCGTAAATAATCAGTGTAATTGACTGAAACCATGTAAAAGAGTAGAATCTTCAAGTTGTTTGTCCGTAGATTCACCCGATCCCTCTCCGATCTTTTGGTTGAGACCATGTTGTAACTCCTGAACCACATCATTCGATAATCAGGGACAATCATTTGAAATAGAGAAACTGGTTATTTGAGTGGAAACTGACTTGAAGATACAATTGGGACTTGAGTTCTCCTTTGATGGCTTCTTCGCTGAAAACTTCCTCGTTAACTGAAAACGATTCTTGTTGATAGAATGCGATGAAAAACATCAGGGGTTTCATACAGGGTGTTTCTTAGCACCCGCACAACTTTTAATAGATCATAGATTTTTAAGATTTCAGAGTTCAACATTAAATTTTTCCAATGACTTGGACTTTCTTTAGGGGAAATCCGAGAAAGTTTTTTTCCAAGCGCATAGATTTCTATGTTTTTCGGAAGCGCATAGATTTTTGTTTACCCGCGGTGCGGGTCAGAGAAACACCCTGGTTTTATAACTTGCACAACGGAGTGAGATTTATCCAACCATGAGTTTAATCTTTGCGCTTCCTGAAGAAAGAAAAAACTTGGATTGCGTATTTTATAACTGTATGGCATTCTATACTTTTCATCGTGCACACTCGGTCTATTTTCAAAACCTTCTGTTTGAGTCTCAATTATTCTTATAATACACATGCTTTTCTGAGTATGGTAAGAAACAGTCTGATGATTATTTTTCAACCTAATTTTTTCAGGGGTACTCTTGAACACAACGAAAATTTTTTTATCGTAGTTCTCACCACACATGAAGGTGATGCTTTATTCATATTAGTCACCCACATCAAGGTGTTGCTTTATCCGTGATACTCACCACACATGAATTTTTTAATGATACTTACCACACATGAATATGATGTTGAGGTAGCTGGGGACTGCGGGGGAACACACTTTCCCTAGGGTGCGGTCAGAGATGGATATGGAACAACCGGATTGGGCGTGGCAGCGGGTGACAACTTCTCCCAGAACATCTCGGGTACACTCTCAAATTGTCTTTCTTATTCATCTTCCACCAACTCATTACTATACTTCTGAATTAATATATATTGTGTTATTTTACGAGTGGAAATTATAGTTTTTAAAACTATTATTATTGGAATTTTTCTTACTTTTCAAAACGGCAGACTATTTCTCATGTAAACGGGATAATACATAGATAAAATAAATTTTTTCGATCTCCCAACGATAATAAAAAATTCATGAGTCCATGAGAATAATAAAACATAATTGGAGAGAATTTCTAATATGTTCCCTTTGGCTTCAATTTTTACCGAGACTTGTATTGAATAAATATTACGGGATATTTTATTCGAGCCTTTATATTTCATTTGATTTTATACCTTTATACGCGATTCGCAGGAGAATGCCTTTATCAAGTGTTCATAATCATTTTCGCTCATTAAGTTGATGCCGGAACAACCAACGACTTTTCAGTGAAGAGAAAAACATTCTCATAACATCAATTTCAGACTTTTCACCAACATAAACCGCAAGTATGCCACGTACGCCAAATACTATCCTTTCGGAGAAACCTCCTGGAAAGTGGACCTCTCTTTCGCTTTCTCTGTTTATACATATTGCCTTCTCTCTCTCTCTCTGTCTGTCTTTCTCTCTCTCTTTATCTTGATGCCTTTCCTTCTCTCTCTCTCCTATCCATTCCTCTTTCTCTCTTCCTCTCTTCCCTCCTTTAGCAGCGTTCCCTGTTTCCTTATTACCCTCCGTTACTTCCGCTTGATCCACTCTCGTGTCCAATTACTCTTCAAGCAACTGGCTATCTCACCCATTTTCCTATTTCTATTCTAATTTGCCGGCTACTGCCTTATTTCTTTTTAGTCGCTATTATTTTCTTTGAAATTCTCTCTATTACACTCTTCCTCCCTTTTTATTCTCTCTCCCTCTCCCTCTCTCCCTCTCTCCTTCTCTCCTTCTCTCCCTCTCTCTCCCTCTCCCTCTCTCTCTCCCTCTCTTCCTCTCCTCTCCCTCTCTCTCCCTCTCCCTCTCCATCTCTCTCTCTCCCCCTCTCTTCCTCTCTCCAGCTCACTCTTTCTCCTTTTCCCCTCTATCTTTTTCTCTCTCTATTTCCTCCCTCTTTTCCCTCCTTCTATGACAATTTGAAGAGCTTCTCATCGAGTGACCCTCTACAATTACAATGAAGTGCCAATTGCAGATTCAATCCGTTTGTATTTTCTCGCCTTCATTAATCCCTCCGGCCAGAGGCTCCGATGAAATTAGAAACTGAAGAGAATCTTCTTCATTTTCATCTTATCTCCCAACGAGATGTCTTGAAGCGCGTAATGTTATATGAAGGGAGAATGGAGGGTTCAAAAAAGAATTTATGTGAACCGATTAATGAGTAGAATATGTACGGCAAAGTGATCGCCACATTAATTTTTTTTTCAACGCAAAACATTTAATTTTTTTCGGTTCTTCGATCTTTCATCACAATTTTGTTCTTTCGTCTGAGCTCCAAGGCCGCCCTATCTTTAAAGTTTTATATTATTTTAGCGATCTGTATGCTATAAGAAGAAGATTTTTCTCTGTTTCTGAGGTTTACAGTGTTTTCTAACCCACACTACAGGCAAAATCTATGCAGCTAGTGTGGTAGATATGCTCTGTTTATCTGCATTCTCTCGGGCTCTCTCAAAGGTCTGTGGTTCCCTCATGATCAGTTATTATGAGTTACACGCTTTTTCTGCAGATGGTAAGAAACGGATTCCTAGAAATGCGTGCTTCGCCCGAGTTTGAACCTCCATTTAGGCTACACGCTTAACAGTGGAAGGATGGAACAAAATTTCTCAGTTACACAGTTTGAAGACAGTGGCGCCTGGTTAAAGTTTTAAAAAAAGGTCAAAATATCACACGGACAAAAGCTAGTGCGCAGGTCGGTATTGAACCCAGCTATCTCTTCAACCGTCCGGGAATTCGAGCGAGATACCAGTCATCATTTCAACGACCTAAATATTGTTTTATAGCATTGCTGTAAACCTTTGTTGAGAAGCTGCTTGGGCGGCATGGGGCAGTGGGAGGGCTGTCCTCGGGGGGTTCTCCCGTAGGCTGCGGAGTACACCGCAAGTCGCCGACCCTCCCGACATTCCAGCTGCATCTCCGTCCCGCCGCAGAACGACTCACCGTCGAATGACACTGCAAAGGACTCTGCCGTTCCCCTTTGGACAAGGCAGGCCCCTTTTGAGAGAAGTAGCCGCTAACTATTCATTAAGCAAATGAAATGGATTATGTGGTTGTTAGAATAATGAGAAACTGAATACCAAGGACCTTTGATTCAATGCGGAAAAAACATTAAAGATCTGTCAACGAAAGAGGTCTCTCTAAAGAAGAAGATCGAAAGGTATGAGAAACTAAGAGAAAAAATGATTAAATAATATGAGATTGAGAAGAGAAAAAGAAGGAGCTGGCAGAGAAACAAGGGAATAATTTCTCAGTTCTGAACTAAAAGAGAGAGGAAGTAAGTTGAAGGAAGATCGAAAGAAGAACAAGAACAGTTAAAGTTTTCGAGGTGAGCAAGGAATTTAAAAATGCGCGAGAGCTAAAGAAATCAAAGGCGAACGTTACGTTCTCACATTATTTTGAAATGGGATCGTTGTGGAGGTCAAGACGGAAAGAGAAAGAGAGAGAGAGAGAGTGAGAGAGAGAGAGAAAAAAGAAAGAGAGAGACATAGAGAGAGAGATAGAGCAGTTGACCAACCGGGCTTGCATTTGTAGCTCATCTGGAGGTACTTGGAGGTCGCTGGGCAGGGGTCTTCTTGGAAGGTGGTCGCATCAACGTAGATCGTGCACTTCCGTCGCTTATCACACAGTTCGGAAAGCCTCTGCCAGAGAAGAGAGATAAGTAAAAGGTGATTTATGGGTTGTTACACTCCACCAGAGGCATTATCATATGCTTTCCTTCGAAGAAACCAATATGCGATATGCATCATTGAAGAGGTTGTTTACAACTGAAATGTACATGTGCTTCCTACGAGTGATTTATTCCTACGAGTGATATACTAATTTATTGTGTTGTCTAGGGTAGGGGGGCACAAAGAGATGATGAGAGGAGTGTAGGGGCACGAAAAGATGATGAGATGAGGGTAGTGGGCACAAAGAGATGATGAGAGGAGTGGAGAGAGAAATAGATAGATGTGATGAGAGACGTAAATAAAGACAGAGTGAGTAAGAAATTTAACAAGGTTTAAAATGAAAAAAGTGAAATGGCAAAGACAAACCGAGCAAGGAACAGAAGAATACAAGAACAAAGCGTAACTAAAAAGTTGAAGATTTGAAACAAATAATACAAGAAGAAGTCAATCTTTGTCATGCTCGCTCAAGCATTTCTTGTATTCATTCATGCGTTGTGTGTTGAATGTGTGTGCATCGCAGTAGTTGGCATTCATTTGTTTCATATCCTACGTCCTCGAAGAACATGGGAATCTGTATGCAGATTCGTGAGAATTCCTGTCTAACGATATTAATAATGAAGCACCCTTGTTGCGGTATATGTGCTCTTTTCTCTACCATTTGTTTTTTTCTAATTCTTTTCTTGTCTTTGTCCTTATTTTCTTTGAATCTTTTTATTAATTTAAAAATTCTCTTCTCTTTCAATTTTTTGTTCCTCAACGAGGTCCTCAACGAGGTCCTCAACGAGGTCCTCAACGAGTATGCAGAGAGAAGAGAAAGAACGAGTGGAATATAAGTTGTGATTCCATTCGCGTTCTTGCGCTCTCGTTCTGTCGAAACTACGTCGCAAAACGACATGCTAGAAGAGATGGAGAAAAGAAGAGAAAAAAACTCTGAGAGAACTTGAGAGATACTGCGAAGAAAGTTGAAAAGATGCAGAGGAAAAAAGGGACCGAATTGTGCTTTTTTCTTCTTTTTCTTCTACTTTTTATTCAGATGGAATGCTTAGGAAATGGGCAAAAAAACGAGAAGATGGGAAATCTTTGAATAAAAAGAGAATATCCAGCCATCTCAGAGAGGGGCAGACCTTTGTTAGATATTAATAGCATTGAGATTTCCTTCAGATCTTAAGGCTAATCCCTGTGAGAAAGGTTTTACATAAAAGATCCAAAGCTTTGAATATTAACAAAATAGAATATTTTGACTATTATATTATAATATCCAAATAAAAACTTCTATTGGGCTAAAACAGAATGATTCACGCTTAATAGCAAGTTTCAAATAAACATTGATGAATATACAAAACAGCTGAATTAGTTTTTTTTGAAGATGGAAGTAGTAGAATATCCAAATCAGCCCATTCATTATCTCTCAATAGTTATCTGTCAAGAGCCTCTTTCATGTCCCAGAAATCCCAACTGTCACCTTCAAGATCATTATCACTCCGATAACTTACAACTCAACTAACAGATTGAGCGTGAATAACGTCGCAAGTAGCGTCGTAGAAAGGTCTCAGAGTCGGAACGGGCCGCCCGTTTCGCTCTGGGCAGAGCTGGCTGATCGGGACTACCCTTCCGTAGAAGCCCGTCTCTATCTCAAAAGTTATCATCTCTTCCTCTCTCTACAACTTTAACTGTCTTTTTTGCTATCTTTCTTTATCTCTTTATCGTTGCTCTCTCTCTTTCTCTTTCTATCTCTCTATCTCCCCCTTCTCTCTTTCCCTCTCTCATTCTCTTCAAAGCTCAAGGTTCTCTTTACATCTTACCCGTGCTCACGATATGTATCACCAACGTGCTCACGATATATATCACCTGAGTCTTCTATCTTCTTTTTTCAATCATTCTCTGCTTTCTTCTTCTCCAACACTCTAGTCTTCTTTCTTCCAACTCTTTCTTTCATTTCTTCAGCTACAACTACAGTGCTGGACATAATGATAAGACACCCCTGATTTTTGATGATATCAGCCGAACGGCAAAGGTAAATGGAAAATTATGATTATCATATTTTTTTCGCCTTCGAAAACCATAGTAGCCGTAGTTTAAAAAAAAATTTCTTAGTTCTCGAGAAAAACATTTTTAAAGGATTTTGACCTGGACATAATGATAAGACACTTAACAGCTTTTTATCAATAAATCTTTATTTGATATTTCTTGTCAACAAAAACAATTCAATAATTGATAGCACGACCTTTCTTCAAAAGAATGTCAGAAATCCGACTTGGCATGCTTCTATATAACGCAGAAATTACATGTGGCTCTATTCCATCCCACTCCTTGGTTATCGCAGCTCTAAGCTCGGCTGTAGTGGCGTATTGTTTGTTATTTTTATAAACCCGACGAACCAAGAGTCCCCAGAGATTTTCCATCGGATTCAAGTCCGGAGAACGAGCCGGTCAAGGTAGAGCCGGCCTGGACATAATGATAAGACACACTTAAGACACTGGGCCGTTCGCGTACTGTCATTACCAGCTACCTCGCCGACCCTCTTGGATATGGATCGAAAACCTCTGGAGGACGTCCACGCAAGCTCACGGAACGAGAAGAGCGGCAAATCGCCAGAAAAGCTTCGAACTCGACCGCCTCCGTAATGGACATTAAGGCAGAGCTCAACTTGAATGTCTCTCGCAGAACGATTCAACGCGCTATTCGCCGTAATCCTCACATCACACGTCAGAGGTGCTGGAAACAACTCTCATTCCATTCATGAGGAGTCACAGCAGTCGTCAGCTTGTCTACCAGCAAGACAACGCTCCTATTTACGCCAGCGCCTCCACCAAGTCATGGTTGTTGGCTAAGAACGTCTCTCTGCTACCTTGGCCGGCTCGTTCTCCGGACTTGAATCCGATGGAAAATCTCTGGGGACTCTTGGTTCGTCGGGTTTATAAAAAAACAAACAATACGCCACTACAGCCAAGCTTAAAGCTGCGATAACCAAGGAGTGGGATGGAATAGAGCCACATGTAATTTCTGCGTTATATAGAAGCATGCCAAATCGTCTGACATTCTTTTGAAGAAAGGTCGTGCTATCAATTATTGAATCGTTTTTGTTGACAAGAAATATCAAATAAAGATTTATTGATAAAAAGCTGTTAAGTGTCTTATCATTATGTCCAGGTCAAAATCCTTAAAAATGTTTTTCTCGAGAACTATGAAATTTTGTTTTTTTAAACTACGGCTACTATGGTTTCCGAAGGCGAAAAAAATATGATGATCATAATTTTCCATTTACCTTTACCGTTCGGCTGATATCATGAAAAATCAGGGGTGTCTTATCATTATGTCCAGCACTGTATAACATACCTGTATATGAGTATTCTTAGGGCACTGAAGAGTTATCCTCTCTCCATCGCAAGCTTGAACTCTATTCGATCGGAGCGATTCATCCATCAAAGCTGCAAATTATCTTATCGCTTTTTTTAAAATCATGGACTTCGAATTAGCTTTCTGCATTTCTTCATGCTCTCTCTCTCTCTCTCTCTCTCACCCTCGTATTTCTTGCCTTATCATCGTCTTCACTGCCACACTATAACTAATGCATGTTGCATGCTTGTCTTGCTATCAGATTTAGCTTGTCTATCTATTTTTCCTCTCTCTCTCTCTCGCTCTTCGTCTTCGACTCTCTTCCGATCCTTCCCTACTTTTCCTCTTTCCGTCCCTCTATTCTCTCACTAGTCAACCCTACTTTCTCTTTAATTCTCTTTTTTTTGTGTCTCATTTAGTTTCTCGAACATAACACATTCTTTTTTAAACTGTTTCTTTCTCTCTCTCTCTCTCTCTCTCTCTCTCTCTCTCTCTCTCTCTCTCTCTCTCTCTCTCTCTCTCTCTCTCTCTGCACTTCTCTTCTACCTTTTTTTGTATCAGAATCACTTTGCCGTTCCATATGAATTCTTTCGGGAAATATGTTCGGTTCTTTTCAGTTCCTTCTCTCTTGTCTAGTATTCCTTTCATCTACATATTCATCTACATATAAATGGACGAGAGAGAGAAATGTTTCGACCTTTTTATATCTTTTCGTTTTATTCTCTCATTCGTTATAGGAAACGAGCTTGAGATTAGTATTTGGTAGAGTAATCTCTCTTTCTCTTTCTCTCTTCACTTTCACTTAAATCTCGACTGATTCCTCTTTCTCTCCCCTCTTTTTGAAAGCTTCAAGCTCTATCGCTCTAGTATTAGCATTCTTTATGACGGTCATTCGCATTGTCCGCTTGTGTATAGCACGAAGCATTTTTCGGAAAGCTCACATCACAAGTAGGAAAAAGAAGCGAACGGAATTTTTATTATTAGTCGTACCAATGTGTAAAATTCTACACACAAAAACAAAAGCAAAGCAAAGCCTTGCAGAACATCTTTTGTGATTCTTCGTCGACGCTTTTGCTCAGCCGCTTATACTTTTAATATCGGATGTCTCTCCAGAAGACTAGCGGGATTTTTAGATGGGAGCTAGCAGTGAATTTGGTTGGAATTGGTACACCAGAAGACATGAAACAACAGGTGTGATAAGGGAGGTTCATCAGTTGAAGGTGATGAAAGGGTTAGAGAACAAGTAAGTAGAAAGAAAGGAGAGAAAGATAGAGAGAGAGAGAGAAAGAGGAAGGGATTCAGGAATATAGCAGGGCAGCTGAGACTGGGAAGTGGATAAATAAGCGGGAAAGGTAGGGAAGAGAGCGTAAGACATCAACACAGGCCACAAACATTGAGGGTGGAGGTTGCATTCCGGAACACGAGAGATACAAACTAACCACTTCTCACCGAGAGACGGGCTGCTGTAACAAGAGAAGAAAAAGTTCTCGTGAGGGAAACAAGCATGGTGCCGTAAAAAAACGCCACTACCTAGTTATTTGCACTTGAAAGCAGGCCAATGATAGAGAGAGAGAGAGAGAGAGAGAGAGAGAGAGAGAGAGAGAGAGAAGAGAAACAGGAAGAGAGAGAGAAGAGTTGGAAAAGACTAAGAAGTATAATAATAATAAAAACATAAAATTCGGAGATACTATAAAATATTGGAACAAAAAGAGCTATAAAATATTGGAGCAAAAAGAGCTAAGCAGAGTTCTAGGAGGGCATAGAGAGAAAGTAAAAAAGGATCGAGAATAACTATGAAGCAAGTAAAAAGATCATTGAAGATTTTCCGCTAAGACCTTGTTGAAGCGTTATTTTCACATCAAAAGAGCGATTTAAGCACAAATACAAAGTCTGAATCCTTTGTCTTGTTGAGAGCAAATAAGAAAACAGCAGATATGGTTAATCTCAACCGCAACTGCGTATTCTTTCGACGCTTCTATATTTTTTAGTATATATTCAGGCTGCAAAAACTACTCACAAACAATGAAACATTACACTCTCCTAAAACAAGCGTGAGTTAATAGATCGTAAATGTGAGTCATGATGTGCTAAGGCATGTAATACTTGAACAAGGACTACTTCGCGCTGGAGTATGCAAGAACAGTTTGAGAAAGAAAATCGAGAAGTGCTCCAAGGCATGACGGTAAACTCTTGCTCAAAACTTGTTTGATGTTTTCGAAAACTTCTAATCAGTTACCGCCTTCGTCGCATAACTTTTGCCGCCTTTGTCGCATAACTTTGATGCTCAAATCTCAAAAAAAGGTTCTTATGTTGACTTAAAATTAATGTAAATTTCTTTAAACTGTGCAAAATTTCTGGAAAAATATGAAACCCTTTAAATTAGAAGTGCCTAGAAATAGGGTAGTGTGTCAGAGTATCTGTTATAACCCATATTCATCTGGAAATTTACTTAAAGATTTAAAATAATGTTTAAAAAAATAACACAGAAGGGAGGTCAACTGGATAAAACCAAAATTTCAGTCATCTTGTTTGATTTTCTTTTTTTCTCATCAGCTTCATGGCTACACAGTTTCACTTCTCAGTAACTGTTCAACTGTTTATTACGTGACATACATACATCACATCGGCGTAATCGAGTTTTTAAAGAGAATAAAGAAGTAAGGAACAGGGGACAGGGCAGTTGGTCGAAATATCTTCATTTTAGTCATTCCTGGATGTCAAGAGACAAACAAATTCATGAGATTTATTGAGTTTCTTTCTCAGGTATTGTGGTGAATATTGGGAGAAGGGTTGAAGTCTAGAGACACGAGGGAAGAAGCGACCATGTCGCAGCGAGTAAAGGGGAAGAGTGATGAGTAAATGGCAGAAGGGTTGAAGTCTAGAGACAAGAGGGAAGAAGCGACCATGTCGCAGCGAGTAAAGGAGAAGAGTGAGAATTAGAATCATGAAAATTCATCGTGAGAAGAAGTAAATTCATCTGAAGAATCAGTAAGAGAATTCAACAAAAGGAAATTCATCGTGAGAAACCTCTGAGAGCGGAGTCCCTACAAGAAAAAAGTTTTTTGTTAAAATTGAAACAAGAGGAATGAAAAAGAGAGAAAGGGTAAAGAAAAAGAGGCTGAGTATTGAAGCATCGGTCATCTCACGTATGTCATAAAGTCCATTATACTCAGGGAGAGGAACAAATGTCAAAGAGAGACAACAGAAGAGAGATGATAAGAAGTGAAAGGGAATAGCATAGAGAGAGTGAGAGAGAAAGAGAGATATAGAGAGAAAGAGCTAAAAACAGTCAGAGATTGAAAGAGAGGCAAAGAGAGATGGAAAAAGGATGCAGTATTCTGTCCTGACACTTCATATTATACGTATTCCTGAGTCGAAACGAAATTTATTCGAAGTACCATTAGACTTTGTAAGCGGATACTTGTTAATGAGTCATAGAGTAAGTCTATTATGCGGCTCTTTCTGAAGTCTCTGCCCTTCTTTCTATATATAATACTTACCACCTCTCTATATCCTTCTTTTACTTCCTACTCTTCTATCCTTTTTCTCTCTATTTCTTTCTTCTTCACTCTCTTCCTCACATACTCTCCTCCTCAATATTTAATCTCTTGTCTGACCATGGCTTATGAAAATCCATTTCTCTTTCGAAGCCACCTCTTTCTAATTATAAATGAACCAACGCAACAGAATGAGAACACTATGTACAACATTCCCAACCTACGCTATAGCTTACTTCTCACGGAGAGGCTCAAAACTGGAATCAGAGATAACACATCCGGTCACCATAGGGCCCAGTCACAATTAGGCTTCGGTTAACTAGTTATGAGGTAAAGAATCTTCGAAACACAAAATCATTGTTGAAAAAGCATTGAAAAATAGTAAAAACATAAAAGAGAAGATGGGAGAGAACTTTTAGTTCTATAGTTTTTTTCTATGTTTTGTGCGTCTTTATTTCAATCAAAAAGAGTTTGAAAATTCATTAAAACTTATTAGTTTTATGCTAATATACGGCCTTAATGCCATGGAAATGTTCTCACTCTTTTTTCTTTAGTCAAAAATCGATTCTGACTGTTCCATGTAGAAACTTATCATTTGTAACTCCAGCAGAGAAACTTCTCATTAAAATCTGTTTCACTAATTGAAGTTACTTTCCAGACTCTTTTTCATGTTTTTTCAAGAAACTACTCCTCCCCATTTTTCTGATAACGCTTAAGCCAGCAAAAAAATGAAGCCATGGTTACCCGTTTGGGAAACTTCAGAGCAAGTCATCGACTGAACACCTAAGAGAAAAACCACGGAAGTCAAAGGCTTATCAGGTGACATAAAAGAAGTCATGGGCTGATTAACGTAGGCAAAGTCAGTCATTGGTTGACCAACAGAGACAAAAGAAGTTATGAGTTGATCAGCAGAGACAAATAAGGTTATGGAAAAGACAAAGGATCTAATTGGCTGATTAGCTAAGACAAATAACACACGTTCAACACATCTCTCGTAAGATAAACTTAATTTGAAAATGCGAGATGAAGAGGAAAAAATAGAAAAGGGTTAAATATGGAAAACACGAGATTAGTTTAAGAAACGCAGTAACTCGTAAAAAGTGAAAAAACACTGAATTAGAGACATTGATAAGATGATTGGAAGTGTAACCTTCGATGAGCGCTCCCTCGTCTGACAAGGAAAAGGAGAGGCCGAGCAAGACGGCCAACTCTATCAACACCCGCACCATCTCTGGACAGGGGCAGCCGGGAGTTCAAATCCCTAATACTGTTAAAAGGGAGTAATTAGCTGCCAGGAGAGACTTGATGGTAGGCAGGGCATCTGAGAGTGGGCCGATGGGTGCGAAGGGTGGAGGGAGAGATTGGGCGGGGCTTATGAGATGATGAGAGGGAACAAGAGGCGAAGACAACGAGAATGAGATGAAGAAAGGAGGGACCAAGAGAGCCACACCGAGCGAGATAGTAAGAGATAAAAGCTTTTCACCGCTCCAGGGAAAACCTTCCTTTAAATTTCTAATTCTATTCTCTCTTTCCCTCTCTCTCTGCCTCTTTCTAACCCCTTCTCTCTCTCGCTCTCTATCTCTCTTTCGATCTCTCGCTTCCTCCCTCTTTCTCTCCCCCTCTCTATCAGTTTATAAACAACTCAGCTTATTCCGAGTCACTGGGCAGTTGTCCACGCACAGCGCAGATTTACCGGTAATGCCATTGGAAGTGCGCAGGAGAAAGAGGGAGAGAGAGAGAGAGAGACTGGAAAGAGAGGAAAAAGGGTGAAAGAGAGAGAAAAGATATGTACAAAGGAGAAGAAAGTTTTAGAGTGCATGTTAAATCTAGACACAGGCATTGAGAAAGAGCTCAACAGACAATGTGAACTATAAAATCTGGGAGAAATTGACAGAGAGAGAGAGAGAAGGAAATAGGAAGAGAAAGAGAGGAGGAAAGCGAGGAAGTGAGGGATAAAAATGGCGAATTTTTTTCTTGAAAACGGAAGATTAATTCGTTAGCAACTTCTTTGTATCAACTAATCTTTTCTTTCCCATACTATATATAATTCAGAAAGAAATTATTCATTTCGACTAATGTACTCCATAAATGGCTGACATAGATGCACTAAGCAAGAGAGATAGATAAATGAAGAATGATAGAGAGAGGAAGAGATAGAAAGAGAAAGAGAGAGATAGAGAAAGAGTGAGAGAGAAAGAGAGATATAGAGAGAGAAAAGCAAGGGCAGGTTTTTCAGTTGATGATACAGTACACCGATGTTCCGATGTTGCATTTAAAAGGAGTATCTAGGATTCTGAATGACTTATATTGGTCGAAGGAAGAAAGGGCGCATTCTGGAATCCAAACCGAGCCAACGGAAGCACACTTGCGTGACTGTTTTCTCATCAGCTTCTCCTTCTCTTTCTCTCAAGTATCTATGCTCATCTTTATGTTGTCAGTCTCTCTCTCCTTTCCCTCTCTTCAATCACTTTTTGTTTCTATATATTCTATTCTTATCCCCTGATAAAGAACGCAAAGATTACTCCGAAACGCTCTGTGTCAGTTATTCGCTACACTACTATAAAAACAAGCTGACTAAATTAATAGGAATTCTCTGCTCATGATTTTTTCTTTTCAAAAAGATTTCTTTTATTTAAACTTTCAATTGTCTTTTGAACGATAAATCATCAATGACAAAATAAATGAAGAGATCATTCGATTAGTGTGTAGATTCACTTAAAAGTGGCCTTCTTAAAAGTTCATTGAGATCATTCATTGACTCCTTTCATGTAAAAGGAAATGCAGCACTCACATATACACACAGTTATCAGCGAAGAGCTGTAACTCTATAACAATCTACCGCCAATTGATAGCAGCTCAGCCGTAACTGTAACCAACTCGCTTCTTCACAATTAGGGTAGTAAAAGACTTTGAATGATAACTGTTCTTCCAACTCCTATTAAACGCTTTTTACCATATTAAAAAAAACTAGTTTTATGGCCGAGTGAACCAGTAAACGGATATTTTTCTATTGAATATTTTTCGTGTGAACCCTGATTGAATTTCAACTGTCTGCCGCGTTCCTCATATCTCTGTCTTCCGTTCTTCTTGCTTTGTTTTTCTAAAACTTTCTCTGTTTTTTACATGTATTCACTCGGATTATTTTCCTTTCCGAGTTTTTATTTACTTATTGTTTAAAATTTTGAATGTATATTATGAATTCAATGGCCGGTGAAGAAAAAAAAAGAAGGTAAGGGATACGCTGAAGGATCAAGGCATCTTGGACCTCGATGTTCTGGCAGGAAAAAAAGCGGGGGGACGTAAAGTATGGAGTGTTTTGATGGGTGTGCACACTCCCATCAGCTACTCTCGCCTGAATCTTTTCTTTTCAATCAACCTCCCATCAACATCACATGCTCCAAGCAGCGAATTCTCGCTAACAGACATCTTCATAGATTGATAATGGTCAATCTCTCTTCCTCTCTCTCTTTCTCTCCCTGACTCAAACTCAATTCCTTGGTAGCATTTTCCTGCCCTTGTTCCCCTCGCTTCGAGGCAACTGTTCTGCTCTCGAGAACACTTACAACACTCCCAATGTTTCTGCACTCAACAAGTGTTTCTGTTTTCTCAACAGCGACATTCTTCATACGCTCTCCGCTCAAAACATCCAATATCCGTGTCGCAATGATTGGGAGTCTGTTCTTCTCATACAAAACATAGCGTCTAATCATGTTCATGAGAAAACTGGAGCAATTAGTGAATGGCACAGTCTGAAGTAACAAGTGCGGAACATTTCAATCGACATCGTTCAATCAAAACAGGCTTCAAGAAGCTCCATTAGAGCTCTTCTTATTTTCACAGTTTCCTTAGGATTCAGGTCTTATTGGTAGAAAATAATACTTAGCAAAACTCAAAAATTATCAACATTTGATGACTGAATACGTGATGATGTAGCAGTAAGATTACTGAAAAGTATTTGTATCAACAGCTTTCAGAACACGTTTTCATGCACTGGCCCAAAATATATGGCAGCAAAGACAAAACTAAAGAAAAATAATTTGTAATATCTCTCAAAATACTTATTCCTTGAATGGCAAGCTGTTAAAAACTATCAATTTGAAAAATAATGTAAAGCCAAGTGGAAACATTCCAAAATTATTAAGAACATGAAAAAAGAAAAAAAAACAACAACAACAGTTTTGAAGGTAATTTTATTACCAAGTGTTATTATAAGGTAATTATTATACCACCTCGTGGTTCGGGTATTAATTGTCATTTCTCCTTTTGTTTCTCCTGGAGATAAGAGACATCAAAAGCGTTTATATGGAAGTGATCACACAATTGTTTCACCTTAAACCATTTACGATTAATACAATTCACAAAACAAAAAAATTCGCTGAAAAATTTCCTCTTATAATGTATTTATACTCGTTATTCAATTTTCTCAATATAAACTTAATTCTTCAATCGTTTGAATCTTTATTTGATATACATCTCCAGAGACCATCTTTAATGATTCCAGTAAGTATAGACTCTACTTTGAAACAGTTTCACCCTGTTTTTATGTCAGGATAATACCTAGAATGGGTCCCTTTTGTCCCCCGGGAATTATGCCAGGGTAATACCTAGAATGGGTTTCTTTTGTCCCCCGGAAATTATGCCAGGGTAATACCTAGAATGGGTCCCTTTTGTCCCCCGGGAATTATGCCAGGGTAATACCTTGAATGGGTCCCTTTTGTCCCCCTTGAATTATGCCAGGGTAATACCTTGACTGGGTCCCTTTTGTCCCCCAGAAATTATGCCAGGGTAATACCTTGAATGGGTCCCTTTTGTCCCCCTTGAATTATGCCAGGGTAATACCTAGAATGGGTCCCTTTTGTCCCCCGAGAATTATGCCAGGGTAATACCTAGAATGGGTCCCTTTTGTCCCCCAGGAATTATGCCAGGGCAATACCTTGAATGGGTCCCTTTTGTCCCCGGGAATTATGCCAGGGTAATACCTAGAATGGGTCCCTTTTGTCTCCGGGAATTATGCCAGGGTGATACCTAGAATGGGACCTTTTTGTCCCCGGAAATTATGCCAGGGTAATACCTAGAATGGATCCCCTTTGTCCCCCGGGAATTATGCCAGGGTAATTTTGTCTCCGGGAATTATGCCAGGGTAATACCTAGAATGGGTCTCTTTTGTCCCCCGGAAATTATGCCAGGGTAATACCTAGAATGGGTCCATTTTGTCCCCCGGGAATTATACCAGGGTAATACCTAGAATGGGTCCCTTTTGTCTCCGGGAATTATGCCAGGGTAATACCTAGAATGGGTCTCTTTTGTCCCCCGGGAATTATGCCAGGGTAATACCTAGAATGGGTCCCTTTTGTCCCCCGGGAATTATCCCAGGGTAATACCTAGAATGGGTCCCTTTTGTCCCCCCGGGAAAACATCAGAGGCTCCATCTTTCCCTGAACCAAGCCTAACCCACATAAAGAGCGAAAGCACTTACCACATAAACTCCATAGTGGACATGAGCCATGAGAATACACAAGCAGGAAACTCGCAGGATTGCCAGTTCCCAAGAGGGAAGCAGGAAGACTACCACGACGCAGCTACTGTAGAAAACCTGCAAATAGAGCTCTCTTGGCTCGCCCGAACCTGCCCCCTTCCTCTTCTTCTCTTTTGCCCCTCAACAACCAAGAGCCCCCTTCCTCTTCTATTTTGCCCCTCACTAACCAAGAGCACCCCTTCCTCTTCTTCTGTTTTGCCCCTCACTAACCAAGAGCACCCCTTCCTCTTCTTCTATTTTGCCCCTCACTAACCAAGAGCGCGTTGACAATCTCCGCACGAGAAGAAGACATTTGGGCAATGATGAGACGACACTGCAAGAAGTCAATTGAGACCTGAGATTCATAGCTAAGAGCGACAGAAATATCTGACTGCGATGTTGGAGAAAGTCGTGCCCATGGCAAAGAAGAAGACCCGCGGGTCGCGAGAGATGACATTCGTTGGTGAGTAGTGCGCCCAGTAGACAGAGACGGCGAAGAGCACGAGGGAGGGAACAATTGGTCGGACGCCTTCGGCCAGTGATGGCTGCAATACTCTTAACTCTTTAAGCCAACTCTCTACACAAACTTTTTCTCTTTCTCTCTAAGTTGTATGTTTTCCCATCCCCGTCTGTGGTTCATGCACCTCGTTCATACCAACCCGTCTTCCACACTCGTTAATCCCCCAAATGAAAGCTATGAGTAAGAACTGGGTCTTTGTTTTCACTGTTATACAAACTATGATTGTCACCCATCAAATCTTTTCCTTTTACAGTAGTTAAAATGCTACTGATCCATTTTTTAGACGAAAACCTGCAACAACAAAAAAACTCATAGAATTGGGAAACTTTGTTAAATGTCTCGCGAGGAGAGCATCCTACGGAACAAACATGAATTGAAGTCGTTACTTGTTTTAGAGTTTGTTCGAGATGAGCTTGGTAGATATTGTAGAGTGACATTGCGAGAGAAGCAGCACAGCAAACTGTAATTCCAACCATTCTCCACTTGCAATCGAAACACTAATCAAATGCGAAACACTAATTAAATGCATCCAAAGTCTCACGATAAAAGCCGAATTCGAAGCAGACCGCGAATGAGACCGATGAGAAAACATTGAACTTGAACCACTTGTAGCCAACAAAGTACGTAAAGGTGTAGATGAAGGAAAGACCCTGAACAGTCAATTAAGAGACAACTGTCATTTCAGCTGAGTGAGTTTGCCAACATACATGTCATATAGCTGTCATTTTGAGGAATTTGAAATCACGAGTGACATTTCTTTAGCACTGTCAATGTTTTATTAAGCTCATCATTCACGAGTAGTAAACGTGGAAATCAAACAAAAAAATGGACAAAAAGAGTTACATATTGACTGGCGTCGTAGCCCCATGACAAGAACATCACGCCCGTGTTGTACTTTTCCCAATGTGTCACGAGAAATACTATCTGCACACTGATCAGGATACACAGTAAACGGACCGGCGAGATGCTGTAACAACTCAGTTATTCAAAAACTCGAAGACCATGGGTTTCAGGTGCCCATAAGTTACAAAATCAATTTTTGACCCCCCCCCCTCCTCCTCCTTACACCTGCCAAGCTTTTTGCTCTGACTCTTGCTTTCCTGTAAAAAACCCTATTTGATTCTCAAATCTCTCGTCACTCTGAAAACTCAGCTTCTCGCTTGCAATTTAATTACTTTGATGGAATTTGAAGAAAAAATGTACGCTACCTACGCTCTGCAAAAATTTACTACTCTTATAATTTGAAATTGACCTGTAATCTCCTTGGCCGAAAACCGAGAATATAGTAATTGTGAATGGAATTGTCGACCAAGAGTCCAATCCGTGATCAACTTCAAAATACATTTTTCAAAAGCTTCACATGTTTCTTGATTCCATTTCTCACATTTTCTGAACAAAAATCTTCTTTCAAGAGTTTAAAACAAATTGACTTACTTAGAGAACCTAATATTCAATCATTTCAGCCTGCGAAAGAATTTTTACCGAATACTCCATTAACATTTACTTCAACTTAAAATTTGAATGCTTATCAATACGAACTCCTTGCTAGTCTATCAAAAAGAAGTGAGCCTGAGTTTAAAACAAGAAATTAGTTTTTGCTATTTAATTATATACTATATTAATGACGAAATTGATTTTACTCAACTGTTTAAAAATATTATTAAGCTGAAAAGACAGTAATAAAAGTTTTTTTTAATTTTTTTACAAAGTTCGCCGGTCGGGCCACTCGCTCCTATTCTACGGGCTTGTTTTCCGTCTGTTCCATCCATTGTGTGCGCAGCGAAGGTGCAAATGCCAGCCACCAGCCAGAACCTTTAACCATAACTTTTTTGTTGAAAGAATACTTCAATACAGAATTTTTCAGGTTGTTGAACAATAGTACTGTGCGCGTCTGTTGTGCGAAGGGCCCCAAGTTCGACCCCCCCCCCCTCCGGACGGAAGGGCCCCAAGTTCGACCCCCCCCCCTCCGGAAGGAAGGGCCCCAAGTTCGACCCCCCCCTCCGGACGAAAGGGCCCCAAGTTCGAACCCCCCTCCGGACGGAAGGGCCCCAAGTTCGACTCCCCCCTCCGGACGGAAGGGCCCCAAGATCGACCCCCCCCCCTCCGGACGGAAGGGCCCCAAGTTCGACCCCCCCTCCGGAGTCCGGACGGAAGGGCCCTAAGTTCGACCCCCCCTCCCCTCCGGACGGAAAGGCCCCAAGTTCGACCTCCCCCTCCGGACGGAAGGGCCCCAAGTTCGACCCCCCCCCCCTCCGGACGGAAGGGCCCCAAGTTCAACCCCCTCCCCTCCGGACGGAAGGGCCCCAAGTTCGACCCCCCTCCCTCCGGACGGAAGGGCCCCAAGTTCGACCCCCCCTCCGGACGGAAGGGCCCCAAGTTCGACCCCCCCTCCGGACGGAAGGGCCCTAAGTTCGATTCCCCCTCCCCTCCGGACGAAAGGGCCCCAAGTTCGACCACCCCCTCCGGACGGAAGGGCCCCAAGTTCGACCCCCCCTCCGGACGGATCCACGAAAACCAAGAAGTTCAGGAATGTTCGGTAGTGCTGGCCAGGCTGGTACTAACCACCCGCCAAGCAAATTTGTATATCAACAAGACTAATCAAAGTAATCATGACAAAGCGGTAGACTTTGGTGAGAGACTGGAAGCGTGAGATGAAAAAAGAGAGCGCATACTAACAAATAATTCTTATCATCAGCCTTTTTTGAATAGCGCAAAGATTTTAACCATAGTGCGGGTTGATAAAAACCTTAGTACTTGCACGAATCTGACTCTCTCCACTGCTGCCACACAAACAAGCAGTCATCCTGCGGGAAGTCACTGGTTCTAAGAAAATAGGACTGTCACCCATCTCGGGGGAGATGCGTGACAGTCCAATCTAACCAAACCAAGCTGTTTCTTCCCAAAACAGCGTGTATATGGAGAGGACAATCTTGAGGGAAGGGCGGGCTCTAAAGAGGGAAGGGCGGGCTCTAAAGAGCTCGAGAGCGCGTGATTTAAAAGATAGGATGCAGAAGATCATAACATTTTACCGCTAGCTTCTTGGGATAGCTCATAAATTTGAGCATAGATTCATCCCGCAGTGCGGGTTCGAGAAACACAGCCAACCATTACTCATAAATGGTATCATTATATACTCCGTAGAAACCTATTTTTGTATTATTTGTCTTGGGTACGCAAGAAAATTGTCTCGGTTAAAAAATTTTTTTTACGAAGTTCTCTAGAACTTTCTACAGTAAAGGTATATGAAGTTCCCTTACGTAGGAACATTTTTGCAAGCATTATTTATCCTTCCGCTCACAAGTCAAGCAAAACTAAATAACCCACCAATCCGGGATCGGCGCAGAAGTCGATTCGACCGAATTTGAAGTCAGATTATAGTCGAGACAGGACTCGAGAAGAAAGCAGCCCATGACTAGCAGCCAGCCTCCCAGAGTCAACATATTCGGCGCCAGCCATCGAGGGTAGAACTCAACGAATACACTTATTTTTCATTGCAGCTTTTTCAAGATAATTTAGCTGTTTTCGCGGGTTCGAAAAGTCACACCAAAATTCGGGTAAGGAGTCATGAACATGACAACTTACACTTGTACGAACAACAGGGTAGTTTCGCGATTGAATGAGAATACCACGGTCTTGAGGAAGTACCATGAATTCGGGCGAGAGGTCACGTGTGAAGTTTCTAAGTTCTAGTGGCTTTTGACTTTTCTTCAGAAATCTATCTAATGGAACTTATTTGCCGCGCCTTCAATTTCACTATGTTGAAGTAACCGCTACCATCACCTCAGCGCTATACTGGTTGCGTTAGTTGCAATTGGACGTTTATCAGTTATAATAACACTGAAGATTTTATCAACTAGCTCGCACTAGTGTGAACTACCTCATGAGCGCACTAGTGCTAACTTTTTATGGTGAAATTGAAGGCGCGGCTGGTTCTTCAGAAGAAAACTTGGCATGAATGGGAATCAGTGCAACGGCTAATGTAAGGTACATAGGAGTCTGGTTGCCTAAACTTGGTTAAGAACAGGGGTTAAATAGTGAGCGGATCGGTCCCGCCGGCGGATACATGTACACACACTATTGACAAAAAACTCCCTCTCTTTTCTTATCCTTTCCCTTCATCTCCTCTTTTTTTATCCTCCAAACTTTGAGCGGCGGATATATGTAACCCCAAATTGGGCGGCTCCATTTAACCCATGGTCAAGAATCATTCAGATTTTCTCGAAATTAACTAGGAATATGTGTTAATTGTTTGTGCTTGACCGATTTGTGGGAGGTTTCTTGTACAAGTTGAGACTGGTACTAGACTTGTACTACCCTGGAACGGCAACATTTTTACAAACGGTTTTGCCACAGGCAATTTTTTTGAAGTTTTATCTCAAACATGAGAGTACTACACTTCAATTGCAAAGCTCTATTAAAGTTTGCTTTAGCCCCTCACACAGGACAAAATGCACTGCGAATGTTCTCTTATACTTTAGCCCCCCACTTCTTAACCCGGTCCTTATAGGATGCTGCCTCATCATATAATGGGTTGCTTCATGCTTTTGTACTAGTTTTTTTTCTTCTTAATTTGTTATACAATATTACTTCTTTCCGGAAGCTGACTGAAGTAGAGTTAAACCCAAACCCCCCTCTTCTGATTTATCAATAGAAAACCACCCTTGTTCTAACCAATTCCTTCTAAATCAAAACCCCGGTAAAGTTGCTTTACTTTACATATATCCAATTTTTGTTTTGAAATCCGTTAGTTAAAAAAGTACGGATATATTAATATGAAAGTGGGAAAAATACCTAGGACCCTCTTCGAGCATATAGGGTCCTAGGTATTAGGGTCCGAATATACCTAGGACCCTCTTCGAGCATATAGGGTCCTAGGTATTAGGGTCCGAATATACCTAGGACCCTCTTCGAGCATATAGGGTCCTAGGTATATTGGGAGCGTCAGGTGTGTAATATGAAGAGTAATAATTCTTCTCTATTCACTTTCCCTGGGAAGCCTCGATAAATAGTATGCAAGGTCAATTCCTGATTGCATACTAATGATAAGGAGATACTTCCTGATCAGACAGCCAGGATTATAATAGGAAGAACTCACCTCGACTATCCAATTCCAGAAGGGATGAGAAACATAAACTGCCAAAGGACTCGTGTCAATGCAGATATACTGAAAGTAATTTGATTTTTTTTTGGTCTTAAAATTCGACCTTCAAAAGGTTTTTCGGAAAATCAAGCGAAAAGGTCCAAAAAGTAGAATATGTGTTTTCAAGAAACTGTCAGAAAACTAACTTTATAGTTGTCGAATCCCTTTAACTGTTCTGCAGAAAGATATTCCCTCTCCAGGAGTCCCATCGGAGCCGATATTCACGAGGAAACTATACGAGAGGGTTATCTTTGGAGTCACTCCAATGGAGTGTTTCTGATGTGATTGACACACACTATACACAGGAACAGACTACATTGTAGTCTGGTATAGAAGCCATTGAAAAGTTAAAAGCTATCAGTTTCGAACAATAGACCTGTACGAGGGCTGAAAAATCGAGAACTGAGCTGAGAAATTATTCTCGAAATGGTCTGTATCTTATCCTACTCTTGTGAAATAAATAGAAGAAAAAAATTTCAAACAATTATTTTTTAAAAACTTTTTGACAATCGTCTCTAACAACTGAATGCAAAATTTCAACAGCATTCTTCAAAAAAATTCAATTTTCTGCTTGATAAGAGGGAGCAACAAATATAAAGAAACAGAAAAAAGTACATGTAAACAAGGAACTATGTACATATAAGAAAACAGTTCGAGTTTTAGTGCTTTTTAGAAATCTAGCCCACACTAAAAAATTTGTCATCTCACTGCTTTTGAAATTTAATAATCCCAGAAATCTTTTTTATTGAAGGCGAATACTTCTCACTTTCATGTGTTTTAGACTATATTCAATTTGCTTGCTTGCAGTTGCTTCATCCTTACCACCTCTACTCACATTGAAATATGGTTTGTTAATTCAACATATTATGAACTCATACATATTATGTTTGAGTTCATTCATTCATTTATTCCTTTCCAATTGTTGAGTAACAACGGATGTATATTAACTGTCACAGTATTGGTTAATTACGAGATAATAAAGTGATGTACATACACCCCAGTTCTTTGTAGAACTTGATGCAATTGACCACGAGGTGTTGTTTTAGTCTGTTTTATAATTGTGTGTTGCAGGCTCGTAGATATGACAGTCGAACGACGATTTTCTCGCCGGAAGGGCGTCTTTATCAGGTGCCTAGTTTTTGCAATTTGCAATTTTCACCAAACAGTTTGCAATAATGTGTTTTTAGGTACAAGCCGGAACAAGGGACTTTTGTTTTATAGGTCGAATATGCAATGGAAGCCATCTCTCACGCTGGCACTTGTTTGGGAATTCTAGCGAACGACGGGATTCTGATCGCAGCTGAAAAGAGAAACGTCCAGAAGCTTCTTGATCATTCAGTAAGCTGACATTGAATCTAGAATTTGAGTACATAAACAAGTGCATTATGACTCGATCTCAGTTGAAAATTTCACTTTTAGAGAAAAACTTCTGGTTCTGAGTCTCTAAATTCTGTTTCCTTATTGTGCTTTTTTTGCGGTTCAAAGTCTACATGAGAATCCTTGCACACTTAAGTTGAAGTGGCACTTTTGCAGTTTAGGCCCCCCTTCCTAGAGGTTCCATGGGTCATACTTCTGACTTATTTACAATTACAAAAAAGTTGTTTTTACATTAAAACAGTTAATTTTACATTAAAAACTATTTTTACATTAAAAAACAAAGGCCTTGGAAAAAGTTTACGCTAACGAGGCCGTTCGGCTTAGGGGAACGAGACCGTATCAAGAAAATGCCACTCTCATCTGACCCAATTGAACCTCTAGGAGGGAGGGGCCTAAACTGCAAAAGTGCCGTTGAATTAATCGAGTGTCAAGAATAGTCTGTTGGAAATTCGCGAAAGTTTGACAAAATCTAGCATAAATTCGCGACCTCAGGTCCTGGCTGAGAAGATATATCGACTTTCGGACAACATAGCTGTCACTGTGGCCGGCATCACTGCCGATGCCAACATTCTCATCAATCATCTCAGGCCAGTTTTGAAAAGTCTTTTGCTCACGTAAATCAGCTTCGAAGTCGTTGACGGTCTTTTTCTGTAACTGTTGCTGATGATGATGAAATGACCAAATAGTTAAAATTCGTTAGAACCTTATAAAAAGGTTCATGCATCCTTAGGTGCGATTATACCGGCTTCTCATCAACAGATTTAGTCTCCAAAGTTTTTTCAATTAAGAATGAATGAATAATGAATGGATGAAAAAAAAAGAAGAATGAATGAATGAATTGATGAAAAAAAAGAAGAATGAATGAATGAATTGATATAAACTCACAGACCCTTTTTGATAGAAACAGAAGAGTTCATCAGGTCACCAGAAATAACAAATGTTCTGCGGTTTCTGCCCTTATCTCTACTACTCGCTTGTGTTCTTCGCAATCTTGCTCTTCTACTGTTTGCCTATGTCGGCTGCTCTGCCCATGACTCCTTCGCTACTCAGAATTTCCATAGCTCACCAAACTTGTTAAATTTCTCTCGGTCGTCCGCCCGGTGTTCCAGAAATTTTTTATGGTGAAGACATAACATAAAATGATCTTTTCGAAAAGCTAAACGTTCTTAAGTGAATAAAATTTTGAATATTGAACTCCGAACCGTGCTACGCGAAACAAAAGATCAATTGAACACGGAAAACAGAAAAAAACAAAATTTTTGTTAATTTCCACTTCCCCCACCCTTCGCTTTCCGATCGTAAGGGTCGCCCGGTCACCCGCCCAAAAAAGAAATTTTCACCACATCCTGGTGAGCTATGAGAATCCCAGGCCTCCAGTCCGTAAAGAAGCCTGACTTCATTTCTTTAAAAATGTATTTTTTCCCAAGAGCCATTTAGATCAGCGATGAGTATAACAATTATAATTGAGAGTCGCATTTTACGATGAGTCTCTTTCTTGACATAAGTCCCCCCCCCCCTTCAACTAGTATCAGCTTCAGATATTGGGCTGCCGAGTACAAATTGGTATTCGGAGAGGATATGCCAGTGGAGCAACTCGTGCAGAACATTTGCAATGAAAAGCAGAGATATACACAAATCGGAGGTTTCTATTCATCTATTCGTGTAATTTATTGATCCAATTAGTGATTTACCGGTCATTCTCTGGTTAATCTCTGTTTGTTTAGTAGATCGGGAGAGGTCAAAACCAAAAATTGAGTTCCTATAAAGCATTTCTCTTTTGATGCTTCGTTCAATCTTTCTCTTATCTGACTGAGAATGCTTCACATACTACCAGAAGAAACATACGATTTCTTGAAGAATCCGCAAATTCATTGGTGGGTTAAGGCCACGGGTTAAATAGTCATGTCTGACTTTCTGTCGGCGGGCCTTTGTTTTTCCAAATCATAAAGGGGGACCCTTTTGTAAAACAAAAATTTTTTTCGCGGGACTTTGCTTGAAAAATCGTAAGGGGAGAACCAATTTTTTACGCTCTTGGCGGGCGTCTGTACCTTTTTATTGCACACTAAAAATCCCTTGGTTAAGTTATAACATTAAAATAAGTTGGACCGCGGTAATCTACCAGTGAAATTTGATGTTCAATGAGGAAGTAGAGGCAACAATGTAAGCTTTTTAAAAAAATTACTATCAAAAAAGAGTTTTTGTTTGTATTTAACCTGGTAGGTAACTGGAAATGTTCGGAAGAGTATAATAAAGCCTATTTAAAAACGTTTCGCTTTCAAAAAAAGGGAACGAGTGAAGAATGAGTGGTTCCAAAAGGTCACCGAGTGAAATGGGTTTTTTTTTGGTTCTTTCTGCCCCGTGAACCAGTGTTTGACTAAAATTCTGTATCGATTTTATGAATTAAATTGAGGTAAGCGACCGTTCGGAGTGTCTCTGCTGTACGCGGGTTGGGATCAGCACTACGGATTCCAGTTGTACCAGTCTGATCCCAGTGGGAATTATACTGGATGGAAGGCAACTTGTATCGGCAATAATCACCAGGTTACTTTAACACAATGGTATGGTTGGGGGGAGAGAAAGCTGGAATGAAATATCGCTAATAGGGGTTTGAGAATTACAGTAACAAGAAAGGGAAATAATAGTCTTGCTATGAATAATTTATGGTTTTGGTACAAGTGAAATTATATCCTTGGTTGATGAAAATGGTATGGTTTTCGTTAAAAAAAAATTAAATTCGTATGAAAAATTCGTAAAATGCTTAGCTCGGTTCCAATGGTTAGAATTATTGTTGAGGGAAAAGGATGAATCTAGTTCAATAAGTTGGAGTGTGAAATAAAAATGAGAGTGACGTCATTCTCAGGCAGCAGTTTCGCTTTTAAAGCAAGAATACAAATCTCCTACGTTGGAAGAAGCGAAGAAGCTCGCGATGAAAGTTCTCTCCAAGACTCTCGATGTCAAACTGGCTCCAGAAAAGGGTTTCTTACTTTTTAGGGGGTTTCTTACTTTTTAGGGGGCTTCTTACTTTTTAGGGGGTTTCTTACTTTTTATCCTCCAATCTTCGGAAAAAACTATATTTTGGAGCGTTAGAATTCAACTTTTCACTTTGCAAAGTGATCTCTGCAAAGGGAGGGATGCGGCCTAGAGCGTTAAACGCTTAACGGGATGCGGCCTAGAGCGTTTAACGGGATCACTTTTCAGAGATTACTTTGCAAAGTGAAAAGTTGAATTTTAACGCTCCATTAGTCTCTTAGAAAGGTCGCTTGTTATTATGATGTGGATACACTTTTTTTCTTTGAAAAAATTGTCTCGCCTTGAGGGATATTGGGTGTAGTAAGTACGTATCCGTCACTCAACCCGAAAAAATTGAACTCGAGATTTTCCTCTCGTTGATAGTCGTTGCTATCTCTTCTGCTCCAGCATCCAGTAACATTCTTTTCAGTGACATTTTTTCGTCGTATCGAGAAATCAAGACATTTTACATATGCATGTAGGTATCTGCCGCATAGGAGTGGCAGGTCACTCACTATATTATACCTGGTATATTATAGAGTAGCAGGTCACTCACTATATTATACCTGGTATATTATAGAGTAGCAGGTCACTCACTATATTATACCTGCTCGCCTTTAACATTGCACAGTGCAGGGGTTTTTTTAGAGTGCAAGAAAAAGGTAAAGACGCCCACCAAAAGCAGAAAATTTTTTTTCAAGTTTTCACATATCCCCTCTTATGTTAAAAAACGGAGGCCCGCGAAAAAAACTTTTTTGTACATGAGGGAAGTTATTTACGAAAAAATTTACAAAATTATTTTGAAAAACAAAGACCCGCCGACAGAAGGTCTGACATGACTATTTAACCCCCCAGGTCTGACATGACTATTTAACCCCCCAGGTCTGACATGACTATTTAACCCCCCAGGTCTGACATGACTATTTAACACCCCAGGTCTGACATGACTATTTAACCCCCCCAGGTCTGCCATGACTATTTAACCCCCCAGGTCTGACATGACTATTTAACCCCCCAGGTCTGACATGACTATTTAACCCCCGATTCCACTTTCCCATCACTCTCAGTGTGTGAAAGTTATTAGGAATGCGACAGTTTTCTTCATATACAATATTCCGTCGCATGAATATTCTATCTAATAGTCCAGCCTGACCTGACGTTATGAATGAAATTGATGACAAAGTGAGAAGCTCCATAATTGCGAACAGTCTTTGTACTCATTTAATAGTTGTATGGGCCTAAAAATGTGCATTATACTGTGTGCGTGTGTAGCTCAGTGGGTAAGAGCATCGCCCGGGAAACGAAGGTCGTGGGTTCGGTCCCCGCTACACCACACCATTTTTGCACAAGTTTCTGCGAACAATCCGCTCCGCTGCTCGGTATGAAATCCGTTGCTTGAGATCTACGAGGAGTAGAAAATACTTTTATGTACATAATGATTCCCTCATGTATTATTATATTGTTGTTGCAGTGGAAATGTCAATGGTTATCCGGAGAGACGGAAAGACTCTTCTCGAAGAACTTTCAGCCAGCGAGGTTTGAAAATGTTTTATATCGCGTTATTTTATATATTTTTTAAATCAACTAGCAAAACTCAACTCATTTTGATGGATGCTGAATGAAAAACCCTTATGTCCGATTCATTCCTTCCTTTGGCCGTCCCCAAATTGGATTGAAGATATTGTAAATTGAAAAGTTTGAAAATGACTTTGAAAGTCTTTAAGGTAGACAATTATCGTGTTATTTCTTCCTTCAAATTGGTGAGTTTATAATCAGGGTGTTTGTCAGCACCCGTACAACTTTTTTAGAGTGCATAGATTTTCAAAATTTCAGAGTTCAACATTAATTTTTTAAAATGATTCGGACTTTCCCTACGAAAAATCCGAGAAAAATTTTTTCCAAGCTCAGATTTTAATGTTTTTCGGAAGAGCGCTTTTTTTTTTGAACCCGCAGTGCGGTTCAGAGAAACACCCTGTTTATAATTCTCTAGTGTAACTTTTGAGAATTTAGAGAGAACCACTTTTTTATTAGATTATTAGAGAGAACCACTCACCGAGCGGAGGATTTTTGAATAATATTAAGTAAGCTGAAGCTGAAGGTGAAGAGTGAGAAGAGAGAGCTAGTCTAGAGAACTCCATCGCTCGAAAAAGGTCGTTTTTATAAACAATGCTCGTGGCATATCGGTAGATCACAGATTGAAGAACTGCAAATCACAAATTAAAGAATTCCTTTTCAAAACATTAGGAAATCAAAAGTGGGTTCTAATAAGATGCATGAGAAGAGAAAATGCTCCCATGGATTCGTATGCAACTTTCTCTATCCAGGTGGCGGCTCTCATCAAAGAGCACGAGGAGAGAGAGAAAGAGGCCGAGGCAGCCGCCGCGGTGGAGCGACAACCCTGAGAAGAGTAATATCCCATTGACAAGGCAGGGTCACTGTAATGAACTCCCGCCACGAAAATGCAACGGAGCAAGTAATAGTAAATTGACGATTGAGCCTTATTTATGTTCCCCTCCTATTGATACCAGGTTTTTTTATTCAGAACTCCTAAAAATGTGTTTAAATCTTCTAATTTAAGGTACTTTTCAAAATATTTGTAGAAATTTTAAAGTGATAATTGTTTTTTTTCTTCATATTTTTTGTTATTTCTCGTTTGTTTATGATAAAGCAATAAATTGAGAGTTTGTGTTGAAGGCAGTGAGAAACTTTACATATCAAAGTGTTATCATATCTAATTGGGAGCAATTCGGAAGCAGACTGCATACGGTTTCTCGCAACGACTTTTTTTCGACTCGATAATTCCTTGGAAAAGGAAAACGATTTTTGAGCGAGAGATGGTCTTCACTGATGCGGAACTCAGCTACTTGAGGCTTTTGGATCGAACAAAAAAGTTGATGAAAGAGGTGCGAATCAGGAGGCTTGCTCGAAAAAAGTCGAAAAATTTTTCTAATTTTTTCGGAAAACCGGAAAACACAACAAAAAACCGAAGAAAAAAAGACGAAAAACTTTTTTTTCAAAAAAACTGAGAAAAAAAACGAAAATGTGCAACCCTGGTGCAAATGTTAAAATACTGCACCAGTGAATTTGAAGAACTTGAAATTTCGAAAATTTGAAAAAAAACTGGCAAGAAGTTCTATTGACGTTTGATAGAATTGCAGATATGTTTCTTCGTTCGTGTAACTAGAAACGTTCCCGCGCTTTCGTTGGGATAAAGCAATGGCTGAGTTCGATCCCACCTCACGAACTAGTTTTTGTCCATGTGTGATTTAGGCAAATTTTCATTTTTGGGAGGGATTTTAATAGATTCGAGACGAGATTCTTGGCAGGACATCTCCCGTAATGTGTGGAAGGTCTCTGCAGCAGCGTTGCAGTTGGAGAACTTCCTCTCGGCGATGCAGGATGAAAAGTTTGCTGTCTTAGTATTTCACTTTGTAGTTTGTAGTCCTCGACGAATCAGCCATTACCAGAAGTTGACTATGTTCTTTAGAAGTCTCAAAGACACTTGGAGCACTTGCGGTATAACCATGGTTTTATAGAGTGCAGGTTAAGAAAAACAAGGGTTGAAGAAAAACATCCTGTACTCACCGGCAAATCTCTATTTATCATTATCTGCAGCGAGTATTTGATCGAGCCTATTTTCAAACTGCGGTCAGAATCCATCTTTCAGGTGAATATGCCTTTTTAAGAAATTGTATGAAAACCTTGGTCAATTCAAATTCAAAAGCAAAGAATAGGTACTTCCAGTTATGCATACATGGACAAGCCATACTGTATAATCTAGAGCACCAATAGCAGCAGCCATGCTGGTAGACGAGCATTCATTAAATGATTATTTCACTCTGTTTCATTCGAAATTTAAGAGGCCTGGATTGCGATCTTTTCCTACAATACAGCAAAGAACTTCAGCAACTGAAGCTTCTTGTTGAGGCACATCATAAAGTAAGCTAAGGAGATTTTCACTGATATTCAGGGTGTTTTTTGCACCCGCACAACTTTTTTCGAGCGCATAGATTTTTAAAATTTTAAAACTCAAATTTTCCAGTGATTTGGACTTTCTCAACGAAAAATCCTTTCAAAAAAGTATTTTCCAAGTGCATAGATTTCAATAAATTTTGGGGTTTTTAAAGAGCGCATAGTTTTTTTCTACCAGTCAGAGATACATCCTGCTGGTATTCATCTTTTTGGTTTTGGTTCTTTAGTTGTAAATTTCGAATTTTTGAAAACCAAAAGGCTATTTGTCAAGATGAGATAGTTATTTAAAGATTAAAAGATCTGCATAGAAGAGAAAAAGAGAATTCCCAAGAAAGTACAATGAGCGGTGATTTAATTGGACTTCTATTCATTCTCAGAAGAATTGTGAAGATAAATTGGCGGCACTGGACAGTTTGCCGCATGGATTTCCTCAAATCGCTCGCTTCGATGTCCTTCTTCCCGGTTGGGATTCGATTTTTGGAATATTTTGATTTATACTTCAGAAGGTTTTAAATAAGAGCGACTACTGTGCACTTTGTTCCCACAATAATATAGTTTTTTTAATACCGCTGTAAAAATTTATATGTTAAAACAATAACATCAACATAATTGTAATCTTAATCTATGAAGTTCGTAGCTGTTCAGATAAGCAGGGCAAATGTGAAGAGAGAAACACAGTGGAGACTTCTTCATTGAGAATGAGGAACAAGGCTGTCTATCAAGCCGATATGAGGAGGCAACTTTTGGGGGAAAAGGAAAAGGCTCAAGGTTATCAGGGTGTTTCTCTGACCCACATTGCGGGTAAAAAAATCTATGCGCTCTCTAAAAACCATTGAAATCTATCTGATTGGAAAAATTTTCTCGGTTTTTGGGTAGGAAAAGTCCGATTCATTAGAAAAAGTTAATGTTGAACTCTGAAATTGTAAAAATCTATGCGATCTAAAAAAAAAAGTTGTGCGGGTGCTAAGAAACACCCTGAAGGTTATTATCTGCATTGATTATAGTTCCAACTGCTACTTGGCCGTATAAAATTGTTATGATTTTTTCCCGTAGGTTCTTTTTAAGGTGAGTGCGTTGGTGAGAATCTTGCATGTTCTGGAAAAATTTCTCCGCCTAGACACGCACTATAAAGTGAATGCTCAATCGACAATTTTCTTGGCAAGACTTCGTCTCATAAAACATTCTAGCGTGTCGCTTTGTATACAATCGGAGGGATATTTGTTGGGTTTATCTTGGCGTAATTTGAATTAATTCAATTAGTCTGTTCAGAGGATTTGAGTAGTGAGAAAGAACACGAATTGGCGGAGGAATTGCTGCAATTAGCAACCAATCTCAAGAGGAACATCAAGTACACTGGAGATGTGCTCAAGGAGGACAATCAGGTAGCTTAGGTAGATCAAGGAGGACAATCAGGTAGCTTAGGTAGATCAAGGAGGACAATCAGGTAGCTTAGGTAGATCAAGGAGGACAATCAGGTAGCTTAGGTAGATCAAGGAGGACAATAAGGTAGCTTAGGTAGATCAAGGAGGACAATCAGGTAGCTTAGGTAGATCAAGGAGGACAATGATGTAGCTTAGATAGATCAAGGAGGACAATCAGGTAGCTTAGGTAGATCAAGGAGGACAATCAGGTAGCTTAGGTAGATCAAGGAGGACAATCAGGTTGATTAGGGGCCTTATTCATAGATATAATGTGAACTCATGGGGTTTTACCCTAGTATATTGTAGACCTAAGTTCAACTCGGTTCCGTATTCAGAGACAAGTTGTAGGCCTTTTTAAAATATTCTAGGGTTAAGTTTACTATACAAAAAATGGCAGCAAACTGGGACCCGCAACGATTTCCCTAAATATGCAACTTTATTACTGTGAGAAAAAAATTCCTTAAAAAAATGCACGCGAACAAGTATGAAATGGAGAAAATTATAATGTTTTAGGCACGGCTGAGACGGGTGAGAGTGTCTCAGCTTTCCTACTAAACTTTAGTATAAAGTTTACCATAAAGTCTACTCTCTGAATTCCATTTTGGCGAAACTAAAACTTAGTATTAAGTTTAATATAAATTTTAGTATAAAGTTTTGTCTCTGAATATGGCCCCGGGCTTTCAGAGGCTCCTGAGAAGAAAAAATCCCAGTATTTCTTCTCTGTCTCTCTCACTCTATGTCATATCTCCTTTTTTCTGTATATTTCTTTATCTATATTTCGGAAAAAAATGCGGCGAAAAAGAGACAAGAAAAAATGAGAGAGAGAGAGAAGAGAGTTAGAGAGACTGTATACGAGTTTTTACCACAAGAAGCTCCTGAATTCTCTCCATCACCTTCAAAGGAAACCCACGCGGGCAAGAAATTAACAACAACATATCTCTACTCCTATTTTTCTCTAGCTCTCTATCTTCTGGCGTCTTTCTTTCTCTTTTTCTTTATCTCTCTTTCTGATTCTCTCTCTGTTTCTATTTCTGTGTATTGCAGAGGCTGATGACAATGCAAGAAAAGGCGGATTTCAACAGAGAGAAGCTGAATGTGGAGGGAACAAGACTCGCAAAGTTTGTTGTTCTAATTACTGTTCATTGTTGACTTGAAAACAGGAAAAGTTTAGTTTTTTGTGAATTTTTTGAAGTATAGTAATATTAAAAACTTTTTCATTAGAGTTCATATATTTCAAATTACTAACTTGAGTTTTAAACTAAGCTCCTCCGACTGCAGCCTACATTGAGTGAAACTGATTGATTCCAGGAATGCGTACTCCTGTGGATTCGACTGCTTTCTCATATTCCTTGCTATTTTTGTTTTCTGGTCGTTCATTGCAATGGTTTTACTGATTAAGTTCTTCCCAAAGTCTAGGGGCTGAATTAGACTGAATTCTGCCGAGGTCTTTTTGCTCTACAGTATTCAAGGTTGCTCTACAGTATTCAAATTATGTTGCGCTTGAATTATGTGTAAAACATTTTTAATGTGTTTCAGATACGGGTGAAATGTTGTCTCCCATTGCTATAGAAAGGGTTTTCTTGGCATTGAAACTTGTGATTACGTAGAGAAACAATTGAGATGTTATATGAATTCAATAAAAAATACGAGGTGAGCTGAAGATTGTAAGAAAAACAACGTGTAAGACCTCTAGTGGTCCCCACACATAAAGATGTATATTGAAATGGTTGAGAATGTTCAGCGCAAATTCACCAAGTGGATATTCAAAAGAACCAGTCAGGCTGCGCTAAGTTATGAAGACCGCCTACAATCTCTTGGTCTGCAGAAGCTTCAAATAAGAAGAAACTTAGACCTTGTGATGACCTACAAAATACTCACGGGTAAAACGCTGCTTTCTGCAGACTCCATCTTCTGTTTAACCGCTCATAACTACCTTCTGTTTGAGAACGAATATTCTGTTTTTTCTCACTTTTACCGTGAAAAGTGACATGCTTGTGACTTAGCTACACTGTGCAATGTACTTCATGCTATTTTACAGTGCAATAAAGATTTAACGGTGTTGCAGAAAGTTTTTGGAAAAAAGTAGTTTTTAAACTTTTTTCTAAAATTCTTTCTGAGAGTTGTCAAGAGAAAGTTCAAAAGTTACGTTTATCAAGAATAAAAATATTCAAACGTTTGATATTAAAAAAACATATTTTTATTGGAAATTTGTCAGAATTCATATTTGAAAACGACATCCATATTTGATTACTGGTAAGTATCCATTCATTATTGAAATTACGATTAGTTCGGTTCCATTCCTTTCATTTATCCCAAGCACAGGGAGAATGGTAAGATATCATTTATCTATACACTTGAAGAAAATCGAAAAAGCGGGGATTTAGAAAAAAAAGTTTCAACTATGTAGATATAACTGCGATGGATCAGTATTTCAACAACAAAAAAAAAGTTTGACAAGTGAGAGGTTTTTAAAACACAATTTAAGAGATATTCATAATTCTTGACTTTGTATTACACAGCGAGTAAACCTTTTTAATGTAAGCTAAGCACCTCAATTTTGACATTAAACTATGGGATCCGGAAGTAGCGAGCCGAGAGGGAGTTTCAGAAGATGCTGCCGGATAGTCTCACTGTTGGTAATGGAGACAATCGCAGCCGGATGGTTGCTCCAAGCGGTTGACTACTAGAAGCGAAAGTTCATGCCTCTGAGGATAATTTTTTATTGTGATTATTCTGATTTTGTAAGCATATAAACCTCTGATGAAGGTTGTTGCGACCGGCAATTACCGAAGTAAGGCATGAGGGAGGCAAGAAGACGGGAGGCATTTTTTTGTTTGTACCAACAAGCAACACACTCATAACACACTTTTACTTTTGTTGTTTGCGTCGCGGCCGTCGGATTCGTTAGCTAAGCCGTTCGGCCTCGTTAGCTAAGCCGTACGGCCTCGTTAGCTAAGCCGTACGGCCTCGTTAGCTAAGCCGTACGGCCTCGTTAGCTAAGCCGTACGGCCTCGTTAGCTAAGCCGTACGGCCTCGTTATCGTAAACTTTTACTAAGCCTAAGCGTTTTTTAATGTAAAAAATAAATGTCATTTATACTGAAAGTGTAGTCCGTAGTGTTAAAAAGTAAAAGTGTGTTATGAGTGTGTTGCTTGTTGGTACAAACAAAAAAATGCCTCCCGTCGTCTTGCCTCCCTCATGCCTTACTTTGTTAATTGCCGTTGCGACCATTTGCAATACGTTGCAATATACATATATTCAAACATTGCACGGTATTCCTGGAACTGTACCATGATAATGAAATTGCTTAAGAATTTCTCACCATATCACTCGTATGTCAGAGAAGTTTGTCTACTGGTAAGAATGAGATACCAAATAGGGGACGTGAATCGTGTATTGAGCAGTAACGTTTTCGTCTTCAACGGGATAGACAATTCAAGACTCCAATAACATAAAATTTGAGTTAGATGACTTCAGTCAGTTAGCAGACGCCCTAAAAAGTAGCTGATGAGTAATATTGACTTGTTGGAACTTTTGCAGTTTCTGGACCCCCCTACCAGAATGGGTTCAATGGGTCATGTAATACGTCTCTGTGCGCTGTACCTCCAACGATGAGACAGCACATAGAAAAGTGCGCAGACAACTAGAGTAGGAGGAACCACAGCGCATAGAGACGCAGAGGAACGCGAGTGGCCATGCGCAGAGAGCGGACAGAATAGAGTAGATGGAGCATGACTATTGTAAGAGAAGTAAACTAGATGTTTGGAAGGAAATTAATTTGGAGGAGCTTCTTCTGTTTACTCGGAACAAGAATGATTTGGAGACATTTCTAAGAGATGTGGAGTCATCAATTGTACCTTCGAACATCAATTGTACTTGTGGAAAGAAGATGAATCTGCAAAAATTAAACGGAGAGAGTATTTTTCGATGCACGAAATGTAAGAGGAAGAAGAGTTCATTAACAGGATCATTCTTCTCGCATTCTCATCTGTCTCTGAGAGAGGTTGGCAACTGCGGCAAAAAATTTTCTAAATAAATCAATAAAATAATCATTTTCTAAATAAATATAAAGAATCTCATCAGGTGATATTACTGTGCTACTACTGGAGTCGAGAGAACACATCGTACGAGAATTTGAAACATGAATTCAAGCGAAGAGATGGGACTACTCTCGGAACACATACGATCTACGGCTGGTTAAACTTTGCGCGTGACATTTGTCAACAGTTTCTCGACAACGATGGTGGATACACGATTGGTGGGCCAGGAATTGTGGTGGAAGTTGATGAGACGGTTATAAGCCGCCGCAAATACGACCGAGGTTCAATTTTTTATCTACTTTTCTCGTATTGCGTTATATTATCGCTTATTGAAGGGCGCATGGTATCTGAACGGTGTTGGATTTTCGGAGGGTGCGAGAGAGGGAGTCCTTCGAACTGTTTTGTCCGACTCTGCCCTGAAAGCAAGAGAGACAAGGCTACTCTGAACAAGATGATTCTCGATCACATAAGACCTGGTAGCCAAATTTATTCATACGGTTGGGAGGGATATTTCGACTTGAAATCTCTCGGTTATGAGATCGTGAACCACTCGGAAAATTTTGTTGACCCTATAACTGGTGCTTATACTCAAAACATAGCGTCCCATTGGCAGAAATTAAAAATGCGTCGCAAGCGTCAGTACGGTACTAGACGTACAATGTTAACTTCATACATTACGGAGTATGTTTGGAGAAAAAGATTCGGTGGAAAAAATTGTTTTTTCAACATATGGTCACACATAAGAGAATTATACGCGTTGAATTGTTAACTGTATGAATGCAATGTTGTTGTTAATTCATTATATTCTTCGTTTTGTACAATGCATATTTGTTGTTGAAATATAAACTCTTTTAAATTGTCAAACGAGTGTGTCTTCGATTGAAAAAAGAGTAGAACGAGAGAAGAGAGATGCGCAGACAACTAGAGTAGAAGGCACATCGCATAGAGACGCATAGGAGCGCTAAAGGCCATGCGCTCTCTTGAACCATGCGATCTGACCCATTGAACCCACTCTGGTAGGGGCGTCTAAAAACGGCAAAACACCGAATTTCTCATTTAACCTAAAACTTCTCAACTAATAATGATGCACCAATGAGAAAAGTGGCGCCTGGAAGCTCATCGAATGTTCAGCATGAACTTTTAATCTGTCAAACCTGCATTCAAATATGAGTCATAGCCGGCGAAAAAGTCATTAACAGCTTGAATCTATTGAAGTTCACTTTTCACGATCGCCAGACAAAGGAGTGGGTCTGATACTGACACCATGGGAAATTTTGGTTATGGCGCTGCTGCGCAAGGACGTAAGCATGGCAGACTTGGGTTGGGCCGAATTATTTGAAAAATAACGCCATAGACCGAGAAGTCGTCAAGAGAACCAGAACAGAGATGCGGGAACAAACGCATTAGCTTTGGGTCCTTTCTTGGTTCATCGTACCTTTGCGTCGCGGTCGCGTCGCGGTTCCCTCGTTAGCTAAGCCGTACGGCCTCGTTAGCTAAGCCGTACGGCCTCGTTATCGTAAACTTTTACTAAGCCTAAGCGTTTTTTAATGTAAAATAACTTTTTTGATGTAAAAACCGCGACGCGAAGGGGGCCGCGACGCAAAGGTACGATGAACCAAAAAAGTGCCTAGCTAGCTTTGTTGGAGCGGAGCTCTCGGCGGAAATGTTGGAAAGGAATAGTTTGGAAAAATGGCGCTCTATATAGAAGATTTGCGTTTAGGTAATCAAACGTCGATAGCAAACTAAAAATAACCTAACTATTTATAACCGAACGCGCCCTGTCAATAAGTTGTTTTTGTCTGTTGAATTCTCCCACAGCTCGAAAAATTGAGTACATTTCTCTTGAAAAACTATTCATCTCAAAACGCCAAATACATCTGCTTTCGGGGGGAATCGAACCCCCGTCGAGTGCCTGGAAGACATCCATGATGACCAAATCACCACGAACGCAAAATCTTGGATCGCAGTTGATCTATTTCAATACTTTTAATTCACTACTGTTTAATTAAAACAATTAACTTGCTTTCAAATGCCAAAAGATCTGCGTTCGGGGGAATCGAACCCCCGTCGTATGCTTGGAAGGCATCCATGCTGACCATTACACCACGAACGCACATTATTAGATCGCAGTTGATCTACGGTCCGACCTATCTCCAGCTGAGCTTCTAGCAGAACGGGATTGTGTAAGGCACTCTTGGAACCCCGTTCTGCCGCCCGCCAAAGTCGTTGATGCTCATCTGGAACCACACGGACAAACTTGGCGAGTACAACCCAACAAATATCCGGCAGCCATATAGTCTGTTGTAGCTCGTCGTTTTCCTCCAGTTTCTTCCCTCCGCGTCTCACCTCTGAAGTACAAGACTACGTCTACAGAAGCTCCTCGGCTGACTAATCTCTCCTTCTCTTCGACTGCATCTAAGGCTGCAACCACCAAACCTGTCAAGAAATTGACCATTCAACCTACATCTCAGCCTGCCCAGTCAATCGTCAGAAGTACACGAACGAGGAAAGTTACTCGGCCAGCTCGGTTTTCCTCGTCCTCTAAGTAGGACAGAAGGGAAGAAAGTTCCTCCAATATTCGCTGCTATTCATTCAATGCTCGTTCCATCAAAAACGAGCTCTATGACCTACATCACATTTTGCGCTCCCCCGCTCCTGAAATTGTCTTTATCTGTGAATCATGGCTCTCCCCTTCCCACCCTGACTCTCTCCTAACCGATGGCCTCCCCTTCCTTGTCTTTCGGGCGGATCGTCCCTGCGAAGAAAGAGGCGGTGGAGCAGTTTCCATGAGAGTCTTTCTCCGGTTTTTGTTTCTTGTTTTGTTCAAAACTCGATTGAATGTATTGCTGTTGATGTTTACCCTAACCACAAGTTTTTTTTCCCGTTTCCTTCACTACGCCTTTTGTCATGTTATCGCTCTGCTAACTCGACTGCTGATCGCCTTAAACTATTTACTGACTTTTTGATTACTCACAGCACTTTACCTTATCCAACAATAATCTGCGGAGACCTCAATCTCCCTAACATAACGTGGTCAAATCCTTCTGCTCCTGTTAATTGCTCAGTTTCTAACCATTTTTTGCAATACTTTTCTGATCATCACTTAACACAGTTTGTTACTTCTCCAACTCGAATTTCTAACATTCTAGACTATGTTTTTTGTAATTATAACAACCTTATTACCAAATGTTCCACCCCCCCCCCCTTCTCTACTAGTGATAATTTATCCGTTTCCTTTCATATATCAAAGTCATGTATCTTATTTCGCAATGTCCCAACCTCGTATCAACCGCAATGGCGCAATGCCGACTGGAACATGATTAACCATGCTATTTCTTCTGTTAACTGGACTATCATCTTCTCTTCTCTCACAATTGACCAATGTGTAGAATATCTAACAGATTTTCTCCGCTATATCATTATTGATCATGTCCCTCATTCAAAATTTAAGAAACCACATCTTCAATATCCCGCCAAAATTTGTAAACTCTTCAGCTTTCTTCAAAGAAGTAAGAAGCGTTCTCCTCTTTGCTCAGTTACTACCAGAACTTGTAAGAAACTTCACAAGGAAATTTTTAAATTCGAATGCAAACGCGAAGACTCACTTTTCCTACCCAAAAATTACAAATTATTTTACCGAGTCATTGCAAATCGTACCAAATCTAAGAACTTTCCCACTTCTTTGATTGTAAATGGTGTACCTGTAACTTCTTCTCTAGAACGTGCTAATGCATTTGCTGATCTGTTTTCAACCTCAAATCCTGAACCCTTCTATGGCCCTCTTTCCAAAGCATCCTCTTCCACTCCTCTCATCCACTATTGTACCATCTATTCCGTCGATATCCACAAGATCATCTCTCATCTTCGCCCCAAAAAATCAATACATCTCCTGACCACATACCCAACTTACTCTTGAAAATGTGTAGCTTGACTATTTCAATACCCCTCTCTATAATTTTTTCCAATTGTATGACTACAGGTTACTACTCGCATAAATGGAAGTCGTGTATAATTAAGCCAATTTTTAAGAAAGGAGTTAAATCTGAAGCCAATAACTATCGCCCCATTACTCTTGTCTCATCCCTCTCTAAGGTTTTTGAAAAACACATCTTCAATCTTATCTACGAGCATTTTGAGCTGAGAAATATTCTGAATAATAACCAGTCTGGATTTCGTACCAAGCGTTCTACTGTATCATCTCTGGTTCAAGCACACTCTGTATACCTTTCATTCATATCCAGGAAGCGTTCCTTTGATATTTGCTTGATCGATTTTTCTAAAGCGTTTGACTCTGTAAACCATAGTTCACACTTCTCTACAAACTTGGTTGTTCTGGCATTAACTCCTCTCTCCTTTCTCTAGTGCAATCTTTCCTCTCTGACACGTCATTCCGCGTGCAAGTTGATGATTCATTTTCTGACAAACAATTCGTTTCTTCGGGAGTTCCTCAGGGTAGCTCATTAGGACCTCTGTTGTTCACTATTTTTATAAATGATATCGTTGATCTTCTTCCCTCCAACGTATTCTGTTTCCTATATGCTGATGATGTCAAGATATTTTCCGATTGCCCAAAATCTTTGCAATCGGCTCTTCATAAGATTTCTGATTATGCATTAACCTGGTCTCTCACTATTTCTCATCCTAAATGTTCAATCACACATTGTGGCCCGAGTAACATCTACACTATATATACCTTAGGTGAGTATAATCTACCTTCTCAGTCTATGGTGAAAGATTTAGGAATATACTATGATGCATCGCTCACTTTCTCTCGTCACATTCATATTGTATCTAGTAACGCCACTAAGGCAGTCAACACGCTTCTGTGCTCATTCAAAACGTCCTCTGTACAGGTACTCTTGAGAGCATACAAAACCTATATCCTTCCTCTTCTAGAATATGGCTGCGAGCTCTGGTCTCCCACTTCCATTGGACTCGTCAGCTTTCTTAAAAAAATTAAAAATTTAGATTAATTAGCTAAAAAATAAGCTCAAAAAAAATTTTAAAAAAATTAGCTCTCTTCTCCCTTGAATACAGACGTAATATCCAAGACCTCTGTTTCATACATAAATCAATTCACAGCAATATCATTGTTGACCCCGCAAATCTCTTCACAATACAACCATCACCATACCCTCACAGGAATTCTCACTCTCTTAGACTAGCACTCCATTTCAAATTGCCAGATTGTCATAACACTTGTGTTTCTCGATGTATGAATATTTGGAACTCTCTTCCCTTTGAAATAGTTTTATTGCCCTCTTCTTCACTATTCAAAAAACATATTCTCAATTTAGACCATAGTTTGATCGTCACTAACAGTAAATTACGTTTTACTTGACTGAACGTTTGTCTTTCCTTTCGATTTACTCTCATTTCTTGTGCAATAACTAAAATCATTTATGTGACAGCTTATCCGTTTGTATACTTCGTGTTTACCAAACTGGAATAAAGAATATATCTATTTCAATATTTTTGATTCACTACTGTTAAATCTTAGAAAAAAATAACTTGCTTTCAAATGCCAAAAGATCTGCGTTCGGGGGGAATCGAACCCCCGTCGAATGCTTGGAAGGCATCCATGCTGACCATTACACCACGAACGCACATTCTTAGATCGCAGTTGATCTATTTTATATATTCAATTCACTACTTTTCAATTAAAACAATTAACTTGCTTTTAATGCCAAAAGTTCTGCGTTCGGGGAGAATCGAACCCCCGCCGAATGCTTGGAAGGCATCCATGCTGACCATTACACCACGAACGCACATTATTAGATCGCAATTGATCTTTTTCCCATTACACCACGAACGCACATTCTTAGATCGCAGTTGATCTATTTTAATATATTCAATTCACTACTTTTCAATTAAAACAATTAACTTGCTTTCAACGCCAAAAGTTCTGCGTTCGGGGGGAATCGAACCCCCGTCGAATGCTTGGAAGGCATCCATGCTGACCATTACACCACGAACGCAGATTATTAGATCGCAATTGATCTATTTCAATATTTTTGATTCAATACTGTTAAATCTTTAAAAAAAATTAACTTGCTTTCAAATGCCAAAAGATCTGCGTTCGGGGGGAATCGAACCCCCGTCGAATGCTTGGAAGGCATCCATGCTGACCATTACACCACGAACGCACATTCTTAGATCGCAGTTGATCTATTTTAATATATTCAATTCACTACTTTTCAATTAAAACAATTAACTTGCTTTCAACGCCAAAAGTTCTGCGTTCGGGGGGAATCGAACCCCCGTCGAATGCTTGGAAGGCATCCATGCTGACCATTACACCACGAACGCACATTCTTAGATCGCAGTTGATCTATTTCAATATATTCAATTCACTACTGTTAAATCAAAATAATTAACTTGCTTTCAAACGCCAAAAGATCTGCGTTCGGGGGGAATCGAACCCCCGTCGAATGCTTGGAAGGCATCCATGCTAACCATTACACCACGAACGCGCGCATGAAGCTGCATTTTTCGCATACAATCAACTTGATTGAAAGGCGATTTGATTTGTATTGTATCTTGATTCAATCAAGATCAAACGAGTTTTATAAGATTGCATTTTCTCCTACCCCATCCGCAAGCGTCCGTGGTGTAATGGTTAGCATGGATGCCTTCCAAGCATTCGACGGGGGTTCGATTCCCCCCGGACGCAAAAAATTTTGTTAATTGTTCAAAAAGTCAATTGACCTTTTCTTTTTGTAGAATCTTCTGATAAATCCGAATAAATGTTTTTGATTGTTATTTCAAGATGTCAACAAAAATTTAAAGTTTTAATTACTTTATACATGAGAAAAACAAGCATCAATGATGGAGTTGTCTTCACTAATCACATTTCTCAGTTCTCGTGTGAGAGAACGTCTTCTGTGACTATTCGAGTTACTGGTTCACTCGACTTGTCTCTGTTTCATTTGCGCCGCGACCCTTCCTCTGTAAAGCGGGAGGAAGACGTTGTCATCCACGATGAGCTCTAGCTGATACGGCACGCCCTCTTCTTCCGTGCATTCACTTTTGAAGAGGAACCTCCAAGCGATACACTGATATTGAGATATCATACTTTGGGTACTTGAAAATGTTAAAGAGTTAGTAAAAGGTTTTTGTACTTTGGGTACAAAAACCTTTTACTAACTCTACCTTATCTGCTTGCTCATGGCATAAGCTCATGATTTATCCACGCTCATTTCTGAGTTTTATTCATGATCATGGAATATGATCCATCACTCTTCTGTTTTCATTGTGAATTCTGGAGTCATGCTCCATTCACGACGATTTTGCTTTATGAACACTAAGAGCGTGACTAAGAGAGCAAGGCACAGAAAATACGTGACTCGCACGGAATAGCAATGTGTCACCTTGATGTATTGGCAACCCGCTTGCTCTCGGTTAGATAAGACATGGCTGGGTTCGATCCCGTCTGGGTTCGAGTTCGTTGGACTAGCTTTTTTCACGTGATGGTTTAATCAACTGGGAAACAAACGATAATGTGTTTCAAAGAATGGAAGGACTGCTGACTGCATGTGGGCGGAGCTGGGAATAGAGAAGTGGCGCCTGAACTCCTTCAGGGTGAGTGTCCCCGATGGCCCCGCCGCCACATGAGCGACCACGGGAACTCCGTCTGGTCCTTTGTAACCTGACGATGCGCAAATAGCTCAGGAATGGGAATTGCTCCACCCATTCATCTAACGGTAACAGCGCACACGAATCTTGAGTGAATGTTTGATCCCATTGAGAGCAATCGAGAAAATTTAGACGCTGCCTTCAATTGGTTACTGAACCTAAGCACTTTTGGCTTTTATATGAAGCGCAATAAGATTTATATATTGTATTAACCTCGACTAATCGTGAAAGTAAAAACTTACTATATGAGTCTATCCGATGGAATAATGTAAAATAAGTTTCCCTGAAGTGATTTAGAGACCCTTTTAGAAATGTTTGATTTTTTCTCCTTTCGGACACGTTTTTCTGGAAAGTAGAATACACCGAAAGAGGTTCCTCAAATGTGCATGCAAACCCTAATACGGATGTTACTTGACGTACTTATAGTGAGCTGCTTGGCTGAGTTGTGAGAAAGATGTCCTCCTAACCGCCTCCTTCTCTCTTCTTCCTCCTTCGCTCCTTCAAGCTTCATTTTTTCAACGCTACCTATCTGCTCAGCTTTTTTCAGAGTGCAGTAGTGCTTCGAGAATTTCTATCCAGCTATTTATTTCATTAAAAACACCTCACTATGCGATGAAACATGGAACGTAGGTTGGAACACTCAATTTAGAACAAGGGTTTGCCTCACGATATCCGAGTGCCGAACCTGGGAGACTTCTCCTACTTCGGTCTTCTGATGGAGCGAGCGATGATATCCCAGAAGAGTCATAGATGGAGTTACTCATAAAATGTAGGGAAAATTCTTGTCTGTCTTTGTCTGGGGTTTGTCTGAAATCAGTATTTGTTGAAAACTTCAACAAAAAAAAACCACATTTAAGAGTAAAGCAACAAAAAACCATTATTTTTCTCGATTTTCTCGACCATTTTCACTCTTTTTCAACTTGAAAAAGCAGATTGTTCATAACAATGCCCTCCCTGCTGGATTGTTGATAAAGATGTTCAGCGAGTATAAAATCTTGTTCTCAAGAGACATTTCAGAGAGCTTCAAACAAAAAGTCCTCAATTTCACCTTTCAAACATCCACTTTTGATTATTATGATTGTGCCCTGCTTGCTTGACTTCTTTTGTATGCAATCCTTGATAAACTGCACTAGCGCGTCTATCTCTCTCTTTTCTCTCTCTCTCTTTTCTCTCTCTATCTTTTCTCTCTCTCGCCCTTTCTATCAGTTTCTTATCGCCTCTATTTTGTCCTTCCTCTCTTCCGTTTCTCCTTCTTCTCATATTCATTGCCTGGCTATTAATCTCTGCAGTACCTCTTCTCCTCTCTTTCTCTCTTTTCCTCTTCTCTATCTCTCTTCCTTCTCTATCTCTCTTTTCCTCCGTCTACATGTTAGACATGTAAGGTTCTTCCCTCCCCCATTCCATCTTTTATGTTTCAGTTACGCTAGAAGATGAATGACCAAAGCTTCTCAGATAAGAATGTAGACGGATTCGCTCCTCTGTCTCACTTTCATTGTCCCGCTTTCTTGACCTGCTTTCCCACGTACTCTTTCTTTCTCTGATTATTTGTGCAGTGCACTCTCACTACTATTATATTTGGTAGTCCGGTGATATTTGGTAGTCCGGTGATATTTGGTAGTCCGGTGATAGCTCAGCCCTCTTGTTTGTCTCCCTTCGACCAATTCTTCTTACGTCACTTCCCATTTTTCCTGCATTCCGACCTCTGATCCGACATCTTAGTGATGAGTTGATGGCGGTGATCGGCTGCATGCGGCAGGGACTTTGATGAGAAAGGGGGCGGAGCGAAATTATTCCGACCGGAGAAGAACGATCCAGACGTTGTCATCAAAGCTGCTGTTCCTCAAAGTACTAGCATTCAAAGGTTTAAGTTGATACAACTTGGCCTTGAAACACTGTTAAAAGTATATAGTTGATTTTTTTTAATATAAAAAGAAGCCCGAGTGTGGAACAACGGTAGTGTGTGTGTGTGTGCTTTCTTTGGACGAAAGGTACCAATTTCGACCTCAACTTCAAACCAAACCGAGGGGTTTAAAAATATGACTCTTTCCACTGCTGCTGAGCACACTAGTAACCATCGAGGGACAACACACTGGCTAGTCTTCAAAGCGGGTTTTCCCACTTCCCTGCATAAACCCTGTTGAAATGTGGGGAAATATTACTACCGGGTTGAAAAAAATGTGTGAAAATGTGATGCTTATTAATCATAAAAGAAACTCCTAATATCGGCTGGCTGAGGACTGCGACTGCAGGGGCTTTGCTTGGTGAAAGCATCCGCTTCACCAATCGATCCAAGCCGCTCAAGGTACTCCTCTACGTCTTCGTCTTCTTCTGCTTCTTGTAGGGGCGGATCCACTGACACTGCCTGAATAAAATCTTATTTTCTCTCAAACTGAATGCAACAAATCTCTTTTTTGTTCGTTCAATGAAAAGATTGCGAGTGTCTGGGAATATTGATACTCCGATAGTTGAAATATTGATACTCCGATAGTTTTACTACAGTTAACAGAGAATGATAGTACGAGTGAAGTCAGCAAAAGAGCTAAATTTTATCAAAATTATTTTTATTTTGAAGAGATCACATTAATTACGAATAAAAATTGTGTTAAAATAAAAACAACCAATAAATAATGCCATATCAGACATCACACCTGTTATGAATTCATCCGAGTCAAAAGAAGATATATAGTCATGACTTATGAGTGAATGTAGTGACTGACCAGACTATTGCGCTCCACGAGTTCTCTCCACTGCTGTTGTGTCATGGCATCTCGATGTCGCGAAGCAATTACCCTTTGTATCTTCCGCACAAGGTACTCAGCAAATCGCTCAAAAGAAAGAATTGATTATAAAACTACCCTCAGGGATACTGTAATCTCCTTCATGAGCACTGTAACAGAAATTCGCCAACCTTTCGGCCTTCCTCTGATGAATGATCGAACTTCTTGCTGTTGTGCGGAACAGGATCATTCTTCTTGAAAACAAAAAACTTAATTCGATAAAACTTCAGAAAAAAACACGGACGTAATTGATAAGTGTCTAACCGGGATCGTGAACGTGTTGTGGTTTGTGCGCAAGTGCTCTTCCCGAATAGCTGACAGTCGAGTGGATACACCGCCATGCTGATGAGCACTACAAACACTGCCTTCAATGTTATTGAATGAAAATATATATAATCTTTGTCTTTGGTAAAGTGTCCTGAGAAATTGGATCGAAGTTGGATCCAAACATACCGGTAGATCGTAAACTTTTACGAAGCATCACATTTCAAAAAGTTTTTTTAAGCGTAAGACTAACAGTGAGAAGAAGCTCTGAAGATGGAGAGAGTAATTATCAATGAATTACGGTACATTCAGAGGCAACGGAAAAAATTTAAGAGAACCGCTACATAGGTAAAAAGCACTAAGGGAAGATGAGTAGGTAACTAGGTGTTTTCGGTAAAGTTGTCTGTCTTACCCACACTGCGGGTTAAAACTATGCGCTAAACTATGCGCTCTGTGAAAAATTCAATTCAATTCATAAATTCATCCGAAGTTTTTTTAAAATGTAACTCTCTATTCTTTATCGCACGCACTAGGTCTCTCTCTCGAGCCTGTCTTTTCCTCATGAACATTTTTGATCTACTCCGTCATTCTGCTAGAATTAAGAAACAGTCTGCTACCGGTGCGCCTCGGAAGAGGAGAAAGAAGAGGAAACAGCAGAGTCGTTGTAGGACGTTGTAGCCCTGCAGACGTACGGTGGACGACCACTCGAGGGGGAGTACATTCGTTCCACCACACTTAACACACTTCTTCAGAGACCATTGTAGAACTGAGAGAAAAAGAGAGGAGAGAGGACAGAGAGATTAAATGATAGAAAGAGAGAAGGAGACAGATGGAGAAGAAGAGAGAGAGCGAGAATGAGTGAGAAAAGGAAAAATATAACATATACATGATACTGTACTGTAAGAAAGTAAGAGTTCGCGTAGAACTGCGTTATCCGTCCCTGCAGAGAGAATGAATGAACCACTGAAAAAAATCCAAGACAGTTCTTAATAGAAGAGTGCGACCAATTTTGCCTTGACATCTATAACAATGTGGATGATGCCTTTTTTCTCTTTCACCTTCTTTTCTTAGAATCAGTTTTCCTAAGCATAAATCTAACGGGACATGATGTCTTTTCTCAAGGACACTCTTGAAAATCGAACTCGGATGCGAAAACTATCCGAGGTTATGTATGAAAGAAATCCATCGCACGGGCAAAAATGACACTCGGCCGGGACCGAACCTCCGCTGCCTAACCGGGGCTTGTAGAGCGTAACCAATACACCAACCGAGCACACATTGTCCCGAGGTTCCTATGAGTCCTTGAAATTTAAGCTTGACTAGAAGACTAGTTTAGAATGAGAAGGTCAACATTTAATTTGGTCATGTTTGATGATGTTAGGAAATCTGTTGACAAACCTATTTTTGAGGGCTGAATCTCGCTCTTGCTGAGTTCGGAGAAGAGTCTCCGCCGTGAGTTGAAAAGGAGTACGGTAGTGAGAGGAGTCTGGCGGGTTGGATTCGGCTAATGTACATCGTTGATCACAGGGTGCGGGTGTAGAAGGGGACCATTCCTGGGAATGCCTATTAATTAGTTGTGCATGATAAAGTTCTAGACTAATATACTAAATCACAAACTTTTTACTGATTATATGATCAGATATTGAATAACCTGAAATTCACAAGTCCAGCTCTTTTCTCTTCGGGATAACGTTCACGCTTCAGGTAAGTAGTTCAAATAACTGACTTTTTTGAACTTTACGACGGTTTTATCCGCTTCGATGGCATTCTGGGAAATTGGATTCTGTTTGGAGGAAGGAGAAGAACGCGAGGAAGAGGGTGAGTCATTCAGAATATTCAGATACTCTTCCGATCGAATGAACCTTGAATTTGTCGCAGTTTATAACCCCGGTTCGCCTATAAAAGAAAAAAAGCTTTAAGAACATTTTTGATATGATAATTCTTCACTTTTTATGCGTCATTTCATTTATTCATTTATTCATTTATTCATAACACAAATAGTTTTCAATTTTTAAATTCTTCATAACACAAATTCGTAACACAAAGAGCGTCACAATCAAGACTAATATAACTTAGTTTTAATTGTTTATAACTAAGCACGTTTATGTTATGTACATATCCTGACATTAAATATTTTGGATCATTACCACTAGATCCGGTGCATGTTTGTGGAAATTTTGTATCTCGAGAGCAGTGTAGCGAGAGGTTAGAGAGAGACGTAGAAGCGAGAGGTTAGAGAGAGAGTGTAGCGAGAGGTTAGAGAGAGAGTGTAGCGAGAGGTTAGAGAGAGACGTAGAACCGGAAAAAAGAGAGAAGAACCAATAAATTACTGACACATCATGTTGTCTCCTGAGATATCCGTTCAAATGCGACATTAATTTATCGAACAAATTCACTTCGTAATGGAGAAGAGGAAGAGATTTCACTTCTTGACCGACCTGCACAGCTAATCAATAACTTTGTGTTAAAAACATATTACGTCCTAAATTAAATTCAGAAAAGAAATACGTGAGGTAGAATGATAGCAGGCCGTTTATTCCCACCGACAGAAAGAGCGTGTATATCAATATGACTTATTAAAAGGGAACGGCAGGCCTTTGAGAGAGCGCAAGAGCGTCTTATGTAAAAGGGAGGATACAAACGATCAGAGCATTTTTATCACTAGCATTCTTGGATTGCGCATAGATTAAATACGCACTGCGAGTCGGAGCAACACAGTGAATGATAAGTATAGAAAGAGAGAGAGGGGGAGAGAGAGGGAGAGGGGGGAGAGAGAGAGGGAGGGAGAGAGAGGGGGGGGGGAGAGAGGGAGGGAGGGAGAGAGAGAGAGGGAGGGAGAGAGAGGGGGAGAGAGAGAGGGGGGAGGGAGAGAGAGAGAGGGAGGGAGAGAGAGGGGGAGAGAGAGGGAGAGGGGGGAGAGAGAGAGGGAGGGAGAGAGAGGGGGGAGAGAGAGGGAGGGAGGTAGAGAGAGAGGGGGAGAGAGAGAGGGAGGGAGGGAGAGAGAGAGGGAGGGAAAGAGAGGGGGAGAGAGAGGGAGAGGGGGGAGAGAGAGAGGGAGGGAGAGAGAGGGGGAGAGAGAGGGAGGGAGGGAGAGAGAGAGAGAGGGAGGGAGAGAGAGGGGGAGAGAGAGAGGGGGGAGGGAGAGAGAGAGAGGGAGGGAGAGAGAGGGGGAGAGAGAGGGAGAGGGGGGAGAGAGAGAGGGAGGGAGAGAGAGGGGGAGAGAGAGAGGGAGGGAGGGAGGGAGAGAGAGAGGGAGGGAGAGAGAGGGGGAGAGAGAGGGAGGGAGGTAGAGAGAGAGGGGGAGAGAGAGAGGGAGGGAGGGAGAGAGAGAGGGAGGGAGAGAGAGGGGGAGAGAGAGGGAGAGGGGGGAGAGAGAGAGGGAGGGAGAGAGAGGGGGGAGAGAGAGGGAGGGAGAGAGAGAGAGGGAGGGAGAGAGAGGGGGAGAGAGAGGGAGAGGGGAGAGAGAGAGAGGGAGGGAGAGAGGGGGAGAGAGAGGTCGGGGAGAGAGAGAGATAGGGAGGGAGAGAGAGAGAGGGGAGAGAGAGAGAAGGAGAGGGGGGAGAGAGAGGGAGGGAGAGAGATAGAGGGGGAGAGAGAGAGGGAGAGAGAGGGAGGGAGAGAGAGAGAGGGGGGAGAGAGAGAGAGGGGGAGAGAGAGGGAGAGGGGGAGAGAGAGAGGGAGGGAGAGAGAGAGGGGAGAGGGGGAGGGGAAGAGAGAGGGGGGAGAGAGAGGGAGGGAGAGAGAGAGGGGAGAGAGAGAGAAGGAGAGGGGGGAGAGAGAGAGGGAGAGAGAGGGAGGGAGAGAGAGAGAGAGAGAGAGAGGAGAGAGAGAGAGAGAGAGAGAGAGAGAGAGAGAATGGATGACTTAACGAACCTCAAGTCTGACTTTGGAGGGTATAAATGAGCAGTTTCCAGTTCGCAGGGAGATAAACTGCAATTGGCTGATTCAACATAACATCTAAAAATGAGCCGACGCCTCATAACAATCTGTTTGAAAATAATTAAACCAAGTTTAAACATAATTTGATCTTTTCATACTCTCGAATTTGTAGATGAAGCCTTTTTAAGGGGATATACATATTCACGTAGAGTTCCATTCACCTGTCCTACTGATAATTTCAGCCTATCCTCATTTTCGTATAAACTCTTGCCCCAATCGGTCGATTGCCCCAACCAAATCGGTCGATTGCCCCAACCCCAATCGGTCGATTGCCCCAACCCCAACCCCAATCGGTCGATTGCCCCAACCCCAACCCAATCGGTCGATTGCCCCAAACCCAACCCCAATCGGTCGATTGCCCCAACCCCAACCCAATCGGTCGATTGCCCCAACCCCAACCCCAATTGGTCGATTGCCCCAACCCCAATCGCTCGATTGCCTCAATCCCAACCCCAATCTGTCGATTGCCCCAACCCCAACCCCAATCGGTCGATTGCCCCAACCCCAACCCCAATCGGTCGATTGCCCCAACCCCAACCCCAATCGGTCGATTGCCTCAACCCCAACCCAATCGGTCGATTGCCTCAACCCCAACCCCAATCGGTCGATTGCCCCAACCCCAACCCCAATCGGTCGATTGCCTCAACCCCAACCCCAATAACCTTCTGGTAAATTCTCCTTGCCAACTCAGCCGATCTCATGTTCCTTTCCGCACACATCTTTGTGTAAGCGACAATTGCAAAATGGAACTCCAGTGACTTGAATAATAAAAACTTTGCATCTAAACATAATTTTGTATAAATTTTAAGTTTTAAACAAGAAGCTGTACTCAAAAAAACATGGCTAAAAACAATCTAACTATCATTTTCGCTTTCTTCGTAGTTGTAGCGTAATTCATTAATTCATTAATAAAAAGAATAGAATACGCTAGGGTAAACTGAATAGTCGAGACTCAGACTTGATCTACTACTAATTTGAACTGTACTTATTTTAAAAGCCAATTTTAAATTAAATCGATGTCAACGAAACGGAGCGTCTGAATATTGTGAAATATTGTTTGATTGAATGTACGGCTGAGAACCTGAGGCTGTGAGTGAGAGCGCATCCAGTGCCTGAAGGCATCTAAGGCGACTCTGTCTGCGAGGACACTCTCCAGAGACCGAGCCCACTCTATCACAGACCCGCCTGCTGACAAAGAGCGAATTTTGAGAGGAACCCAGTTTTCGATCCCTTATTCTTCCATGATTCAAACATTCTAGGTTCTCATTCTTACTGCACTGTCAAAAACCGGAGAACCAGATGTATCAAATCGATTTATTGGCGTTTGATGTCCCATGAAATCGAAAATAAAGCGTTTGAATTTAATCGAATTGGTACTTTTTTACTTATCTGGTCTGGAGAAACGGACCAATGAACGGAGAGGGGAGAGCTAGTATCTCTCATTTTCCTTTCTCATCCCTCTTTCCCTCTCTCTCGCCATATTACTGTATCACGATTAGATTCTCTCGCCGCAGAGAAAGAAAGACGCCTTCTCTCTGCGGCGAGAGACGAGAGGGAAGGTGATTGCATATCTGTTCATGTGGTTGACTCTGTTCATGTGATTGACTATCTAGGTCAAATCTCTCTTTTTCTCTGCGATGAGGCACATTGCACAATTAGACTCTCTCGCAGCAGACATAGAGACATAGCTGTCTGTGATCAGCCATTCTTTCGCTTTTTGCGAATGTTTAAATACATACACGTTGATCTCTCACTCAGAAAGAGATTGTATTCATGAAAACTCCCTTTCCCCCTTTTCTACTTAGAGCCCTTTTTTCCCCTTTAGCCCCCCTTCCTCCTCCCCCCTAGGCCCCATTTCCCCTTCCCCCCTTTTCTCAGGTAGGGCCCTCTTTCCCCCTTTTCTCCTTAGGGCCCCCCTTCCAAAGTCCTGCTTAGGAAAACCCCCCTTTCCTTTCCCCAAGGTTTACAAAAATTTCTCATATTATCTCTCTCGCAATATCACTGTTTCACGATTAGAATCTCTAGCCGCAGAATCTCTAGCCTGTTTGGTTGTTTAATTCATGTTATTCAATAACTCACACCATCACTGTGTTTCGCCGCCTCTCGCGTCTTAGAATCTCTCGCTGCAGAGAAAAAAGCTCTCTGTTTTTGTGATTGCTTATCTAGGTCAAAGCTGCCTTTTTCTCTGGAGGACGCAGGCTCCGCCCCCTCGCGTTTTTTTTGTCTCCAGACCAGATAAGTATAAAAGTACCACATCATTTATATTAAAGTTGTTTGTTATAACCCATCTATGGCATGATAGTGAGGGTTATGAATAGCATAAGGCTATATTAAAATACAATTTATTATATATTACAGTACCGTACTATTACAGTATTAATAATATACAAAAAGTATACCCTCCATGAACTGTTTGTAACCAATTTCAATAAAAGGAAGTCAGTATCGACTCAATACAGTACACTTACTCATTAAACAAATGAACAAAACACTATTCACACCATGAAATTCCAAACTATATTTTAACCTCGAGTTTTAAACATTTAAAGGAAGTTGAAACTCAAAAAAAGTAGAAAAATATCAGGAGCGAACCTTGAAAAGAATCGGCCATTTCCACAGTTTTCTCCATCATCTCCCATTCACTCAAACATTCACTATTTTCTCATTTCTCATCAATGAAAAACACGTCCGTACGTACAAAAAAGAGATTTAAGTGATAATCATATCGATTTATTTACTAATGTTGATCATTAGTTCTAATAAAGCTCATAAAATAGGGACTCATTACAACACAGCTAAGCACAAAAGCACTAAGCACAGAAACTAAGAGAAGCCCGAAAAAATGAGATACCGCTTGAATGTTGAGTTTTAAAAAAAATGGTAAGAGAAAAGAGAGAGAGAACAGAGAGAGAAGAGAGAGAGAAGAGAGAGAGAGAGTGGCAACGATCTCATCATACTTCAGGTATAACTGAAAAAAAGAAAATGAAGGGAATCGATAATTAGAGATGCTCAGCCTAGTTTTAGAGTAAATTAATTAATTTTTCTGAGGATCCTCATCATCCAGAAGATTGAGATATCTCGATAGACTATTCTCTGTGAAAATGTAATTGGGAGAAAGATGAGGTTGAACAATCAAGAAGAACAGAAAGAGAGAGAGAGAAAGAGTGAGAGAAAGAGAGAGAGAAAGAGTGAGAGAAAGAGAGAGAGAAAGAGAGAGAGAGAAAGAGTGAGAGAAAGAGAGAGAGAAAGAGTGAGAGAAAGAGAGAGAGAGAGAGAAAGAGAGAGAGAAAGAGTGAGAGAATCACTATGAGATTGATGAACATCAAGTAGACAACTTGACAGATATCGATTGAATCGCTGTGGTCGAAATAAGAACTTTCTTATCTCTTGAATATCAGATTATGACATGATTACAAGGTAGGAGAACGATCCATATGTTCCACATAACTATGATACTCTTCATTTTTTCCTTTCCTTTCTTCACCAGTCTATCTCTCTCTCTCTCTTTTTACCCATTCTTTCTTTATCTCTGATTGCCTCTATTTATCCGTCCCTGCAGATGACTTTTAAAAGTAGTTCAGGTTTTAAACCTGAAAACTTTTTTTCAACTTTTAAAAGTAGTTCAGGTCCCAAAAACGCGAATCAATTAGCAGGTAGTTTTAAATCCATCCAACACCTAAGTATACAAAACATTTACTAGGTTTCCAACAACGGGATTTCGAGCTAATGAAACTATGCAATTGAGAGGAAAGGTCTGAAGTAGCCTGTGAAACTTGCTAATTGAAAAAGAGAAAAAACAAAGACAAAAAGAGAGAAAGATAAAGAGAGAGAGAGAAAGAGAGAGAAAAAAGAGGGAAAGACAGGGTGAAAAACTAGTAAAGAATCAGTGCTGGAAAACAGGGAGTAAGCTGTTGATCAGCCCAGAATACAGTCGAAGAACTGGTGCTGAGGACCATTTATGAAGCATCCCAGGTGACACACAAAAACACGCGAAGAGTTCGCACACCGCACACAAGGCATCGAAAGTAAAGTGAAATGGTGGATGAGATAAGGAGAGAGTCCTCTGGGAAGAGGAGCATTGTTGGAGAAGACGGAGTGGGACACAGAGAAAGAAAGAGAGAGAGAGAGAGAGGAGAGAGAGAGAGAGAAAGAGAGAGATACGGAGAGATAGAAGAGACAAAGAGAAAGGAGAAAAACTTCGAAGAAAATTGTAAAGATTCACGAGAAAAAGAGCATAGGAAAAAGATGCCGCCTCTGTTTCTCCGGTCCGTCTGTCAAGACTCGCTCTTTTTGCTTTCTTCTTCTCAAGTTTATGACTTTGTCCTTTTCTCTCTCTCTTCATCTTTCCCTACTCCTTGACTCTAGTCATCGGCAGTTCTCTCCTCTTTTAGAGGACATGTAGTAGCGATGCCATGTTCTCCCCCCCCCCGCTCTTTCGCTACGGCTTTGATCTTACCGCCACTAGCTGCTACAACTGATTCGTTATTTCATGATTGGAATGACTCGGCATTACTGTGTTGAGGTCGAATGAAAAGAATTATGTTCAATATGAGAAGAGAAACAATAGGATATATGATATCTTTCGCGATATGATATCAAGGTGATCACGCATTCTCGACATCCCAGCATGTCATATGGTCAGTGGCTCAGGAGAGCTTAATTCATTTTTTCAATGACTATGAAGAATGACATATTTCTGCTTCCGCTCTTTTCGGACCACTTTTCGTTACGGGACTCTGTGTATAACCGACTTTTTATGACATGAATGACTTGATTTGGTAACTTCTAAGCATTCTCACCAATAATATCTCATTCTGTCTCTCTAAACTCTCTCTCTCTCTAAACTCATTCTGACCTCCTAGCGGTCTTTTCGCAATACAAAAACAAAGTGTACGCTTTTAATGAAAGGCGGAGAAACGATTAGATAATGTGAGTGCTCTCACTAAATGTGCGCACAAGTGGTAGATCAAAGGGAGTGCCGCCTCAGACTTTCCCGCTTTCATTCCTAACTTGCATCATAAAGGTTGCTGAATCACTTCTTTGTGCACTACCGGCGGATCAACCTCCGGGGAATTCTTTTCTGTTCACAGGAGAGAGAGAAAGGCCCGTAATGAGATGGATAAATGCGAGAAAAGGGGGAAGCAATGGCGAAAGGACTTAGAAAAATGAGAACTGAATGATAAGAAGGAACAATGGTGAAATGAGTTAGGATATTCATCATAGGTTTCTGATGTAACGAAGGAACAGTAATCAAGACTCTTGCGAGAGGCAAGAATCTGCTGTAAAGTGGTGAGGATTAGGAAATATTGAGTTATTGACTCCAAGTGAAGATGATGATCGGAAATCTTCCAGTGGCATCACAAATCTTTGCGGGACCATTAAGGTACATTCATTCTCTCGTTTTTCCAGACTCAGAGTCTCAGGTAATAAGCGTCTCATTATCACATAGCCGCGTTTAGGGCCTTGTCCTTCGCATTCATTTGGTTATTTATGCAGACATTTAACGCAGCCTGAATCAGTAGAGAAAAGGTCTCAACAACAACAGAGTGAAATTGCACATTGTAATCCCGATTTTTGTTCACATTTATAATACTCAAGTTGTTGTAGAAGTTCTTCAAGTAATATCTCGCAACTGTCAACTGTCAAACAAGTCTGTCAACTCTTTTTGCAAATCAGTTCAATTTTAATCGGTGTTATTCATGTGATTATTCTTATTAATATACTCCCGTAGGAACTCCTTTCTTAAAAACCCCATGTAGTTGAGGAAAAAATTGATTTCAATTTCTTTAATCGGAGATAATCTTTTATGAATAAATTTTGTTTAACAAACACATTTGGTTACTCGTTTGTACTTTGTCAAAAAACTCAATTAGCAATCAACACGAAGTCCTGAGAGCTATAAAAAAACTTATTCTTTAATAGAAAAAATTATAAATGATTCTTAATAAACTTCGCCTAAAGTTGTGATTCCTTTGCTTCATTACTAAAAAAACAACAAAAAAAAACTTAAAATTTGCTATAAAAGAAAGCCTGCACAAGTTCAGCAAATATAATTCTTAATACAGAAAAATTCATCTCCTTCCAAAATGTTTGAAGTTTCCTTACAATTAGAAATATAAAAAACACAATCTAACAATATCATGAAGACTAGAATATATCAACTCAAACTCCTGAGATAATTTTATGAACAAAACACAACAACAACACGAAAACTCTTTTTAAAAAGAAGAAAGACTCGAGACCCTTCTTCCTTGAATTCAGAGTAGAACGAGCAAATGAGAACTTCAAAGGCACTTTGTCTTCCTAATTCTCTACCTCATCAAATTATGAGGTTTATAATTTTTATTCTAGGAGTCAAAAACATAGTGAATGCCATTGGCCCTTATGCAACTTCGCCCAACTATGTCTAGAAACAAACCAAAGTCGAAAACGTTTTCCAAAGTCAAAAAAGCTAAGAAACTGAGAGGATACAGTAGTCTCTATCATCACACCTAAAAAATGACAAAAATTGAGCTGAAGAAGAATGAAGTGGAATACGGCAGTGGCCTCAGAAGATGATCCTATGCTGTGATAGAGAGGGCTCTTCAAGAGGCGAGGGGTCTTCGGGTACCACCGTCCGAAGAGAGTTGGTCAGTATCAGAGAAGAGAAAGCCATGTAGATGAAGCGGAACCAGACCAGCTGCGAACGATGTGCCAGCATTGCTCTCCAAGCCCGCCACACCTCAAGTCATATAGACACTAAAAATAGTTCAAGTGCTTATTTCCAATCGCTTAACGGTAATTTACAGTACCCTTCACGGTAGTTCACAGTAAACATCACGCTAATTATCTCAACTTGCGGAAAAAGGTGCACATCAGTAAGACTAATCATGAGAATAATGCGAGACCAAGAGCGTGTGTTCAAAAGGAGAAAAGTTTTATATAAACAGAGAATTTGTAATGTTTGCTTGGAAAGCGCGTAATTTTTCACATTGATTTCACCGACAGTTTGAGTCTCAGAGAGTCCGTGGTCAGTCCTTTCTCTCCTTTTTTATTCGAACAAGCAGTAAACCTCTATTTTATCGAATGTGAAGTAACCCTTGCTGATGATGCTTTCTTGATTCTCGGTATCTTTACTCGTCTTTTGTGGGTACATCATCAAAAAGGCCCCAAATTTGGCTCACTTCACCGATTTCTCACGGCTCTCAAATTTTTTTTATAAAAGAAAAAAACTTTCTTATGAAATTAACACAAAATTCGAACGATGAACAGTAGAATTATGAAACATGAGAGAGAGAGATAGAGAAAGAGAGAAAGAGACGTTTTTTTCAAGTAATTCTCAAACATTCTTTTTATGACTCTTGTGCCCACCTCTTTGGGTGCAGCGAAGAGAGAGAATGTCTCATCGCCCACTCCAATCCAGAGTAAAGAGAAGACCAAGGAGAGCACGGAACTGTACTTCCGAAAAAGAGAAGGCGAACACAACGACAACACCTCAATCATGACATTCTGCATGAAAAACTACAATTGAACTTATAACAAGAGGGAACAAGTCCTACCACCTGTTGTCAGGCCTGTGTTTTCAACTTCGGCGGGTTTCTCTTTTAATTTAAGGAAATTTTCCAATAAAAACAACTATTCCTGTTCGACTATATTTTGATATTGCCATAGGAGACTCTACTAATGTTTATATTTTTGGGGATCTTGAGTCGTTCTCGGTGGAATTATAAAACACGTGCCTATAACTCAAACATTAAAACACAGTAACCTTGCAAGGAATGCTAACCTGCACATCACTTCCCACGAGCTCTCCCACTCTTCTCAAAGCTGCTTCACAAGCGATATGATTGGGATGCCCAGAAATACCGTAGCTATCAAACGAGATGACAGTATCCACATCGAGAACTTGAATGTGTCGAGCAAGAAGATGGACAATCTCCTCACTCTTCCACTCATCTCCGTCTCTGAATAAATAGAGCTTGTTCTTTCTGGAATTTCCATGAACATCATGCTTGACTTCTTTAGTTATCATAGTAGATTGCATCTATCTACCCATTGCAGCGATGCATCTTTATGGATAAACATTTCTAATCAAATACTTACACTCCTTTCATTATATTTCCAAATTGTGTACTACCAACTGTACCTGATCCTAGTAATGTTATAGTTTTCTCAATATAACCAGTACATGATCCAAATTATCTGTTTTTTTAAAAAAAACTAGTAACAAACTCTTTTAAAAACCTGAGAAAATGGATATCAAAGATTGTGACGTCAGCTGGATCAGCGCCAAGCCTTGTGATTGCCTCAGGCAATTCCCGCACTCTTCTTTCCCCATCTCCGTAAAAGTCACCAGTAGAGAGACACAAAAAGAATGGCCGGACTCCTCAACGGAAGAGCCGATCACTCTCAGGAAAATGAAACAAAAAAAATTGTTTTTCAAGGTTGAAACCTAGATCACGGCGGTACAAACAAGAAAAAAAGCTATTGAAGCGCTTATAATCTGCCAAAACAACCGTAGAACTGCGTCAACATTGTCTCCAACATGAATAGATCTCTACATATGTCTCAGGATAAGCGTTTTCAGCGGCATTATACCCCTGACGAGCACTTCTCACTACGATGGCGAATTTTCGGAACTTTTGTGCAATCTTTCCCCTCAAACTTCATTCTCTTTCTGAGTTCCCCAACTCGAGATGCAAAAGAACCTGCCCGGAGTAGATTAGAAATGGTGGGGGAGAAGAACATCGTCTCGTCATCTGGATGAGCAATCAGAATGAGCACTCGCGGCTGTTGCTTCTTCAATCTCTCCTCTAAAAATATGATTCTGGCTCTCATTCAACAATAAAGGCCATCGAGTCCCACAGAACATCTCTCATCCGAGACCCACCCTTGGTACAACAAAATCCGTTTTTACGAGAGAGAATAATTCATATGCTGATTTAAAAAAAAAAGAGTTTATATCGTAAAGAGATTTAGCAAGCGAGAGAGTGATATACAAAGAAGTACGCGTTCAGGCAAAGGCCGAAAAGAGTTTTTGGAGCGTTAAAATTCTGAAAAGTGAAAGGAGCACCGATTTCGTACCTTCTTTAGTCTCACCACGAATTGCCGTGAAATGGCAACGGAATACGGTGTTTTTTAATGCTGCTACTTTTTCAACGGAGCAATTACTTTTAAATATTATTGAGCAAAAAGAAAACACCGTAAACTATTGCCATTCCACGGCAATTCGTGATATGACTAAAGAAGGTACGAAATCGGTGCCCATCTATCTTTCACTTTTTTAAAAAATTTTAAGGCTTTATTACTTGTAGGACTTTGACCATGAGGACTTGAACCCGGTAGAATATGATTACTGAAGGAGCAATAAACATAGTTTATCTAACTTGCGTAATTAGTTATTCTTCAAAAGACACACACATTTCGCTTGGAACAAATGTTGTTAGAATAAGAAAATGCATTGAACACAAGTTTCACTTCAATAATGATAAGAAAAAAGAATTTCCTACCTTGCAGAGCCTCTCGTGCCTCTGAATCTTGTTCTTGGAACTGAGATTTCTGCAAGTAAAAATTGATTTTTCAAGAGAAGTCACATATGATTTTGTACAATAAAATAATATACAGGGTGCGGGAAAAGTCCAGGTGTCCGACTTTGTCACTTTGCATCTTTTTTGTTTGGTGTAGCGGTCGTGTGATTTTTCGCTTGTATCTTATTCATAATGTTGTTAACATACCCTGAAAAAATCAGAATGATAACTCTTTTCGTTTTCCGGTAATGCTCTCTGATACGGACCGAGGCTACATTCTGCGCTTGAGCCAGTCCCGGCACATGGTACAACGGTACAACAAATGACCGTCCCAGGAGCGGCAGACCAGGGAACGCGACCACTTCCTTCAACATGAGAAGCATCCGAGACAAGATTCGATATAACTCCAAGCGGAGTCTCAGAAAACTCGCGAAGGAGCTGAATATCTCGGCTAGTTCTGTTCAGACGATCGTCAAATCCCGCGTGAGACTTCGCCCCATCAAGCTGCAGAAGAATCACACATTGACGGACCAGATGAAGGCGACCCGTCTTCGGAGATGTCGTGAACTGTCAAAGCGGTTCAAGCCGGTGGACTGTTTGGATATTCTCTTCACCGATGAGAAGTTGTTCAATTTTGAGCAGAGTTTCAACCATAAGAACGATAGGATTTGGTCGAAATTGGTCAACGAGGCCAATAAGAGTGGACGCTACGTTTCGAGAAAGGGCCATCTCGCTTCTGTCATAGTCTGGGCCGGGATTTGCGCGACTGGCAAGACTCCACTCGTTTTCGTCGAGCAGGGAGTCAAAATGAATGCCAATAACTACCTGAACGACATTTTCATGAAGGAAGTACTTCCCTTGAGCCAGGCTCACTTCGCGGGACGCAAATGGACGTTCCAGCAGGACTCTGCGCCCGCCCACAAGGCTAAAGTGGTGCAAGAGCAATTTCCCCTCCATGATCACATCCGCCGAATGGCCTCCGTACTTACCTGATTTGAATCCTCTGGACTTCTCTGTGTGGTCGGTCCTTGAGAGCAAGGCCTGTGCTTCCCCATAGAAGAATTTGGAAAGTTTGAAGCGCGCCCTACAGAAGGCGTGGAATGATCTTGACGTCGCTTACCTTTCCACCACGGTGGATGCCTTCCACAAGCGACTCCGCGCCTGTGTCAAGGAGAAAGGAGGGCTGTTCGAAATTTGAAAACGCAGTTATATCCCAAACTATTTGAATAAACTTTGATGAAAATTTTGTTTGATTTACTCAATCCGTTAAGTTTTTATCGGAAAAATACTGCTCACCTAAACATTTCCCGCACCTTGTACATACATCACCTTGTACATACATCAAAAGTTCGAAAAATATTGTATATTCCATTCGAGAATAAAAAGAGAACTTCTCACCTTGAACTTTTTCTTTTTGTAGAGCAGCAGAGGAGGAATGGGACGCAGGAGCAGAACTCCCCATGCAGCAAGGCATAGAAAGGACAAAGACGAGAGAAGAGCCACCAACAACATTTTAACCGGATCTACGAAAAGCTCAACTAAATTCACAAGATTCTCATTTCATTGAATTCTTTCTTGACTTTTCGACAAATATTCCCGTTTCATGACTACTCTAATCTAAGTTTGGTGACTAATTTGGTGACTAATCAGCGTAAGTCGGAAAGTGTTTGGAAAAAAGCAGACGGAACGATAGACAAAAAGGGCCTGAGAAGTGAGAAGATCCGGAAATACAAAGAGAGCGCAGAAAAAAGATGAGAAAGTTTGAATCCTTCAAAATTCGCAAATTTCATTAAAAGATCTCTACATAATTAATACGTCTTTGCTTCAATTTCTTCAAAGTTTTGAAGGGAAACTTTCTAAATTGATTGTTTTTTGTTGATATAATACAGTATCGGTCTAATTTCCAGAACTAATTTCAATTAAAACTTACTTTTAGTATATTTTACGGCGTTTCTCTGCGCTCTTCTATTTCTCCCTTTTCTGCTATTTCCTGGCCTCTTGCGTTTCCTCCTTCTCTTTTCCTCTCTCCTCGATCTCTCTGATGATGTCCTCAAAAGTCTTGCTATTCGCCGACGACGGCAATCGTAAGCTATCACCGAAGACTCCACGCATCGCAGTCCCAAACTGCAAACAAAGCCCAAAAATAAGAAGAATTACCAACCCCTAACCCAAAATACATTTACATCAGAGATTAAAAACCACGTCTGAGAAAGATACAAAGATTACACCAGACTCCATGAATCTTATGTAATGCGGTACAAAACTATGCGTCTTGAAATAACTTAAAATCCCCTTGTCTATATGAAAACAGACAAGATAATCCAAGTTTTTTTCATCTTACCCGCATTGCGGGTGAAGTCTATTCACGAAATCATGGGCTCTTTGAAATTTTGTAACTACTTATCCGCTTCTTTTACTGGCTCTTTTTCCATCAACTGATGTATTTCCTCTAGAAGTGAAATACCTCCTAAACCCTCCTTACCAAGCTTTCTGATGCAAACTCTTGTTTTGCGAAAACTAAAGAGTAACCTGTGGCCGTATTCACCAATGTCACGGGTAGCAAAAAGCTTCTCGAGTCTCCCCGCGGGAAGGCTCGGGAAGCTTCCTTCCCGCGGCTTCGTGGATAGAGTTTCAGCTACCCACGAACAGGCACGGGAAGGAGCTTTCCGCGGGAAGCTAATTGGAGCTTCCCGAGCATAGGTAAACTGTCAACTGGCAAAAAAATTTCTAGGGTTCTACCGACCCTATTCCTCACTCTAAAGGGTTCTACCGACAATATTCCTCACTCTAAAGGGTTCTACCGACCCTATTCCTCACTCTAAAGGGTTCTACCGACCCTATTCCTCACTCTAAAGGGTTCTACCGACCCTATTCCTCACTCTAAAGGGTTCTACCGACCCTATTCCTCACTCTAAAGGGTTCTACCGACCCTATTCCTCACTCTAAAGGGTTCTACCGACCCTATTCCTCACTCTAAAGGGTTCTACCGACCCTATTCCTCACTCTAAAGGGTTCTACCGACCCTATTCCTCACTCTAAAGGGTTCTACCGACCCTATTCCTCACTCTAAAGGGTTCTACCGACCCTATTCCTCACTCTAAAGGGTTCTACCGACCCTATTCCTCACTCTAAAGGGTTCTACCGACCCTATTCCTCACTCTAAAGGGTTCTACCGACCCTATTCCTCACTCTAAAGGGTTCTACCGACCCTATTCCTCACTCTAAAGGGTTCTACCGACCCTATTCCTCACTCTAAAGGGTTCTACCGACCCTATTCCTCACTCTAAAGGGTTCTACCGACCCTATTCCTCACTCTAAAGGGTTCTGCCGACCCTATTCCTCACTCTAAAGGGTTCTACCGACCCTATTCCTCACTCTAAAGGGTTCTACCGACCCTATTCCTCACTCTAAAGGGTTCTACCGACCCTATTCCTCACTCTAAAGGGTTCTACCGACCCTATTCCTCACTCTAAAGGGTTCTACCGACCCTATTCCTCACTTTAAAGGGTTCTACCGACCCTATTCCTCACTCTAAAGGGTTCTACCGACCCTATTCCTCACTCTAAAGGGTTCTACCGACCCTATTCCTCACTCTAAAGGGTTCTACCGACCCTATTCCTCACTCTAAAGGGTTCTACCGACCCTATTCCTCACTCTAAAGGGTTCTACCGACCCTATTCCTCACTCTAAAGGGTTCTACCGACCCTATTCCTCACTCTAAAGGGTTCTACCGACCCTATTCCTCACTCTAAAGGGTTCTACCGACCCTATTCCTCACTCTAAAGGGTTCTACCGACCCTATTCCTCACTCTAAAGGGTTCTACCGACCCTATTCCTCACTCTAAAGGGTTCTACCGACCCTATTCCTCACTCTAAAGGGTTCTACCGACCCTATTCCTCACTCTAAAGGGTTCTACCGACCCTATTCCTCACTCTAAAGGGTTCTACCGACCCTATTCCTCACTCTAAAGGGTTCTACCGACCCTATTCCTCACTCTAAAGGGTTCTACCGACCCTATTCCTCACTCTAAAGGGTTCTACCGACCCTATTCCTCACTCTAAAGGGTTCTACCGACCCTATTCCTCACTCTAAAGGGTTCTACCGACCCTATTCCTCACTCTAAATGAATTTATCAGAGTTTTCTCAGCCAAAAGTAAAAACTAAGAAAAAACTTTATTTTTCTACATAAATAGAACGTTTCTTAAGTTTCGCCATGTTCAAAGTGGAATTTAAAAAAACCTTTTTGAGCGATCGACCGACCTATTGAAAAATCAAGACAGATTTAATCTATGTTCCCGAGCTAGGCCTACCAGCGACATTGGTGAATACGGCCACAGGTCGTTATTAAGATAGTTTGTGAAGCACTTTTTTGAAGATTTGTTCAATTTTTGATTCAAATTTCTCATTTAATAAAAAAATTTCCTTCTAATAATTGAAACTAGAAAAAAATAAAATGAGTTTTGCGTCAAAAGGCATAGAGCAAACCTGCTTGGCAGAAGAAACGTCTAAGAGCACTGAGACCCCGACTGCGAGAAGAGAAAAGCTGCTCACCTTAATTATGAACGCTCGCTTGCGAAGAAAGCCCATCAACTCATACACCCTGGGACCCTGAGACCCCTTCAGACCTATACCATGAAAACCCTTCATACCTAGACCCTGAGACCATTTCCAAATAATTTATATAAACAGTCGAACACCGAGCGAATGAGAAGGGTTTGAGGAAACGAAACATTGGAAAGAGATAATAGCTGATGGAATGACCTGCTGAGATAACGACATCGAGATAACACTTAAAATTGATTGACTCTCTCTTGTATTATAACTTACATAAAACATCGTTATCCTTGACCGCTAGAATATATACGCGTGATTGTTTTTGCCATGCGCAGTTGATTGAGATCATAGGTAAACTGTCTACTGGCAAAAAAAATTTCTAGGGCGATCGACCTACCGACCCTCTCCCTAACTCGAAATGAATGCATCAGAGTTTTCACAGCTGAAATTGAAAGAAAAAATTTGATTCCTCTACTACATATTTCATAACTAGAACAATTCATTAGCCATAACTTAGCCTCAACCGGTTTCGTGAAAATAAAATTGGAACGTTCAACCTACTTTAGCGATCGACCTATTGGAAAATCAAGACATATTTTACCTATGATTGAGATTGATGGTTGAAGGACATTTAATATATATCTTTTATACCTATCTCAACCCTCCATTATACAACTTTTCGACTGCTCATAGTCCAGACAATTTTTTAAAATCGATATACAAATCACGAGCAAAAAAAGTTACGTCACGACCAGCTGTTTCAAAAATATGAGAAGAAAAGAAGAAGGGGAGGGGGGAAGAGTAGCGACAGGCTAGTAAAGACGTTCATCTAAAACAAGTTGAGAAAAAGAGGAAACGCGGGAGAGAGAGAGAAAGGTTGAAATAAAGAGAGAGAGAAAGATTGAAATAAAGAGAGAGTGAGAGGTTGAGAGAGAAAGATAAAGGAAAAATTGAGGTGTTCCCATATAAGAGGTAAACAAACAGATGAACCTATTAAAAAAACGACTTGTCTTTGCCGCACGGTGGGTCTAAAATGATGCAAAACCCCGGTTTATCACAAATAATAGTCAGCTTTCTATAATAATAATATTATGAATTCTGACGAGGGAAACTTCTGAATTGGCTAGGTTTAAAAACAAACCATTAATCATTTTCCACAGCCCCCCTGTACCCGCTCAACTGGGTACGAGAAGATGTATAGATAACTATCTTCAGGGAAATTTTGATGGGCGTAAGAAAAACGCATGCTGACAGAATGAGAGAAAAGATAGAGAGAGAGAGAGAGAGAGAGAGAGAGAGAGAGAGAGAGAGAGAGAGAGAGAGAGAGAGAGAGAGAAGAGAGAGTGATAGAGAAAGAGTGAGAGAAAGGAATATACACATAGAGAGAAACAAAGTGAGAAAAAGGAAGACGGAAACTAATACTCAGACCGCGAGAGTAAGTAAATCGATAATAACCGTTCGCCAGTGCCCTACTGGGTCACACACTTTCTGCGAACTTCAACATCATGTACCATAATATATGTAAGCACTCTATGGCATTTGGCACTTCGAAGAGCAGGTCATTGAGTACAAAAAAGAGTAGAAAATAGTATAAAGTAAGAATATTATTTGTTCCGCAGAAGCAATGGAGTGGACGAATGAGATTACTATTATATTTCCATGGAGATAACGGCTCTATCATGGAGATAACGGCTCTATGCTTCAGGCTAGAAGTATAGACAGTAATTTAGTGATAGTGTGGACAGAAATGGTATCAACACAAACGTATACGTCCTTAGAATTTTTATGACTCGCTAAAACCACTATTAAAGGATAAAATACACCCACATATACACAAATTAGATTAGTAAAACGCTAAAAACCTCTCAACCCTTGAACAAGTAAGAAATAGCAGAAGAGCGCGAGAATAGAGAGTGAAAATGGAAAATATTGGAGAAAATAAACGCACAAGCATAAAACTTTGTCTACGACCCTGCAGCAGACAGAAGAGCTTTTCAAAGAATTGAGTCAAGCTAAACTGAACAAAATCAAATTCCTCAAGATTTTAAGAAACGCCTTGTCGCATTGGTACATGAAATGTAGCCTGAGAGGGCGACAACAGAAATGTAGCCTGAGAGGGCGACAACAGATGACCCAATATCAACACCATAACCCCAACAACAATTCCTTTGCCCGACTTACAGTTATTACAGTAGCAACTGCCAGTGCTTTCCCTGCGAGACCAACGCCCGAGAAGACCTGGCGGGCGACCAAGTCCTTCGCTTCCGGCTGTTTAGTGTGGCGGTAAGCTGAGCGGAGTCCGGCCAGAAGTGAGAGGAAGGAAGAACCTCCTAGCACTGCAAGACTCATGGAAGATTGACATATATCACTTGCGATTGTTTAAAATTCAAAGAAAATGACCGCTCTTTGAGAAGGAGATTCGGGAATAACGAGAAGCGTTTCCAAGGTAAAGGCCAAAAAAATAGTTACCCATTGTTCCGTACTCAAAAAACGGTCGTTTTGCGGATCTCAGGAGAAATATCCCGAGATAGCTCTGCTTTCTGTTTTAGTTCGGGAATTGGACCCAATTTTCACCTCGATAAACCTCTCCATCTTCAATAGTTAGTAATTCGATAAGATGTTTCATCTCAACCAGTGTTTTTATAACCGAGTAAAACCTAAAGGCGAGTAAAACGTAAAGGCGAAATCTACGCGCTTTCCAATAAGCTAAGGCCTCGGCCTAACCCTTTTTGTATGAAATGTTTGAATATCTCATCCAAATTTCCGATTCTCTCCAAGACCACTACCTCAAACTCAGTTCTTGATCTAAACTATCTCTGTGATTAATAAGAAATAGCCTAATCGTACCCCCAATACTTTGCGCAATGGCTCGGCTTAACTCAATACTAGGAAGAGATCTACCTGCTTTCACAGCGTATTGTGTGCTGGAGCGCGTTTTCTCCACTTCCTCTGACTTCTCATTGACCATAAAATGTACTGTAATGACTAGACTCATTTAGAAAAATCCACTAGGAATTGTTCATCGAGAGAGAGAGAGAGAGAGAGAGAGAGAGAGAGAGAGAGAGAGAGAGAGAGAGAGAGAAAGAGAGAAAGAGAGAGTGAGAGAGAGAGAGAGAGAGAAAGAGAGGAAAAAAGAGAGAGACAAAGATAAGAAGAGAGAGATAACGAGAGGAGGAAGAAAAAATAGAGAGAGAAAGAAAAGAAAGATACTTTGAAAGAGAGAGAGAGATTCGTACAGGGTTTCGAGCCCTTCATCTCCACTTTTTGCAAAAAATTATCTACCCTTTTTATTGGCTCAATCGCTTGGAAATACAATTTTTGAGAAAAAAAAACAACATTATAAATTCAACAATTGGGAAAGGTGAGGAATGATTCTAAGGGTTATTAATGAACTAAAATATCGACAAACAGAGCTTCTTTTGATAAAGATCTCAGCTTCGAATCAAAACCTCATTATTTTATTATAAATCGATAGAATGCACTCATTGCATGCAAATTGTGGCTCATCTAGGCGAAAGGGAGAAACCCCACACTCTTATTTCACTCTAACAGAGTCACAAGTGATCACATAGAGATTTTTAGCCATGAACTCTCAATGATACTTATACAGTGTAACAAGATGAGAGGGAGAGTCGCAGATGATCGTCAACAGTAAAGCAGTCAGCCATAGTCACTGCTTAGCAACAAGAACATCTACATTCATAAAGAGACAATCAACAAACAAACATAGATAAATAAATCGGAGATCAAACTTCGAGCAACTCCTCGGATCGGAAGCCTATGCCTCTGAATCCGACGAACTCGCTGAACTTCCCGAGCCGCTGCTCGAAGAGGAAGTCTCCGATGAAGAAGACGAAGAAGATGAAGATGGAGTAGGAGTCTTCACCTGAATTGAATCTTTCGTACCCAAAAGGACCAATTTACATCGACCCCGCCCTAAATCTCGTTCTGGAATCGCTAGTTTTCCGAAACTTCTCTCTCGCAAGTCATTTTAAGCGCCCGCTCGTAATACATTTCAATACGACTGTAGTTACCTACTACTTATGCATACGATAAACACAAGATGAACAAGAGGGTATCCGAAAGGAGTCACCTGCAATGTTTACAAACTGGAAAACTTTTGTGTTGCCCAATCTCTCTCCGTTCTAGGTTCTTCCCCTCTTCTTATTGTTTTACAACGTCTCCGATCTGTAGTTTTCTTCATATTTTGTCCTGTGCATGTCACCATCTATGGTGATATACAGTAAGCCGTCTCACCATCTATGATGATATACAGTGAGCCGTCTCACCATCTATGATGATATACAGTAAGCCGTCTCACCATCTATGATGATATACAGTAAGCCGTCTCACCATCTATGATGATATACAGTAAGCCGTCTCACCATCTATGATGATATACAGTGAGCCGTCTCACCATCTATGATGATATACAGTAAGCCGTCTCACCATCTATGATGATATACAGTAAGCCGTCTCACCATCTATGATGATATACAGTAAGCCGTCTCACCATCTATGATGATATACAGTAAGCCGTCTCACCATCTATGATGATATACAGTGAGCCGTCAGTCTCGGCATTGAACAAGGCGTCAACTACCTCACTGTTTCACCAGTACTCGAAAACATATTCATGGCAAAAAGAATTCTCTCAATGACGCTCAAGTCGATAAATAACTATGAATAAGCGATCTGGAAATGACCAAAGCAACCTTATGCTTCTTTTTAGGAGCAGGTTTCCGGTCCCGGTCGCTCTCCCTCTTCTCCCTCCCCTTCACGCGTTCTCCCTCGCTCGACTGTCTCTTTCTCTTCTTCTCTCTTCTGTCCTCTTCTTCAGAGTCACTCTCTTCTACTCTCCTGAAACAAATAAATGTGACATTGTTTACATAACTATCAACAGTTCTATACCAACAACAAAAAAGTAAAAAGGCAACCTTCTTCTGTCTTCGACGAATTTCTTCTTAGGCGTAGGACTTCTGTCTCTCCTTCTCCTGTCTCTCTCTCCACGCCCTCTCTCTCGATTCCTCTCTCTTTCTTTCTCGCGCTCCCTCTCTCTCCTCTTCTCCCGTTCTCTTTCCTCTTCCTTCTCTCGCTGACGTTGCTGAAAAGTGAAGTCTAATTGTATGCTTTGAAAATCTTGTGAAATGGACTCGCTATTTTGATATGCTTTTCGAATGTTAAATAATAACTGAGACTTTGAGAGAAACAGTCTGAAGTACCTAATTTTCTAGGTAACCAGGTTATAAAAAAACTCAATTATTTCAGCTTTCTTGTTTATGTATTCCAAATTAGCACGAAACATGTGATAAGATCCTCCTTTGTAATGACAGTATTAACAGTCTTTCATCCTTCCAGCAACAACACATTTAACCATAATATCACTCAAGGCTACAGGCCCGAACATGTAATTTTTATGCTTCTGAGTACCCAATGCATTAATTGAAAACAGTAACACTGACCAAGAGTCTTTCTCGAAGTTTCTTCTCGTCGTCTCCTCGGTCTCTCTCCCGCTCCTTTTCCCTTTCCCTGTCTCTCGCCTTTTGCTTCTCTCTCTCCTCTCTTTCTCTCTCCTTTTCTCGCTCTCTTGCTCGTTCTTTATCTCTTTCTCTTTCTCGCTCTCTCTCCTTCTCCTTGTCTCTCTTTTTCTCTTCATCTCTGTCCTTCTTTTTCTTCTCTTCTTCGTCATAAACCTTCCACCTCGGAGGAGTTTTTGATCTCTCTTTGCGAGCCGGAGATCTGAGAAGGAACAAAATTAAGAAGATACTAACGAATAGCAAACCTTTGATAAATACGGTATGTTTATATCCAAATCAAAATTCAAAACAGGGTACCAGAAAGTTTTTCACCAGCGAAAGAAGCGAGTAGATTGAGATAAACGGCTGGCTTTGAAGGAGACGGAAATTCGCAATGAAAATTAGAGAATGCCCCATTCACAAAAAACAAGTAAATTTCTTTAAAAGCTTATAGAGTTGTGCTTGTATTTTACCCCCATTAGATAAACAAACTGCACATAATCAAAACTAAAAGGAGGCGTTTCGACTTATTGAAGGTCTTATTTATGGGATTCAGTCAACGTAAATTACCTTTTAGGCGATATATCTCTGTTCTTCTCCCTTTCTCTGTCTCCTCCTCTTTCCGCCTTCTCCTTTTCTCTACGATCCTCTTTTACTTCCTCCCTCTTCTCCTCTCTGATGGGGGATTTATCCGCCGGTCGCGGATATTTTCCGCCCGTCAATGCTTCATATCTCAAAGTCATTGCGAATAATCATCAAGTTTGATGAAAAACAGAAATCTTTTCACTATGGGAGACTTACAAGATATTTTAGGTAGTTTTTAATTGATGCTTTCGGTATGAAATGCTCTGAAAACCCGAGAATGCGTTAAAAAACACTTTTTCTGTCAACCAAATCCTACAACCTTTAAATACATCTTCGTTCACTCTATAGCCAATAGGTTTTTCATATCTGCTATCAAAATTAGCATTAATTCTCGCTAAAAATTCACTTGTATCTCAGTAATAACGAGAATCATTTGTTACTCTCGCACTGTTCTCAAATACACACCTCTCTTTCCAATCAGAGTTATTCGAATGGGAGTTGGCGGCAGAAATGCGGTCTTTGTCCCTTCCAATTCCCATCTCTCCCATTTTGATTCTGACCAGAGAGGGCGGGATGCCATCTTCCGCCTGAAATTCAAATATACATACATCTTCGGTTTTTGGAGACAAAGTTTACCAAGGGGTACAGAAAACCCCGACCATTAGTTTTTTCGCAGTTTGTAGCGGTGCCGTTCCGATTATTGTGTTTGTGGTCTTTGATCAGGGGTTTAATGGAGCCGCCCAATTTGGGTTTACATGTATCCGCCGCTCAAAGTTTGGAGGAAAAAAGAAGAGGGGATGAAGGAAAAGGGTAAGAAAAGAGAGGGAGATTTTTGTCAATAGTGTGTGTACATGTATCCGCCGACGGGACCGATCCGGTCACTATTTAACCCGTGTCAATAGTGTGTGTACATGTATCCGCCGACGGGACCGATCCGGTCACTATTTAACCCGTGTCAATAGTGTGTGTACATGTATCCGCCAACGGGACCGATCCGGTCACTATTTAACCCGTGTCAATAGTGTGTGTACATGTATCCGCCGACGGGACCGATCCGGTCACTATTTAACCCGTGTCAATAGTGTGTGTACATGTATCCGCCGACGGGACCGATCCGGTCACTATTTAACCCGTGTCAATAGTGTGTGTACATGTATCCGCCGACGGGACCGATCCGGTCACTATTTAACCCGTGTCAATAGTGTGTGTACATGTATCCGCCGACGGGACCGATCCGGTCACTATTTAACCCGTGTCAATAGTGTGTGTACATGTATCCGCCGACGGGACCGATCCGGTCACTATTTAACCCGTGTCAATAGTGTGTGTACATGTATCCGCCGACGGGACCGATCCGGTCACTATTTAACCCGTGTCAATAGTGTGTGTACATGTATCCGCCGACGGGACCGATCCGGTCACTATTTAACCCGTGTCAATAGTGTGTGTACATGTATCCGCCGACGGGACCGATCCGGTCACTATTTAACCCGTGTCAATAGTGTGTGTACATGTATCCGCCGACGGGACCGATCCGCTCACTATTTAACCCGTGTCAATAGTGTGTGTACATGTATCCGCCGACGGGACCGATCCGGTCACTATTTAACCCGTGTCAATAGTGTGTGTACATGTATCCGCCGACGGGACCGATCCGGTCACTATTTAACCCCTGTCAATAGTGTGTGTACATGTATCCGCCGACGGGACCGATCCGGTCACTATTTAACCCGTGTCAATAGTGTGTGTACATGTATCCGCCGACGGGACCGATCCGGTCACTATTTAACCCCTGTCAATAGTGTGTGTACATGTATCCGCCGACGGGACCGATCCGCGCACTATTTAACCCGTGTCAATAGTGTGTGTACATGTATCCGCCGACGGAACCGATCCGGTCACTATTTAACCCGTGTCAATAGTGTGTGTACATGTATCCGCCGACGGGACCGATCCGGTCACTATTTAACCCGTGTCAATAGTGTGTGTACATGTATCCGCCGACGGGACCGATCCGGTCACTATTTAACCCCTGTCAATAGTGTGTGTACATGTATCCGCCGACGGGACCGATCCGGTCACTATTTAACCCGTGTCAATAGTGTGTGTACATGTATCCGCCGACGGAACCGATCCGGTCACTATTTAACCCGTGTCAATAGTGTGTGTACATGTATCCGCCGACGGGACCGATCCGGTCACTATTTAACCCGTGTCAATAGTGTGTGTACATGTATCCGCCGACGGGACCGATCCGGTCACTATTTAACCCCTGTCAATAGTGTGTGTACATGTATCCGCCGACGGGACCGATCCGGTCACTATTTAACCCGTGTCTTTGATAAAGTATGTAGCAGTCCATTTATTACCGCATCCATGTTTTTGGAAAAAAATACAGTCGAAAACTCAAGAAAGAAATCGCTTCCAATAATGCTTCGCCGCAAACCGCAATTTTTCTCATTACTAACCTTGAAGTGAAATCTGAAAAATCGACTGGGGAAATAGTTAACGCCCACTAAATAAAACGCGACGTAAACTAAATAGAATGATGACATCTACCATATAAAATTATGACGTCCACCAAAAAAAAATGATCACGTCAACCAAATAAAATGCTCACGTCGACCAAATGAAATTCACACGTCCACCAAATATTGGTGAGACGTCGCCCAAATAAAAAAATTTGGTGAAGACGTCAACCAAATGAAAAAATTTTTGGAGACGTCCACCCAGGGGTTAAATAGTGACCGGATCGGTCCCTTAGGCGGACATGTACACACACTATTGACCAAAACTCCCTCTCTTTTCTTACCCTTTTCCTTCATTCTCTCTTCTTTTTTTCCTCCAAACTTTGAGCGGTGGATACATGTAAACCAAAATTGGGCGGCTCCATTTACCCCTGCGTCCACCAATAAATTTTTTTTTGTGGAGACGTATACCAAATTTGATCAACGAAATAAACTTTTTTGTTTTTTGTCTTTGTAAATACTTTTTTTTTTAAATCTCGTTTCGGTTCTTCGGCCGGGATATACCTGAAATTCTCAAATGTGTATGGGGTTCATTTCCCAAACACACTGTTAACGAAAGTTTTAAAAAGTTTACCGTTTGGTGTCAGGTGAGAAAAAAATGCCGTGGTGAATTATCGGGACTGAATTGTAGTAGGAGTGATTTTTCGTGAGTTAAGCTTGCTCGAAAAAAATTCGAAAATTCTTTTCGACATTTTTCGGAAAATGTCGAAAAAACCGAGAAAAAAGCTTTAAAAAATTTTTTTGCAAAGTTTATTTCGTTGACCAAATTTGATGGATGTCTCCACAAAAAAAATTTATTTGGTAAAAATCTCCACAGAATGTTTTATTTGGTGGACGTCTCAACAAAATTTTTTTATTTGGTGGACGTCTCCACAATATTCGGTGGACGTGAGCATTTTATTTGGTGGAAGTTTCGATTTATTTGGTGGACGTTTCGATTTATTTGGTGGACGTTTCGATTTTTTTGATGGACGTCTAATTCACGTCCTAATCGAATTATACACAAAGCCCGAAAAAAATTTTACCGCTAACCCACCCGCGAACTTTTTTCCCTTCACAAATTTAGGTGACCTAAGTTCGGAGAACTTGGATCATTGATGCATAAATTAGCAAAGGAAAAATTTCTTGAAACAACAGGGTGAGAATTGAGATGCTCCCGGCGCTCCGTTTAAAGTTTTTTTTAAGAAATGGAAATCGATGTGTCTGCAATTGAGCGACCATCAGTCTCAACAAAAATCAAAAAATCAAGAAAAGACACTACATATAAGACGATGCTGGGAATAATTTTCGCCAAATTCCTCAAAATATTGTTCCTCGGGCAGATTTCGCTTTAAAAACCAAGCTTTTCCATGGCAAGAAACGGAAAAAAGCGCCATGATAAATGGCAGCAAATAACATGCGTTTTGACGGGCCTGCCAAGAAAAACCGTCAAAAAACAAGCTTTCTACTTTGTACTCGTTTTGTCACCGCTTTTGTCACTGCCAGAATCCAGTTTTTGTTCGTCCTTGTTTTGTCACTGCCGAAATCAAGTTTTTGTTTGTCCTTGTTTTGTCACTGCCAAAACCGGGTTTTTGTTTGTCCTTGTTTTGTCACTGCCAAAATCGGGCTTTTTTTGTAGCCCCTGCAACTTCTTAGCCTCATTTCTGGGATGATGGAGGATCGCTCTCAGGAACTCTTTGGGGAGTGCCAATACTAGACTTTGATCTCATCCAAAAGGCCGAGATGCAATACCAGTAGCTACAACGCCCACAGACCAACCATTTCTAGCGACGTACCCAACCGAGTTTACTGAACTCGGTTGGGGTACGTCGCTAGAAGTGGTTAGTATGTGGTCGTTGCAGAGCTTTGTTCAACGGACAAAATGTGTTCAAAAAAGAGCCGAGTTTGGCAGTGCCAAAACATGACACGAAAGAAAAACAAAATTGTCCCTGATTTGGTAGTTAAAAAAGTGTTCCAAAAAAGAGTCGAGTTTGGCAGTGCCAAAACATGTCACAAAGGAAAAACAAAAATGTCCGTGATTTGGCAGGAACAAAACTTGGCCACAGAGTCATTCTTCATTTGGCACTGCGAAATAGTGGCCGATTCTTCGTCCCTATTGTGGCAGCTAAAAAAGACTAATATCGGAATTTCCTTCTCCCAAGTTCGCATACTCGAAATCTTGGCGAAATGAAGTTTTTGGCTGAGGAACAACATTTTGAGCATTTTGGTGAAAATTATTCCCAGCATCGTCTTATATGAACTATGTGAAGCGTCTGTATTGTAATAATAATCTTCCTCGCGCTTCTTTCCGCCTCGCGGAAGGATAAGCGCTCCCCTGAAATGCGGGACAGGCCTATCCTGGTGGCATCAGTGGCTGCGCGCTGGGTCACTGCTAGTGTGTGTTGCAGCAGTGGGCAGGGGTATTTTAAAATGCAAGAAAAAAGATACAGACGCCCACCAGAGGAGAAATTTTTTTCACATAAGGGTCCCCCTTACGATAAAAAAAAAACAACAGAGGCCTACGAAATTTTTATTATTGTTTGTTTTACATAAGGGTCAATCTTATGATTTGGAAAATTAGAGGACCGCCGACAGAAGGTCTGACATGACTGTTCAACCCCTGGCAGTGGGTAGAGTCAAATTCGTTGTTGTTGTTGTTGCCGGCAAGCATCCCGCATCGAAGACTTGGTTATGAACACTCTCTTTAATGAGAGAAGTTCTCGTTTTCTTCGGACAAGATGCGTCCGGAGAAGGGTTTTGATGTCCTTTGCAGTCCTGAGACTGTCATGCTGCACCTTGTGAAGGCGGACATCGTTGTAGCAACCTGTTCATGCTATAGGCCTTGTGAGTGGATGGTCAAGCCGTCCTAGCATCGTTTTGGGTAGGAGTAGAGACGTCTCGCCTGTCGTTGACCGGAGATAGGCAAGAGGCTATTTGACTGGCGCCTCGACTCGCCATTGAAAAGTATAGCGGAGTATCGGCTGATGTTTTGTCCGGTGGCATGCCCAGGCCGGTCCGGCATCGCCCTCCTTTGACGAGCTATACTACCCAGTTATGGTCCGCGGCGGGATTTCTCCCGCTACCTCCCAGCACGAATTCTTCGTAGGGAGGCATCCCTCTATCCGCCACCTGAGGTCGCGCTCGATTCTGGACTGGATAATCCGGCTCCATCCGTGACAGGCTCTTAAGGCTGTAGAGTCACGAATGGCCACTGTTGCCAGTGTGTTTCGAGGAGTCAAATTCATGCCAGAGCACTACTAAAGTTTCTTAACCCCATTGGTTTGGGTGGATCTGTCCGGGGTGGGAGTCGAACTCGGGACTCCTCGCACGATAGTTGAACACACTACTATTATGTCACAGGTCGCGACGGAGGTCACCTACACGCGGTGCGACTGTGGACGACGCTACAAGGCGTCGGACCCAATGGACCTCCAAAACAAATCTTCCCAATGGAATCTCCCGCAAGGGACAACGAGGACGGCTTCCCCCGAACCCTCATTTTTTCTAACACGGATCAGAAAGACCCAGCGTCTCTGATCCGAATACTCCTCCAAATCGCTGGTATCGAGACCAACCCAGGCCCGAGATGGCCTTGTTCTGTATGCTCTCTTAACGCGCCTTCGAATTGTGTTAATTGTAGTAAATGTAAGAAATGGGTACATTTCCGCTGTTCCAACCTCAACAATCTTAATGATTGGAACCCCCAATGGAGATGCAGAATTTGTAAGAGAGCCCCGATCCAGCAGACTGCCTCCCAGACAGTAGCGAACCTGAGGATAATCCAATGGAACGCTAATGGACTTAGAGCCCGACTAACCGAGCTAGAGGACCTTTTACATGAGTTGAATGTTCACGTAGCACTCGTCCAAGAAACCAAAATGGATGCTAGTATTCCATCTCCCAATATCGTAGGATACACGATCATAAGAAAAGACCGCTCCAACTCCGGAGGTGGCCTTGCGATACTAGTCAAAGAGAATATTCGCTATGCGAACGTGACTTCCCCAGCGACGGACCAGACAGCCGAAACACTCAGCGTGGACGTGCCAACTGACCAAGGAACCATAAGAATCTGCAACATTTACATCCCACCTCGATCGTCCTGCCCCAACACATACGCGCCGAACTTCAGCCGACTCCTAACACAGAAGAAACCATTCATTGTCGGCGGAGACTTCAACGCACACAATAAAGTTTGGAGTGAAGGTACGGAGGATAACAGAGGAGATGAACTATGCGACTTCATTGACGACAGCGATCTTGTATGTCTCAACAACTCAAAGATGCCCACAAGACAAAAAGCATCACCAGACATCACTTTCGCCTCGAACGACATAGCCATCGACTGCAACTGGTCAACAATCAACAGAATGAACTCTGACCACCTCCCATGCCTGATTGACGTCGAAACACAGCCATCCAACATCTCAAACGCATGTTGTTATACAAACTATAACAAAGCGAACTGGAAGGGCTTCGAAAGGGATATCAACAAGATTCTCATGGATTTCCCATTCACCGGCAACTCAATTCAGATGCACAAATTCCTGACCACCACCTTGACCAAAGCGGCGAAAAACAACATTCCCCGTGGAAAGGTGCCAAGATACACGCCTCACTTGAGCGAAGATGTGAAGAAACTGATTACAGAACGGGACCAAATGAGGAGGGACAATCCTACGGACCCCTCACTTCCCTCAATAATGGCCGAAATCTCCTTCCGCATCAACCTCGAAAAGAGGAAGGCTTGGGAAAAGTACATATCTGAAATAAGCCACAACGAACCGGGCAACAAACTCTGGAAAACGATAAAGGCTATCGACGGCAAATCAATAAAACCGACGCACTTGACCAGCATCCACGAAGGGAAAAGTCTATGCCCAACATCAGCCTCAAACGCTTTTGCTAGAAAATTAGCCAAACAAGCCCCTAAAGAGGTCGACAAATCAGCAAGAAGCACAACGCGACTAATAAAAGGCCTCAAACGGACAGACGCTCCCCAAATTTCCCTGGCACAGATCGAAGAAGCCATCAAGAAAACCAAAGGTTCCAAATGTCCAGACAGTGAAGGCATCTGCCCTCTACTACTCAAAATGGCCGGTGAAAACTTCAGAAAGTGTCTCTGCATCCTCTTCAATGACACGCTGCAAACCGGTATTATCCCGTCCAGATGGAAAGATGCAAGAGTGATAATGTTACCTAAACCAGGAAAGGACTCGAGCAACCTGAACGGCTATAGACCAATATCAATATTATCACCTATAGCCAAGACATTCGAACGGGTCTTATTACCATTCCTGGCGGAAGGCTTTCAAATCGCTGACTGGCAACATGGATTCCGCGAAGAGCACTCGACCACTACCGCACTCCTGGAAATAACCGGGAAAATAACAAACGGCTTCAATCGGAAACCACCCCGGACCGCACTCTCATGGTCGCCTTTGACCTCACTGCAGCATATGACTTAGTGAACATATCCCATCTCTGCAAGAAACTCACTGAAACGAATATGCCAAGAGCCATCGTCCGATGGATGTCCAGCTACCTAAGAGGCCGTACAATCAAGGTAGATTTCCAAGGAAAAAGCAGTCGACGTCTCACATGCAGATCTGGTGTCCCACAAGGAGCAGTGCTCAGTCCCCTCTTATTCAATCTCTACATAAACAACCTCCCGCAACCCACAGGAAACACGCAGATGACAGCCTACGCCGACGACATCTCAATTCTCTCCTCAAGCCCCTGTATTGAAACCTGTGAAGATCAGATCAATCACTTCCTACCCAAACTCGTAGAAGAATTGGAACAACGAAAAATGATTATATCCAAAGAAAAGACAACGGTCACTCTTTTCACAACCCATACAGGCGAATGTAAAAAAGAACCCAAGGTGGAAATCCATGGAACCCTTTTGCCGACAACTAGAACACCCAAAATACTCGGTGTCGTCTTAGACCAACTCGGCACCTTTCGACAACAAAAAAAATACCTTAAACAGATAACGGCCAAAAGACTGAATATACTACGTGCCCTCGGAGGAAGAACATGGGGCCAACAGAAAAACACCCTTCTTGCAACCTACAAAACAATGACCAAATCCGTTCTCAACTACGCCGCACCAATTTACTCCCCTCAATTGGCCGAGACGAACTGGAAAAAACTACAGGCAAACCAAAATAAAGCAATACGGATAGCAACAGGAAACCTAGCAATGGCCGGCACAGAGCACTTAGCTCTAGAAAGCGAAATGTTACCCATAAAGGAGCACAACACGATGCTTACCAAGCAATTCGTTGCAAGAGCAAGACTCCTCCCAAACCACCCCTCCCATCGTCGATGCATGGAACCCAAACCACCTAGAACTATTCGTAAACATGCCAAGGACTTAGAAATGATGTTAGTAGACAGTGATCAGAAAGCCGCACTTAAAAAAATACATACTGAGACTGTTAGAAATTTCATTAGCTCCTGCTCCCCTAACCCAGTTCTAGGTAAGAAACCTCCCAGAATCCATAAATCAACGAATCAACTTCCCAGGGAACAACAAATAACATTATCGCAACTACGTAGTGGCTATGCAAGTTCCCTTAACAGCTACCTACACAGAATAGGAGCTGCCCTATCACCTCTTTGCCCAAAATGTTTAGAAGAGCCACATACAACTAGTCAATTATTCTCGTGTCGCTGTGACCACACACTTTTAAGAAGTATAGATTTGTGGAATAGCCCGACGTCTGTTGTTAAGTTCTTATAGCAGTGATTCCTTTCTATCTCAAAAAAAAAAACACAAAAAAATGAAGGAAAAAAAAAACAACAACAACAACAAAAAAAAACCAAATAAACCCCGAGAGAGAAAGAGAAATAAATGTAATGAGATAAAATGATGTAAGTAAGGTTATTGTTTTCTGAGCCATGTCAAAGAAGACCTCGTCTACCCAGCCGGAGACCTACGGCGGGCAATCTACAACAACAACAACTATTATGTCACGCCCAGACAGCTGCATGGCAATCATAGGAAATAAGCTCAAAAGGACGTTGAGGGAGTTAATTTTGAGAGAAATGAGGCATCTCCAAACAGGTGATAGAGGCTCAGGAAGAAACCTTGGAAGCTTCCGCCAGCAACGTCCACAACTCGCCCATGAAGACACGGGAATGGCGGGCATTGAGGAAACCCGTGATATTGATCTGCATTATCTGCAATAATAAAAAAAACATTGTTACAACAAAAAAGTTTAAAGTGGATGTTAATTGAGCCTTTTTGATGTGATTCACATATAAAATAATCTTTTAACGAGCCAAAAATCATTAATAAAAAATGGCTTTTGGAAACTGACCGGTCTTTTACAAGACATTATTTTATCTCCAGAACATAGATAAATATGTCTTGATTTTTCAATAGGTCTATCGCAGAAGTAGGTTTAAAGTTTCACTTTCAACTTCACGAAACCGGTAGAGGGTGTGTTCTGGCTAATGAAATGTTCTATTCATGTAGCAGAATAAAGATTTTTTCAATTCAGCTGTGAAATGATACATTAATTTTAAGTGAGGAAGAGGGTCGGTAGGTCGGTCGCCCTAGATTTTTTTTTGCCAGTTGGTTGTTCAGTCGACGTGTTTTTTGGAGTTTTTTTGAGCATGACTGCTAGTGTAGCAGAAGTGAAGAGAGTCAATTTTCACATATAATTATGTATTGAAATAATAAAAAATTAGGTAAAGAAGCAGTGTTTGATTTAACAAAAGGTTCTATCTATAGCTGACCTTAGGGTTGAGATTCTTCTCCTCCAGCTGCGAGATGATGTACTCTACGACAACGTCGTCCTCCATTCCAATCAACTCATTGACTCTCTGCGTGATCCACGGTTTCACCACGTCCAGATTCACTTTGCTCAGGTCCACCTTAACGTAGTTGATGCCGATACTGAAGGCAAAACATTCCATATATGCTTTATGTGTCACGCCTTTTCTTAACCCCCTTACCCTTTCCAACCAATAAATTGATCTATTCCGTCCTGTTAGAGTAAAAGTTTTAGATCTAATAGCATCCTTACTCTCAAATGTTCTCCTAACTCTTTGAATATATATACATATATATATATATATATATATATATATATATATATATATATATATATATATATATATATATATATATATATATATATATATATACATATATGTACATGTATGTATAACTAGAATATAAATTTGCTCCATGTGCTCAAAAAAACGTCTTTTTCAGCGATTTTACGCTTTCTCATACCATGTAACTAACTTTCCTTTTTTATTTTAGAAAGAAACACTAATCGACTAAGTTGAGATTTACGCTATCTAATTAGGAAAAAATTTTCTAAAAAATTTGTGAAATACCGTACTAGACCGGATTCCAGCTTCCGCACGCATCTTTCATATTTTTGAATCTCTATATCTGCTCTGTACTCCAACCCTTTGACTCAACTTCCCATCATCAAAGCCCCCTCCTTCTTTCAATTGGTTGTCTTGTAATTATTTCCTCATAAATTGATCAAACCATCGCACGGAAAAAAGCTAGTCACCGGGGGGACTCGAACCCATGCAACAATCTCTCCTCTATCCGGGAGCGAGCGTGTTAACCATTACACCACGGTGACACATTGCTATTCCGTGCGATAGTGCTTATTAAAGGCTAAATTGCCTCGTTCTCTTAGTCACGCATGCTCATGAAGCGAAAGCGTCGTGAATGGAGGCGAAAGAAGCGAAAGCATTTGAAGAGTTATTTCCTCATAATTATAGACTACCTGCACTAAATAAAATTGAATTTGATTCTATCAGGTGAAGATCGGAATACCTAAAACTTTTGAATCGTAAATCTGTGATAAATCATGATCTGAAAGTTTAGGAAACTATATAAATCTTCAGACAAGAAAACAATTGGGAAATTATAAGGGTTAAGCGACGGATAGTTCGTGTTTAAAATCTTGGGCAAAGCGGATTTGATTCAGATTGTGATTTTTAGTTAAATGTTAAGCGATTTTAGATGAAAAAATTTTAAGGACAGCTGTGCGGCTTAGGAACGAGACGGCATTCAATGTTTTTTTTAAACACTCGCTAGGATTGCCTTAAACAGTTAAAAATACCTGGAAAACGGTTATAACAACTGGTTTAATTACACAGGTTCTAACCTTAGAGTGGTGAAAAAATTTTCATATTGCTTCTTTGATATGCCGTTCGGCCTTGTTAGCGTAATGTTCAAGTAAGCCTGTGCGACAAAAAAAAAACAACAGAAAGAATTGACGCCTGACCCGAAATGAAGAATAAACTATTAGTTTTGAAGATAAAAAGACCAGACAGCTTCTTAGAGATCCTGGTTTGATAAGTACTACTTATGCATGAGTACTTATGTACTAGTACTTACTTACTTACTTACACTACTACTTATGCAGAGCCGAACCTTCTGGTCCAGCGTCTCCTCAAACTTCATGGTCTTCAGGAGTTTCTTCTCCTTGTCAGTGAAACGTCCATCTTGCTCCGACGTCGTCCCTCTGTAGAAGCCGGCGTCTCCCATCTGATCTTGCGATCACAAGCAAAGAATTTCAACTTCTACTATTTTAATTGACTTTGCTTCAAAATAAATCAGATTCATGTGTTCGAAAAAAAATCTTAATTCACAAATTTCTGTCTTCTTTTTGGTCAAACTATCAAAACTCTGCGTTTACTCATCACAAAACGCAGCTACCAAGAACTAGAAGAACTTGCTGAGCTTATAAAATATGGATAATTAAAAGATGAATAAGCGTTAGTTTACATACGATAAAATCATCACATCAAATACAATACAAAGATAAAAAAGGCGCGAATCAACGCTTTCTCCAATTCGATTGATATGATAGGAAAGCATTTATTAACGCGGCGGAGACAACAAAAATCAACAATTCAATCGACAACAATATGAACAAATTTTATCTCCTTTTTTTGATATTCATTCCTTTCAATTAGTTTTAATGGAGAACTGCAATATTTTTAGACAGCCTCTCGTGTAGTTTGGATTGAAACATGAGAAGTTGGAAAACAAATCAGCGAAAGTTTTAGAAGAAAGAAGCTCGAGAGAATGAAAAATAAGTGAAAAGTAATCAATTGGTTTCCATCTCTCGCTGCTGCTGGGGAATTTTGATGGCCTGAGCGGTTTTCTCGAGGGCTGGGGATTTGATGAGATGAATGCGGGAAGGAATGCGGGTGGTCTCCCGGCTCCGCTTGGCAATCTCAAATCAATAATATATTGGAATAATATTCAAACTCAATAAATTTGACATAATAAAAAGTTTCTTAAACAAGAAGTATTAACAACGCTAGCGTAATGTGCCTTGACATCTATCTTGAATCTGTATGTGATAAGAAAAATTGTAAATCTGAAGAGAAAACAACTAACCTTTGCTGGTGTGATAGCTTTCTTGATTTTATTAGCGTATCTGAAAGCATAATTTTTTTCTTTTTTTTCAGTAATTAATTCGTTTCGTACAAAAATGAAATTGATTCAAATTTTAATGTTTTGCAAACCTTTTGTGTTTGATAGCGGAAACTTCCTTGGCAGCTTCGACAACTTTCTGCCACAAGGCTCTCTCATATTTCACCGGAACATTCCTATTTTGTTCTAGCAACTGAGTTGAATCATTCGTCAATTCTTTTCCTCGAGCTCGTCGAGAAGCCTGCAATCGAAATTTTTTTCTCCAATTTGCGGGAAAAACTCGAGATGCCAACCTTGGTCCACTTGGTCTTTCTCGGGTTGCGCTTCTTCTTGAAGAGCTTGTGACATTTCGAACGACAAAATCGAAAAATCTGAAACAATAAATCTATGAAAAAAATTTCCTGCAGAAACCTAAAGCGAGTTTTATTCGAACTAACCGTCGCGTCATTTCTGACGAATGTTGTCCCATGTCCAGGGTAGACTGTCGAAGAACAGAAATAACACTTTTCTAAACGCATCTTAACTGAAAACATTTATTTTTTTGGAAGAAACAAGACTAAAATTTTGAACAAGCACTTATTTCCATGGTTTGAGCAATGAAATGAATTTCTTCTGAGAAAATTGCTCCCGAGGTTAGTACACTTCATGCTACACCGAAAAGAGTGGTTGTATTGTAATAATGTCCTATTGGCTGAAGATAGCACAAAAAAATTTATTGATGTGCCCAGTGCCTAAAAATTGGGATACAATTAGGAACATATAATTTAAAAAGGGGGGCTTATATATTAAAATAAATCGCAACTTTTCCCTATTGACAAATGTAAACGTTCAACTTTTTTAATTTTTGTGTGAATAAAAACGATTTTGATTAACCCACTTAGGTTTTAGAGGCAGTTATTATGTTTGCAGTTCTCTTGAGTATCTAAAAGCTCTTCTTTTAAAAAGCTCTTCTTTTAAAAAGCTCTTTTAAACTTCTTTTAAATGGAGTCCCTTCAATAAGAAAAAAATCAGAAAAAAAATTCGTTGTTGGTTTCAATACGATAGCTAGCGTCCCCTGCGGGGACGCTTGTCACTTTCTTGTTCGCCTAGTGTTTTATTGCAACCCTTAAAAAACTTAGAAGATTAAAAAAACTTAGAAGATTAAAAAAACTTAGAAGATAAAGTTTGTTTGAGTTGGAAGGTAATAAATTTATGGTTTCGAAAAAGACCGTTCTGAAGTTCAAACACACAACAAAAACTTTATTTTTGACAGTTCATGTAGTTTTTTGTGGCCCTAGAGAGGACCGTTTGGTTCAAGCTCGGCCGGAGTTCGTAGGCATCGTAGGCATCTCTCATTTTTGATAGAAAAGGCTATGATGAACGGAAGCGAAGTAATTGGCAATTGAGAGCGAGACTCTACCGCACCATTCTCTTGCAAGTATCCATGATCGTTCTTATACATCATTTCAGTAAAAAAAATTCAATAAGAAAAAAATCAGAAAAAAATTTTCGTTGTTGGTTTCAATACGATAATTGGATGGCCGGTTGTTTAATGCGGTCTTGTTTCTGACCTATCCGATCCCGTTTGTTTAAATTTAGCTTGAGGAGAGATTTCTATTAGAACTCTTCCACGCGTAGTTCAATAACTAAATAACGTGATATACAATCGTTTTGACAGATAGGATTTTTATGGATGGCAGAGCATCATAAGAAAGGAAAGAAAATTTTGGCCGAAAAGTTTAAGTGCCTACACCTTGTATTAGCCATCCAAACAGTCACACAATACGGTACAATTCATCCTAGATTATACCCTGCATAAGGCCCCTGCTGGTATCTCAATCAGTTTAATTTTTTAATTGTTTGCTTTCTTATCGTAGTTTTCTTTTTTTTTTATTCTCAATAAAAATACTCCTCGTATTTTACATCTTTTGTCACAAAAGTTTTGTGATTTCGCGAGGATTTTTGTTCCAAAAAGGTAAACAGCTTTATCATGGCGCAAAATAGAGGTTTGTAAAGATTTTTTAGGAAGGAACTCTTCTAAGTCCATTATGAAAACGAATATTTTTCTTCGAACCAACGAACATCTACAACTATTTCGGTTAATAATCATGAGCTTCAAAAGTGAATATCTAAAAATGAGGTAGTCGTTTTAAATTTCAATGTGTGAGAGAACACAGACTTTGTAATAAATTTATACTTTTTTAAAGCAGCAGTCATATATCGTCCTATAACTGTGACTTCCGTGGTCTGCCAAGTTTTCCAGAGCGTCACATTAGACTTCACAAGGGAAATTTCTTCTTCGAGTGTCACTATATTTCATTTTTAGATGAAATAGTATGTTACAATTTTTAAAATCTCTCAAGGAAAGGAAACTGTCTTCTCAGAAGTACCATCACAAGATATCCCCTATTCTTCTCAGAAGTACCATCACAAGATATCCCCTATTCTTCTCAGAAGTACCATCACAAGATATCCCCTATTCTTCTCAGAAGTACCATCACAAGATATCCCCTATTCTTCTCAGAAGTACCATCACAAGATATCCCCTATTCTTCTCAGAAGTACCATCACAAGATATCCCTATTCTTCTCAGAAGTACCATCACAAGATATCCCCTATTCTTCTCAGAAGTACCATCACAAGATATCCCCTATTCTTCTCAGAAGTACAATCACAAGATATCCCCTATTCTTCTCAGAAGTACCATCACAATATATCCCCTATTCTTCTCAGAAGTACCATCACAAGATATCCCCTATTCTTCTCAGAAGTACCATCACAAGATATCCCCTATTCTTCTTAGAAGTACCATCACAAGATATACCCTATTTTTCTCAGAAGTACCATCACAAGATATCCCCTATTCTTCTCAGAAGCACCATCACAATATATCCCCTATTCTTCTCAGAAGTACCATCACAAGATATCCCCTATTCTTCTCAGAAGTACCATCACAAGATATACCCTATTTTTCTCAGAAGTACCATCACAAGATATCCCCTATTCTTCTCAGAAGCACCATCACAATATATCCCCTATTCTTCTCAGAAGTACCATCACAAGATATCCCCTATTCTTCTCAGAAGCACCATCACAAGATATCCCCTATTCTTCTCAGAAGTACCATCACAAGATATCCCCTATTCTTCTCAGAAGCACCATCACAAGATATCCCCTATTCTTTTCAGAAGTACCATCACAAGATATCCCCTATTCTTTTCAGAAGTACCATCACAAGATATCCCCTATTCTTCTCAGAAGTACCATCACAAGATATCCCCTATTCTTCTCAGAAGTACCATCACAAGATATCCCCTATTCTTCTCAGAAGCACCATCACAAGATATCCCCTATTCTTCTCAGAAGTACCATCACAAGATATCCCCTATTCTTCTCAGAAGTACCATCACAAGATATCCCCTATTCTTCTCAGAAGTACCATCACAAGATATCCCCTATTCTTCTCAGAAGTACCATCACAAGATATCCCCTATTCTTCTCAGAAGCACCATCACAAGATATCCCCTATTCTTCTCAGAAGTACCATCACAAGATATCCCCTATTCTTCTCAGAAGTACCATCACAAGATATCCCCTATTCTTCTCAGAAGTACCATCACAAGATATCCCCTATTCTTCTCAGAAGTACCATCACAAGATATCCCCTATTCTTCTCAGAAGCACCATCACAAGATATCCCCTATTCTTCTCAGAAGTACCATCACAAGATATCCCCTATTTTGACTAAGCAAAGGCTTTAGACAAAGTTTCTCGTTCGGATTTCTTGAAGAAGCTTCATAACATGAGATTTTCTATCACTGTTATACACTAGATTTTCCTGAAAAACAGGTCATTCATTGTTTGCATAGAAAAAGTCTTTTCTGATTCTTCCCCAGGGGGGTACCCCAAGAAACAGTTCTAGAGCCACTATTGTGCTACTCCATCAATGACATCGAGAGCTGCATTAACTCGACTGTCAAGTTTTCCTTGTTCGCCGATGACCTCCAAGTTTATATCGAGGACGTCATTGACTCTTTTTAACTATGTATAAATATTGCTTTAGAATGTTCATATCAAATCAAGCTTTTCTCAGCAGTCGAAAAAAAAAAGCTGCTTTAGTCGTGGAAAAACTCGAACGTTCATTTAATTTATATCTCACAAATGAAAGTAGTTGATTAAGTCAGTGACTTGGTAATCTACATAAGTATATACTAAAATGAGTTTCAAGCAGTACAACAAAATCGTGCGTGCTTTTTATGCCTGTTATAAAAACTCCCTGGTTTTCAGATATGTGGATACGAACGGTTTTTTTTGTTGTAAAACAATGTTCATAGCATTTAGATCAGACAACTCCTTAAATATTATGCAATCAACTTCTCATTGAAAATTCGTAGTAATAGTTTGAAAAGGTTTAAATTACCCTCAAATGATCCATAACACTTTGTTACACGACAGTTTATTACACGACACTTTGTTACAGGGGCTTTTGTTTTCCCCCTTACATCAGACCAATACTTCAATATGGTACAATTATTTTCTCTCCGAAAGTCCGCAAATTCGAAAAGGTTGGAATACCCTCAAAGACTTTTCACAAAAAGAGCTTATTCTCGTTGTGAAAGTACTAGGTTGAGCTATCCCCAACGTCTCGCTGAATTCAATTTGGATTCACTAATCATTCGACGACTCCGTTTTGATTTATTGGTAGTTTTTCGTCTACTTTCTAATAGAGCGGATTGTCAGACGTGCAAAAAAGAGCTGAAGTTGAGAACTAAAACCAATCTCCGCACTTCAGACCGAACCTCCAAATTAACTCTGATGTCATTTAAACGATACAATGATCCACATTCTTTCTTTTCTAGAGCAATTACTTTATGGAACAAAGTTACAGATAATTTCAAAGAGATTCAAGATATCGAGGCATTCGGCAAGGCTCTAGAAGAGATCGACCTCTCGAATGTCATAGCCCTACCGAACTTTCTGTTGTCAACAGCGAGACCAACGAGTGGAGACCAACGAAAAATGACTGTCTTATTCCTCATTATTCCCCTTCCTATTTCATGATTCCATATAAGCGATGGCCTTACAAGCTATCCAATGGTAATAAAGAATTACAATCTGTCAAATCACTGTATTTTTTGACAAATTTATTCATTGAATCGACAAAGAGTCAAGAAAGTGAGAAATTTTTTCATGCGGTCTCTTTCCTAAGCCGTACGGCCTCGTCAGCATACATTTCAACTGAGCCTAAGCGAAAAAAATCTGTGAAGGGCGTGTCGTGGAACAAAGTGTCTTGTAAAAAACTGTCGCGATACCACTTTGCACAAAAGGGCTTATTCTCGTTATGTGAATCCTAGTTTGAATTTCCCTCAATGTTTCAATTTCGACTTGTTGATTTTTAAACGAATTCACTTCGAGTTTTTTGTTGTTTTCGTTTTCTTTCTGAAAGAGTAGATTGTCAGACGTGCAAAAATAGTCGAAGTTGAGAATTAAACTCAATCTTCGAACTTTGGACTCAACTCATAAATTAACTCTGATGAACTATTAACGATTCAATCCATTTTTTTCTTTCTCTGGAGTGATTGGAATAAAGTTACTGACTCAAGTCAAGATATTGAAGAATTTGGCTATGTTCTGGAAGAGAAGAGATGAATCTCTCAAGCCCTACTGAACTCTCTGTTAACACACAATTTTCCACAAAAATAAAGAACTTGAGTAAAGTTATTAACATTCTCTCCCCAAATTTTTTTCCCTTCCATTTTATTATTCAAAGTGAGCAATGGCCTTCAAATGCATATAAAGATATTCAGAGTTTGTATTTATTGACCGTTTTGTTGCTTTTGCTCGTAGTGTAGAGAATACGGTTATCATGAAAGAACATTCATCGTTCACAGAAAGTATAGGATAATCAAAGAAATAGGACATTGTTGTGCTTCGTGAAAAAATTCTCAGCAAAATTTCTCGAGAAGTATCCAACTTGCCAGATAATCATATCTTGCCAGATAAGAAGTATCCAAGTATCCAAAGAAGTATCCAACTTGCCAGATAATCTCATAACTTGTGAGTATAAAAAGTTGTTTCGTGCACTACATATCTAGATACGAGAAATCAAAATGATTGATACAATAATTCAAAGTGAAAGAGCAAAAGGTCAGTTATTTTACTGCATCAGAGGTCTGTAACATTTTGTCAGTAAAAAAATTAGAGTTTAAAAAAAATTGATCAGAAACTGTTTTATGCGAATAAGATTTGCGAACAGAAGAGATTCACCAAAAAAACTTTTGATTCAAGAGTTTAAGGTCTTCAAGGCATCTAGTGCAAATATATCACTCAAATAATTGGTAAAGAAATGTTGTAACTTACTTACTAAGACGCTCCCACTAATTGGACTGATTTAATCTTTTAGAGAATAAGTCTTATTCCAGTTTAACATACACACCGTGTATACTACATATTAGATCCGAGAGTTGCCTTCAAGTATCAAGTATTCTCATCAATAAATGGGCGGTAATCTTCTGTCTTCAATGTTTTTTTTCTCTCAGTGTAGCCATTTTTCTCGAATCGCTTGATTTGCTCATCTAGCGTGTTTAGAGCCACGATTCAGTGGTATAATACATTTTTAGAAAATTTCCTCAAAACTTGCAAAGTTTATAATTTGTCTAAATTTACACCATTCCAGTTCAAAGGTCTGATTTATTGGTTAAAATTTTCTCAAATAAATTTTGATTTTTGTTTAAACTCGATTTCTTAGAAGTGAGTGTATGAATGTAAGTAGGCGGATAACAATCGATGGTGGAAAAAGAAAATAAGTAAGGGAATTCATTCATTCGGGCTTCCACTTCGTGTCGAGAGAAAGTTTGCTGGTGGCCTCGTCCCAATCTGGCCAGTATTGCTGCTTGACTCGCGTGACGAGAGAAACGAGTCGGGGGCAGTTCGTCTCTACGTGCTTCTTGATCTCCTCCGAATGGATCGGCGTGTAGATCAACTGAGCCACGACGGCAAACACAGCACAATCAATCTGAACAAAGACCAAAAGTTGCCAATTTTGAGGCTAGCTTCTAGCAGGAATGCTACTCCTTTTTCAGTTCTCTCAACTTACTCGTCTGCTCTCAAACTAAAAACGCCGGAGACATTCAAAACAGGACAGGGCCTGTAATCGAGAATAGTTACTGCTAATGTTATGATCTACTCTGAAATTTTAACGATTGAATGCTACGGATAAGGTAGATATAAGTCACGTCACAAATGCAGTGTATAATTGTTTTCTCTTAGGATAAAAAGTAGAGTTCAAGTTTAGACGCTTCTTCGTCACAACTACATATCTATGAGAGTTGAATTCTTAACAGCAAACCATTGAACAACTGCTTTTTTCTTCTTCGAAATAGCCAGTCACTACAGATTGATTTTTCGAAGTGATAAAAATAAAATGTGCTAGGATTATAAGTCATTGTGGAGCAAGCCAACGAAACAAACACTATGAGGAGTTGCTCCGAAGAAGAATGGTTTTTCTCCAAGAAACAACTCGAATGCTTCCAAGTCATGGATGGCCAATTTGTCCACCTCCTCCTTGGAGTTTCTGCCCATTCCTTGGATGCGTGCCGCGTTGGCCATCCAAAAAAACACTCTTCAAGCGTGACTCATCAAGACCACTGAGAGGAAACGCTACTTCTTGGAGGAGCCCTCTTTCTCTGAGATGACCCAAAACTTCTCTGCTAGGACCTATCACTTCCCTGATTATTTTCATTCATTCATTCTTTATTCCGGTAGTGGACATAATTCCGGTAGTGGACATAAATTTTCTTAGGTTTAATTTTTTCTACTAGAGTACTTTAGGCTAGAGTACTTTTCCGTATCCACGAAGCACAACAAATCCACATACCTTTAATTCTTGTATACTTTCTGTGAAAAATAAAGATCCATTCTTTTAATGAGAAGGTGCACTAGTTATACCAAAAAATACTACTCTTTTCACGGAATCCTAACTATGATTCAAACCTGAACTGTTGAAAAAAAATTTTCTAAAAACAAAACAACAAAATTTAAAAAAAATATGGGAATATAATTCTCATAAGCACAATCATTCTAGATCAGTAAAGAATGAGTTCGCATAAGACAATTCAGCAATACTTAGGAATAATAGAGTTTTTTCTTGAAGCTTGTGACTTTTTTTGATTGTTTTTCAACTTTTAAACCCCGCAGCACAAACCTGAGCCTTTTTAAGTTTTACTTATTCAGTGATGGATGTAAAATGGACCTTCTTCTTGAACTGTCCGAGGATGACTTTTTGGAAGACGAACTTCTTAATACCCGTGAAGTGGTTCAGAAAGCCTTTTTCTGTCGCCATCCAAGCGTTGTCTTGAGAACGTTGGTAGACAAGGGCCCTACAAAACATCTTTTATCTCTTGAATCGATTCAAGTAATTCATAAATTAGTTATAATTTTTTTTCTGATCCACCTTCGAACAAGAGAAATTTGAATGTTTTAAACTCGAGTGAGAGAAGGACTGTATGTATTACCAGAAAAGATGGTTCTCAAGTAGAGCCAAGTATGCCAGCGCATTAGATTGGTCCAGTGGTGAAAGGACTGTATTACCAGAAAAGATGGTTCTCAAGCAGAGCCAAGTATGCCAGCGCATTAGATTGGTCCAGTGGTGAAAGGACTGTATTACCAGAAAAGATGGTTCTCAAGCAGAGCCAAGTATGCCAGCGCATTAGATTGGTCCAGTGGTGAAAGGACTGTATTACCAGAAAAGATGGTTCTCAAGTAGAGCCAAGTATGCCAGCGCATTAGATTGGTCCAGTGGTGAAAGGACTGTATTACCAGAAAAGATGGTTCTCAAGTAGAGCCAAGTATGCCAGAGCATTAGCTTGGTCCAGTGGTGAACTCAGTTTCGTGTAGGCTTCCTGCAATGTGAGCTGATACAGAACTTCAATTGTAAGGAGTTCTTATTTGCCTTCTGAGAGAAACTATTCAAAAGATAACAGACACAAAAATGGATGTAATAGAATCAGAAGAACCTAATCCAAGATTTGGTTAAAGACAAACTTCGAAGGCAGACTTGGAACAAAAGATTTGGGTAAAGACAAACTTCGAAGGCAGACTTGGAACAAAATCTAACTTTTTGGAAGTGCTCGCCAAGGAACTCGATTATGTGCTGAGAATCGGCTATTTGTCGCCCGTTCAGCTCGATGAAGGGGATTTGCCCTTTCGTCGACATCTTCGTGAATTCATTCGATATGTTCTCAACAGCAAGATCTTAGCGATGACTCAATCTACGAATTGATCTCCAGTGCGAGGCCCTTCCTATTCTCTTTTATTGCAAATCCGACTACAACTGAAGTTCGATTCAATTATAGTGCTTTAGCCTGACTCAGTAACCCTATTTCATTCAACTGAGCTTCCAAATTTTCACGAATTACTAATACACTAATTTCGCAGAAAAACGCTAAATGATAATTTTTTTTAAAACAGAAAACCAACATTGACAGACAAACTTTCTTTTTTAATTTATTATTTTAAGAACTCAACAAACTAGAAGCTCACAGAATATTCGACGTTGGCCATTCTCAACCAAGTCTCAAGTTTGAGTGCGAAGGGAGAAGGCGAGGGGATGCAGCCGGCTCGAGGGAACTGTACCAAGTACACGTGGTCTTTCTGCCAGTCGCGTTTCAGCAGCGGCTGTGAAGGCATTCTGCAGCAATATCTCAAGACTTACGACAAACTCATTACTGTCGTATTCGAATTTTTAAAAGACAATTTTCGGGCAAAGAATCATAATCATTCAGGAAGCAGTCAGAGTGTTCTATATTTTCCATTTCAGTTTCTGACGGAAGTTTGAAAAAATTTGTTTCCAAAGTGATATTTAAAAACACAAAAAAGCGTATTAATAGTCATACTTTCGAAAGTATGAGAATGGAATTATATACTTCAAATGTATTTCGAATCAGTCCGCACGCAAGTGTTACTACATATTCATACTTTGAAAGTATTAATAGTAATGGAATTAAAGTATGCTAGGGATGCTTTAAAAGTATGCTGTCTACACAATGAAAGCATGCCAACATAAATATACTTCGAACATGTGCTGTCTACAAAAGAGAAAGTAAGTGTGCTAATTTTTTTGGGTTTTTCATTCAAAATTTTTTCTTTGTTCGTGACTTTCCCGAAGGGCCTTTTTTCCGAAAAGTGTTCCCGAAGGGCCTTTTTCAAGGAGAGCGCTTCACAATCAAATTTTTTTCCCGATGACTTTCTTCCAGAATGACTGGGTAAAATGATTCAAACGATACGATTAGTATGTGTGCTTCTCTCGGATAAAGTCATTGAGATAATAAGACTATATAGAGCAACCTAAGTCAACCGGGTTTGATGATTGGATAAGTGCCAAGAAAGGGAAGAGAGCCACCAAGGCACACTTTTAGAAGTATCCCCTTCATACATTGTTTGTATGCCTCTCTAGCATACTTTCATACTTACGCGCAGGTATACTTTCAATTTGTTACTATTCATAAATCACATGTATACCTTTTTAGCATACTTTCCCAAACTCATCTTTTTTGTGTGTATGGCATTCATCATCGCAGTCAAAACAATGATTGAACAGTTTTTATTCTAGTCATCTATTATGTTGTATGGGCCTTAAAATGTGCATTATTCATATTTATTCATATCTTTATTGCCAAAGGATAACGTGTTCAGTGTTATCACTAACATGGTGCCAGAAAGGGTTTAGGGGTTTAGAGGAAACTTGCGAAGAGGTATTATCATGTGTGCGTGTGTAGTTCAGTGGGGAGAGCATTCGCCGGAATGCGAAAGGTCACGGGTTCGATTCCCGTCACACCACACGAAGTTTCTGCGAACAATCTGCTCCTCTGCTCGGTATAAAAATCCGTTGCTTGTGATCAACGAGGAGTAGGGAATACTCTTATTTACAATTATGTCCAACCACACAGTGTGAACAACAATACCACAATTATAGTATTTTCAAATTAAAGAAAGGAATGGGCAAAAAACTTCATACTTTTTATTATATGCAGTATTATGCATTCACATCAAAAAGTCCCGTTTTCGGTGTTATGAGCCATCAAAGAAAGCGCCGTGGTTTTGAAAGATTCGCGCATCTATTGAGAGTTCAATTGCCCATTTTTCACTCCTTCGCAGTAGCAATTTCAGTCCTGTTCGTGTAGGAATACAAACTCAACCTGCGCGTCTAGCAATATGAGTTTTATGGACAAACAGGTACCGGCTTGTGATTGTCACCCTTAATGAGCGCGCGAAGGAAATAGGGCTTCGATTCTTGTCATTCTCTAGATAATAGCCTAGGCTGGAGATTGAGAAAGATAGAAAGAGAGTAACACATATGTAGATATAGGAACAGATTGAAAAAGACGAAGAACAAGAAGAAAAGAAGCCGGATTGGTGTACAATGAGAGTGCCGCTTCCGCACCCCGAATCACTATCCATTCAAATACTTTTCCGACAAGAAACCTAGCATTCAAAGCCTTTTGATAACTTCAACCTCCGATGCCGTTGTACTTAAACCAGCTTGAGAAGCTATGACAAGAAAAGAAAAGAGATTACTTTGAAAGAAGAACGGAAACATGCGGAACAGAAAAAGTTTCTCTAAAAGTTATGAGTTGAGCATACACGCTAACTCCCCGAAACTGGTTAAATTAAAAGCGATACTGCTGACTGAGTCTCTAACTCCTTCAATAAGGACCCATCCCTCAACTTTGAATGCTTCAGTAACACTAGGTGAACGTTAAAAAAACATGTTTTGATTCTTGAAGAGGATGAATCACCATCGGCCACACAATTCTTCCATCTTTTTGTCAACAAATTACGAATTCAACCAGCTTCCTTTCAACCAGTTTCAATCAAAATACTATTACAGCACAAAAAATTTATTTCACAACGCTCAATAACAGCATGCACGCAAAAAAAAGAACACAAGTGGAATAGTGTGTAACGCAGTTGCAATCCGTAGGTGAGGTTAATGAAGAGGGCGTTGATGGGAACGGGAAAGGGAAGAGGAGGGGGATCATTATGGAGGTGGCAGGGGCAGAGAGTATCGATGAGAGATTGACAACAAGGAAGTAGGGTAAAGAGAGTTGAGACAGTCATGCAGAGATGAGTAATGAAGATGAGCGAAAGACAGAAAGAGAGAGAAAAGAAAAAAGAGAGACAAAAAAAAAGAAATAGAGAAAATGAGAAATAAAGTATCAGAGAATGTGACAGAGACAGAAAGGGAGACAGAAACAGAGAGAGCAATAGGAAGAGAGAGGAAGGGAGATAAAGAGCGAGAGGGCGCAGAGAAGAAATTAGTGAGTAAAATGGAAGAGAAAGGAAGAAAAAGAGTCCGCTCTGAAGATATGATAAGAATGGAATAGTTAGCTAATGACAGAGCGTATCTCTGATGGAGTGGGATTCAGTTAGAGTGCCCTTGCATTCTTTGAAGTATTCAACACTAAGTGAAGGGAAGAAATGAAGACGGCCAGAGATAATATCAAGATAAATCGTTTGAATACCCGTAATGGATTGCAAGTGAGTCAAATGAGCCAATATAAAACAACTGTAGCAAATTTCGTGTTAACAGTCATACCTAATAACTCTGAACTATACTGGGATATGTTGAAAATATAAATGAGGCCAAGTGAACTAATGAATGACCTGTTCAACGCGATAGACAACATATACAACATGCCATTAACCGAATCAGCGAGTTCTCATTACTTCGATAGAAAACTGAAAACCTGCACGCGTTGGGCAGAATGTGTCAGCGAATGAGCAAGAAGTTGAGAAAGGTACATAGGAGAGAGAGTGGGAAGTGAGAGAAACGGAGAAACTGAAGGATTGAGGAGAAATAGAGTGAAGAGAGAGGAGACAGAGTAAGGAGAGAGAGAAAGAGAGAGAGAAGAGAGAGGAGAGAGAGAGAGATACAGGTAAAGTGAGGAAATGAGCAGAGAGTGAGAGAGAGTGAGGAGAGAAAGAGAGAGTGGTGGAGAGAGGAGAGAGCGACGAGAGAAAGAGTGAGAGAGAGTGGCAAGAGGATATTTGAATAGAAGAGGAACAAGAGAAAGAAATTACTTGAGAGAAAGAGAGCGGGTAGAGAAACACTGGCGTTCAGAGTTTGTTTGTTGCTGTTGTGGAGAGTAGGGGAATGGGCAAAGGTGCGCGACTTTCACTTGAATGAAAAGAAAATGACGCCTCAACGTATTCGGTTCCTTCCAGTGCCCTCGCCCTTCCCATTTCTGCGATTCAAAACTCCCAGTATTTCCCTCATTAATAACCCCATGTTCTTCGTTCCTATCATAGCCTCTCCGTGTACCTCATTTCCTCTAAAGAGCGCGTGTTCTCACTGAATTCAACTCATATTCACGGAAATCGATACTCCCACAACTGTAGATCTCCCCTGTGATCCCCTTTCGTGTAAAAATCGTTTCCGGCAGCTTTCTCTATGGATGTACCTCTGATTGAAACACCTTACTTATAGCGTTCCCTTTCATCTCAGCCCTACCCCAGCTCCCTCCCGTTGTACTTTTTTCCCCTCTGCAGCATAAACAATTTTTCAAGAGAGCCACTATAATTTTGGCTCTCATGGGCATACCCTGCGTTTTGTCTTGCAGAAATTGGAATACTAAACGAAAAATTGGCTTTAAACGCTACGGTTTCAAAAATTTTCTTCATAGGTGATCATTTTGAGCAGTACGAGACCGTACCAAAAAAAATGCCACTCTGCAGAGTCTGGCGTCTAGTATGCTGCCCATGAGTAACGAGACCGTATCACGAAAAATGCCACTCTGCACTGCCTGGCGTCTAGTATGTCCATGAGTATATAAGAGCCATAATTTTTTTCCAGCTTGTACGGCATTTCAAAAACCAATAATTTATTGCTAAGATGGTACAGAGTAGCTAGGACGAACAAAATAAGAAAGCAATTGATGAGAACGAAACAGAAGGATGTGAACTATTAAATTCCTAATCAGACAAGGAATGCTAAGCGAGTTCCTATCACATCTATGATAAGAGGAGAAAGAAATTGAGAAGGCATTGAAAGACCACAATTTGAAATGATCTATGATCTGTTCTTGAGTCATTGCAATCAATACGAACAACTCATTCAATATTTCGATTTCGCGCTTGCAATACTTAAATATATAAACACGTAGAGAAATTTTTTCGAGCATACGCAAAGGCGGTGAAAGTAAACAAAAGTAGAAGAGCTCCTGAATCACGGCAGTGTTTGTAAAGTTTCGACGTCTTTACTCCAAAGATGAAAGCGAAAGACGGTGGCAAGTTACGCAAAAAGTGAACAAAAATTGAACAATATTCTTGTGCTTACCTATTTTTGAGTTAGAGTTTGATCTGTTTCGATACTTAATTGAAGTCGGAGATTGACAGGGTAATAGATAGGTGGAAATGGGAAGAAGAACTTTCCCCCCGCTTCCAACTTAATCTTCATCTGAAACAATAACAACTTCATCTGAAACAATAACACTCTTCATCTGAAACAATAACAACTAACTTAATCTTCATCTGAAACAATAACAACTAACGATACGAAATATGTCATACGTAAACATTGAGTAAGAAAGCTAGGCAAACCTGGATATTTTTTTAACGGCAAGATTTTGGCAAGATACTTTCCTTGTTATTCGTTACAGTTGCTGTATCACAGGAATACATATATGTACAGACTTGTTACTATTATAATTAACATTACTATGATAATCTGTTGATCAATTATTTGGAATTAAATAAAAAATTTGCAGATTTATATTCGAAGGACTTGGTAGTTCTAGATTGAATGGTCTACAATTTAGAGCAAATTCAAGTAATCCAGAGCTTAGCAGATTCTTGGCAAGCAACCGATGTTGATCTACTTCATTCTTGGCAAGCAACCGATGTTGATCTACTTCATTCTTGGCAAGCAACCGATGTTGATCTACTTCATTCTTGGCAAGCAACCGATGTTGATCTACTTCATTCTTGGCAAGCAACCGATGTTGATCTACTTCATTCAACGTTAATTTCGATTAAGGCAATTCCCAACTATCCCTTATGAATGAAAATTCATTTGTATAGCATCTCTGCTGAAGGGATCTTCTTGCTGGGAGGGAGGTGGTGGAAGCTGTGGTTGCTCTTGGCCCAGTCACAGGGCTCCAGTCCGTATCTGTCCTGGAATACTTTTGCCTGCTTCCAGTCCGTGTTGAACACCAATCCGCCGCATACCTTAACAGTCACAACTGTACTAATCGTGACGTAAAAATTTTTTTCATTCGCAACCAAAACTTCGAATAATTTTCTGAAACTGTTATTATGGGGCTAATATTTTCCGTCCGGTCTCTCAATGAGCCGTAAGGTCTCGTGAGCGTGAACTTGACCAAGCCTAAGCAGAGATTCAGTCAAAAATAAATGGTAATACCTATGTCGATTGCAAAATTCAAGTGTGAAATGTCCTCTAATCCTATTAAGATCTCTTTGATTCCAATTAACAAGGGAACTTGGTTCTAGCTCTAGCGGTGAAGATAGGATATGTCCCGAGATTCGGGTTCGCTCAAAACCTGCCACGGTCTTCTGTGAATGGGAAAAGAACTTTTTTGAATAAAACCCCACAAATTTTCAGAAACATTGTGTGCGCTCTCTATCTTTCATATTTTCTTTACAGTTTACAGCTACCAAGTGACAGCTACCAAGTGACAGCGTGACGCAGTGCGGTTGATGAAATTTTGAATTTAAGTACGCTGATACGTTTTGAAATTTTAGTACGAAAAGAAGAATTTAAGTACGCTGATACGTTTTGAAATTTGAAAACTCTTATAATTTTATCAACTGAAATACTCGTTTGCAAACGCGTTGCAGCATACATGGTTTACCCTGTAATAAGACAAAATATGGATTAGAAAATAGGGGTTTAGAAGAAGTGGAGTACCTGATTCCAATCAGGCCAGTAATGCTCTTTCATTCGGTTGAGGTACCGCAGCAGATTGCGGCAGTTCTCTTCCAGATGCTTCCCTACAGAAGAGGCGAAGAGAGGCGTCAAGACGAACTGCACTAAAACTGCGAACGCAGTTGCGTCCAACTGCAAATTAATGTTCTTTCATACGAAAAGTTTGAGACGTTAAAAGATGCATCGAAAGTGTATTTCTTCCAATCTCTGCACTTCAAACCTGCGCAACGTCTATCGGTGTATTTTCTCGCATCATTTGTTTCATTGTTGTTTCTACGCGATAAAGGTTGATGATTGTTAGCATAATTTTTAGTTTATACAGAATGAAATTAGCAGTTAAACTTAACATTGCAACATTATTGGAAACATCCTTGTAAGCATGTTCGTGAATAATTCTTGCTAAATATTCCTTAATGAAGAAAAAATCTTGCTAAACCATTCGCGATATCTTTCCGGAGAATGTCGAAAACATATGATATGTAACATATGATATGTTACATATGCAAAATTTTTCACTACTGTAAATAAGAACCTCGTGAAAAAAGGGCTTGAAAGAGCGGAGTACATTGATTGCTTCATCGCTTCTCGTACTATTTATAATAATAATAATAATAATAATAATAATTATTATTATTATTATAATTATAATAATAATAATAATAACTATTCATGGAGAAAGAATAGATCTTAACCTTTTTAACTCGCACAAATTTGAATTGAGTTAACAAAGTTTAGTACATATAAAAATTTCACTAATCGAAATTCAATCGCTCGAATTTCCTATATTTCTTCAGGCAAAATACGATTTTAAGCTCCTGTTTCCGGATCGAAGAAAAGAATTGTCTCCGATTAAACAGCGTTTGGAAACCATATTCAAAATTCGCCATATCTGAATTCAAAACCATGGCAGAAGCGCACTTTGGTCTCAACTGACAGTAGAGACTTTTTTCCCGAAAAGAAATTTTCTGTTCGCCAGAAGAACAGAGAGGGAGTTGAAGCTTCTTTTAGCTTCTTCTTCTATCTCGAAGGCCGTGTAATGAGCAACTCCTTGGAGCTTCGTCTCTTGAGCACACTAAAACGCGGAATACTCTCTTGACCATACCCAAGTAATCATATGTTTTCCTGCCGTATCACCACGACACTTTGTACCCCCGACTATTTGTGATTTTCTGCACATTAAAAGATATCACAGTCTTGAGAGCACAAGTTCTCTTCTTCTCAATCGCATACACATGTAAATACAACGGAACCACGACATTTCGATACACGAAGGAGCGAATCCTTAGTAGAATTTTTCCAAACAAAGTTAAACTTGAAAAAAAAAGGTTTTTAAAATAAGTAATTTATGAAGTTTTGATTGAATAAGGTGTTGATTATGTTTTTAATTTACCACTTTTAGAAGTGTTGAAAAAACAGTGCTGTAATAAAATTTTCAATTATTTCTCAAGTATTGACTGGAAACAGTGTTATATTCAACTTTATCTCTCCGTTTTTCGCATAATTCAGTCAATTGAATCGGAAAAAATTACTATTAAATGACATTTTCCGAAGCGGTCTATTTCCTGAGCCATACGTCCTCGTTAGCATAAACTTTACCTGAGCCTAAGCGAAAAAATTAGTGAAAAATGGCCTTTAACAAGGCGCACTAACGCACTCACAATCTTTAAGGCTGCGCACTGTTTTGCTCACCGACCGTTTTTTTACCGTAAAAAAGTAAAACTAATTTGCTCACCTACAGTCAGAAACATACGAGTTTTTTTTGAATTTTTTTTTGCGGGAGCTCCCTGATTAGCAATTTTTATGAACGCTGTGACTGTCCAAATGGAGCAACTTATTGCATTTTGAAAGAAGATGATGCATTTGGACAGTCACAGCATTCATAAAAACTGCTAATCAGGGAGCTCCCGCAAAAAAAAATTCAAAAAAACTCGCATGTTTCTGACTGTAGGTGAGCAAATAAGTTTTACTTTTTTTACGGTAAAAAACGGTCGGTGAGCAAAACAGTGCGCAGCCTAAAGGCCGTGAAAAATACCTGACTCACCAAGTAAAGTGCGGCCCCCATCTAAAGTGCGGCCCCAACTAAATTGCGGCCACCAACTAAAGTGCGAACTTCCCCCCTCCCCCAAGTAAAAAAAAACACCTTCAAAAAACCTTGGAACAAATGTTAAAATCATCTGCTTTCTAAATTCACTTTGGCATATAGACTCAGCATCGAAATACTCGCAATTTGACTAGATGCTTTTCGACTTTTCGACTCTTCGATATTCGGCCCCCAAAGAATGACTAATCGTGTCTTGCAGCTTCACCGGCTGACTTATTCTCGACTTCACTTTGGCATATAGACTCAGCATCGAAATACTCGCAATTTGACTAGATGTTTTTCGCCAAATAATTACCATGGGCAGGCAGCTACCCATGGGCGGGGTATGTCTGCGCGGCGTACAGCCCAAATTCGCCTCGTCACATTGAATGTTGGAACACTGACGGGACGCAGTAGAGAGCTGGCCGCAATGCTAGAAGCAAGAAGGGTTGACATTGCTGCTGTACAGGAAACGAAATGGCGAGGAAGCAAGTCGAAACCGATAGGAGACGGATACAAGTTGATATACCATGGCACGTCATCAACAAGAAATGGTGTTGGCATTATCCTCTCCTCGAAAATTGCTGATGATGTAACCGAAGTCATTTGCTCTACAGATCGAGTCATGGCCATCCAAATTTCTTCGTCCAACAATCACTTCCTTGTCGTCTCAGCATATGCACCTCAACAAGGATGTAGCGACGCTGATAAGGAGGACTTCTACGACTCTCTAGAGGAAGTTATCAAACTCCGAGAGTCTCATGAAGACATCTTAATCGGCGGAGATTTTAACGCTCACATCGGTTCAGATCGACAAGGTCGTGAGAGAGAACATGGAGGACATGGAATCGGAACGATAAATGCTGAGGGTCAACGGCTACTTGACTTCTGTGCTCGATGCGATCTAGCAGTCGTGAACTCCTTTTTCAAAAAGAGACGATCTCACGGACTCACATACGAGAGCGGAAGAAATCAGAGTCAAATTGACTTTTGGTTAATCCTGAGAGCAAAGCTGCGGAACGCGAAAGATGCAAAGGTCATTCCATCAGACCATGTTGCACCTCAGCACCACCCTCTCTTTATGGACTACAGCGTATTGAAGTCGAAGAAACAGCCTTCTCGTAATCCTGAATGCACACGTGTCAAATGGTGGCGCTCGACTGGGAAAGCAGAACGTCTCTCTCTCATGCACATCATCCATCGCAATCTACTCCCTCCTGCACTCTACAAGCAGTTTCCAGAGGACATAAATGAACACTGGAAGCTTCTTGAAGACAGCATCAGAGCACCCGCCGCAAGCATCCTCGGAAAGACGAAACCCGGAAAGCCAAGAATCGAGAAAGACACCTGGTTTTTCACCTCCGAAGTTCAGGATGCGATCAAGGCGAAAAAGAATGCCTACAAGAGATGGAGGACGTCAAATGAGGCTGACGACCGCGCTGCATACAGCTCAGCCAAGAAAGCCGCCAAAAGAGCTGTCGCAGTTTCAAAAGCCTCCTACTTCCGCGATCTCTATGAGAAGATGAACCAACCAGGAGGCGATAAAGCCATCTATCGGCTTGCCAAGGCTCGACACCGTAACACCGACATCCAGAGAGCAGCCACGATAAGGGACAAACAAGGAAAGCTCGTCACTGACCCTTTAAAAGTCAGAAACAGGTGGCGCGAACATTTCGAAGAAATGAGCGGCCAAGAGTTTGAGCACCCTCCCATCCCTACTTCCCACGCCATACAAGGACCCGTGCCAACCATCACGGCCGAGGAAGTGAAGAAGGCACTCTCTAAGATGAAGACTGGGAAAGCGGCTGGACCGGACGACATAGCCACCGAAGCCTGGAAACTTGCGGGTGATGTTGGACTAGCACATCTCGTGCACCTGTTCAACACCATCGTAAAGCAAGGCCAAATCCCACATAACTGGCGCTACTCCACGACCGTTCCAGTCTTCAAAGGAAAAGGCGATACCAGAGTGTGCAGCAACTACCGTCCAATACGTCTTCTCAACCACACTATGAAGATATTTGAGAGGATACTGGATTCACGCATACGAGATATCGTCGATATTCCAGCTCAGCAATGCGGGTTCGTGAACGGAAGAGGCACAACAGATGCAATATTTGCACTCCGTTTACTCGTCGAGAAGCACGCAGAGAAAAGATCACCTCTCCATCTGACCTACCTCGATTTGGAAAAGGCGTTCGACAGAGTCCCCCATGATCTTATTTCATATGCATTGCGCGATCATCAGGTTCCTGAAGAGTACATTCGATGGACAATGGCGATGTACGATGATTCAAAGAGTACTGTCAGAACTCCGGTCGGCATCACAGAGCCATTCGCAGTAAACGTTGGAGTGCACCAAGGGAGTGCTTTGTCTCCCCTTCTCTTCATTTTGGTTATGGATACCGTCACGCGTCCTCTACTGACTCCGGCTCCGTCAACCATCGCATACGCCGACGACATTCTCCTTGCTGCTCCTACACGTGCCGAAATCGAGAAACGCACCCAAGAATGGAATGACGCTCTTAGTAGGCATGGCTTACGCCTCAACATCAAGAAGACCGAGTACCAGGAAATCGGAGTGCAAACGACGGGAACTGTTCACATCAGCGGTGAACCGCTCCCGAAGACCTCCGAATTCAGGTACCTTGGTTCTGTCATCTCCTCAGACACGTCAACAAATGCAGCGGCACGCCAAAGAGTAAATGCAGATTGGATGAAATGGAGAGAAGCTACAGGTGTCCTCTGTGATAGGAATATCACAGCTGGCATACGCGGAAAGATGTATAAAACAGCAATCCGTCCCGTGCTTCTCTATTCGACGGAGACCTGGCCTACAACGCGTATAACCGAGAACATTATCCACACGAATGAGATGAAAATGTTACGCTGGACACTAGGACTGACTCGCCTAGATTGTGTGCGTAACACGATTGTGAGAGGGAGACTCGGCGTTGCCCCAATAAAAGACAAGATGCGAGAAGGGAGAGTTAGATGGTATGGACACGTGATGCGAAGAGACGCGACCAACATCGCAAGACACGTCCTTGACATGGAAGTACCAGGCAAACGCCCGCGAGGCAAACCGAAGACAAGATATATGGATACGCTCAACCAAGACCTGCGCCTTGCAAGACTCCACTCGGAAGACGCAACGGACAGATGTTTCTGGAGAGCTAGAAGCCGTACAGCGGACCCTACTCCGACCTCGGCCGGCGCGGGACAACGCTAAGAAGAAGAAGAAGCTTTTCGCCAAATAATTCTTCTGTGAATGAGAAAATTATTTTAAATAATTAAAAATTATCAAAGACACTCAGATACATCAGAGCGTCTTATAAACACATAAACACCAAAGTTGCCTGACATACATTGTTTAAAAAAATTTCTTAGATATTTTATTCCAAGTCATTTCTGCAGTTTGTTCGGGCAAAAACTTTGAATCGAATTTTTTTCAAGGCAAAGTCAAAATTTTTTTAATTTCCTCAAAATCAACTGATTCAAATAATTTAAGTCTTTTTCCACTCAGACTGCTTTTACAAAGAGCTGCAAGTCAAAAAAATTTTTGTGAAGAAGAAATTAAGAAGAGGAGGAAGGGTTTTACCGAAGCAGGGAAGGAAGGGGCCCCTAAGAGTGAAGGGAGGGGGAAGAGGGCCCTAAGAAGGAAGGGGCCCTAAGAGTGAAGGGAGGGGGAAAAGGGCCCTATGAAGGAAGGGGCCCCTTAGAGTGAAGGGAGGGGGAAGAGGGCCCTATAAAAAACGGGGGGGGCCCTAAGAGTGAAGGGAGAAGGAAGAGGGCCCTATGAAAAACGGGGGGGCCCTAAGAGTGAAGGGAGGGGGAAGAGGGCCCTATGAAAAACGGGGGGGGGGTATTAAATGACAAGTCTACAGTTTCAGCAGAGTTATATAATGTTGTTTTTTCATATAAATATATGTGTAGAGACACTTTCAGAAATCAACAAGGAAAAGAAATAAGCTCTTCATGGGAGCCGTCTGAGCCAAAAAAATTAAGATTTCTTAAACTCGGTTTCGTTTTGAGCTTGCCCGAATAAACTGCGGAATAGCGCGAAGATTCAACATTTAAAAAACCTTTTCGGTACATTTCGCCTGTTTCGAATCACCAATTCAGTTATTGTTTTCAACAGAAATAAAAAAATTCAACGGTATACCTACTTTTTTCTTGAAGCGAGGAATGATGAAGGAGCGGAAGAATCGGTGCTTGAAGGATCCGAAGTGACGGCCAAACCACTGGTCCGAGGCCAACCAATCCACGTTGCGAGAGTAGGCATATTTCAGAATCCTCAATTATGAAAAAAATCAGTTTACTGTTTTGGAAGGACTTCCCACAAAAATCCATCGTAGTCATGAGGGTGAAAGGCAAGATAAGCGAACCATATGAGATGGTGCTCAAGGAGAGCTTCGTACGCCAGTGAGTCACTCTTCTGTTCGTCAGTAAGCCAATCATCAAGACTCTCCTGCAATTGACTTGCTCAATTTTTTGTTGCTTGGTCTCAGTAACTCTTTCTTGAACCAACTCGATACAGTATATACTTCCCAAGCACTAAAATTGACTACAGTTTGCGGACCTTGTCAAACTCTCGGATGAGTTTGGGGATGATCCAGTGGTGGTACGGTATGGAGCATCCATCCACATATACTAGTGGCAACTGGTGAGAGGATGAGCTCTGCGGATAATTCTCACTGCAGCTCTGCAATTGAACATGGTCCTTATGACTCTGGTGATGGTTTGTAAGGTGTCTTCTAGCGCATCAATGCTCTTATAGAACCAAACTCGTTGAACTCGTGAAAAAACCATTTACTAAACTTGTGTGAAGTTCCTTTTTGGGCTCGAATATTTATTCGTTTCAGATTTATGAAGCATTCCTTGTTATAATCTAGAAGTTTTGTTGATAATCCGGTTTCTTAGGTAGCTTCAAAAAACAATCTCTGATTTATTATTTCATCGTCTTGAACTCTCAAAAGTTGAGATTTCTTCAAAATTCAAACAAGGTTCAAAGATTATCTTTCTAAAATATTTTTTATTTGAGAGATTCCAAAACTGAGATGGATAAAGAGCTTTGAAATGACTGACTGATTACCTCTTCATACTATCCGCCTCATTATAATTCACCTTCAGTTTCAATCAGCAGTTCGTCTGATAAGTTCTCTAGTTTTACAAGTTAAGTTGTGAAAAGTTAGCCAAAATCGGGTAACTCCCAACCACGTAGCTGATATCGGCCATCCGCAACCAAGTCTCTATTTTGAGTGAAAAGGGACAAATTGAGGGAACGGTAGCGGTGCGGGGATACTGAGTCACCCGAACTCTCTCCGAGCGGGAAGAGGAGGAGACGAGAGGTACGTGCTCTTCCTTGAACTCTTTTTTTATTATGTGTTTCTATAAATCGGGTTGCATATATATGTAGCTAAATCGCTTTTTAACAAAAAACTTTTTGTTGTTTTGTGGTTCTGTCGTGTCTTTGAATCGATCCTCAACCTCGTACACAAAAAAACCCGTGAAAAAATCGCCATATGCAATTCATTAGATGACCTCAAGACGAACGATTATTTTGGGAAAGTAATTTTTATTTTTCAATATGAACGCTTTATCAAGATCAGCAAGCCACATCGGTAATATAACATCATCGATTATGGGATCTGTTGCGACATGTGACGACTCCACTCCTCAGCGTTCTCTGCCTTCCTTGGGAATTGGGGACTAACGGCTTTGACAAAGTAGTCCCTCCATCTCATTCTTCTGTCGCTCATGATGGCGCTACGATCCCGGAGCGCCAAATCTTCTCGGGAAAGGACTCTCACAGACGAGGGAAGAGAGGAGCAACCGTGCACGGAGGAATACGAATGAGAGAATGGGGAAAGTAATAACAATATTAATAAAAATATAATATCCACAAAAACAGAAAAAAAGGCTCATGGAGGAGAGAGAGTATTTTGGCAGAAAAGCAAAAGAGGTGCTCACTCACGAAAGGCTCCCCTTGATGGCTGGATCTCGCGAGAGAAGACCGATGAGACGCGTAGTGATCGTTCATCGTCAGACTCTCTATGCAACAACGAATCTTATCATTCATACGCCAATCAATGTTCCACGCAGAATTTCAATGTCACGCAAGGAATGTCACTTCTTGGACGATTCTATTACATAGTACATTCAGAATTTTTGGTTTGTTTTTTTGATTGATTGAAATATGATTTGATGGAGATAAGCCACAGCGTTCCGAGACGAGTCATCATGTTTAAAAAAAAGTTTTTATTTCACATCAAAGAAACTCGAGAAATTTGCGCGACAAGATCGGCAGACCAGCTTTATTTCATCATCGAAGATTTTTGTGAAATCTTTTTTGGAGAAAATATACTTCAAAGTGACAAAGGTTTAAACTGAAAATATAAAAGTACATAGTACATATAAAGAATAATAAGAAATGGTCTTTGGGAGGTTGTTCGATATCATACGCTGCTTTTGTGCGTTGAGATTCGCATTCAATCTTTGTTTACCGAAAGAGATGGCATCACTCGAAGAATTTTACTACTAGACATGTATGCCCTAATTTAGAAGGTTTTTGTTAATATTTCACAAATATTCGTTTTTTATCAAATGGATACTCATTTTGGTTTCAAAAATTGACAAGTCTACTCGAACACGGACAAAGATCAATTACATGTATTTTTACTTAATTTCAAGATTAAAAACTCTGGAAAAAATTACGTTCAATATCACATTAATTCTTAATGGTTTATTTAATTAGAAAAATTAATGGATTATGCCATTGTGAATTTTTTCTCCATCTTCGTTTGATGAGAAATCCACAGAATCAATTAGATTCTTGGTACTCATCAAAAACGGAAAAAAAGTTATTAAGCATGAGATGGTTATTATCATTGTGGCTTCCACTTAGTGTTGAGAGAGAGCTTTGCCGTCGCTTCATCCCAGTCAGGCCAGTATTGTTGCTTCATGCGAGTCACCAGAGAGAAGAGACTCGGGCACTTCCCTTCGATGTACTTCTTCAGATGGTCCGTTTGCAGCGGAGTGTACAGCAGCTGAGCCACCACCCCGAACACAACGCAGTCGAACTGCAAAAGGCCTTCCATTCATCTCAAGTCCAAACTCACTGCTTCTTACATTTTCGAAACGGCTACTTCCCTTCTTATCAAGCTAAGATGATCGAGAGTGAGTGTACTTTTGTTCGGCTGAACAAAGCTTTCCTCCTATAGAATATCGAAGACTTCATACTTTACGTAGCTCATCAAAGGTAGCCACTGACAGTAGTAGTAGTTGGGCCGAAGAAGTACGCCTTCGACCCGAGAAAGGTCTCCAGGGCACTCAGGTCTTTCTCTGCGATCTCATCTACCTCAGATGGTGAATTCCTTCCCATTCCTTGTGTGAAAGCTGCACGTTGGCACTAAAAAAACAGGTCAACATGAGTTTTGACTCATACCTTCATTTCTGACCTTGACTCTCTCACAACACACGTGTATAGGTCAACATTTCATTGTCACCGCCAGTTTATTTTTCTCCTAAAACTGAAAACTGATTTTGTGATGCTTGAGATGTACTGTTATACTTGACGTGAGTTGAAAAATATTCCTGCGAATTCTTAAGCTGTTATACATATAACCTTCTTTCTAAGTTGATTGCACATGACATTCTTGAAGAGTAGCTTCTTTAGACCAGAAACGTGTCCGATGAATCCCTTATCGGTCTTGATCCAACTGTTGTTTCTTCCGCGGTAAAACATAAGCACCCTGAAAGGGAATATGAATACTTTGATTGAAAGAGGATAAGAGAGACAAAGAGAGAGACAGAGAGAGATAAGAAGAGAGAAAAGGAATCGAAGAGAGAGAAAGAGAAAAAGGAGAGATACAGAGCGAGACAGAGAGATTAATAGAAAGAAAGAGAGGAGAGATACAGAGCGAGATAGAGAGAGAGAAAGATAAGAAGAAGAGAGATTGAGTGAAAGAGTGATAAAAATAACAGAAAGAGAAAGAAAGTGAAAGAAAAAAGAAAGAAAGAGAGATAGAGAGGTAAGATTGAGAAAGTGAAATAGAGAGCATAAGAGAAAGAGCGAGAGAGAAATAGAAAGATAGAGAGAAATATATGAATATAGAGAAAGAGAGCAGGAAGATATATAGAGAGAAAAGAGAACCGCTGACCAAACGAGATGATTCTCCACCAATGACTTGTAGGCAATCATGCGAGCCCTCTCTTGGGGCGTGAGCTTGGAATCCGCATCCTTGAACAAAATGTTTTTAATGTATTTGCATTTTGTGTGTGTATGTATTTGCCTCAACTGATTTCGATCCCAAGGGGTAAAGAGAACTTTTTGAAAGTGTTCGGTCAGATTGTCAATGATGATGTTGGAGTCTGCGATTTGTCGTCCATTCAACTCGACAAATGGAACCTGTCCCTTCTCGGAATACTTCTTGAACTCGTTCGAGATATTCTGAAGAAAAAAATAAGAATCTTTAAACTCAAATAAACAATGTCATTTAATCTTCTTTCATAAAAAAACTATTCCTGAAACTCTTCATTAGTTTAGTTAATTTAGCAAAAAACTGTTTCAGACTAAAGGTTTGCGTGAACTGAGATAAATGAGATGTGCAAAGACAGATTTGAAGTTAAAAATTGTGTGAAATTATTAATTTATTTTCAGGTATTTTTCAGAAAACTTGAGAATCAGTATTCACAAATTCTTAAAATTGCATTGCATCTTGCAAAAAGTCTTTGTTTTAAAAAAAATTAAAGTTTACCGAGTAGTCAATATCGACCATCCGAAGCCATGTCTCCAGTTTGAGCGCGAAGGGAGAGGGTGAGGGAATGCAGCCAGCTCGAGGGAATTGTACCAGGTATACGTGGTCTTTCTGCCAGTCGCGTTTCAGAAGCGTCTGTGAAGGCATTATGCAGCAAGATCAGAGAGCGTGTGCTGCAAAGAAAATGAACCTCAAGAGAACTTCAATCGAACATGAAAGGAACTCTCTCATGACATATCGATTAAAGACGCACCGTGAATTTAAACTTAAGTTTGTTTCAAGACTAAGACGGACTCAGTATAATCACACTAAATACTTATTCAGTAAACAGTTGACGGTCAGCAAGTACTACTCATCGGTCCAATATGACTGAACGAGTGCGTCGTTCTCTCACCAGCTCAAAACTTGCGTTTAGGTCGACGGAATTGGAACTGGAAGGGACAACCGAGAGCACTGCCTAAGTGTTTTGAAAAAAATCAAAAAGACAAGAAAAACTTTACACAGGCTCATTTTTTAAAGCTGGAAAATCCCAAGAAAAGGATCTTTTTTTATTCCGTGAAAGGGGCCTATGACATACAACCATATACAGTTTGTGGGTAGTTTGTAGTTTGTGGGTCTTTTGAGGGTACAAAGGTCGTCTGTTCCTCTTAGTTGATTTATTAACACTTTAGGTACTTATTAAAACTAGATAGTTTATTGACGAAAATCAAGGATACTCGAAGACTTGAACAGTCAAGTGAAACAGGAAAACTTAGAATTTCAAGGTAAAGGGCCATAAGAGATTTATAGGCAGTAAATGCGAAGAGAGAGAAAGAGAGAGAGTAAGATATAGATGGAGAGAGAGAAAGAAATAGAGAGAGAGAGAGAAAGAGAGAGTTAGATATAGATGGAGAGAGAGAAAGAAATAGAGAGAGAGAGAGAGAAAGAGAGAGTAAGATATAGATGGAGAGAGAGAAAGAAATAGAGAGAGAGAGAGAAAGAGAGAGTAAGATATAGATGGAGAGAGAGAAAGAAATAGAGAGAGAGAGAAAGAGAGAGAGAGAGAGAGGAAATGAGAGAAAGACAAAATATATGAGAGAATAACGGAGGGCTCATAGAAAATTCTGAAAAGATAAATCAGTAGAGTGACTCCTTAGAATTATACAGAGTAGCCAATGTATTCGAAAACGCGTTTACAAACGTGTATCTCAGTGCATAAGTGAGCAAGAGTGTTCAAATTCGTACTTATATTAGCTGAAATTAATAAAAACATTGAGTCAAAAAAATCATTCGATTTGGTGTTTTTTTGGCACGAACGACAGCCCGGAATCGCTTTGGGAACGCTTCGATCAATGGACGAAGGTACTTTTCGTTGATCTTCGACCACTCCTTCTGTAGGGATTTTTTTAGACACTCCAGATTCAAGTGGGGATGAGCATTGACTTTGCTCTCAAGATAGGACCACACGGAATAGTCCGGATTGAGGTCGGGCGATGAGGAGGGCCATTTTGCACTGGATATGAAGTCGGGAAAATGAGCCTTGCACCACGCCTGTGTTACGATAGCCTTGTGAGCAGGATCATAATCTTGCTGGGAGACCCAAGGACAGTGGTGAGAAGCATACCAAGGAAGCAATACTTTTTGAAGAATATGCTGGCGGTAGTAATACTGGTCAATTTTGATCCCTCGTTTGACAAAAACAAGGGGAGCTTTGCCGGTTGCGGACACTCCGGCCCAAACCATGACTTGTGCAGGATGGGAAGCTCTATGATCGATTCTACCGGCTTCATTAACTGCCTGTGAGTAACGAGCAAATACTTGCACATTTTGAGGGTTGTAAGCCTCTTCCACAGTGAACAGTTTGTCTTCCGAAAAGACTGTCCTAAGGTGAGATTTGTCGCGCGCCCGGAGGATTAGTGCGCGGCACCTTTTGAGTATTTCCTCCTTGTTCTTTTGAGTTAGGATGGCAGCCTTTTTAGTAGGATATGAAGGGATACTCAAATCATCTTCAACGATTCTTTTAAGACTCGTGCGTGATAAGTTCATCTCGGTGGCCATTTTGTTCAGGCTACGCCTAGAATTACGACCGACTCGCTCCCTCAAGGCCTCAATTTAGTTATGGGTGCGCACTAATCGATGATCACCTCTTCGGGGCAATTCAGCAAGTGTACGGATCTATTCAATCCGTTTCATTGCTTACTAGACAACATTGTGAGAGACGATGAGATCCTCAGCGGTGCGCGTATTTATCGACCAAGTTTGTGCAATTCCACAATGATAGAGCGTGCTCTATGAGCGGCCACGATTATTTTGAGAATTCATCAAATAAAATAAAATTCCAACCATGTAATAAAAATACATGTGAAAATATATGTATATATGTAAAAATTGGACCTCAGCGTGCACTATAAATTGAATTATAAACGCCGAAAGATTGGTTGCCGAATACACTACCGTGTAAATGAACATTTGATCAGGGAAAAGTTCTGTTTGTGCTCTTCGAGAATAGAATTATAATTGGATTCTAAACCTTTCAATCGGGAAAAGAGCTCTATTAAATCATTTTAAAAGCTTAAATGTCCTTCGAAAGCTGCAACAACTGTTCAATATTGAATTTTAATAATCTTAATACATGAAAAAATACGTCATAAATTTTATGACGTTTTCGAACAGCCTCATCTCCAGCATTTGATACTAGGCAGTTTTTCGAAATTACTGAATCTTATTTTTACAGGAATATGGAAAACAAATAAAAATAGTAAAAATTAACAAAAAGATTTTTCGGAATAATTTTTTGTGTTTCTTACCAATTTTTTTCATTGAAAAATTTAAGTTTTTGAAGAAATAAAACTTCTTATACGCATTAATATGAGTCACTCGGAGTGGCTCATATCTAGTGGAAACGTGTTCCCACAACTACTTACTAGCCAAGCTACTATTCCTAACGGAAGCTCAGAGAAAAAGAATCTTGGCAGTGTAAGTATAAGTATTAATACAAGGAAGTAATGAAGAAAATTGGCATGGAATAGGAATAACAACCATCGGATCGGCCATAATTGTAGATTCCAAGTGCCTCTTTCACTTCTTTTCCCATACAAACGTAGAGACCCAGAGAATAAAGTGGAGAGCAGATCGGGGAAGGGGAAGAGTGAATACAGTTCTGGTTGTACTTCTAGAGAAAATACAACAAAAACTTATTGGAGGGGGCAACGACTATGGCTGGAGATTACAGACAAGACAGAGAAAGACTTTGAGCAAGGGAAGGTTGGAAAAGAAAAAGACTAAGGCATATAGAGAAAGAGAGAAAAATAGAGACGGGAGAGAGAAGAAGAGAGAGAAAGAGAGGGAGAAAGAGAGATAGAAATAGAAAAAGAGAGAGAGAGAAAGAGTGAAAAAGAGATAAATATAGAGAGAAATGAACATAGAGAGCAACGAAATAAACATGAAACTTTGTGTCGAGCTAAAAAGAGTGAAACAAAATTGATGATAAACCAAAGTAAAAAAAAATTTGGTTTTAAAACTTTTAGAATTTTTTTTAGAACTGTTTATAACAATTTGCTTTTTCAATCCTGATTTTCAATCAAATGTGAGGCTCGGTTGTTGATGAGGAGTACATAAGTCTAAGAGTTAAATGACCGCCTGCGAATTTGATTTGATTCCAGCGAAATGCCGCCATTCTGTGCATGATATTGTGAATGAAGAACCAAATATTTTCCAACTACCGTTTTGTCTAATAGAACTTGTACAAAACAGCAGCTTCTAGGTTAAAGAAACGCGACAGTTTTTCAAACTCCCGATTTTAACTTAGTTCATTTTCTGGTCAGTACATATTTTTTTATAAGAATTCTTTAACTCTGTTTTTTATTTCTTTGTATTTCAATATCCGGCTAATTCTTTAGTTTTTTTCTTTTTTCTCATTCTGTATTTCCTCTATTTACCTTTTTTTCTTTTTGATGCCTTCTTCTTTCTCTCCAATTCTTACTTTATATCCCTTCCACTTTTAGTTTCCTTTCTCTTTATTCATATTTTACAACGCATTCTTACTCTTATTCTAAAATTTTCATACACTACATATTCATAATTTTTTGTTATTTTTGCCCTTATCTGATTGCCTCATTTTCTCATTAACCTTATTTTCTCCGAGTTTCTATTTGAACCATTCAGTTTTTGTAAACTTATATAACGTCAAAGAGATAAAATTGGAGATGAAAGAGAAGAAATAAATAAGTGTTACAAGTTCAATTGAGAGCGACTCTATCAAATTGCCGACCGACAGACAGAAAAACACACAAAACAGTAGTTGTATTCTTGTAGAAATTGTTTGAAATGAAACATTGAAGAGGAGTTGCAAGAATAGGGGCACAGTAGAGGAGGGGTTGAAAATAAGAAGGGAAATTAAATAAGAGAGGCATAAGGAGAAAGAGAAGGACTGAGTGAGAAAGAGAGACAGGAAAGATAGAGAGAGAGAGAGGAAAAGAGAAATATAAAGTGAGAAACTTATCAAAAAAAGAAAGAGAAAGGATAGAGAAAGAGAGAGAGAGAGAGAGAGAGAGAGAGAGAGAGAGAGAGAGAGAGAGAGGAAGAGAGATATAAATAAGAGATACAACAAGAGAGAGGGGAAGTGGTTTCGGATTGATGCGAGATACGTGCATGTTATTGGGTGATAGGAAGGCACCGAGTGAGATGAAACAGGGAGATAATTGGAAGAGACAAGTGAAACACCGAGAAAGGACATGGGAGAACTTGACGATAAAGTTGGAGGAGGAAGGTTAAGATCTTCTCTCCCTTTCTTTATAACTTTATCTCTCCCTCTCTCTGACAATCTTTATCTCTCCCTCTCTCTGACAATCTTTATCTCTCCCTCTCTCTGACAATCTTTCTCGCTCTCTTTCTCTGACAATCTTTATCTCTCCCTCTCTCTGACAATCTTTATCTCTCCCTCTCTCTGACAATCTTTCTCGCTCTCTTTCCTATTTCTCCTTTTTAACTATGCTCATCTAGTCATTCTCTCTTCTTTTAAAAATAACTTTCTCTTTTTTTCTTGAATTACAACCGATTTTCCTTTTCAGGTTTTATCTCTTTCTATCTCTTTCGTCTGTCTCTCTCTCTTTCTCTGTTTCTCTCTCTCTATCACTCTTTTTCTCGCTCTAACCTCTTTTTTCTCTCTATCAGTCTCTCTAGTGTCTTTCTCTTCTCTTTTTCACCCTCTCTCTTACAATTCAGCTACTCCACCATTTGTGCCTTCGAATCTTGCCAAAAATTTTCATGATGTATTTGAAATTCTTCATGGTGAATTGATCACAAGCCAACCGCAATGCGCACTGGTCAGTCATGACGTAGAAGTACATTTTACAAATCCCCCTCCCCACCCCGCTTCCGCTCCGACGTCTCCATTTCTTCTTTTGCCAAAGTCTTCATACAAAATCATTAAAAAACAAGACAGTAAACCAGCAGTTCGCGTTTTTTTAGACAAATGTATAACAAACAAGAAAGTAAACCGGTATGACGACATTTCGCACCGCGACAGTTCACACCAGAAATTTTGCAACCGACTTGTTTAATTTTTTAATTTTTGCTAAGGCTGAGTAAAGTTAATGAGGCCATACGGCTTAGTTCGAGAGCTTATGGAACAACTGGACGCATAATTACAGCTTACGAGAAAAATATTCGAAATTTGGGTTCGAATACTAGTGCAAAATTCCATGGAACCGTTGTTTACGATCAGTTCAACAGAGAATGTTTCGAAGCATTTCGGAGCTAGTTTTCTTAAGCTTATTTCATACCAATCGGGCTGTTAGAAAAAAAATTAAAGTGGTACACTGGAATGGAATCGAAAAAGAAATCAGGGCCCCTGTCGCTTCGAAGCCTTTAATCATAGTTATATCCTTTCTCCGATCTGATTATAAGGATATAATCTTAATGATAATTTATTGCATAGTTCAAGTAGCATATTCAATCGGAAAATAAAAGGTTTACAGTTCAAAACATTCAACGAGATTTCAATTCTACAAAAAAAGAGAAAATTTAGAAGATTTTGGGTTCGAAGTAACTCAAAGATGGTAACATGTTGGCTTGATCATGTTCCTACAATCACCTCCTTCAAAGCTTCCTTCTGGTAGCTGGTCTATTTTAAACTGAGTTGTAATGTACATTAGTATAGTATGTACATACTAGAAGGATCAAGGTCACAAGGAAAGTTCTAGTTCTGAGCGGTACAACCGAGGGTTTAAATGTCAATAACAGAAAGAAAAAATTCTGCGAAGTATTCACATTTGTTAGTAAGAAAAATTCAAGTTATAAACACACAAGCAGTTTGCTGCACACAAAAAAGCGTATTAATAGTCATACTTACGAAAGCATGAAAATGGAACTATATACTTCAAAAGTATGGAAAATTGTTCCGCAAACAAGTGTTACTATTCATACTTTGAAAGTATGAATAGTACTTTCAAAGTATGAATATTAGTAATAGAATGAAAGTATGCTAGGGATACTTTGAAAGTAAAAGTATGCAAAATATACTCACTTTTTTATATTTTATTTTTTTTAATTCTATATATTTTTATTTTATATTATATTTTATATTTTAATTATTTTTTATATTTGTAAAAATACTTTTTCTTTGTTTGTGACTTTCGCGAAGGGCCTTTTTTTCCCGAAAGGCGTTCCCGAAGGGCCTTTTTTGAGGAGAGCGCTTCAAAATCATTTTTTTCCCGATGCTTTTCTTCAGGAAGGCTCGGTTAAATGATTCACACTATACGATTTGTATGTGTGCTTTTCCCATATGTAGTAATCGAGATAATAAGTGTATATACATAGAGCAACCTAAGTCAATCGGGTTTGCAGATTGGATAAGTACCAAGAAAAGGAAGAGAGCCACCAAGGCATACTTTCAAAATTATCCCATTCATTCATTGATTGTATGCCCTTTCTAGCATACTTTCATACTTACGCGCAGGAATACTTTCAAATTGTTACTACACTGCGCGTCATAATTATGCTAGCACCCTATTTTTTCAGGTTTTTCGGAAAAATAAAAAAGAATGCAGGCTGTAAGATATATCAATAGTTCAATACTGTTTCAGAGTCATTGTCTCTGAATTTGGTGTAAATTGATCGACAAATAAGTTTTTTCACAATCTTTTATTGATTTCCGACCGCGTCATAATTATGCTCGCACCGGATTTTCACATCAATAACAGCACAGAAACGTTTTTTAGCTCTTTTTTAGTAAGCGATTGGCCCACCAGAAGACTGTATGACACTGAACACACGATTTGGCATTGAATCAACTAGGTTATGAAGCGTCTGTGGACTGAGAGCCTGCCAGGAGTCCGCTATCGCGTCCTTTGAGCTCTTGTACACTACAAAACTGTTTTCCATTTGCATAGATCTGACGCACAATGATGCCCCAGAGATTCTCAATAGGATTGCAGTCAGGACTGCATGCCGGCCAATCCATGACATCGATTCGCTTAGACGCAATTCAAGCCTTTGTCGAATTGCTCACGTGAATGGCGGCGTTGTCCTGCTGAAAGGTGTACTGTGCACGACCACGCTGCCGCAGGAATGGAACCAAATGAGTGCCTAGAAGCTGCTGATAGTCGTCTGAGTTCATACGAGTCGAAATAAAATCTAGAGCGACCGTGCCGTTGTCACAGAACGCACCTCAAACCATGACGGTGCCACCCCCGAAATTGCGTTTCGAGAAATATAGGGTATCTTTGCGTAGATCTCGCCAGTAGTGCGAGAATCCATCCGGCCCGTCCTGACTACGAGCATAATTATGACGCGGTCGGAAATCAATAAAAGATTGTGAAAAAACTTATTTGTCGATCAATTTACACCAAATTCAGAGACAATGACTCTGAAACAGTATTGAACTATTGATATATCTTACAGCCTGCATTCTTTTTTATTTTTCCTAAAAACCTGAAAAAATAGGGTGTTAGCATAATTATGACGCGCAGTGTATTCATTAATCACATATATGCCTTTTTAGTTTCTCTCATTCGTCTCCCTCCGTGCACGGTTGCTCCTCGTACCGTCTCTTCCCTCGTCTATGAGAGTCCTTTCCCGAGAAGATTTGGCGCTCGGGGATCGTAGCGCCATCATGAGCGACAGAAGAATGAGATGGAGGGACTTCTTTGTCAAAGCCGTCAGTCCCCAATTCCAAGGAAGGCAGAGAACGCTGAGGAGTGGAGTCGTCACATGTCGCAACATATCCCATAATCGATGATGTTATATTACCGATGTGGCTTGCTGATCTTGATAATGCGTTTAAATTGAAAAATGAAAATGCCTTTTTAGCATACTTTCCCAAACTCATCCTTTTTTGTGTGTGTGTGTGTGAGGTCTACACAAAAAAGTATAATTTCACATATACATTTGAAAGTATGACTATTCATACTTATAAAGTATAAAGTTATGAATTAGGCGTGCATATAAGTATGAATGGTTTTAATTTCTAAGTATCAATAGTCATACTTTTAAATATATACATATGTTTCATTTTCAATACTTCCTTTTTTTAGTTTATATAAAATGAGAGATGAGTTTCTTAGTTTAAAAAAAGAGGTAAAGCGTGCCAGCTCCAATGTACCAGCTCTAAAAAGAAGCGCTGAATTTTACGAAACCCTCAGGGGTTCATCTGCTCCGACATTCATATGGGAATGCCTCATAAACACGAACAAAAAACATGTGTCTTAGCTGACAATTTTGAAATACGTGATAGGTATGTAAATGCGTTCAGTAAAAGTTTTCACAAGGAATTTGTGTTTGAAGCTAAAATTGGTAACGGTTTTCCCATTATGGTACAAAACAACTGTATAAATATGAGATAAATTGGTTTATTACATATACCTATACAACAGTGGCTTACATGAGACCCTCAACAAATATATTTCCAGACATGCTTACACTAAGAACTTTTAGCCTAACCGAAGGAGAGAGAGCGAAAGATAGAAAGACAAAGAAAAATAGAATGAAGGAAAGAGTGAGAGAGAAAGAGACAAAGGGAGTGGGAGAGAAGAAGAATGAAGAGAGAGAGAGAGGAGAGAGAGATTTCTCCGAATCATACCTAATAAACTGTTCTTTCAATTTTAAAAACTGCTCTTTCCTCTTTTTTCCACTACTTGCTCACGTTATTTGATTCTGTGATTTTTGTCGTTGAGCATTTTTTTTATGGAGTGCTTTGTGTCAGAATTTTCAGTGAAACGAGAGATCACTGGAGTAAGACCGACCAATCACTCGCAAGTTCTTTCCGTAATCAACGTGGAGCTCCTCGACCTCATATTTCATCCACTATTTCGACCTCATGTTTCCCCTCACATGAAAGACCCCCTCCTGATACCTTGTCACGCATTTTCCATGTGTATTAAACTCAAACTCAAGATCGAACCCGCATAGTACGATTTTGTTCCACTTTCACTCTAATCAAAGTATTCTTTTCGAGTAATGCCTTCTTGACATGACACAGCCAAAGCTTATTTAATAGCAACCTGACAAGCTGTCGGCGCATGAATGTTCGCGCCAAAAATGGCCTATATTCTCCTCTCGTTTCGTTCTATTTCATTTTCTATTCCACTTAAACTTTGTCATCTCATTCTGCGCGTACCAGTCTCATTAAAACACCTGGACACAGCCTACCAAATGAGTATTTTCAACTTGCAATATGCCTCTGTATTTTCTTGCCATATATTCTACATCCAATACGAGATGCTGCGAGAGTGAAAGGAAGACGTGATAACATTTATCCGTGAGAAAACAATGCAAAACAACCGAAATCCCATCTCACATCCAAATTACAACATCTTAGCAACAAGCTTCGAGATCTGGTCTTCTCTGTTACCAAAGTCTCCTCCCTCAACAAAGTGGTTCGTCTTCTTCGTCCAACCGCCGTTTGGGTTGTTCAATTTGAAGGGCCACAGGAAGTTCGTCGCCTGCAAATCAATTACACAGTTACTACTTTGTTTTCGATGCAGATTGAGCTCCCCCCCTATCTTCTCTCTCTCGAACGTACTGGTTCAAAAGAGGTTAAAGATGGTATTTTATATCCCTTCTAAAAACGAAGAGAAAAATGTGTGTTTCCCAATAAAATCAGTTGACACAAAATAGAGAAACTTTTTGTGGGAAGTGTGAAATACAGTCAGCATATATAATACACCGCCCGTTTGAACTTTCTTCTGAATTACTATCGCACAAGGATAAATTGGACTGAAGCATTGAAAACTTCAGCACAGAGTGCGATGTGCTTCGCGAGTTGTTACTCATTTACTTATTTTCTCATTAAAACTCCCAAACTTGTTATTCATATCCCCTCACGGACTTGTTTTTGTTTAATCACCCTTATCAACTGACACTTAAACTTCGAAGAGCAAACTGATTGAAAAATTGATAAGATTGGAATTGTACACAAAAACTTCGAATGTTACTTTATTGGGTAGCATGGGTAGCATTAGCAACATTCAGGATTGAAAACAAAATTGCTTGTTATGAATGGTCATATTATTTTTGGAGCCAGCGAATTGGGTTTCCTTCATAAAGTTTACCAGGTTTGGTGATGTTGCACGAAATAAATTCATGCTAGCTTTGAACCAGGACGATTGAAGAAGACTAGAGATTTACCCAGGAGCTAAATAGTCATGTAAGACCTTCTGTCGGCGGGCCTCTGTTTTTCAAGTTATAAAGGGGGGCGCTTATGTAAATAAAAAAAATTTTGCGGGCTTCTGTTTTTTTAATTATCATTAAGGGGACCCTTATATGTGAATAAAAAAATTTCCGTCGTCGGAGGGCGTCTGTACCTTTTCATTGCACACTAAAAAACCCCTGGATTTACCCATACTCTGACTTGATGCTGCAGATTTTCTGCGCCTTTTTCGACTTCATGGTACAATTTCACTCAATTATATGTCGCCATTTGCTTGAATGAGGGAGAGGGGGTGAAATAATTCAGCTGGTTCAAAACACAAGTTTGCGGAAAATTGATCGATTCCGTCACGTTCCTGAGGCGTGCGGCCTTGTTAGCGGGCGGAGCTTAGCCCTGCCCTTTATTCCTAGCTCGCTTCTCATTATTCCCTACTCCTTCTTCTTCTTCCTCGCGCTTGTTCCCGCCTCGCGGCAGGGTACGCGCTCCCCTGAGATGCAGGACAGACCTATCCTGGTAGAACCAGTGGCTGCCTGCTAGATCATTATTCCCTACTCCATCACTCGAAAAGCAAGGATTTCTCTTTCATTTTCTTAACAATTGCCGATAGCCTTTGCTGAGCTATAATTTCAACCACTAAGCATCCCAACAAGACAAAGATCTCAACTATGCCTGTACCTACGATGATGTTCTTAGGTCTGTGTACCATCCAAATAGTTAGGTTCTTTACAAGTGAAAACCTTACTCCATTGGAAAAAAAAGAAATAAAAGAGGTGTCTAATAGTAGCGCGATTTATAATAACAAAAAAAGAACTTGATTGAATCAAGTTAGGGTATAAAAAAGAGAACCTTCTTGAAGTTCTCTCCGACGGTGAAGATTTCATGGACGAGATCTTCCAGACAGATGATGTCCTTCTTCCCTTCAATACAGAATATCACTCTCCAATCCATTTTTACCCTTTTATTTCAAATTTAGAGCATCTACAAAAGGAAATCAAACGATGACCACTAAAAGAAGTTAGATGGATGCCAACCTAGAGCTTTCTCCACCATGTCGTTGTTTGTGATGGGAATGCGCCGACCGTTGATCTTGGCAAAGCCTCTTTTGTAGATCAGGTCATGCACAGTTTTCAGACTAGGGTATCCCCACGCAATGTAACTGAAAGCTTCAAGTTTGAGCGAGAAAATCCAACCAGGTATAATATAGTGACCTGCCTCTCCTATGCGGCGGATACGTACATGCCTAGGTAAAATGTCTTGATTTCTCGATAGGTCGAAAAAAATTTCACTAAAAAGAATGTTACTCGAAGCTGGAGCAGAAAAAGAGAATCTCGAGTTAATTTTTCTTCGGGTTAAGTGGCGGATACGTAAATACACTCATTTGGAACGCCACATAATATCCCTGAATCCAAGTTATTCTAATCAATACTTTCGATGGCTGTAATTGTGAGCAGTGTGAAATACAAAGCAACTTCAGTCAGTTACTCTGCTTGAAATCTGCAACCACTTGTATATCGCACATGGTAAATTCAACCGGACACATTCAGTGTTTCGGAATCGAGTGTAGTGCGAAAAACGGTCGGAGATGCTCAAAACAACTTATTTGAGAGCTAGGTAAAGCAAGTTATTTGAGAAAAACAATTTATTTAAAAATTTAACTCACGGGTCGATGATGCGGAGCATCTGGAGAGTGGCGTGGTTGAGCATGACGAACACTCCATTGTTGATTTGGCGAAGTCTCAGGAGTTGCAGCACCTAAAATAATACACAACTTTAAAATTGATGAAGCTTCATGCAACCATTCTGTTTCTTCCCACTCACAGAAAGAATGTGTCTATCAAGATGACTAATAATGAGTGAAGAGCAGGCCTTTGAGAGAGCGCGAGAGCGTGTGATGTGAAAGAGCTGATGCAGGGGTTAAATAGTGACCGGATCGGTCCCGTCGGCGGATACATGTACACACACTATTGACAAAAAACTTCCTCCCTTTCCTTCATCCCCTCTTTTTTTCCTCCAAACTTTGAGCGGCGGATACATGTAAACCCAAATTGGGCGGCTCCATTTAACCCCTGAGCTGATGCAAACGATTTGAGCATTGGCATAACTAGCTTTTTTGGATAGCACGTAGATTTTACCCGCATTGCGGGTAAGAGAAACACAATGCATGCAAATCTCATTTAAAAATGATTATGAGTTTGTTTTGCTTCTTCAAACATCATCAAAAAATTTTTTTAAAAATGTTTTAAAAGCAAAAAACCTTTCGCGGACGAGGGTGAAGTTGGTTCACTCCTCGAATTCGGATAACAAAAGCGAGCTTCGGTTGATCCGGAACGTAGTAGTTGCCATACTAGAACGAGTCTTCATCAGTTTTGAATAGTCCAATTCCAATTAAGCTCTATGATTTCACAATGCACTTGAGAAGGAAACAAAGGTCAGCCAAGTGCAACAAGTCTTCACGTAAATGCACGAGTTGCTGGAGAAAATCAAACGGTTTGATGTAAAGGATGTTCTAAATTAATGTAGAGAACCGCGAGTTCTTGTAACAGAGGCCTGATAGAGGGCGAAAGGACTTCCTTTGACCTTTTTTCCCTAGAGGGAGAAATGTACTGGAAAACTTAAGTTAGACTTCTAAACCCCCCCGGTCAACTGAGGTTGTTATAGGATGCTGCATCACTATATATCATGATAACGCGCTTGCTCCCGGATTGAGAAGAGATGGCTGGGTTCATAGCTCACCAAACTTGTAAAATTACTCCCGGTCGCTCACTTGGTCCCCCAGAAATTCTTTTCGAATGATGAATTTTTTTTTATTGAAATACTTAGCAGAAAATACAGAAAAAAATTGAGAAAATATAAAAAATCAGCGGACCCTACTCCGACCTCGGCCGGCGCGGGACAACGCTAAGAAGAAGAAGACTTAGCAGAAAATAAACGAAGTGGATAGAAAAATAAACACCCAAAAAATGCACCAAGGAATTTTTGTTGGTGGGACGGCTACAATTGGATAAAACTGAGCAAAAAACAAAACTTGTTGACTACCCCCCTGTCGTCAAAGATCGCCCGATCTCTCGGCCGGAAACTTTTTTTCAGCACATATTGGTGAGCTATGGCTGGGTTTGTTCCCGCCCAGTGAAGCAGCTTTTTTTCGTGCGATGGTATGATCAATTATCGTCTTAATCAGGCGTCACTACCAGGGCGTTTCTTACCACCCGCACAATTTTTTTTTCGAGCGCATAGATTTTCCAAATTTCCAAAAGTTCGAAGTGTTTCTCGCGATGAGTTATTAAATTCCCTAAGGTGAAAATCAAAAATAATTCCGAGCGCATAGATATGAAGATTTTCCGGTATTTTTGGAGCACACATAGTTTTTTTTCTCACCCGCAGTGCGGGTGAGAGAATTAAATGTGAGAGAATTTTAGTGCTCACCCGCAGTGCGGGTAAGAGAAACACCCTGGACACTAAAATGAAACTGATCATCAGAAGATGGCAATTGACAATTGAAGGTCAGGTGGCTGAAGGACAAAATTCAGAAAACTTTTTGAATTTTTTGTATTGCAGTTCACATTCCACTTTCTACTGTTTTTTCGCTCTGGCTTAGGCTTTCGGGTGTTATTACTTTTTAACCTTAGGCTTAGAAGGCTTGAGTGTTTTTAATAGCATGTATGAGCCCGTATGCGGATACCTTCATTTTTCTGTGTGAGGAAAATGATGAGGGAAAAACGCGTTTCGCGGTATACACGGACTACTCCGTTTCTCTAGGTGAACAGTTTTTGGATCACCAAAATTTTGTACCCGCGACACACCCATGATTGAATCGGCAAAAAAAGTGATTTTGTGAAAAAAATTTTCAAACGGTCTCTTTCCTAAGCTGTTAGCGTAATCGGCCTTGTTAGCGTAATCTTTCTTAGCCTAAGCGAAAAAAAATTGTTTTTTAAAAAGAAAGTTTTACAGTACAAGGTTTCGTGGGTACAAATGTCGTGATACGACAGTTTTTGACCATTTTACCTACCCCAAGTTGATAATAAATTGGAATTTTGCTTTAAAAATTATTTTCATGGATTCAGACGGTGCAATTATTTTAGCCACCTTAGCGGAATCACGTTTGAGGGCGAGCTGAATTCGCTGCTTCTGTCTGTACTCCCGGACGTATTGTTCCGCTCTCTTGAAGATCGTAGCTTTCTTGGCCTTTCTCTTCTAAAAAAAACAATCGTGAATCTAAGCGCAAACAACATGTAAACAAAAATGGCACTTTTTAACTCGGGGGGGGGGGGGGGCGCACTTCACTTGAGGCTCTTTTCGGTGCGTTCAAAAAATGAGGGGGGGGGGCTCTTTTCGGTGCGTTCAAAAAATGTTTTTTTACAAAAATACAAAAAACTTCATATTTTCTTATGCGATCTCGCTCGCCAAAGCCGTACGGCCTGGTTACCGTAAACGTTTTCCTAAGCCTAAGCGTTTTTTTATATGTAAAAATAGTCTTTAATAAGTTATTCTTAAAAAGCCCCCCCCCCCAAGTGAAGCGGAGCCTTCCCCAAGTGAAGTGCGGACCCCCAAACTTGAATAAAACCACAAAATTAAAGAAATTTAAGCAATATCGAGAGAACTCACAACAAGAGTCTTGGCTTTGTTGGCACTGTTCTTGGCGATGCGAGCGGCGCGGTCTTTTCTTCTTTTGAGAATAGTCTCGGGAACTTGAGGTAACTTCTTGGCGTCAACCATTCTACCCAAAAATTACCTGATTGAAAACCGTTTTTGAGAATAAGTGACTGAATATAACGGCAGAGAAACTTTTGAGAATGCAAATAACACGCTGTAAAGTAGATAATAGACAAAATAATTTTTGAATGAAGTTTAAAGAGAAAACAAAACATCGAAACCCTAGAAAAATAATTGCAGACGAGGTTTGCATGATATTAGGGTTTTCTGAATACTTCATAGTACGGTACTTTTGTCGCTGCAAGAGCATTTCCTAGCCATTTTCACGCGACGCGGTCACTGTGAACAATAAAGTCTAAATAAATTTGTCGAGTTGTTCGCTAATTCCACCTTTGTTTCCGGAGTACTGTTGTATGAGCGAGTCCGTTTTTGTTTGCTCTCTTAAGATTCTTCTGACTGTTCTTTACTGAGAGATCAATGTTTTTGATCATGAGTTTTATTAGCTCAAGCATTGTCGGATCAATCATCACGTGGATAAGTTTAAAATCAAGAATTCAGTTCAATTACAGAGATTTTTGTCGCAATGGGATCCAGGGATGACGAGTACGACTACCTTTTTAAGGGTAAGTTTTGAATTTTCCCACTGTGTTGTACAGAACTTCTAACAAAAAAACGCTAATTTTTTTCGGTCTTTTTTCTTTAGTTTTCCACAAGGTAAACTGTCTATCTCTATCCCGATCAAGTTATGAAATTCTCAGCTTTTCTGAAATGATTTCTTCTCTGTCAATTAGATAAACCAATTTAAAAAAATGAATTCTCCCTTCTAATATTATGTTTCACGTCAGCAACGATTCAATCCAACAAAATTGTGTTCCAAGTCTTGGAACAAGTTTACTTGGGGGGGGGGGCTCCGCTTTACTTGGGGGGCTCTTTTCGGTGCGTTCAAAAACTATTTTAAAAATGTAAATCTTCTTATGCGGTCTCGTTAGCGTAAACTTTCCCCTAAGCCTAAGCATTTTTAATGTAAAAATAGTTTTTTTAATGTAAAAATAACTTTTTAATGTAAAAATAACTTTTTTGAAAATGTAAATGAGTCAGAAGTATGACCCATGAAACCTTTGAGGGGGGGCCTAAAGTGAAAAAGTGCCCGTTTTTAATGTAAAATTATTCTTTAAAAAGCCCCCCCCCTCCCCCTCCCACCAAGTGAAGCGGAGCCCCCCCCTTCTCAAGTGAAGCGCGCCCAGCCGTCCCCAAGTAAAAAAGAACCCAAGTCTTTTATGATATTTCATTTACGTCGCGTTTACCGAAAACGGGCCATTACAGAAGCACACTGTGCGCACTGTACACCGTACAAATGCATGCTGCACACTGTATAATTACAAATGCACGCTGAGGCGCGGGAAAGATAGAAAGAGTGTTTGAGTTAAGAATTTTCCCGCGCCTCAGCGTGCATTTGTAATTATACAGTGTGCAGCGTGCATTTGTACGGTGTACAGTGCGCACAGTGTGCACGGTGTGCTTCTGTAATAGCCCGAAAACGGCATTATTGTTAACGATCTTGAGAAAAAAATTTACGTCTTATCTCTGCTCCCTGAAAATTTAATTTGCTTTCGTTTTCATTTTTCCTTTTCTCTTGCGATTTAAGGGAAAAAAATTAGAAAACCGAGAAAGATAAATTCATCCAAAAACTAGAATTGGGATGAAAAAGCTCTTCTGCCAATTTCAATGGTAAGATCTTGATAAACAAAAGATAGACAATCAACAAAAAAAACGCTGTTGAAACCTTTTTTTTTCAATTTTTTCTTCTTCATTTCTTTTCTTTGCAGTATATCTAGAAATACTTGGTACGCTCACTCGGAAAAAGGCAATCATAGTTCTTGTCAGGACGAAACTGATTGAATAATTAGATGAATCTCACTATAATTGTTTCAATTTTCTTCGTTTTCGAAAAATTGTATGAGTCGCTCATACAATTTTCATAATTTGATACTTTCAGTCGTTCTTATCGGCGACTCTGGTGTAGGAAAATCGAATCTCCTGTCGCGATTCACAAGAAATGAGTTCAATTTGGAATCTAAATCCACCATTGGTGTTGAATTCGCCACCAGAAGTATTCAGGTCGAATTTTGGCTCAAGTTTTATGAAAAATTAATGCGACTTCACAAAGATCAACTAACAGAGAACTCATAGATTTCTTTTTGTGTAGTAGATTGAAATTATTTCTTTTTGTAAAAAATTGAAGTTTTCAGGTTGAAGGCAAAACTGTGAAAGCCCAAATTTGGGACACGGCTGGTCAGGAGAGATACAGAGCAATCACTTCTGCATATTACCGAGGCGCAGTTGGAGCACTCTTAGTATACGACATCGGTTTCTTCTTTTAGATTTGAAACCTCTTTTAATTTTCAGTCCATTCCAAACGACAGAGTATGTTTTAATCTTTTGCTTCTGTGTAGATCTCTCCGTCGCTAATTGAGTTCACTCTCTTCATCTCTTTTTTCTATCGCTCTCTCTCTCTCTCTTTGTCTCTTTCTATCTCAGTTCATGCTGTAAACGTGAATGTTACAGCAAAACATGTGACATACGAGAACGTGGAACGATGGCTGAAAGAGTTGAGAGATCATGCGGATCAGAACATCATCATCATGCTTGTGGGCAACAAAAGTGATCTAAGACATCTGAGGGCAGTTCCGACCGACGAGGCCAAGTTGTACGCAGAGAAGAATCAGCTCTCTTTCATAGGTGAGCAGATTAAACACGAATAGAGGATTTGGAGGCTATTGTGTGGATTTATTGCATATTCCGAGCTCAAATATTTATTCTAAAATCACTTATTTAGATTAGCGCGGTTTTAGCCATAGTTTTCCAGTGATTATCTCGACATGATCGGTGACCACCTATTACAAGGTATTCTTCAGAAACATCAGCGCTGGACTCGACAAATGTCGAAGCGGCTTTCACTAACATTTTGACGGAGATCTACAAGTCGGTGTCGAACAAGCATGTTGGGCCAGATCGAGTGGTGGCTCTGCCTTCGTCCGGGATCGATATTACAAGTGAACCTCCTCAGAAGAAGCAGTGTTGCTCCGGGAATTGATCGGCCTTGTCTCTTCTTCACTCCTGAACATTCAATGTGATCATTTTATGCGAAAGTTTTGCTCTAGTTCACCTTTTCTTCTTAATCTGAAGCGGATGTTTGAACGTGATAGTAGTATCTCTACAAATAAATTGAGAGAGCTGCGGTACTTTTATTATTTATGAATTTGTTTGTAATATCTATCAAGTCCAATATGTGTTTCGCGGTTTTATATGCCCCTTGAAAAGGATTTCAGAGAATCTAACCGAGAGGTCCAGCACAAATCGTATCATCAGACATTAAATTCATGAGAGTTGTGTTGATTGTTTGCGTTTTTCGCATGCTGTGTGATAGAAGAAGCTCGTGTGACCTTTCTGAACTTTTCAGTAATCAATCGCTAATTATACATAAATATACAATTTTTTCTCAACGTAATGAACTACAAGAGTATCTTATTTTTCTTATTCTTGATAGCTTTCCTGTGCTCTTGTAAATTCCTGTAAGATATTGTGAAGAAGGCGTTCGTTTGCAAAAAGTTATAAATCGTATAATAAGAATGCGGCAGATTAAATTTTTTTTTGTTTTACTTTACCAAAACTAAATAACTTGTTGATATGAAATTTGGTGTGGTAAGAATATCATTTTTTTATTCACAGATTTTAATAAAAGCGCTTTTTGGAATAACTCGAACAAAGAAAGCACAGTACTATATTTTCGGTGTGGGGCGAGGATTTGAAATGATTACAACGCGACGCGCTGTGGGAAGCGTCGCGTGCGAGAATTTCTCCATAGAGTCTTGAATGGTTGACTTAATCGTGTGAAACCAGCAGAAGTGCAATGGATCGACCACGTCGGAGTGTTAGAAGCGTTTATGCCAAAAGGGATCCGGAAGATGAAGAGACCGCGAGAGAGAGCGATAAGGAAACCACTCTTATATCTACACCATCTTCTCGGACCAGGTTCGGGAAACGTCGACACGCACACCACGGAGCACACCGTTCTGGGCGGCACAATTTTTTATTCGACTTTTTCGATAAGTACATAAACTAAAAGTAAAAATAAGCAACTAATCAAGAGAAAAATTAAACATGTTCTAACTTTATAAGAATGATCGAAAAATTTTAGCTCAAAAGGAAGAAGAGGTCGAGCTGTTGGTGCTAATGTATCTTCTCATCAAGATGATGAAACTCCCAAGCTACGAAGAGCTGGTTAATTCTCAACGAAGTATTTCCTTTTCATGAAATTTTTCGGGGTCTTGTCTGATTCTCAATGTGTATCTTTCTACAGAAAGGCGTCCGCTCGTCGATGAGGAAAAGTCAGCTGAAGCGAAGAAGCCTAGAAATGAAATCGATAAGACCGTCAAGCAAGAAGAGTTCGACGAGGTTACAATTTTTGCAACAATGAAATGTTCAAAAAAGTTCATGTAATTTTTAAGGAAGAGGTTATGGTCGAAGAAGCTGGACATGTGATGGTCGAAGATCAGGGAATGGTTCATCGGGTGAGACTTCCTAAGTTTTAGCGCTTTTTTAAACTATAAGTTGAGCTCCTCAAGAACTCATCTTTATTCACGCTTTCAGTTCGATCAAGAGGAAGTTCGGTTTGTGGCTCCTCCGAAACTCGAAATGTGCGATTCGCAAGATGCGAAAGGTACCGCTTAAAATTTACAGTTCAAGTTGAATTTGGCACTTCTTCACTTTAGTGCCCCCCCTTTACCAGAGGTTCAATTGGGTCATACTTCTGACTTATTTAAATCTACCAAAAAAATTTTTTAATGTAAAAAATTTATTTTTACATCAAAGAAATTATTTTTACATTGAAAACGCTTAGGCTTAGTAAAAAGTTTACGCTAAAGAGGCCGTACGGCTTAGCTAACGAGGCCGTATCAAGAAAATGACCCAATTGAACTGACCCAATTGAACCTCTGGCAGGGGGGCACTAAAGTGAAGAAGTGCCTTGAATTTTTCATCTACAGACAGATAGATGAACTCTTTGAAAATTTACTTCTGAGGCCGTATGCATGGAAAAATCCAAAAGTATTATGAGCTTATATTATCAGTTATCCAACTTTATTTGAATAATCAGGTATGCATGGAAGCTATAATACTTTTGGATTACTGATAATCCGACAAAACCAGTAACCCTACTCCGGAGGTAGTTTATTGAATAATCCAAAAAGATAATCAAAAAGATAATTATAGTGTTTAGATTGCATTTAGTATTCGACAATTATAGTGTTAGGAGTGCGTTTGATGCATTTTAGGAAAGACATTTTGATGCTTACATTTGTCTTTCCGCGTCCTTTTTGACAATAATCCAAGGTAATTACCGAAAGGAGGCAAGAGGGAGGACGCCTCGTTAGCTAAGCCGTACGGCCTCGTTATCGTAAACTTTTACTAAGCCTAAGCGTTTTTTAATGTAAAAATATATTTTAATATAAAAATAAAACGCGCGTCCTCCCTCATGCCTCCCTCTTGCCTCCTTTCGGTAATTGCCATAATCCAAGTTTAAGTAATCTGACATCCATGCATACCGATTTCCATTTTTCAATGAATTTTTTTTGTTGTTGTTTTATACCTATAAAGATGTTATTAATGGTTTTTTTCAAGGATATGTTATCTTGGAGTTCAGTATTTTTAATTCAGAACTATTGCCTTCGATTCAGAAAGAAGTCTTGGGTATGATTGAAGCAGATTATCTTTTTTGTAAAGAAAAAACACAATCCTTTAAAAATATTTGGTTTTAAGAGGAGAGAAATCTTTCGCGGTGTGTTTCTGTCTCGGCATTCAAACAAAGAGGAAGACCAATCAACAGCAGAAAAAGCTATCTTGCGTAAGATCATTCAGTTGAATGCATTCAATTTTCAATTTCAATTTAAACGCTTTATCAAGATCAACAAGCCACATCGGGGATATAACATCATCGGTTATGGGATCTGTAGCGACATGTGACGACTCCACTCCTCAGCGTTCTCTGCCTTCCTTAGGAATTGGGGACCAACGGCTTTGACAAAGTCGTCCCTTCATCTCATAGTAGGGCGACCTTTCGTTCGCTTTGGCCCACGCGGGTGCCACTCTAGAACAGCCCGCGCCCACCGACTGGGGTCGAGCCTCGCAATTCGGCCTACCCAACGCCACCTCCTTTCACGGCAGATTCTGACCCCCGTTAAAAGCATGCCTGAAGGAAACCGGATTGCCTAATGGCAACTAAGTCAACATTGATTTTTCATGTTAAATCTGCGTAAGAGGTACTTTTTTCACTTAATCGATTGTCATCACAGGTTAAATAGTCAACTGAACAGATATGTTGGCGCCATATGTAGAATATGTGTTGAATTTTCAATAGATCGATCGCTAAAGTAGGTTGAAAGTTTCATTTTAAAATTCACGAAGTCGGTTGAGGCTTAGTTATGACTAATGAAACGGTCCATTTATGTAGAGGAATGGAGATTTTTTCCTCTGAACTTGAAATGAGAAAACTCTGATACATCCATTTCGAGTGAAGTAGAGGGCAGGGGTTAAATGGAGCCGCCCAATTTGGGTTTGCATGTATCTGCTGCTCAAAGATTGGAGGAAAAAAGAAGAGATGATGAAGGAAAAGGGTAAGAAAAGAGAGAGAGTTTTTGTCAATAGTGTGTGTACATGTATATCCCGACGGGACCGATCCGCTCACTATTTAACCCCTGGTAGAGGGTCGGTAAGTCGTTCGCTCTGGGAGCGTTTGTTTGGCGCATACATGTTCACCCAGAAAATGATCTACACTCTCTCCTTCCGTTCTATGTTACTTTTTTCTCTACTTCTCTTTTAAATTTTTTAAAAAGCTTTTTCGCATCCCTTGTCCAACTCGCTCGGCGCATACAAACGTCCTTCACACCATTCTCATTTAACGCCTGATTCTCAAAATTTCTCAATATCGAAGCTTTTTTGTATTATAATGTATGAATTAGTACCTTTCGGCAAGTGAAGCAAGCAAACAGGCACCACTCTCATATGGTTTTGCGTAAAATTGAAAAAAAAAAGTATCATGTCGGAAAAGGCAGGCTGAGATGGAATTTTCAGTCGACAAGCGGCCGGTCTGCGAAGAGAACGAATGGCGGGGGAAGAAGGTGAAGATGATACCCTTCACATGGAAGAGACCCTCGAGGAGAGGAATGCACGGGTTAGAAACTCGAGGGGTTGCATTATCCAAACAGTCACACATGAAATCCTTTCTGCTCCACTTAAAGGCCAAAACCTTGGTTTTTACTGCTCAATCAAGCTCAAGGTTGGGTATGGACAGGTGTTGAATGGTTACCGGATCAGCTATGTTGGCGCATACATGTTACCGTACCAGCTATGTTGGCGCATACATGTTGTTGTTGTCTTGCCCAACTAGTAGATCTTCCTTCGCGAGACACTGGAGGAAGTCGTTGAAGCTCTCGACCCTCCAGCGTTATAAGCCCACACTCTCTTTCCTCTCTCTCTTTTTTTTTTTTGGAGAGATTTAATTGAACAAGAAATCAGCAACCGAGTGCGGCCTATTCCAAAGGTCGATAGGGCTAAGTGAAGTGGGGTTACAGCGACACGAAAAAATATGTCTCGCGGCTCTATCCTACACAGTGGGCAGAGGGGAGATTCATTGGCCCCTATTCGGTGGAGATAACTGTTAAGGAAACTAGAGAGGCCGCTTCGCAATTGAGACAGAGTTATCTGATTTTCTCTGGATAGTTGGGACGTGGACTTATGTATTCTAGGAGGTTTAGTTCCCAGAACTGGGTTGGGTCGACTATTTCTAAGAAAATCTCTGACTGTCTCCGTGTGTATTTTTCTGAGGGCCACTTTATAGTCCGTATCACCTAATACTATGTCTATGTCTTTGGCGTGCTTTCTGACTGCCCTGGGAGGTTTTGCTTCAGTGAAGATGCGGTGAGATGGATGGTTGGGCTGAAGCCTGACCTTGGCGGTGAATTGTTTGCTGAGCATGAGGTTGTGTTCTTTGACTGGAAGAAGTTTGCTCTCGTATGCCAGGTGCTGAGTGTCCGCAATTGCAAGGTTTCCAGTTGCGATTCGAATGGCTTTGTTTTGTGCTGCTTGCAAGGAAGTCCAATGTGATTCGGCAAGTTGGGGCGAGTAGATGGGTGCTGCGTAAGACAAGACTGCTCTTGTGGTTGCTTTGTAGGTGTTCAGCATTGTTTCGGTCTTCTGTCCCCATTTTCTTCCTGCGATTGCTCGGAGGACATTCAATCTTTTTGTTGCCCTTGTCTTTAGTCCTTCGGCGTGTTGACGGTAGGTTCCCATCTGGTCCAAGGATTCTGGGGGTTCTACTTGGAGGAAGTGGCTCACCGTTGACCACAACTTCTGGTACTTCACGACATTCCTTTGTGTTGGTGGTGAAGAGCGTTACACTGGATTTAGCTGCCGAGATGTCCATCTTTAGTTCCCCAAGATGGCTGGTGAGGGCTGGGAGGTAGGTGTTCAGTCTGTCAGCTCCAACTCTCCAGTCAGGGTGAGAGGCCAGTATTGTCAGATCATCCGCATACCCGACCAGTTTGATCGTCTCGGGAGGTTTCGGCAGCCCATTCAAGTATATGTTGAACAAGGAAGGGCTGAGTACTCCCCCTGAGGAACTCCTGCGTAGCAGGTTTGCTGGCGGCTGAGGCAGTTTCTGAAGTCCACACGGATGGCTCTCCCTCGTAGATAGCTGGAGAGCCATCTAACGAGGCCTCTGGGGATGGACGTTTCGGCGAGAGTGTGACACAGGCGAGAAATGTTGACCAGATCATATGCCGAGGTGAGGTCGAGCGCAACCATCACTGTGCGATGTGGAGGGAGCCGTTGGTTGATACCATTGGTTATGTGGCCCGTTATCTCCATCAAGGCTGTCGTGGTCGAGCGTCCTTTTCTGAAGCCATGTTGCCAGTTTTCCAACTCAACTTCTTCTGTGATGTGGGGGAGGATGATTCTCTCGAGGAGTTTGACCACAGGGGACAGAATTGAGATCGGTCTGTAGCCTTTAACCGACGTGAGGTCCTTCCCTGGCTTCGGAATCGTGATAACTCTGGCCGTCTTCCAGGCCGAAGGTATGATGCCGGTGCTGAGTGAGCAATTAAAGAGTATTGCAAAGCATCTTGCACACTGTTCGCCAGCCTTTTTAACCATAAGAGGACAGATTTCGTCGAGATCCATGGCCTTGGAGCTTCTCATTTTCTTCATTGCTGTCTTCACTTCGTCAACTGTGACGACTGGGACGTCGGAACGCTCAAGGTTCGAGGTCCAGCGGTGCGTTCTCCTGTTAGATCGATCAGGGGTCTTGACGGCTTGTTTGGCGAGTTGTTTGGCGAAAAGGTTGGTAGCTTCCAGGCTGGATAGAGGTGAACCCTTATGGACAATAGCGGCGTGGGAGGGTTTGTGTGCTCGACCATCAAGTGATTTGATTGTGTTCCACAAACGATTTGTGGGTTCGTTGGGTCTGAGGTTGTTTACGAAATCTTCCCATGCAATGCGCTTATCGTCATTGATCTTATAGGAAATCCTTGTCATCAGTTCAGGGAGACATGGGTCTGCCGGGTTTGCTCTACGCATCTGATCTCTTTTTCGGATGAGTGCTTTGGCTTCTTCGCTCAGGCGGGGTATGAAGTCTGGGCATCTTCCTTGTGGTATATGTTTTCTTGCCGCCTCTCTGAGAGTTTCAACCAGGAAGGAATGCATGTTGTGAGGGCTTCCTTCGTACGGAAATCGGCTGAGTCTCTTGTTCACTTCTATTTCGTATTCGTGCCATTTTGCTTTTCTGAAGTTCATGTAGCATCTTCGTTTCCCAATCGTTGGGATTCTCAGTTCTATCTCGAGTAGGACTGGTAGGTGGTCAGAATTCAGCTTTCCGAGAGTTCTCCAGGAACAGTTGGTCGCAATGTCGTTTGTGACTGACGTAATGTCCGGAGAGGCTTCCTTACGTGTGTGTTGCTGAGGAGAGTTCAAGACTATGTAATTGCTCTGCTCGATAGCTTCACAGAGTGCAGTTCCTCTGGCATCTTCGGTACCAGTACTCCAGAGCTCATTGTGGGCGTTCACGTCACCAGCCACAACGCATGTCTTTGTATGTTTGAGGAAGTGGGCAAAGTCTGTGTTATAACCCGGTGGACATGAGGAGCGTGGAGGGATATAGAGATTAGTTATTCTCAGATTACCGAGTGTAGAGGGGATCTCGATAGTCATTGTCTCTATTGTCTTATCACCGTGAGTTGAGTCTGCTAGCACATATTGGATGTCCTCTCTTATGATCATTGCGAGGCCACCTCCTGATCTGGTTCGGTCCTGTCTTATTAGTGAGTACCCTTTAATCGATGGCGATACGGCTGTGGCATCTAGTTTGGTCTCCTGGATTAAAGCTATGTGGATATTTTCCTCGTGAAGTAAGTCCTCAAGCTCTACGATTCTGCCCCGAATTCCATTAGCATTCCAATGGATGATTTTGAGGGTATTTATCTTAGTTTGTGAGCTTCTTGGGGGAGGTCTGACACAGCTATGACATCTCCAGGATGGGTTCCAGGCATTGAAGGAGGAGAGACCAGAACATTTAAGATGTGTCCATTTCTGACACTTCTGACAGCGAACGCTATTGCTGGAAGCACTTTTGTGACATACGGTACAAGACCATCGCAAAGGACCCGGGTTGCTTTCTATTCCAGCAATTAAGAGGAGGGCGAGGATCAGAGCCGCTGGAAGGCCCTGATCCTTAATAGAAAAAACGAGAGGAATGGACAGCTGGGGGGAGAGCTGTTCGATGTGTCCCTTGCGGGAGAAAAACCACTTTGGGATAGGTATAGTTTGGAGTCCTTTGCGTCCAGAACGTCCGGGACGTCTGTCGACACTCGCACCATCGTGTAGGCGACTCCGTTGGCGAGCGCATACATGTTGGCGCCGAGAATGATCTACATTCTCTTCTTCCTCCGTTCTGTTTCACCTTTTCTCTACTTCTCTTTTCACTCTTTTTGCCCTTCCCTTTTCCTTTTTCCACTCGCTTGGCGCGTACAAACATGACTTAGACTGGCCTCATTTAACGCCTGGGGGTGTGGACCGTTGCCCAAATCCGTCCAGAAATAAATACTAACGGGAACAGTTACGGGGTAAAAAAAATCAATAATGTGACTGTTTGTCTAATACAGTCTTGTGCCTTAGTGAGTTTTACGGCAGGGTAAATTACCCAAAGATAAAGCCATCATTTTTTAACGTGTCTTACATTAGTTATTTTGTTAGAATTGCACTACCACGTTAACGTGAACACATCATATGGTTTCTTCTGGGCCAAAACATGGGAAGAAGTTAGAGGAAAATGTTTTCATCAACAGAGGAAAATGTCTCAAGAGTCATAGGTGTCTTGCAGTCATAGGTGTCTCAAGAGTCATAGGTGTCAGTCATAGGTGTCTCAAGAGTCATAGGTGTCAGTCATAGGTGTCTTGCAATTGTTGAAACATTCGAGAAACGGACGCTATTCGAACGGGAGTGATTGGAATAATTAAAAGCGAGCTCTATATACATATAAGGCAAAGAAGGGAGAGCTTGTCTTTATGCAAGACTCCCCCGCTCAAACTAATGAAACATGGTCTGAAGTTGATGTAATTCGATTCAATTAAATTTATTCGCCAAAGGTATGCTTGACGCCATAGCTCACCAAACTTGTAAAATTTCTCTCGGTCGCCCGCCCAACCACCCAGAAAATTTTATAACTGGTAAAAATGCAGTACAAGTTAATATTGAAAAAAATTACTTGTAAGTGAAAAAATATCGAATGATAAACTCCGGCCCCGGCTATGCAAAAGTAAATATCACTTGACTTCGGATAACAGACCAAACATTTTGTTTGCTTCTTCTCGCCCCGCCCCCTCTTCTGTGATCCCCAAGGGTTGCCCGGTCACCCACCCGAGAAAATAAAATCAACACATCCCGGTGAGCTATGCTTGACGCATACGCTTACAAGGTAGACATGAAACAACAAAAAACTAAAAATAAAACATTCTAGAGTTGAAAGCAAACACAACAGACACTGACTACAAAAGAGAAAAAAAGATGTAGTGGGTATCATAAGAAAATAAAAATACTTTAGAGTTGATATCTAGGTAGTCATGAACGGTACCAAAGAGTTGATATCTAGGTAGTCATGAACGGTACCAAAGAGTTGATATCTAGGTAGTTATGAACGGTACCAAAGAGTCGATATCTAGGTAGTTATGAACGGTACCAAAGAGTTGATATCTAGGTAGTCATGAACGGTACCAAAGAGTTGATATCTAGGTAGTTATGAACGGTACCAAAGAGTTGATATCTAGGTAGTTATGAACGGTACCAAAGAGTTGATATCTAGGTAGTCATGAACGGTACCAGAGTTGATATCTAGGTAGTGACGGTACCAAAGAGCAATCCTACACAATATTAATGAATTCTTCGATCGTGACGTCATCGGGGAACTTATAGCAGATTTTGTTCCAGAGTGAAAGTGAGAAAACAATTTATCCCGTGTTAAAAAAAACTTTTATTTTCTTCATATCTCTGCTTTTCTCGTACATCTCATTCGTCGATCCCTTGTTCTTCTCGTCACGCTATCTCTTTATTACCCAATATCTCACCTCTCTGTACCCTTTTATCTTTTCTAATTAGTGCCCCTCCACCGTTGTAAACAACTGATTGTTTTCAACTTTTTTTGAACAAGTCTAGGTGACCCATAGTTCATAAGAATAAGAGTAAGAAGAAAGAAAGTTGCAGATAAGCCAAGGAGTCAGCAATGCAGCTACTTCAGCATTCCTCATGACCGCCGAAGATGTTCTCAATGAATTCGTCAGTTTACCAGAGAATAACTATTCAACAGAAGATTATTATTACCAGAGAATAACTAGTCAACAGAAGATTATTATTACCAGAAAATAACTATTCAACAGAAGATTATTATTACCAGAGAATAACTAGTCAACAGAAGATTATTATTACCAGAGAATAACTATTCAACAGAAGATTATTATTACCAGAGAATAACTAGTCAACAGAAGATTATTATTACCAGAGAATAACTAGTCAACAGAAGATTATTATTACCAGAGAATAACTAGTCAACAGAAGATTATTATTACCAAAGAATAACTAGTCAACAGAAGATTATTATTACCACAGAATAACTAGTCAGCAGAAGATTATTATTACCACAGAATAACTAGTCAACAGAATATTATTATTACCACAGAATAACTAGTCAGCAGAAGATTATTATTACCAGAAAAAAATAGTCGACAGAAGATTATTATTATTACCAAAGAATAACTAGTCAACAGAAGATTATTATTACCAGAGAATAACTAGTCAGCAGAAGATTATTATTACCACAGAATAACTAGTCAACAGAATATTATTATTACCACAGAATAACTAGTCAGCAGAAGATAATTATTACCAGAAACATAGGTAAACTGCCAACTGGCAAAAATATTTTCTAGGGCGACCGACCTACCGACCCTCTCCCTCATCACAGTTTTCAGAGCTAGAATTGAAAAACGTCTTCATTCCTCTGTATAAATAGATTGTTTCATTAGCCATAACTCAGCATCAACCGGTTTCGTAGGAGTTGAAAGTGAAACTTTTAGCCTACTTTAGCGATCGACTTATTGAAAAATCAAGACATATTTCACCTATGACCAGAAAAAAATACTCGACAGAAAATTATTATTATTACCAAAGAATAACTAGTCAACAGAAGATTATTATTACCAGAGAATAACTAGTCAACAGAAGATTATTATTACCAGAGAATAACTAGTCAACAGAAGATTATTATTACCAGAGAATAACTATTCAACAGAGGCCGTATGCATGGAAAACAGATTAGAACAATCTGGATTAGTCATCAAATCCAAGGATTAGAAAATCCAAAAAAGTTAAAAAATTTAGGATTAGGAAAATCGGTATGCATGGATGTCAGATTTCTTAAACTTGGATTATTGTCAAAAAGAACGCGGAGAGACAAGCGGAAGCACTAAAATGCATCAAAATGCACTCTAAAAACTGTAATTGTCGATAACTAAATGCACTCTAAACACTAAAAAAGAGCAACATGAACGGAATGGATCACACTTCAAAAAGAGCAACATGAACGGAATGGGTCAAATTGAGCCTCAAATCCTTTCGGATTGCTCGCTAACCCACCTCCGGAGTAGGGTTACGAATTTTGTCGGATTATCTCAAATCCAAAAGTATTATAGCTTCCATGCATACCGGATTAGTGAAATGTATTTAGATAACTTCTAATCTAAGCTCTTAATCCTTTTGGATTGCTCCATGCATACGGCCTCAGAAGATTATTATTACCAGAGAATAACTAGTCAACAGAAGATTATTATTACCAGAGAATAACTAGTCAACAGAAGATTATTATTACCAGAGAATAACTAGTCAACAGAAGATTATTATTACCAGAGAATAACTAGTCAACATAAGATTATTATTACCAGAGAATAACTAGTCAACAGAAGATTATTATTACCAGAGAATAACTAGTCAACAGAAGATTATTATTACCAGAGAATAACTAGTCAACAGAAGATTATTGTTACCAGAGAATAACTAGTCAACAGAAGATTATTATTACCAGAGAATAACTAGTCAACAGAAGATTATTATTACCAGAGAATAACTAGTCAACAGAAGATTATTATTACCAGAGAATAACTAGTCAACAGAAGATTATTATTACCAGAGAATAACTAGTCAACAGAAGATTATTATTACCAGAGAATAACTAGTCAACAGAAGATTATTATTACCAGAGAATAACTAGTCAACAGAAGATTATTATTACCAGAGAATAACTAGTCAACAGAAGATTATTATTACCAGAGAATAACTAGTCAACAGAAGATTATTGTTACCAGAGAATAACTAGTCAACAGAAGATTATTATTACCAGAGAATAACTAGTCAACAGAAGATTATTATTACCAGAGAATAACTAGTCAACAGAAGATTATTATTACCAGAGAATAACTAGTCAACAGAAGATTATTATTACCAGAGAATAACTAGTCAACAGAAGATTATTATTACCAGAGAATAACTAGTCAACAGAAGATTATTATTACCAGAGAATAACTAATCAACAGAAGATTATTATTACCAGAGAATAACTAGTCAACAGAAGATTATTATCACCAGAAAATAAGTAGTCAACAGAAGATTATTATCACCAGAAAAAAAGTAGTCAACAGAAGATTATTATTATTACCAGAGAATAACTAGTCAACAGAAGATTATTATTACCAGAGAATAACTAGTCAACAGAAGATTATTATTACCAGAGAATAACTAGTAAACAGAAGATTATTATTACCAGAGAATAACTAGTCAACGGAAGATTATTATTACCAGAGAATAACTAGTCAACGGAATATTATTATTACCAGAGAATAACTAGTCAACAAAAGCGTAGAATTCCAAAAAAAATTCGATAGTTGAACATTATGGAATGGAGAAAATTCGTTGTATTCGCTTTAAATGTAAACACTTTAGAAAAAAAACACCCAAAATTTGTTTGAATGGGTAAATGAGCTGTAAAGAATAAAAAAAAAGAAATAGTTTCATTGTTTCAGTACGAAAATGAGCCGATACTGACGGAGTTGGGCGATCGATTTCTAAAAGTTCGCGAAGGAGCTCTGGGCCCCTTGTTGAAGAGGGAGTGCATACTTGCGCTCATTGCTAATGACACCGAGAGAGCGTTTCTTTTTACTCTTATTTTTTAAAAGAATTCCTTAGTCAATATCTAGTCAGTAATCTGTAAAACTCAGCAACTTCTTAAAATCAAAGTATACGTCTCTTCAAATGCTCAGTTACACAGTTTAAAGGCAGTGACGCCTGGTAGAGAAGACAAATTGATCAAACCACCGCACGGAAAAAAAGCTAGTCACCGGGGGTCCCCCCGGTGACTAGCTTTTTTTCCGTGCGGTGGTTTGATCAAAGTATACGTCTCTGTTTGATCAATTGTCCTCAACTATTTGTTTTGAACCATACGTCACAAGTAATGTTCTTATTATATAAAAATTAATTTTCTTTAAGAGTATGCAGAGTAATGAAAATTTCTCCTTCTCAGAGACCGATAGATTTTTTACAAGTTTATTTCTAAATGCATGACTCGGAAATATAAGTTTTTGGTTGTTGAGGGAAAGCCAAGGATGGGTGAATCATCAGCCGCCTTCTCTGCCTCCTCTCACCACACAGGTTCACTGTTTTTGGTTGTTGTGTTTTTGTTGTTGTTGTTCTGTTTGAGAAACCTTTAAAGTCAATTCCTTTTCAAGGTTGCGGCATACGTCACTTTTATCGACACCAAAAACATCGTCGACGTCAAGAGTCTCACCTTAGATGCTCTTTCACCATGGTCGTCATCCCGTACGTCTTCTTCTCTTCCTTTTTGTTTTCTATATCTTTCTTTCGTTGGTCTCTTCAAAAAGAAGAGGAAAAAGTGTATGCATCATCGAGTAACTTCTATTTATCTCTCAGCTGGTCCCACATCTCGTATGAGCAGACGTTAAATCAGACCGATCTAAGGGATGTTTTTACGCCCCGAGCAAGTTGGAAAAAGGATCAGCAAAAACAAAAAAGAGTGAAAAGTGATGAAGAATCGACGAATCGACAGTTGATTGTAGATAATTTTCGGCGCGAAAATGTATGTGTCAACATATTTGGTACGGTAGCTATTTAATCTCTGTGGATGAGTCAATTCTATAGCAGAATTATCAATGTTTAAAAGCTATTTTGTATAGGATCATTATAATGTTTAGATTTTTGTGATAATAAGTCCGTTTAGTTGATGTGGACTGTTGTGTTTGTGTTGAGCAGAGGTTAAATAGTGACCGGCTCGGTCCCGTCGGCGGATACATGTACACACACTATTGACAAAAAACTCCCTCTCCTTTCTTACCCTTTTCCTTCATCCCCTCTTCTTTTTTCTTCCAAACTTTGAGCGGCGAATACATGTAAACCCAAATTGGGCGGCTCCATTTAACCCCTGGTGTTGAGAGCCAATAGCCTACGCCAACCTAACTCCGACACGTCCAAAAGTGCGCAAGTTCGCTATCCACATGAGGGGCGGGGAGTACGAAGTGTCGTCAGATGACTGGAGGACGTCCGTCTACATACTCGTAGAGTACTCCGCCCTCCTCCCCAGACTCCCCAGACTCAGGAAGAGGGTAGGCCTAAAATATTTCTTTGTTTGCTTCCTTCAGTTCGGAAATAAATTTTTTAAGTTTCTTGTTTTTTGACGGTTATACCGCCAAGTATCTGAGTCAGCTGTAGTTGTAAAGATAGCATTCTTAGATGTCACACAAGCAAGCGTAAATAGAGACACGAATGTTTCCTATAGATAGTAAAACCTGACGTCCGTTGAGGTTGGAAAATCGGTAGTGGATCGGATTATTTAATGAGTAGGAGAAGTGAAGAGCGGAAAAAAGAGAAAAACGAAGGATTCGTTTCTCAAAATGAATTACAAAAAAATCATAACTGAAGTGAAAGCCTCCAATGTTCACAGGAAATTGTGATTCGAAGTTTCAGTCAGGCGGAATTGTTTCATTTTTATGCCTAATGATATAATTTGAAGCATTTAATGAGAGGGGAAATTCTGGGTGAGGAATAAGAAATGAAAACAGTTCGATCCAACAATTTTAAAAAGTATTTTAATCCGGATTAGGGAAATCTTGATCTTCGACAATAATGTTATAGATAGAGTCGGGTTGTTTTTGGTCCAAGCGTGACATAATGGTAGTGTGTTCGACTATTGTGCGAAAAGTCCCGAGTTCGACTCCCACCCCGGACAGATCCACTCAAACCAAGGGGATAAGAAATGCTGATAGGGCTCATGCACGAATCTGACTCTCCCCACTGCTGCTACACACACTAGCAGTGCTCCAGAGCGCAGTCACTGGTTCTAGAAGGATAGGTCTGTCCCGCATCCCAGGGGAGCGCGTACCCGGCCGCGAGGTGCGAAGAAACGCGAGGATGAAGAGAGTTGGATTGTTTAATGAGGCCTCTTTTTTAACAGGTGTACTATCTGATGCGGGAACGCAGTCTCATCGGACTCTGCATGTACATCTATGACTACATAGAACCAGGTCTGCTCTCGAGAGACTCAGTCCTTATCAAGTAGGAGAGAGTCTAATACTACGGCTTGGGGACTTGTAACTGGTCAACTACTAGGAAAGAGTCTAATACTACGGCTTGGGGACTTGTAACTGGTCAACTACTAGGAGAGAGTCTAATACTACGGCTTGGGGACTTGTAACTGGTCAACTACTTGGAGAGAGTCTAAAACTACGGCTTGGGGACTTGTAACTGGTCAACTACCAGGAGAGAGTCTAATACTACGGCTTGGGGACTTGTAACTGGTCAACTACTTGATAGTCATCACTTTCTCGCCTGCCCTCTGTTATTCGTATCACTTTCTCCCTTGTTAAATTCGAATACCTTTCTGCCCAATAGTCTTCTCATTTGATGTATTTTTACGAAAAAAAAAGTTTTTTTTAGACAAGGTCTGATGAAGCATTAAGGAGCAACCTCTCTTGAGCTGAAAAGGATCCCTCATTTTTCAGGTCCGATCCCAACTATTTCCTATCAAGGAAATTCGCGCCTCTTCCACCGCCAGAAGATAGAAATGATCCGTTTCACAGACGAAGAAGGCAACAAAAGTCTCATTGGACTTCCTGCGCGTGTCGTCAGTCGCTTAAGCAGTCTAATCTTACAGAATCTTGATGTCGTAGACCTAATTGAGACAGTACACCTAATACAGTAATTTGGCTACAGTGGCGAAATTACAGAAGCATTACCGGTCCAGGCCGTTCGAGAACAATTCCTACCTCATGCTGGGGCAGAATGAAGTGTACGACGATGATTTCGAAGACGTCGAGCCGGAAGAAGACTATAATGAGGAGGAAGTTTCCGAGTCCCCAGTCAGTAGTATCCAACTCGCTCTAACTTTTGAAGATAAAAACAAGAACAACTTACTTTCCTCTCTAGGTAGTTCCAAACAAATTAAGGGTTGAGAAATATGGATAGTACCTTAAAGTGCCTAACTCTTGCAAATTAAGGGTTGAGAAATATGGATAGTACCTTAAAGTGCCTAACTCTTGCAAATTAAGGGTTGAGAAATATGGATAGTACCTTAAAGTGCCTAACTCTTGCAAATTAAGGGTTGAGAAATATGGATAGTGCCTTAAAGTGCCTAACTCTTGCAAATTAAGGGTTGAGAAATATGGATAGTGCCTTAAAGTGCCTAACTCTTGCAAATTAAGGGTTGAGAAATATGGATAGTGCCTTAAAGTGCCTAACTCTTGCAAATTAAGGGTTGAGAAATATGGATAGTGCCTTAAAGTGCCTAACTCTTGCAAATTAAGGGTTGAGAAATATGGATAGTGCCTTAAAGTGCCTAACTCTTGCAAATTAAGGGTTGAGAAATATGGATAGTGCCTTAAAGTGCCTAACTCTTGCAAATTAAGGGTTGAGAAATATGGATAGTGCCTTAAAGTGCCTAACTCTTGCAAATTAAGGGTTGAGAAATATGGATAGTGCCTTAAAGTGCCTAACTCTTGCAAATTAAGGGTTGAGAAATATGGATAGTGCCTTAAAGTGCCTAACTGTTATGCAATGATTCTTCGGATTCTCGGTTTCCTAACTCGAATCCCTCCGTAGGGACTCCCATCGGAAAACATCTCTGAACCCCTAAATTCCTCTACTCCCCTATGCCCCAGAAACCCTGTATCTTCCCTCTGACTCTTGCTTTCACATGTGATGTTTCAAAAGACTTTGCGTAATAAAACTTCAACTCTTGCAAATTAAGGGTTGAGAAATATGGATAGTGCCTTAAAGTGCCTAACTCTTGCAAATTAAGGGTTGAGAAATATGGATAGTGCCTTAAAGTGCCTAACTCTTGCAAATTAAGGGTTGAGAAATATGGATAGTGCCTTAAAGTGCCTAACTCTTGCAAATTAAGGGTTGAGAAATATGGATAGTGCCTTAAAGTGCCTAACTCTTGCAAATTAAGGGTTGAGAAATATGGATAGTGCCTTAAAGTGCCTAACTCTTGCAAATTAAGGGTTGAGAAATATGGATAGTGCCTTAAAGTGCCTAACTCTTGCAAATTAAGGGTTGAGAAATATGGATAGTGCCTTAAAGTGCCTAACTCTTGCAAATTAAGGGTTGAGAAATATGGATAGTGCCTTAAAGTGCCTAACTCTTGCAAATTAAGGGTTGAGAAATATGGATAGTGCCTTAAAGTGCCTAACTCTTGCAAATTAAGGGTTGAGAAATATGGATAGTGCCTTAAAGTGCCTAACTCTTGCAAATTAAGGGTTGAGAAATATGGATAGTGCCTTAAAGTGCCTAACTCTTGCAAATTAAGGGTTGAGAAATATGGATAGTGCCTTAAAGTGCCTAACTCTTGCAAATTAAGGGTTGAGAAATATGGATAGTGCCTTAAAGTGCCTAACTCTTGCAAATTAAGGGTTGAGAAATATGGATAGTGCCTTAAAGTGCCTAACTCTTGCAAATTAAGGGTTGAGAAATATGGATAGTGCCTTAAAGTGCCTAACTCTTGCAAATTAAGGGTTGAGAAATATGGATAGTGCCTTAAAGTGCCTAACTCTTGCAAATTAAGGGTTGAGAAATATGGATAGTGCCTTAAAGTGCCTAACTCTTGCAAATTAAGGGTTGAGAAATATGGATAGTGCCTTAAAGTGCCTAACTCTTGCAAATTAAGGGTTGAGAAATATGGATAGTGCCTTAAAGTGCCTAACTCTTGCAAATTAAGGGTTGAGAAATATGGATAGTGCCTTAAAGTGCCTAACTCTTGCAAATTAAGGGTTGAGAAATATGGATAGTGCCTTAAAGTGCCTAACTCTTGCAAATTAAGGGTTGAGAAATATGGATAGTGCCTTAAAGTGCCTAACTCTTGCAAATTAAGGGTTGAGAAATATGGATAGTGCCTTAAAGTGCCTAACTCTTGCAAATTAAGGGTTGAGAAATATGGATAGTGCCTTAAAGTGCCTAACTCTTGCAAATTAAGGGTTGAGAAATATGGATAGTGCCTTAAAGTGCCTAACTCTTGCAAATTAAGGGTTGAGAAATATGGATAGTGCCTTAAAGTGCCTAACTCTTGCAAATTAAGGGTTGAGAAATATGGATAGTGCCTTAAAGTGCCTAACTCTTGCAAATTAAGGGTTGAGAAATATGGATAGTGCCTTAAAGTGCCTAACTCTTGCAAATTAAGGGTTGAGAAATATGGATAGTGCCTTAAAGTGCCTAACTCTTGCAAATTAAGGGTTGAGAAATATGGATAGTGCCTTAAAGTGCCTAACTCTTGCAAATTAAGGGTTGAGAAATATGGATAGTGCCTTAAAGTGCCTAACTCTTGCAAATTAAGGGTTGAGAAATATGGATAGTGCCTTAAAGTGCCTAACTCTTGCAAATTAAGGGTTGAGAAATATGGATAGTGCCTTAAAGTGCCTAACTCTTGCAAATTAAGGGTTGAGAAATATGGATAGTGCCTTAAAGTGCCTAACTCTTGCAAATTAAGGGTTGAGAAATATGGATAGTGCCTTAAAGTGCCTAACTCTTGCAAATTAAGGGTTGAGAAATATGGATAGTGCCTTAAAGTGCCTAACTCTTGCAAATTAAGGGTTGAGAAATATGGATAGTGCCTTAAAGTGCCTAACTCTTGCAAATTAAGGGTTGAGAAATATGGATAGTGCCTTAAAGTGCCTAACTCTTGCAAATTAAGGGTTGAGAAATATGGATAGTGCCTTAAAGTGCCTAACTCTTGCAAATTAAGGGTTGAGAAATATGGATAGTGCCTTAAAGTGCCTAACTCTTGCAAATTAAGGGTTGAGAAATATGGATAGTGCCTTAAAGTGCCTAACTCTTGCAAATTAAGGGTTGAGAAATATGGATAGTGCCTTAAAGTGCCTAACTCTTGCAAATTAAGGGTTGAGAAATATGGATAGTGCCTTAAAGTGCCTAACTCTTGCAAATTAAGGGTTGAGAAATATGGATAGTGCCTTAAAGTGCCTAACTCTTGCAAATTAAGGGTTGAGAAATATGGATAGTGCCTTAAAGTGCCTAACTCTTGCAAATTAAGGGTTGAGAAATATGGATAGTGCCTTAAAGTGCCTAACTCTTGCAAATTAAGGGTTGAGAAATATGGATAGTGCCTTAAAGTGCCTAACTCTTGCAAATTAAGGGTTGAGAAATATGGATAGTGCCTTAAAGTGCCTAACTCTTGCAAATTAAGGGTTGAGAAATATGGATAGTGCCTTAAAGTGCCTAACTCTTGCAAATTAAGGGTTGAGAAATATGGATAGTGCCTTAAAGTGCCTAACTCTTGCAAATTAAGGGTTGAGAAATATGGATAGTGCCTTAAAGTGCCTAACTCTTGCAAATTAAGGGTTGAGAAATATGGATAGTGCCTTAAAGTGCCTAACTCTTGCAAATTAAGGGTTGAGAAATATGGATAGTGCCTTAAAGTGCCTAACTCTTGCAAATTAAGGGTTGAGAAATATGGATAGTGCCTTAAAGTGCCTAACTCTTGCAAATTAAGGGTTGAGAAATATGGATAGTGCCTTAAAGTGCCTAACTCTTGCAAATTAAGGGTTGAGAAATATGGATAGTGCCTTAAAGTGCCTAACTCTTGCAAATTAAGGGTTGAGAAATATGGATAGTGCCTTAAAGTGCCTAACTCTTGCAAATTAAGGGTTGAGAAATATGGATAGTGCCTTAAAGTGCCTAACTCTTGCAAATTAAGGGTTGAGAAATATGGATAGTGCCTTAAAGTGCCTAACTCTTGCAAATTAAGGGTTGAGAAATATGGATAGTGCCTTAAAGTGCCTAACTCTTGCAAATTAAGGGTTGAGAAATATGGATAGTGCCTTAAAGTGCCTAACTCTTGCAAATTAAGGGTTGAGAAATATGGATAGTGCCTTAAAGTGCCTAACTCTTGCAAATTAAGGGTTGAGAAATATGGATAGTGCCTTAAAGTGCCTAACTCTTGCAAATTAAGGGTTGAGAAATATGGATAGTGCCTTAAAGTGCCTAACTCTTGCAAATTAAGGGTTGAGAAATATGGATAGTGCCTTAAAGTGCCTAACTCTTGCAAATTAAGGGTTGAGAAATATGGATAGTGCCTTAAAGTGCCTAACTCTTGCAAATTAAGGGTTGAGAAATATGGATAGTGCCTTAAAGTGCCTAACTCTTGCAAATTAAGGGTTGAGAAATATGGATAGTGCCTTAAAGTGCCTAACTCTTGCAAATTAAGGGTTGAGAAATATGGATAGTGCCTTAAAGTGCCTAACTCTTGCAAATTAAGGGTTGAGAAATATGGATAGTGCCTTAAAGTGCCTAACTCTTGCAAATTAAGGGTTGAGAAATATGGATAGTGCCTTAAAGTGCCTAACTCTTGCAAATTAAGGGTTGAGAAATATGGATAGTGCCTTAAAGTGCCTAACTCTTGCAAATTAAGGGTTGAGAAATATGGATAGTGCCTTAAAGTGCCTAACTCTTGCAAATTAAGGGTTGAGAAATATGGATAGTGCCTTAAAGTGCCTAACTCTTGCAAATTAAGGGTTGAGAAATATGGATAGTGCCTTAAAGTGCCTAACTCTTGCAAATTAAGGGTTGAGAAATATGGATAGTGCCTTAAAGTGCCTAACTCTTGCAAATTAAGGGTTGAGAAATATGGATAGTGCCTTAAAGTGCCTAACTCTTGCAAATTAAGGGTTGAGAAATATGGATAGTGCCTTAAAGTGCCTAACTCTTGCAAATTAAGGGTTGAGAAATATGGATAGTGCCTTAAAGTGCCTAACTCTTGCAAATTAAGGGTTGAGAAATATGGATAGTGCCTTAAAGTGCCTAACTCTTGCAAATTAAGGGTTGAGAAATATGGATAGTGCCTTAAAGTGCCTAACTCTTGCAAATTAAGGGTTGAGAAATATGGATAGTGCCTTAAAGTGCCTAACTCTTGCAAATTAAGGGTTGAGAAATATGGATAGTGCCTTAAAGTGCCTAACTCTTGCAAATTATACACATCTGCGCAACGTTTTTGGTTCTATGGGAAAGGTGTGCTTCTGAAATCAGATTAGCACGTACCCTGCCTCGAGGCGTCATTCAGCGTGAAGAAATTTAAAAAAATTTTTTGAATGAATTTGGATAGTTGTGATTAAGTTCGAAACGGAGACGCTTGTGACGGAGAACTGCACTTTCCTACGCGTTCCTAAGCCCAGCTGGACCTTCAACAAGGAACTCCTACTGAAATATCTTGTCAATCAACCGCATCTCATGTTCGTTTCCTGCCGCGGGGCATTCTTTTGCACAGAAAGTTTTTATCGCTAACAATGTGGTTCAAATCTAAGCGCGTGCTCATTTTCCTCTTTTTGCATTGATTTCTCTCGTTCTCATAGCCCGGCCGCAGTCGCTGTTTCTCTCATAAGACCGTTTAACTTTTCAATCTACATTTCTTTTTGTTTGTTGCAATATCATTAACAGCCATGTTTGTGATAAGTATGTCGTTGAAAAAAGGAGCGATAATTGTTGATTTAGCAATGAAGTAGCGTTGCTCGGAAGCAAACCAATGCTGCCTCCTCTGGTGCAAACGAAGGAATGCTTCGCTTGTTTCGTGGCAGGAGACAGGCTACCCAATGAAGCGCTACTCAACACGGACGCCCTCTCTCCATGGAGTGATCGTGGTGAGACCATATAGTTGACCACAGTAGGTTAACAAGGAGATTGAACACCGAAAATTATTATGGGATTTTGATTAAAATGTATCGTGATGACCTTTGTTGGAACAATCATTGGTAAAAACTCTGGGTCTCTGGGTGACAGCTTGCGGTAGAAGCCAGCCATTTCTCATATCTCTTTATGGTAATGCGAGCCAGTTACAACACGGGGACACATTGCTATTGCGTGCCATAGTGTTATATTACAGGATGTGGCAAAAAGCTAAATGTATAGTATTTTTTCCGATGAAAGCTCAACCAGGTATAATATAGTGAGTGACCTGCTACTCCTATGCGGCGGATACGTACATGCATAGTTAAAATGTCTTGATTTGTCGATAGATCAAAAAAAAAGCGTTACTAAAAAGAATGTTACTGGAAGCTGGAGCAGAAGAGAGAGCAACGACTATCACCGAGAGGAAAAACACATTAAAGAGTAAAATTAAACATATAAAAAGAAATGAGAGTCGTATAACAATAAAAAAAGAATCTGTATTTATAAGGTTTGCGTTACATTTTTGATGTAAAACACATACTCTAAGAAGTCCAGAAGAGAATAGTTATTCGGACTGGAAAAAGAAAGTGCTCGGACTGAAAAAAACAATAAACAGTTCAGTGTGTCACTTGTTTTCTTGGAAAAGTCGTTGCCTGCGTTCTCAAATGAGACCTATTTCTTCACAAAAAATATTAAGGCTCAAACGTGCTATCTCTTTAGAAACAAATAAACAATGAATTTAAAAAACCATATCCTGCTGAGTTTGAAGCTCGTCTTTTTTGGCATGACAAAAGGAAAAACTCGGAAAAAAATTTTTAAAGTTTTTTTGCTGACGTCATTTCAACTTGCCATGTGCGCGCAAACGTTCCGTTTAACTATCACACCAGTGGGCTACACTCTTCTTCTTCTTCCTCCCGCTTGTTCCCGCCTCGCGGCAGGGTACGCGCTCCCCTGAGATGCAGGACAGACCTATCCTGGTAGAACCAGGGGCTGCCTGATAGATCAATGTCAGATTCGTCCATGATCACTACCAACATTTCTTAACCCCCTTGGTTTGGGTGGATCTGTCCGGGGTGGGAGTCGAACTCGGGACTCTTCGCACAACAACAACAACAACACTACCACTATGCCACGCCCGGACACCAGTGGGCTACACTATTATGTAAAAAATTTTTTCGCTTTTGTTAAAGTGGAAAAACATGTTTGCGCAGGCCAGGGTTCATACCAGTTCTTTAACACTGACATGAATGTGACCATTTTGAGTATGATGATAAAAAACACACACTCTCTACTTTTCTGTGTGATAACAGAAGCCTTTCTGCTGTAATTTTTTGATGATTTTCTGAGCCTTCCGTTCTGTGAGATGTTTTTGTTCTTCTGGGATTCGGTTTCAGTTCAATCTCGAGTTCAATTTTTTTCGGGTTGAGTGGCAGATACGTACATACACCCATTTCGAACAACACATAATATCCCTGAACTCAACTGATTGAGCAAATCAAACAAATTTTCATCAATTTTTATTCAAATAGTTTAGAATAGAACTGTACCTTCAAATTTTGTATAGTCCTCCCTTCTTCTTGACACAGATGCGGATTCGCTTGTGGAAGTGAGCCGCCGTGGTGGTCAGGTAGTTATGGACATTCACTTTGACTCCCTGCTCGACGAAAACGAATGGAGTCTTGCCAGTCGCGCAAATCCGTCTCAGACCATGAAAGAAGCAGGATGGCCCTTTCTCGAGACGTAACAGCCACTATTATTGGCCTCGTTGACCGATTTCGTCGAAATCCTATCGTTCTGGTCGTTGAATCACTGCTCAATATTTAACAACTTCTCATCGGTGAAAAGAATTTTCAAACAGTCCACCGGCTTGAACCGCTTTGACTGTTCACGACATTTTAAAAGACGGGTCGCCTTCATCTGCGTGAGTCTTTTGTAGCTTGATGGGGTAAAGTCCCATGTGAGTCTTTTGTAGCTTGATGGGGTAAAGTCCCATGCGAGTCTTTTGTAGCTTGATGGGGTAAAGTCCCATGCGAGTCTTTTGTAGCTTGATGGGGTAAAGTCCCATGCGAGTCTTTTGTAGCTTGATGGGGTAAAGTCCCATGCGAGTCTTTTGTAGCTTGATGGGGTAAAGTCCCATGCGAGTCTTTTGTAGCTTGATGGGGGTAAAGTCCCATGCGAGATTTGACGATCCTACGAACAGATCTAACCGAAATTTTAAGCTTCTTTACGATTTTTCTGAGACTCTGTTCGGGATTATAACGAATCTTGTCTCGGATGCTTCTCACATGGAAGGAAGTGGTCGCGGTTCTCTGTTCTACCGCTCTAGGGACGGTTAGTTGTCGTACCAGTCTCACAAAAGCGATGTATTGGGTTTCAATGGTCCTGCGGGAGAATTCACTGATTCAGGCGATTTGCTTTTGAGTGTGCCCAGACTGGCTCAAGCGCAGAATTAAGTTTTGGTTCATATCAGAGAGCATTACCGGAAAACGAAACGAGTTATCATTCTGATTTCTTAGGGTATGTTTGCAACATTATGAATTAGATGCAAGCAGCAAAAACACAACCGCTACAACAAACAAAAAACGACAAGATGACAAAGTCCTAGCTTTTTGCCACACCCTGTATAAAAGCTAAAAATTCCTTTTTTATTATGAATATTCCTTATCACTGCTTCAGATGTTCGTCCGAAAACAAGAAAGCTTGCACTGCAAATACTTTCTACGGGAGAGTACGGTGTTTCCAAAGAAGATTGGAGAACTTCTAGTGTAGTTCTGGTGGAGATGTGTACGGTACTGGCGAGATGTCCAAGACTGAGAAAAAGGGTTACTTTTCGTTCTTACTTCACTCTTGATTCACTGTATTTTATAATATTCGAGTGCATATTTGTGAGTTGCAGATATATTATGTTATGCGGAACAACTTGACGATTCTGGGCAATATTCTCTACATGTTCGAGTACACCGAAGAAGGCGCCATACCTGTTATCGTCTCAGGAAAGTTGCATACTTACGGCTCTTACAAAAGGTTCCTCATTTTAACCGTCTGGTTAACGAATGGAGTTTCCATTATTGCTCGCCTCTTGCTGAGACAGTCATATTTTAAAGCTAATCTCGAAAAATTAGTAATCGCCCGTTCCTGGAGTGGTAACAGTCTAGAAAGAATGATGAGGAGCAAATCTAGAGGACATACAAGATGAAGAGAATCAGGAAGAGAAACCGCAATGCGGGTTCATTATATGCGCTATCCAAGAGCGCTAGAAAACGAATCCTCTGTTAGTTTGCGTTTTCTTTTTTCATCGCACGCGCTTGGTATCTTTTAATTCTGCAACTGCCTTGTGATTAGTATTTATGATCTACACGTTCCGCGGGTGGTAATAAAAATGATGAATGTCGACTAAATAGCTAATATTGCTCTTTTCTTTTCGACTCATTCAGTATTTAAGGCTTAGCTCCGAGAACTTGAAAAGCGTCCGCACATAGATCGGTGATTGTCCAGAATGATGAGACATAAAACGAGAGATTGAACATTTTTAAAGTGAGAGTTTGTAAAAACTCGTTATGCTGAGCCTTATTCCCTTTCCACTTGCAGAATGGTAGTATTTTCAAAATTTTGGTTTATGCAGATGACCTTAGCTTAGAGAGATTGTTTGTAAAATAATGTAACAAATACAAAACTCCGATATTTTCAAAGAGAACTTCTGAGGAAGAGCGGCACGAGACAGACGACGGTGCGGTTCTATGGAAAATCAATCGATTCGAAGGTTACAGTGAAGGGTGATTTGATAGGAGGGAAGAGTAATAAGCATGGCTCACTAAGAGATGATCATTTTCTGCGCTAAGTGCTTCATTCTACGTTTTTTTCAGAATCTTACAACCGTGTAAAGAAGTATACCGTACTCCTCGCTGTTTATAAGCGATAGATTTTATATCGAAAAGAGTGCTACAACGATGTCCGCCTTCACGCGGTGCAGCACGACAGTCTACAGACTGCAAAGGACATCAACAACCTTCTCCGGAAGCATCACGCTCCGAAGAAACTACAAGAGAGCCTCTCTCTCTCTCTCTCTCTCTCTCATCTCTTCACTACACCTCCGTCTTCGTTCTTTTTTTCGCCTGAGGGACAGTCCGATCCGGCTGGCCTGTCCCAACTACTTCTATTGGCCGGAGACATCGAGAGTAACCCAGGACCAAAAATGTGGCTGTGCACTAAATGCAAGAGAAAGGCGAATACTAACTGCATCCAGTGCTCCCACTGCTCAGAGTGGGTCCACACTAAATCGACATGCAGTGGCCTCCTCACTCAAAGAATACATCCAAGTCGAATACCGCTGCCCGTCATGCATAACATCAACGACTCCGCTGACGACCACGAACACCAGGCAAACTCTCTCCTCTGACCCCACGTCCAACAGCAGGAACCTCAAGATTTTGCAATACAACTGCAATGGCTTCTCTGGCAAAACGACGGAACTCCATGAACTCGTCACTCGTCTGAAAGTCGATCTATTTCTCATCCAAGAAACTAAGCTAACGAACCGTTCCAAATGTCCACAAATTCCTGGATACACAATCGTAAGAAAAGATCGTGAGAAGAACTCCGGAGGCGGTCTTATTACCGGAATCAGCGAATCGCTGTCCTACACTGTAATGCCCTCTCCGACCGACACACATTTGGAATCTCTCACCGTCCGCATATTCGATGCCGATGGGAAGTCGCTCGATGTTACCAACATATACATACCACCGACGAGCTCTTGCACCACTGGTTACACGCCCGACCTCACTCCGTTCTTACACAATCGCGAGAAATCCATCATACTCGGTGATCTTTACGCTCATGATGCCGCATGGTTCTCCAAATCTTCAGACAGCAGAGGCTCTCACATCGCAGAAACGATCGATGCTTCAGAATACGCCTCAGTAAACCATGACACGCCTACCAGAGTACCAGTCAACGGAAGACCATCTTCTCCAGACATCTCCATTTGTTCGCTGGACTTACTTTCTCAAGTCTCATGGAAAACAATACCATCTGGAAGCTCCGACCATCTACCCATCGTAATCGTCCTTGAGGGTTCCAACTACATCCGCACGCACAGGAAAGTCTCCTTCACCAACTTCATAAAAGCGAACTGGAAAATCTTTGAACAGCTCGTCGAAGAAAAGTTATCCACGACACCTCTTCCCGACCTCCCCGCCGCCCAAGCTGAGCCCTTCTTCCGGAAGATCTTGTTATCTGCAGCCGCCAGCTCAATCCCACGCGGTCGCATCAAGAAGAGAAACGTTGCCTTAACACCAGAAATCCGGGATTGGATGACCAAACGAGACGCTTTACGAGAATCAGACTCATCAAGCCAAGACATCAGCACTCTCAACATGAACATCAGACGAGCCACGGACAGAAACAAAAGGGACATCTGGAGAAACTTCATGGAGACCTTTGATCCCAAACTAGACAGCAAGAAACTGTGGAAAACGATCAAGATGTTGAATGATAAAGGACATCCCCCACCAAACTGCGCCATCGACTTCGGGAAAGGACCCCTCACATCCTCCTTCGAAATCGCGAACCAGTTCAACAAACGTTTCACACGCCCAGTCGACTACAAAACAAAAAAGGAAAATCGGAAAACCATGAAGAAAGTTCACAACATACACGCTAAAGATTTTGTCGAGTACTCAGAGGCCGCAGTGAAATCAGCTATTAAGAAGACAAAGAAATCAACAGGCCTCGGACCGGACGGACTCGCTCCAATACTCTTCCATTATCTCGGGAACAGAGGTATAGCCGCCCTCACAAAGCTCATCAACGACTCCCTCAGCTCTGGCAGAATTCCCATGATTTGGAAATCTTCAGTCATTCTCCCACTCCTGAAAGCAGGAAAAGAGGCAACGGATGGACCAGGATACCGACCGATCTCCTTACTCTCACCGATGGCGAAAATCATAGAACGACTTCTGTTGGAAGAACTCAAGCCGTACGTAAGAGTAGCTGAGCACCAGCATGGATTCACCACAGGAAGATCCACCACCTCTGCCCTCCTCACTCTTTCAAAAGACGTAGCTGCAGGCTTTAACGCGAAGAGACCAGCTAAACGTACAGTGATGTTGGCAATCGACATGTCAAAGGCCTTCGACAGCATAGACATAGCGGTACTCATAGATCTCGTCCTACAAACCGACGCCCCAAACTTCGCAAAGAAATGGCTAGCATCGTACCTCAGAGGACGAACGAGCCGTACATCCTTTCGCGACGTCCTCTCAAGCTCATCCCTGATCAGAAGCGGAGTCCCTCAAGGCAGCGCACTCTCACCGCTTCTTTTCAATTTATATCTAAGCGATCTTCCGAACAACGATCCAAACATCAAAATCGTCTCTTATGCTGATGATATAACGCTATGGGCGTCAGATCCGAGCATTTCCACTGCCTCGCTACACATACGATCCGGTCTCCCACACATCGAAAAGTTCATCCACGATCGTGGACTATCTATTTCTCCTGCCAAAAGCCAGCTTCTACTCTTCACACCTTACAGCAAAGAGTACAAGACTATCCTAGATGTCTCGATCGGAGGTCAGAGCGTACCCACCGTGAATACCGCCAAAATCCTTGGAGTTACATATGATTCTATGTTCACATTCAGTCATCATGCGAAAGACATAGCAGGCCGAATGTCGCAACGTAACAATGTACTGAAGGCGCTAGCCGGCAGTACATGGGGCAACCAAAAGGAGACACTCCGTCTCACGTACAAAGCCATTTGCCAATCCATATACAGCTACGCAGCTCCAGCCTGGGCCAGCTTTCTCTCCTCCTCAGCACATACCAAAATTCAAAGAGGACAGAACAATGGCCTGCGTATCGTAACAGGAAACCATCAAATGGCCAGTATCGACCACATACATGCTGAAGCTAAAGTTATGAGATCGAAATCGCACCTTCACATGCTATCAGCCCAATACTTGGCAAGGACCTTGAGCCAAACTCACTTCCATCACGGATTATTTCTCCAAGGACCCCCACCACGCAACATGAAAGCTGATCTTTACATCGCATGCAGAAGCACTGTTGAAAGAGCCCTGTCGGAAACAGCAGAGAAGAACAACGGGAAAAACGTCGCCAACCGAGTCCACACAAACATGGTCTCAGAAGAAAAGGAAACCATCCAAGGTCCAGTCATACTGGGCGGCCGACCACCACCGGACATAAATGAAGAAGAAGTGGACCTCTCGAGAAACGCCCGCTGCACGCCGAGCCAACTTCGCTCAGGCTACAGCAGGTACACCAACCACTACTTACACCGGATCGATGACTCGATACCTGACTACTGCCCAGACTGTCTTAAAGGACCTCACGACGTGGCCCATCTCTTCAAATGCGCTAGACGTCCAACAAGACTCACGTTGGAAGATCTCTGGATGAAACCAAAAGAAGTAGCCTCATTTCTGAGACTATTGTGAAGGAAAGAAGAAGAGATGTATTTATAAAAAAAAAAGAGAGGAGAGAGAGAGGGAGAGAGCGGCCCTCCATGGCCAACTCTCTTCGACGCGAGACGTTTGCCGGCAACAACAACAACATATCGAAAAGAGCAGCGAGCTGTTCGCAGAAACATGTGCAAAAATGGTGTGGTGTAGCGGGGAACGAACACACGACTTTCACTTTCCGGGCGATGCTCTTACACACGCACAATACAATATTATGCAAATTTAAACGGCCATACAACAACCGTCTTTAAAAAATTTCTTGGTTTGCAATCTATCATCATTCTTTCTTTCTCTTTCGCTAGCATCTCAATCATTACAGCCCCTTCCTCTAATACAATTTTTTTTATCCCAATGTAACATGTATAGGTTGACGCTTGTACCAAATAAATAAAAATTTCTCAGAAGTGGAAGGATCCAATGGAAGACGATATCGATGTAGACGTCATGGACGTCGGAGAAGAGGTAGAATATACTCACTCTTTTTCCAGCTCAGAGCCCCACCTCTTCCTCCCTTTTCATGTCTACGTGCTTTCAGGTAGAAGTCGATTTGATGGAAGAGGACCCTGAATTTGAGGTGGGTATTGGATGGGAGTTGAGAGGGATTTCAGATTCTGGAAAGAGATGGTTTGAAAACTTGAGAAAGTTTTAAATTTATTTTCTTGCTCGTACACTTAATACATAGGTTGTCAACTCATGTGGCGAGTATGCGAGTACACTTAATACATAGGTTGTCAACTCATGTGGCGAGTATGCGAGTACACTTAATACATAGGTTGTCAACTCATGTGGCGAGTATGCGAGTACACTTAATACATAGGTTGTCAACTCATGTGGCGAGTATGCGAGTACACTTAATACATAGGTTGTAAACTCATGTTGCGAGTATGCGAGTACACTTAATACATAGGTTGTCAACTCATGTGGCGAGTATGCGAGTACACTTAATACATAGGTTGTCAACTCATGTGGCGAGTATAATGAAATATTCTCGAAAAGTTGAGAGAATTTTTCTAGTGTTACTTACTGGACTTTTCACCTGAAGTTTTCATTAAACATGAAATTTAGTGAAAGTCTGTATGCTAGAACAAGTGATTTTGGTGTGCAGGACGAGGATGCGGATACTGTAGACAGCTGGATGGAGGAGGGAGGTGTCGCCACCGTTGGTGATATCATCGACATGCAAGTTGTCAGTCCGGACGACTCTTTTTGAATGTTGTTTCTCGAGTACCAAAGTTCCAATGACAATTTTTTCAAGGTCAATAATGATGTGTTTTGGTGTAGTTCGATCGGCAAGCGCGTCGAACTGCTCAGAACGAGCCGTATATGGTGGCGAGTACGAGGAGAGTCATCACAGACAAGGAGATCGTACTCAGATACACGGTCAACCATGCAGAATACGCGTACGTTCTATTCGTGTTCCCTATTGGTTGAGTATTTTCTTGGGGAGCTGGTGAATTTCACGGGAGGTAAAGAATGGTAATGATACCAACAGGGCGTTTCTCTAACCCGCGCTGCGGGTAAAATCTATGCGCTATCCAAAAAAGTCTACCGAAACTAACTTTCTGTTCTTGCGTTCTATATTTTCCATCGTATGCTGTAAGTCTCCCTCCCGAGTGTATTTTCCTTCTCAAGTCTTTAATGATGTACACGCTTTGGCGGTTGGAAAGAAACAGCTTGGATACCAGCAAAGCCTGCAGAATAGAAAGAGGAGTCTTGATGCAAACGAAGCCGTATTTGCCGCCTCTCTCTTCTCACATGGGCATCTTCTGCTTCTTCGTCTCATCTGCTTGTATCGATCTGTATCAAGTCAACAAGGACGGCCTCTCGCCATGGAGCAGCAATGGTATTTATTTTTCAGATATTTATTGGCAATTTTTACAGAATTATGTTAATTGTGATATAACATGAGCTGATTATGAGAAAGGGGCAGCATGTTATCGGTTCAAGGACGGTTTGCGATGTTAGGGGCATAGCTCACCAGGATGTGCTGAAAATGTTTTCATAGGGAGGGTGACCGGGGGAACCCTAGGCCACCGGGGAAGGGAAGCAACAAATTTTTTTTTTCCGAGTTCCCTTCATTCTTTTATTTCGTGCCCGGGGCCGGAGTTTAGCATTCGAATTTATGTTAACTGAGGAACATTTAGTTTTTTTTTTCATATCAACATCTTTTATATTTTAATTACCAGTAAGAAATATGGGAAACCAAGCAGGTGACCGGGAGAAATTTATCAAGCTTGAAGAGCTATGCTTACCGGTTTGGTAAGATGAAAAGGAAAAAACCGCTCGTTTCTCGAGACAAGAGGAAAGATGATAGAAAAGATGACACTGTAAGAGAGAAAATTAATTTTCCATCTATAGAGATCAAAAAGATATTAATAACGGAAGGAACGTGAGCAGGGTGTTTCTTTAACCCGCACTTCGGGTGAAATTTACGTACAAATATATGCGCTTCCTGAAATATATGCGCTATCTGAAATATATGCGCTATCTGAAATATACGCGCTATCTGAAATATACGCGCTATCTGAAATATATGCGCTATCTGAAATATATGCGATATCTGAAATATATGCGCTATCTGAAAAGGCCACTGATACGGATTAAATGATCTTATGCACTCTTTTTTCATGAAACTCTTTTGGTCTCTCTTCAGTCTGACTTCCCTCATGATCAGTCTTGTTGATCTACATTCTTCTTTGGTGGATGGTAAGAAACTCTCTGAATGTGATTGTTGATTCAAGAGAACTCCAGTGAAGACGGTGCCCGTCCCATGCGGACCAAAGTCAAGAGGTATCCCCTCTGCAAAGTGCCAGGTCAGTCTCAGAAGTCATCTTTTATTGATAACTTACATATATATACAGTTATACATGGAGTCCGGATGTGCCATAACAATTTTGTGTAAAGTTATTGAGCGGAAGATCTCATGTTTGATTCCCACTACGCACTGATCCACCGAACAAATGGATCATGAAATGTCGGTCCAAATCTGACTCTCTACAGTAACTCTAACAGAGTAGCTCACATACCAGAAAGTAGCTATTGGTTTTATCAAGTTGGTTGTGTAACTCATGGAGTGTTAGAATTTAACTTTTGATCCCGTTAAACGCTTAACGGGATGCGGCCTAGAGCGTTTAACGGGATCACTTTGCAGAGATTACTTTGCAAAGTGAAAAGTTAAATTCTAACGCTCAATCATCAGACATAGGTAAAATATTTCTTGCTTTTTCAATAGGTCGATCGCTGGAGTAGTTTAAAAATTTCATTATTATCTTTACGAAACCGGTTGTGGCAGAGTTATGACTAATGAACCTTTCTTTTTATGAAGAGGAATGAAAGTTTTCTTTTCAATTTTAGCTGTGAAATCTCTGATACGTTCATTTCGAGTGAGGAAGAGGGGGTCGGTGGGTCGGTCGCCCTAGATTATTTTTTCGGCCAGTTGGCAGTACCCTCAGAAGTTTTTTTGCCAGTTGGCAGTTTACCTATAAACTCAGAGGATCGCATACTCTGTCGCTAGACGAGAATAAGCGTGAGAAATATTGGTTTTAAAAAATCTGAGTATTTAAAAAATTTTAGAATCTATACACCACATAGAAATTTAAAAAATCACAACAGAGGGCGGCGAGATTGAAGATTAGTCTTCTTCTTCTTCTTCCTAGCGTTATTCCCGCTGAAGAGCGGAGTCCGCTGTGTAGATAGCACTTCGCCACATCATACGATTCGAGGCGTCTTCGGCTATCAGCCCGATAGCCGCCATGTCATGTTCTATTGTGTCTCTCAATCTAAGCTTCGGTCTACCTCTTGGTCTTCTACCCTGAATTTCTATGTTCCAAGCAGACTTGGGAACGGAGTCAGGATTGGATCTCAGCATGTGTCCGTACCACCTAAGCCTGGACTCTCTGAGTTTTTCGGGTCTTTCCGGGTGACTCCGAGGCTCCATCTCAACATCTTCATTTCCATTACATGGAGCATCTGCTGGGTCTTTGCTGTTGAACGAGTGCATTCGAGTCCATATAGAGCAACTGGTCGTACGACTGATTTATAGATCTTACTTTTCAGTCGATCAGACATGCGTCTGTCGCATAGGATACCAGTCGATTCCCTCCATTTGAGCCATGCTGCGTTGATTCTGGCACTGAAAGCGGCTGTTGGGTCCCCGTCTGTGGATATTTGAGAACCCAAATACTTGAAGTGCTCGACTTTCTGTAGCTCAGTGTTGTGTACTTTTATGGAGCTTGGGTCTTGGATTGTACTCGATGTTCCAGCTTCAAGATACTCGGTCTTCAATGCATTGAGTCGTAGTCCGTACTCCGCAAAGCGATCATTCCATTTTACCACTTGACGTTCGAGATCTTCTCTTGTCTCCGAGCATAAGACGATGTCGTTGGCGTACAGGAGTGTCTCCGGTGGGTCTCGCTGGAGGTCTCTGGTTATTGTGTCCATGACTAAGATGAACAGCAAAGGATTGAAGATTAGTGAAGGAAGGTATATCATGAAGTTCATGGCAGCCTTTAACCAGAATGCGGGGAGAAATGATGTTTTTTGCTGAGTCTGGCCTCAAATATTTTTATTAAGGATTGAATCCAAGAAATAGGATGATTTACAGTGAGCACGGAAGAAGATGAAGATGCACAGCTCTTCGAGTTCAAGATCGGCAAAGCAAACCCTGCGTATGTTTATTTATTGCTTTGTTTATACATAAAATACCTTGAAACAATTAAATATAATAATAATAATAATATCAATTGACATTATATGGATCTTATGAGATTTCAGAGGTGACGAGTTCCAGCTGGTGATGCTGCACTCAACTCTGCCCCGTTGTCCGCGACTTCAGAAGAAGGTTTCTTTTTTCATCTGAGTAAGGGCGGAGCCAGGTATTTTACGATGAGTCCAAAAACATAGAATCCCGTGGTTAGCTAACATATGATTCAACAGGAGACCAGTCGTTGGCTAAATGTAGGAATTTTGTGGTGAGATGAGTGATTGCACAAAGAAAAAAATCTGTATAATGGGAACAAAAAAACGCGAAAATTAGCAAGCAGAGGCCCGGTAGTAGATGGCGGGAGTTGACAATTGGCAAGCAGAGGCCTGGTATTTGTTGTTGTTGTTGTTATTGCCGGCAAGCAGCCCGCATCAAAGACTTTTGGTTATGAACACTCTCTTTAATGAGAGAGGTTCTCGTGTGGTTCTTCGGACGAGATGCGTCCGGAGAAGGGTTTTGATGTCCTTTGCAGTCCTGAGACTGTCATGCTGCACCTTGTGAAGGCGGACATCGTTGTAGCAACCTGTTCAGGCTATAGGCCATGTGAGTGGGTGGTCGAGCCGGCCTAGCATCGTTTTGGGTAGGAGTAGAGACGTCTCGCCTGTCGTTGACCGGAGATAGGCAAGAGGCTATTTGACTGGCGCCTCGACTCGCCATTGAAAAGTATAGCGGAGTATCGGCTGATGTTTGTCCGGTGGCATGCCCAGGCCGGTCCGGCATCGCCCTCCTTTGACGAGCTATACTACCCAGTTATGGTCCGCGGCGGGATTTCTCCCGCTACCTCCCAGCACGAATTCTTCGTAGGGAGGCATCCCTCTATCCGCCACCTGAGGTCGCGCTCGATTCTGGACTGGATGATCCGGCTCCATCCGTGACAGGCTCTTAAGGCTGTAGAGTCACGAATGGCCACTGTTTCGAGTGTGTTTCGAGAGAGGCCTGGTAGTAGATGGCGGGAGTTGACTATTGGCAAGCAGAGGCCTGGTAGTAGATGGCGGGAGTTGACTATTGGCAAGCAGATGTCCGGTAGTAGATGACGGGAGTTGACAATTGGCAAGCAGAGGCCTGGTAGTAAATGGCGGGAGTTGACAATTGGCAAGCAGAGGCCCGGTAGTAGATGGCGAAAGTTGACAATTGGCAAGCAGATGCCCGGTAGTAGATGGCGGGAGTTGACAATTGGCAAGCAGAGGCCTGGTAGTAGATGGCAGGAGTTGACAATTGGCAAGCAGAGGCCTGGTAGTAGATGGCAGGAGTTGACAATTGGCAAGCAGAGGCCTGGTAGTAGATGGCAGGAGTTGACAATTGGCAAGCAGAGGCCTGGTAGTAGATGGCAGGAGTTGACAATTGGCAAGCAGAGGCCTGGTAGTAGATGGCAGGAGTTGACAATTGGCAAGCAGAGGCCTGGTAGTAGATGGCAGGAGTTGACAATTGGCAAGCAGAGGCCTGGTAGTAGATGGCAGGAGTTGACAATTGGCAAGCAGAGGCCTGGTAGTAGATGGCAGGAGTTGACAATTGGCAAACAGAGGCCTGGTAGTAGATGGCAGGAGTTGACAATTGGCAAGCAGAGGCCTGGTAGTAGATGGCAGGAAATGACAATTGGCAAGCAGAGGCCCTTTAGTAGATGGCGGCAGTTGTCAATAGGCAAGCAGAGGCCCGGTAGTAGATGGCAGGAGTTGACAATTGGCAAGCAGAGGCCTGGAAGTAGATGGCAGGAGTTGACAATTGGCAAGCAGAGGCCTGGTAGTAGATAGCAGGAGTTGACAATTGGCAAGCAGAGGCCTGGTAGTAGATGGCAGGAGTTGACAATTGGCAAACAGAGGCCTGGTAGTAGATGGCAGGAGTTGACAATTGGCAAGCAGAGGCCTGGTAGTAGATGGCAGGAGTTGACAATTGGCAAGCAGAGGCCTGGTAGTAGATGGCGGCAGTTGACAATTCAACCCTGGGCATTCAACAGAATATTTGATTCGGCTCCGCTTAGTGGACTTGCTTTTTCCCCATGTAATACTAGTAGTTTTTCTCTTGAGCAGGCGTGACTGCATTCAAGTAAGTGGCTGAGAATTTGTAAATAACTTCATGACTAAAGAATACAACGGAGTGTTCCAGGTGTTCTATGTGATAGAAACCTCCGGGGGCAGTCAAATCTCAGTTCTCGGCAACATTTTCATCATCTATGAATATATCGAGCCGGGGCCAGCGCCACAGGTTGGCTGACTTGAGTCGCCAGCAAAAACTGCTCTTTCTTCTCTCTCTCTTCCTCTTTCTCTCTCTTCCTCTCTTTCTCTCACTCACCCTTTTTGTCTCTGTCACTCCCTATTTCTCTCTCTATCTCACTTCCTCTCTCGTTCTTTTTTGTGCACCTCTTCTATATCTTTGTAAGGTCATACTAAAACTATTCCTTTCTCTTCGCAGAATTGGGGAATCTGCCTAGGAGGTTTTACGCGATTCAGAAAATGAATGTTAAGGTGATCGATCCTAGAATGCGGCGATCTGTTCCACGCAATAGGAGATTCGAGGAAACTGTTAGCAATTTTTTAAAAGAGTATCTGTTCATTCTTTCTTTAAAGTTATTGTTTTGGAGAAGTATTTCGACTTTAGTTACTCTTTGAAATGGTAAATTTGCAGACTTTCCAACTGGAAGATGAAAACGACATCGGAGTAGTGGACAAAGAGCCGCCGGTGAGGAACTTTACCAACATTTTTGTTGCTGTTCTTTACCTGCGTGGGTTTATTTCGACGTTGAAAAAGCCCTTGACGAGCTTCTTGGGGCAGAGCTCGTGTATCTTGCTCTGAAAGCAAGATTGAGTTCTCTCGATGTATTAGAACTACTAAATCTGCAGTCACCTAACCTGTAGAGAATTTATCATGTGTTCACCATGTTCCGACTGTTGTCGCATTTTTGTTTCAAAAATGTATCTGAATAAATAAATAAATAAATAAATATAACTCATCTCTTTTTTTGCCTTTAAAAAATTGATTTCGTCATATGGCCTCCATTCATCGATTTCTTGTTGTCCTTTTGTTCAGATACTGGTCATCATCCTGTTATGTTAACGGTAGGAATTCTCCTGTTTAATATCATTCTTTTGAAGATTTGAAGCGGTTCAACCCATTGGATTAGTTTCGATGAAGTTTCGGCTAAGTGGTAATCGGCTTACTGGTTACTGATTCAGTTCGATTTCCAATCGATCGAGCCCTCGCCGGACAACTGCATCTGCGTTCCTCTGGTGGACCCGACCTTCCTTCTGGACCGAAATCGTCAGCTACAGTACTGCGTGCACCGAGAGAGCACAATGTTGGTCATTTTAATTGAATCGGATAAACTGGGATTAATTGTTTCGTGTTTTTGTGTACGGTATCCATGTGCTCAGCCAGCATTACGGTCTGCTGAACAACGTGGTTCCTCTGCTGCCTCCTCTGGTGACGGAGAAGGCGGACTTCTGCTTCTTCGTCAACGGCAATGGGATGGATCCGAGGAATCTGACCTGTGATGGGCTAGCGCCATGGAGTGACTGTCAGTATTCCAATATTGCCGATGCTCTCAGATATAAGTCGTACGATAATGAAAAAAATTTGTTATGGGTACGCTTTGAATACTCATTGGAAGCAGGCCGCTCTTTTTCCCAACGGAAGAATGCCAAAACGTGTATGCGTAAGAATGCCAAGACGTGTAGACGTGTACGGAAGACGTGTATGCCAAGATGCCTAATTTTGAAGGAACGGAAGGGTTTTAAGAGAGCGCGAGAGCGTGTGATGTGAAAGAGGATGCAGACGATCAGAGCATTTTCATCACTAAGCTTTCTTGGAGAGCGCGTAGATTGAATCTGTAATGATGTGTTTAAAGCTATTGAGCAATTTTCCTGTTGTCTTCTTCTAATGATAAGGCTAAAATAATACCAATGACTAGCCCGAGTGAGGTAGGATCTGTGTTGAGTAAATAACCCCATTCTGTAATAACCAAAAATATCTACCAGGGAATTGTGCATGTTACATTTGAGATGGAGTATTTGAGCGGTGCTAAGAATGCTAGAAGCCCTGAAAAGAGAGTGAGTAATAATATTGCAGCCCGAATCTCCTCCTCTACTCGTCCGAAGTCGCGTAAGCTTCCAGTGGATAAGAACAAGGGAGGCATCATGAGGTGTTTATGAGATCATGAGATTTTATTTGCTTCTCTCAAGAAATCCCTGAGATGTGCTTTTTTACGTAAGAGTAAAAATAGCTCAACAGCAGTTTTAGAAGGTATTCATCGTTGTTTTTAAGTTTAAGAAGGTATTCATCGTTGTTTTTAAGTTTTAGAAGGTATTCATCGTTGTTTTTAAGTTTTAGAAGGTATTCATCGTTGTTTTTAAGTTTTAGAAGGTATTCATCGTTGTTTTTAAGTTTTAGAAGGTATTCATCGTTGTTTTCAAGTTTTAGAAGGTATTCATCGTTGTTTTTAAGTCTTAGAAGCTATTCATCGTTGTTTTTAAGTTTTAGAAGGTATTCATCGTTGTTTTTAAGTTTTAGAAAGTATTCATCGTTGTTTTTAAGTTTTAGAAGGTATCCCTCGTTGTTTTTAATGAGTCGATAGCTTCGAAGTTGATGATTTGTTGTTTTCTTTCAAATAGAGTGAAATTTCATAGAAACGTGCGTAGGTCAGATGTATTACAGAATTTCGGCATTTTCATGAAAATTTTCATTTATAGTTTAGTTTTTTTTAGTATTCTTTAGTTTTCAGGTAAGATTTTCATGAAAAATTGAGACAATTCTTTAAGTAAATGATGGAATTAATAAATGAATTAATTGGCAAACATGATGGAGTAAGTGAATTATTAGATACATCGGCGGCAGTCGATGGGACGCCACGCCTTTCCAATTGGTCGTATATTATGCAGTTCTGCCGAGATGCCAACGACTCAAGAAGAGGGTTAGTTAGACAAATCAACTTTTTTGTCTAGGGCTCTTTTGATAATTTCAGACTCATTTATTATTTCGAGTTGATTTCAGATAATCTACGTTTTGAAAGACAACTGCGAAGTGTACGGGCATGTGATGGTCATCTACTCATACACGGAAGAAGGACCCGCACCTCAGCAGGTTCAGGCTTCTACTAATTCTCTCTAGATCAACCAGTAGCTCATACTTATGGAGCAATGAGAACTCAGGTACCTCATGGCAATTCATCCCGCATGGATGTCCCCTTCTACCGTATGCCTCCATCCGTGCGGGACGAGGCGAAAAGGCTTCTGCTGGAGAAGCGGCCGGCCGACGTTGTCAATGCACTAGGCGATAGATCTCCTAGCATCAGTAATAGATCGGTTAGTAAAAGTTTAAAAGTGAAACGAGTTCCCTATAATTTGTTTTTAAATTTCAAGATGTGATTGTTATTAGTTATTCTTGTAAAATCTGGTTTGTTTTTTTGATCCGTGAAGTTAGTTTAATTACAAAAAGTTCTTCGAACTAAGAAACGTTGATAAAATTTCTATATTAATGAATGGCTCAAACTGCGCTCCAAGTAAAGTTGGGCTCATATCCTTTTGTTTGAGCGTCGAAACTGAAAAGAAGATACCGTACTCAATAAAATGACGATACATAAATCAATGAATTTTGGCTCAGATCTACAACATCTCCAAGTCGATTCGCGTTGATCCATTGAGACTGGTGAGACTGTTTGAATGCTTTGTCTTCTAGCCGCTTGGCGACCATTCTGAATGGATTGTTTCAGGAGTCGCATCGCCGTCGTTCTCAACCAGGCGGTGGCTACTATTACGAAGAGGTTGATATTTGTGCCTCCTAGAGAGTGCATCGGATGATATGCGCCCGTAGCTTAAGAGGATAGTGCTTTCGGTAGACAATCAAATGGTTAAGGGTTCGACCCCTAGCCTTTCGATAGTACAAAACCAGGTTTAAAAACACAGTACACCCTCTTGCAGAAGAACCCGCAATGATATGCACATGGTTCTTTGCTTTTTGGTGGAGAAGAACTCTAATTTGGGAGAGCTGGATGTTTCGTTGCAGGAAGATTGGTTGGATGATGAAGTGGTGGAGCGCCTCCTCTCCAGGCATAAACCTAACATCCCTCCGCATCTGGTACCGTATCCATTCTCTCGTTTTCATGACGTTACTGTATCTGAATTTGTTTACATGTAGGATTGCGGTGAAACAGTAGTGTAAGGTTGTATGTTATGCATTCAGTGTTTTCTACTGTGGTCTATTGCTTCATTCGTCAAAAAAAGTTTTAACACTGTAGAACATGAAAGCTTTGTTGTTTTTTTTTTAGAAATCTTCCTCTTTTCTTTCTATAGAAAAGAGGAAGATTGTAAATATAGTGGAAACACAAAGAAGCTGTGATGAGAGAGAAAAAGATGCTCCGCAGGCTCCGCGACCTCGGGTGCAAGGCTTCACTCCGCACGTTCCGCTGCCAACGGAGCGGCCGACTCCCTCGCTCGGAGTGCACAAGGCGCCGCCAAGACTCAGCGCTGTCGCGATGGCCGCCATCGGAAAGAAGAGAGGCATGGATTCGGATGAGGTGAGTGGAGGAGCGCAAAAGGAGTCACTGAAGAGAATGTGTAACTTCCTCTGCTTCAGGAACCCTTCATAGATGTCGTCGAGGATGGACAGATGGAAGTGGCGACAGAAGAAGTCGTCGGCGAGTCTGTAAGCGTACTACTTGTCAAATATTTCTTCTTCTCTCTATTTCTCTCTCTCTCTTTTTCTTTGTCTTTTTCTCTTCTATCCTTCTCTATTTTTGTCTCTAATTTTGTAGTTCAACTCAGTGCACAGTGTAACGCTCCAATTCGGATTCAGATGCCTGGTACGTCTCGACGCCGAAGCACGCGATCGTTTGCAAGCCGATACGGTTACGATCGTGAGCCGCGACTGCCGGAAGGATACAAGTTGGTTGTCTTGCCGTTGACCGCTTTTTGTGAGAGAAGAGAGCGATGAGTTGTGGGAGTCAATCGATAATGTTGAGGCGCGAGCAGCTGCTCACTCTAATTCGGTCGCACATTGGATACGACGCCGGCGAAGAAGAGGCTCGTTCATCCATTCATTATTTCATCTAATCTTTACACGTAAAGAAAGGGGGAGGGATGTGGTATCTACATATTTTTTGGTTCTCTCCCCATTTACTTAGTTTATAAACTTGTTTATATTTAAAATAGAAAGCTTTTTAAAAGTTTTCTTTGATATAAGTTTTACAAGGGAGGACTCAGGTTGTTCCCTGCCAGAGTTGTTTTTTCCGAAAAAATTTGGTCCCGGTAGCCTGGGAATTTAAAAAAATTTCGTTTACGGACCTTGCCTGAATAATTCAATTTTCACCATGCCTATGTCAGAGAAAGATCGAAAAAAATTCTAAACAAGTTTCGGGGCCTAAAATGCATCATGTTTTTTGTTGTTCACGAATAATCAAGAAGTATTTCTATGGATCAAAAGTTTCAATTGAGAAGTAAAATTTGTTTGCAGGTGATGGACTATCTGTGGAAGATGTGCGTGAGGCGACAGCCGAGAAGACTCTTTGATGGTCCCGTCAGAGTTAGTAATAATATCTTGAGGCGTTTCAATCGCTGTAATTTGTTCTCACTAGTCTTGACTACAGACGTGTAGTAAGAACGAACTCATTACGGTTCGATATAAGTTTTAGATGGTGATGTAATGAAGAGGTAGAGGGAAGGCCTTTCTCAGAATATAGAAGAGATTATGAAATTAGGAAAAGTACTAAAAAAATATCAGTTCCGGGCGTGGAATGATGGTAGTGTGTTCGACTATTGTGCGAAAAGTCCCGAGTTCGACTCCCACCCCGGACAGATCCACCCAAACCAAGGGGGTTAAGAAATTTTGGTAGTGCTCATGCACGAATCTGACTTTTCCCACTGCTGCTACACACTAGCGCTGATCTAGCGGGCAGCCACTGGGAACGCGTACCCTGCCGCGAGGCGAGAACAAGCGCGATGAAGATTATTACTAAATTAAGTAGATAAGAGATTAAGTAGGTCTTAGGGGAAGTTTTAAAAGTGGACATCGATATACTCTGAAAGGTGAACAACAAGGAAATTCCACACAGCTTTTTTCAGTTCTTCGCTGCTATGCATACAGTAGTCGAATCCTAGAAAGATCGAGAAAAAAAGAGAAAGAAGAGTTGTTTGAGTGCTCTCATCTGAGTTCCGATTCAGACGCATAGTGCGAGATTATCGAGAAGCGACGTCTTCGAGGAAGAAGAAGATGAGGAGAAGCCAGTGAGACGGAATGACGACGAGAGGGAGGGCAAGGGATTGGAGAGAGAACAAGAAGAAGAAGAAGAGCATCTGCTAGCCGACAAGATGAAGCAAGATCCAGAAGAAGCAGAGGATCCGAATGCCCATCCAGAAGATGTTCATCCGGACCCGGGTGAGGTCGAAGAGACTGTCGTTATCGAAGAGGAGGAGATTATTGTGGTAGGGGAGGAGCTAAAGGAAAAGGGGACGGAGCTAATGATGCCTCCCGCCCCCATGGAAGTGTATCACCTACTGGACGCAGAGAAGGGTTCGTCTTACCATTGGAGTATAAGTGTTTCATTTGATGTTTTAATCAACAAACTTTTGAAATAGTGAAATTGGGTTAGTATAATATATTACCATACGAAAAATGGAAAACTGGGGTGTTTTGGGTTTTTGGTCTTAGTGGGGTTGCAAAGATGCGGCACAGCTCAACTGGTTGCGTATCTTTATAAACCAGGATTTAATCTAATTTGTAATAGTGCTTTTTGTGAGGGGAACAAAAAATAAGGGGCCGGTCTGAAGTATAATTCAGGGTGGATACCTCTAGTTCTATTTTTCCTCGAAAATGCACATAATAGATTAGATTGAGAGTCGATTGCTATGTAAATATCATGAGAATGAATCGAATAAGAAGAGCATAGGGAGAGTAGACGATGAAGGCCGGTTACAGCAGGAGCGAGTCACTATGAAGATGTTGATGTCACATCTGAAGGGAATGCGGAAAAAGTTCATCTCATCTCCGAGATCAACATTGAAGTGGCAGGCGATGTAGATGTCATTTCCGATTTCAATGAGGATTCTAACAATGACAGCAATGTCATTTCTGGGTTGAGAGACGAATCGGAGGATGTCGTCGCGGAGTAACAGTGAGGCATCAATTTCTCTCTCATCAATGAATATTTTATTATATTAGAAAAAATCATTTTTAAAAATTTAACCTCAATTGTTGATTAGAATTGAGAATAATTGTCTGGGTGGTTTTGGTTGAACCTCCAGATTTGGTTGTCTGGGTGAATTTTGTTGAACCTCCAGATTTGGTTGTCTGGGTGGATTTGGTTGAACCTCCAGAAAGCAGATGAAGGCATAAACTTTCTTTTTTTCACTGGATCCATCTTGGAATGCTTTGCTGTAATGATCGATGCTGGTTCGGTCTGGAGAAAAACTGCGCTCCAGTTGTTCGCCGCAAGATTCTTCCGCCCTGAAAGACTGAAAGGGAAAAAAACGTATTGTGATACAAAAAGCTATGCTTCTATCCTGGATTGGTTCCTTTCATGTAATAAAATGCTTTCCACCCAAAAATTTGGTTAGAAGTTTTGATATTCTGTTAAGTAAAGATGAACAATTTTTCGCTACTAGTTTTGATGTGATCTCTTACTTTCGCGCTTTTATTGTTTTTTCTGTGTTTTTGACTGAATCAATAAATATGGCAACAATAATGTAATTCAATCTCACATTTTATCTAGAGTGAAAATATTGAAATCAAGACGGCGACCGATTATTGTTGGAAGAGTTTTTCGGTTCAGAAATCAGAGAATGGTCCGAGGAAAAAAAAAGGAGAAATCGCTCCTCCACGTCTAATGAGTTGAATTCTCGCGAGATTCAATTGAGCTAAGCGGTTTCTTGCCTCCCTTTAATTAATGGTTGAGGACTTTTGAAAAGATTAGAAATAAAACTTTCAGACCGGATTGTTCAAATACAAAACATATATGACGCGGAACGCGATAGATTGAGACCGGGTAAGGAAATAGAAATTTCAATGTCACCGATTTCGCTGAAAATTTCACCAAAGGGTATTTCAAGTATGGCGAGAACGATGTTCAACTTTATTTTTCCTGAGTTTAGCTCTTCGAAAAGCATGAGAGGATTGAAAAAAGCTTGTTTCGCCGAAAGTAAATGAGGGTGTCGCACTGTTCTTAGAGGCATATGTCAGTCAGATTGATAGCTAGATCCACCAAATACCGACTCGATGTAGTCGAATGATTTATCTTCAAGTAACTATGTTTGCTTTTTAGCTTATTCAACTTTCACGGTTTTCGCGAGAACAAATTTCAAAACAGACATTTCATAAAAAGATGAAAAAATGATTTTTCTCGGAGATAAGGAAAAAGATCGGGGATTCCAGTTAGTATGTTGTAGCCCTGAGTTTTTGCTACAACTTTCGTATACATCATTTTTCAAACTAATTGGGCAAACTCGAGGTACATCGCTTTGAGTTCGTATATTACTATAGGTGGGGGTAGGTCTAAAGATTTCACAATAGAGCTAGGAGTCTAAAACCAAGAGAATCATACTTGCTATCCACTCCTAATTCTGAAATGATAAAAAAAAACTTGATTCTAGGACGTCGGGAACCCTGTCAAATAGGTACCTTCATTTTCAGAAGAAATTTTTGAAAAAAAACTTGTTTGGATTTTGAAATAACTCAACGCGTTTTTTGAATTGAGAGATGAAATTTGGCCAGTATGTGGGATTTGCTCAACTTAGATATACAGTAAGATTCAAGTTTTTAGGTTATTGATCTCCCAAGGGCAATGATGGCAGTTTTCGTACGTTGTTTCACTATTGTAGCCATGCTTGCGACGCATGACTCGTCCAAAAGTTTTTGGACTTCCGCTATCAAACGCGCGAAAGGTAGTTGCGTGTTTTTTTTGTTGGAAATTCTGTTAAAACGAAGAGAACAGCGTAAAATTGAGTGAGAAAGTTGATCCAGAGATACTACTCGAGGCATCCGTATCACGACACTTTGTACCCGCGTCACTTTGTATACAACACTTTGTACCCGACACTTTGTACCCCGTCACTTTGTACCGCGACACTTTGTACCGCGACTTGAGTGAAGCCGCGCGTTTTATTTTTACATTAAAACATATTTTTACATTAAAAAACGCTTAGGCTTAGTAAAAGTTTACGATAACGAGGCCGTACGGCTTAGCTAACGAGGCCGTACGCGGTACAAAGTGTCGCGGTACAAAGTGTCGCGGTACAAAGTGACGGGGTACAAAGTGTCGGGTACAAAGTGACGCGGTACAAAGTGTCGGTAATTCCGAGGCATCAGGCTGAACTACAATACAAAGTACAAAGATAGGGAACTGAAATAAATCGTATATAAATTTTCAGGCCACAAACAAGTTCTCAGATCATTTTTTCGTTTTCTTTTGTTTAATGTGACTTGAAAAGTCCTCTGCGTTTTCAAAACGATTTTCTAACGTTACAAGTAATTGTTGGGTGTTTTCAGCTTCAGCTTTAGTAAGCCTTGCAATTTGTTCGAGTAATCCATGTCAGACTCTTCCTTCTAGAGTCATTGAATCAATCTGATCTGATTGTGATTATTTCCTTTGCGTTTTGTGAAAGTAATAGTTTTTAAATGCACCTTTCTGTGAAAAAGTTGACATGGTTTTGTTTTGTTACATTTTTCTCACTAATAGCTCAAATGCTTGTAACCTTGATTAATAAACTAAGTTTTCAACCGTGCTCGTTCTAATCATTCCGCTCTCGTCCAACTTATGGGTAAGGTTGGAAGTTCGGAAGAGAGAGATATTGATAAATGGTGTTCCATGACTTTTTGCATCACGACATCTCGCACCGCGGCAACTCGCACCCGGATTTCGCAATACTTTTGCTTCAAAGTTCTCATTATATATATATATATATATATATATATATATATATATATATATATATATATATATATATATATATATATATATATATATATATATATATATATATATATATATATCTAAACACTGTGGCAGTATCCTTGTCATGCATACTTCTTTGTAAATGTTTGACTGGAATAAATAAATTGAATTGAATTATGTGGCTGGTCGTTGTATATGGTCTCGTACTAAGCCGTAAGGCCTCGTTAGCGTTATCTTCACTTTGAGCCGCAAATACAAAGATCAGTCATTTTGGACCATATGTCATGTTCACTTGTTTGAGAAAAATAACTTAATTTCAGCGGGAAATGAGGTTTTTTACTAGTAAAAAAAGTTTTTTATCCCAGGAATCGAGGTTTTCATCAAGGATAGGCGATCGCCGAACAGCGTGATTCGTTTCTACCGTCAAGTTTCAGATGTGCAAAATCGATTTAAAAATTGGTTTAACTTTTTGTTCAGTATGAGGCGTCATATTTCAATCTGAGGCTTCAAAAGCTTGGTTGTGATGTTTAAATGGTTCTTTTCGGGCACTGAGTTCATTCCACGCCATGTTTTACTGAACGAAAACTTGTCTCGGGCCGAACTGCCACAGCTTCAAATACAATTATGAAGAGAATTGATCAAACTGTCGCGCGGGGACAAAAGCTAGTCTACCAGGCGTGATTGAACCCAGCCATCTCTTCTCTGAGCGGGGAGCAAGCGCGTTACCATTAAAACACGGTAAAACATAGGTGTTTCGTGCAATAGTGCTATATGAAAGGCTCAGTTGCTTGGCTCTCTTAGTCACGCACGCTCATGAAGCGAAAGCGCCGTGAATACACACTTTAGACAGAAGAGTGATGGAAGATGAATGATAAAAAACAAAGATGATTCGTTTGAGAGATATGTTCGAGAGTTTGATGGCGTCGACGGCGAAGCTGTTAGCAGAAACTCCTTTGATGTACCAGAGGTTCGCGGCATCCATTTAGGAAACGAATCAGGAGCAAGTTGTGTCTTACTACACACCAAAGAAGCGTGTAGATAAAAAATATGAACATTGGGGTACGACATACTGTATTGAAAACAAAGGCATGCGATGCAAATGGAGAACGCATGATGAAATGAAAATCGTATCAGAGATTTTTTGTGTTTGAACTAACCTTAATAACTCTTTTCAAAGTAGGTTTCTCTTCAAGGTTCGTACATTATTGAATTTTTCTAGTTGAGCTGATGAGAATGAATGAAAACAATTTTTGAAAAAGTCGATTTTTAGGGTTTTAGGGTTTTTTAAGTGGCAATAATTCGCTTTAAAAATTGACGGGCATTTGTGGAACTCTGTTCATGTCATGCCCCATACAACGATAAACATTTTTGTAGTTAATCACTTTTTGCTCAAATCAGAACATGATGAGTTCCGACCAAAAAACCGTTTTCAGGTTTTTTAAAACTGGCATAACTAATCGATAATCAAACTTAAAAACTTGAATCTTACAGTATATCTAAGTTCAACAAATTTCAACATACTGGCCAAATTTAATCTCTCAGTTAGAAAAACGCGTTGAGTTATTTCAAAATCCAAACAAGTTTTTTTTTCAAAAGTTAGTTTTGAAAATGAGGTACCTATTTGACAGGGTTCCCGACGTCCTAGAATCAAGTTTTTTTATCATTTCAGAATTAGGAGTGGATAGCAAGTATGATTCTCTTGGTTTTAGACTCCTAGCTCTATTGTGAAATCTTTAGACCTACCCCCACCTATAGTAATATACGAACTCAAAGCGATGTACCTCGAGTTTGCCCAATTAGTTTGAAAAATGATGTATGCGAAAGTTGTAGCAAAAACTCAGGGCTACCACATACTGACTGGAATCCCCGATCTTTTCCTTACCTCCGAGAAAAATCATTTTTTCATCTTTTTATGAAATGTCTGTTTTAAAATTTGTTCTCGCGAAAACCGTGAAAGTTGAATAAGCTAAAAAGCAAACCTAGGTACTTGAAGATACATCATTCGACTACATCGAGTCGGTATTTGGTGGATCTAGCTATCAATCTGACTGACAAATGCCTCTAAGAACAGTGCGACACCCTCATGTACTTTCGGCGAAACAAGCTTTTTTCAATCCTCTCATGCTTTTCGGAGACCTAAAATCAGGAAAAATAAAGTTGACCATCGTTCTCGCCATACTTGAAATACCCTTTGGTGAAATTTTCAGCGAAATCGGTGACATAAAAATTTCTATTTCCCAATGTATGCAGAACTAGGTACATTCTATCGCGTTCTGCGTCATCTAGGGTTCTTATTCCCTGATGGGCTGCATCTTGTCTTGGGCTGCATAGCTGCATACACTGCATCTTGTCTTGCAGACATAGACACGATGCTTTTTTTAAAACATGTTTTTGATACGGTCTCGCCTAAGCCGTACGGCCACGTAAGCGTGGACTTTTACTAAGCCTAAGCGTTTTTTAATGTAATCATTTTTGTTCAAGAACCGGAGTCTCTGATGCTCGAAATGATCACAAATGAAGAAAATTTTCGAAACCGTAGCGTTAAAAGCCAATTTTTCATCTAGTATTCCAATGTCTGTAAAACAAGACGCAGGGTATGCCCATCAGGGAATAAGAGCCAAGACGCAGGGTATGCCCATCAGGGAATAAGAGCCAAGACGCAGGGTATGCCCATCAGGGAATAAGAGCCCATATATAGTTATGACATCTCTATACCAGAGTACTAAACTTCAGAGATCATCAAATACGGGCGTTCACATGGGAGTTGGAACAACTTGTCTTTACCGTTACAAAACATACTATCAAATAAAAATGTACAAGAAAAGGTTGAAAACAAGGAAGAGAGAATTTATCGAGTTTTAAGGAGCTTAAAAATGTCCGGGCTCTGCTGGAAACCTAGATGTGGTCTGCGTCTCTAACATTTGGCAAGATGATAAAAACACGCACATGTTATCTTCGATAAAGTCTCGTGACCAAGCCACACAGTCTCTGTCTGTTCTAAGCCGTATGGCCTCGCTAGCGTAACCTTTGACTAAGCCCAAACAAAAAAGACATGAAAAGTACCTTTAAAAAAACTCTTAATCCTGAGTTTGTGGATTAAGTGTCAGGCTCACTTGTACAAAGCTTTGTGAATCATTTAATCAACGAAAGCAGCAGTCTGACGAGAGCGTGAGGTGATAGCAGAGAAGAATGAGAGTTAAGATATCACGAAGAGACAGCAGACAATCGGAGAAAGCTCTGCTGTCTGACGCTGCACCACACCTAGGTTTCGAGCAGAGCCAAAGTTCGGAAAATCGGGAAAAAACTAACAATAAGATCGCGTCCAAGAGATCGTGTTGGTCAATTTTCAATTCAATTTAAACGCTTCATCAAGATCAGCAAGCCACATCGGTAATACAACATCACCGATTATGGGATCTGTTGCGACATTTGACTACTCCACTCCTCAGCGTTCTCTGCCTTCCTTAGGAATTGGGACTAACGGCTTTGGCAAAGTAGTCCCTCCATCTCATTCTTCTGTCGCTCATGATGGCGCTACGATCCCGGAGCGCGAAATCTTCTCGGGAAAGGACTCTCACAGACGAGGGAAGAGACGGCGCGAGGAGCAACCGTGCACGGAGGGAGACGAATGAGAGAATGTGTTGGTCAGTTGTCGTGTTAACCGTGCACGGAGACGAGAAATGAGAATCGTGTTGGTCAGTTGTGTATAAATAGAGTGACAAGAGCAACTGACGGGATTTGAAGGTATAGGGAAGACGAAATTGAGAAAGCGAAATTTTGGCAGAGAAAGAGACGCTTTATTGACTGGGGTATGTTTGGTTATACGAGATGAAGGAGTGATAATGGTGTAAAGAAGAGAAACTAGTGGTGGAGTCGTGTTGATTGAAGAGATAAAAGACGGCTGAAAGATGATTGTGTCTGGGATAAGGCAGCTATGATACCAAGTAAATGTGAGGGATATGATTATATCATTAACACCTACTCCGACTTTTCCGTTGGCTGTTCGAAAGATTTCTACTTGTGATGTGACTAACTGATATGACTTTGATTATTCAAAGTCAGAAACAATTTTCGGAGAACTCAACGGTCATACTTCGCGATGGCTTAAACATGCCTCATTAGTATCAATCGTTATATGCTCAACTATGATTCTTTCAACTATTATTCTCAAGATCGCATCAATCTAAAGTATGTTCAAGCCTCTTCTCTGCTCGCTGATTCATCCACGAATTAACTACTGTCCGTGATACGATTTAACTCATCTTACTTCTTATTACTACTCAATGTGTTTGCAGATGTTAAGTTTTCTGAAGAATGCCTTATATGGTATTTGTTGCTTCTTTTATTTGACTTCATTTTGTAAATTATATGCGCTAAATGGCGACAACAATTCAATGATAACAGGACAGTTCAACTACTCCTTGGCCAGGTCAGATAATTTCTATCCAACGTATCAACCAACTATTACTGGGATTTCTTTCACTTCTCTTTTTTCAATTCTGCAAAAACAAGGGGTTGAAAAAAAGAGAGGAAGAGAGAGACAGAGAATGAGAGAGAAACAGAAGAAGAGAAAAAACCAAGAAGGGAAAGATGAACTTTTTTGACTTAGATGAACCTCCGATTTTAGATTGGCTGCGGAATATGCAGCAGCGTCGTACGCGGACGACCCGACTCCTTGTCTGCGGAGACACAACTCATCCCTTGTATTGCAACTGCAGCTGCCATGTGATGCGGCTCGCAACAAGGTCAGTTCTCATCGAACCCTTCAAGGAACAAGTAAGGATTTTTAAGGACTTGTCACAATAAGGAACTACAAGCACCTTCAAACGCAAATCTCTCGTTGCAGTGCTGGGCTATCATAGCAGACGCTCCTTCCATGATCATCGTTGCTTTCCAAGTTAGCTGGTTTTCATGTTCTGAAGATGATCTTCATACCAAGACTCAACTCTTTGATAATTGGACCACGAGTCTAATACCTCACTATGCTCTAGCCTTTCTCGCAGTTCAAACCACCGTTCCAAGCCAATATATCTGCGTGTTAGGCTTACATTAGGCTTTAGGATATTGTAAGTTTAGGCGAACGAGGCCGTAGGCTAAGAAAAATATCTCAAATTGTAAGGGGTAAAAAAATAAGGTTTTGGCAGGATGGCTCTTAAGAGAGAGAGAGAGAGAGAGAGAGAGAGAGAGAGAGAGAGAGAGAGAGAGAGAGAGAGAGAGAGAGAGAGAGAAGGGAAAAAAACTGAGAATGGTGGGATCTTGCAGTATCGAGAATTTCTTTACTTAGCCATATAACGCTATTCTTCACTCGCCCGATTCATGGTGGGCGTGTTTCGAGAGAGAGAGTAGTATTTATTGGAGAGCAAACTAGGTTTTAATAAATATTCTTAAACATGATCTCAAATCATAAAGAGCTTCCAATTGATAATTCATTTTAAGGGCACAAATTCACGTGAACAACTTCTCACGGAGCTGCTCGAGACAATCACCTCACCCAAACATGATGTCTATAGCGAAATATTTTTTGGTTTTTTTTTTCTTGAAAATTTGATTCTTTCGTTATGTTTCTGTTTTTCTCGGCCTGCAAAGCCTAATGAGAGGGGTCACAGGAACACCACCTTGCAGATCAAAGAAGTCGGATCAGTGCAGAGATACTTCTTTGTCGCACTGAAGTCCATTGCGAATCCATTGGCGACGATTTTGAACGACTTAAGAGCAGTTAGTTGTGCCGCATTGTATTATCCTTTTTATTATAAGCAGATGGGTTGAGTTCTGCTGAGGTTTCACTATATACTGCCGGGAGATGCTAAGAGGAAGGTGAGAAGCTGCTGGGAGAGAAGATGATGATCATATTTGACCTTCAGAAATACCCGGAGAAGCCCATTCTTTTTACTGGTCACTCTCTTGGAGGAGCGCTGGCGTCGCTCGCTGCTACTCTTTATTCAATAAAATACTCCTTACCAGGTATGTCTCGCATTCGTGAGCCGCGTTAGCTCAGTTGGTAGAGCGTCAGACTTTTAATCTGAATGTCCCGGGTTCGAGCCCCGTACGTGGCTAATTTTTGTAAATTTTTTTGCAGCAGAGAGAGTGCATCTAATAACGTTTGGACAGCCAAGAGTTGGCAACCACGAGTATGCTCAGACTGTCGACAGAGTGATTCCGATGGCCTGGAGGCTCATTCACAAATACGACTTGGTAGATCATCAGATCATTCACTTCTCTCTACTATTAAATACGTAGTCTTTGTTATCGATTCAATGGGAAATGATGTCTGCATTCTTGATTGGGCTTAAACTGCTTCAGAAACATCCTTTTTCTACAGAAGTTTTGTGATGAAATTATCATTCCGTAAGGTTAATAACTTCCCTCTCTGAGATGGGTACAGGCCTGTTTTGATAGAACCAGGGAGCTAATGTACAATGGGAAGAACCAGAATCGGAAAAGCACTACCAACCTTTGAATACTACTTGGTTCAAGTTGAGACGGGGGAGATTCGAGCTTGATAGTCACTCACACTGACATCCGGACTCGAAAAAAATATTGAGATGTTTGGGCGAAAATCGTGTTTTTAGATGTAGAAATTTGAGAGCGATGTTGATGGCATGGACGTTTTAACCTCTTTTTGACGGAGACAAGATGCGTTATCTCCTAGATTCTAGTGACAAAAAGATATATAATAAAGGCATACGTCATTACCTAATAACTAACATTGAGGTGGCCCACATCCCATTCTGTGCGGGAATCACTTCTTGCGACAATTTCTTCAACCATTCTCCTTATCATCATGGAACAGAGGTTCGCTTATGGGTTATTCAGCCTTCTCATTTGCTCTATATTGATGCAATCATATCGTCTTAGGATTCATTTTTTTACGTTGACCAAAGTCAGAGCAATACTTGCTTGGTTTGCTCAATTTCATGAGAAAACTATTCGAATAACAACTTGAAAACATTTCATTACTAGATACGATGAATCAATCAATCAATCATTTATTCCAATTCACATGATAGAATAGCACATACATACGTACATGCATTGATGAACTTGGATTGCTGTCACGGATGTGAGTTCAGCTATATTCGAAAAACATTTCAAAACGAATTCTAGAAAGGGAACTTATAGAGACAAATTATGGAGACAAAACAAAAAAACATCTAAAATAAAGGGACAGAATAGTAAAAACATATTAAATAGAACGTTGAGATAAGCGCAGTGAATAAGAAAATTCATTTGGAGCTCTTTCAGTAACGTATTTTAGAAAAGGGCACTATGAATATACTTCAATTCCATTCAATCATCTATTCCAATTAACATGATAGAATAACACATACGTACATGCATTGATGAACTTGGATCGCTGTCACGGATGTGAGTTCAGCTATATTCGAAAAAACATTTCCAAACGAATTATAGAAAGGGAAATTATAGAGACAAATTATGGAGACAAAACAAAAAACATCTAAAATGAAGGGACAGAAAAGAAAAAAATATTAAAAAGAACATTGAGAAAAGCGCAGTGAATAAGAAAGTTCATTTGGAGCTCTTTCAGTAACGTATTTTAGAAAAGGGCACTATGAATTCTTCTCGCAGCTTATGTAGTTGTTTTTTGAAAACAACAGGGGAATTGATTGTCACTATCTGACGGGGTAGGCTGTTCCATATGTCAAAAACCCTGGATGCACAACTTTTTTTGGTATCCGGAATTCTGAATGGTAGAGCAATTCGGTATGGATGGGCGTGTCTGTTGCTGTATGGAAGGGGACATACTTGAAAAAGTTTGGAATAGTCTATTCGAAGGTGTTGGTGTATGCATTTGTGTATGAATGCAAGGTCGTTAATATTTCTTCTGTATTCGAGAGTCGTCAGAGAAAGCAGATTGAGCCTAGATGGGTAGTCTATCTTGGGATGCCCAGCTCTATAAAGAATTCTGCGTGTGAAGGCACGCTGGACGTTTTCTATTGCGTTTATGTGACCTACGGACTGTGGCGACCAGATTTCACTACCGTAATCTAGTAAAGGGAGAATGTATGTTTTGAACACGCGGAGAAGAACGGTTATGGACTTGGTTTTGAATGCTCGCAGGATCATGTTTATACATCTGGTGGATCTGGTTATGACTTGCTCTATGTGGGTGGAGAATTTGAGTGTTGCATCAAAATATATTCCAAGATCCTTGATAGTTGAAGAGGTGGGAACGATTTTACCATCAATGTGGTAGATGCTGCTAGGGTTATTGTTGCCACAATGAACTATGAAGCATTTCGGAATGGAAATTATAAGCCCCCAGGAATGTACATAACTGGAAATAGAATCTAGTGCTCGTTGTAGACTTTGACTGCTGTTTGAAAATAGTTTGATGTCATCTGCATAGAGAAAGCAGTAGACTTCGGGGTCAATACATTCTATGATGTCGTTTATAAAAATAGAGAAGAATAGGGGACCTAGGCAGCTTCCTTGCGGAACTCCGCTATTATAAACTTTGGGATCGGATAAAACGTGATTGACTGAAGATATAGAATAACGGCTAGCGAGAAATGATTCTACCAGGCGGAGTAGGCCTGAATTGCTAACTTTTTTTTTTCTAATTTGTGTGTCAGGAACCTGTGGTTTACTGTATCGAAGGCTCTTGAAAAATCAATCAGACAGATGTCGAACTTGAGCTTCTTGCTATTCAGAAAAAGGTACTGGGAATAGGAGTGAACTAGGGATGTGATAGTGGAACGGCTACGGCGAAAACCGTGCTGGTTGCTGATGAGGATTTGGTTGGATTCGAGATGGTCATAAATGAGGTTGAAAATGAGCTGTTCAAAAACTTTTGACATCGAGCAAACCATTGTGATGGGCCTATAGTTAGAAACTTGAGAATGGGACCCTTTTTTGTGAATTGGGATGATTAATCCCTGTTTCCATGAAGACGGAAAGTGTCCTTGAGTAATGGAATTGCTCATGATTATGGAAAGTGGTATTGCCAAAGATTCTACACAGTGTTTGATGAATATATTCGGTATTTGGTCTGGTGAAGAATTTTGTTTTGGAGGAATCTTTTTCAAAATACTTTGAATATCGAAGGCTGTAATGTATGGATTATAACTGATAGGGTGTAGAGAAGAAATTAGAGGAAGAGGGCCGCTTATCGGAGGGGGTTGCAAGCTGCTGAAATATTCGGAGAAGAGGTTTGCTTGTTCTCCTGGATAGATGTAAGAAATAGAGTTGACTTTGATTGTAGGGATCGAATTCCTACCCTTAATACGGTTGGAGATAGTTTGGAAAAAGGTTCTGTAGTTTTTTGGAAGCTTCAATCTGTTCTCACGTTCGATCTCGAATCTAGTCAGTTCTTTATGGAGCTTTGTTGATGCTTTAGAGGTCAGGGGAGAGAGAATTCCTCTTTTCCTACTTCTTTGAAGGAAACTATACAGGTGACGAATTTTACGAGGGTACTTCATGTGTTTCTTAATGTTTTTCTCACGAGGGATGCTCTTTTCAATAATGGAGAGGATTATGGACGTCAATTCTTGCGTGCATTCATCTACTGTGAGAGTTGAGAACAAAAGGGTCCAATCTATGTTGAATAATTGCGAATTGATGCTATCCCAGTTTGCTTTTTTCCAGTTGAGGAAACATTGAGTGGAGGGGAGCATGGCTTTTGCATTATTCGTTACTTCAAAGTGAACAGATGCGTGATCGCTAGTCGAGAAAGGGCTTTTGATTTCACAATTGAAAATTATATCTGCATTGCTAAATACATAGTCTAAGGTGTTCTCTAGCCTCGTTGGAGAGAGTACGTATTGGGAGAGATTGTTATCGCATGCGAGATCGAGGAAGGCATGAGAGATAGCGCATGATTTAGGAGCGGTTAGGGAAGCCCAGTCTATGCTTGGGAGGTTTAGGTCTCCACAGATTATGGAGGGAAAAGGTATGGAAAGGTTAGACAAAATAAAAGTGCATAGGGACTTACTTTCCTCAATATCGCAACTTGGTGATCGATAAAAGTTCATTACTCTAATTGCGGAGAAAGGAAAAGAAAAAGAGATATTAGGATATATATCGATAATAACTCCCTCGCAGTGAGGCGAATTGTAGTGAGAAACTAGAGAGTAGGAGATAGTGTTATGTAATAGAATAGCTACGCCTCCTCCCCTATTAGCTAATCGGTCACATCTAAACACCGTAAAAGGCAGACTATCAGTGAGTATGGAGTCGGGGAAGTCGCAATTCATCCAGGTTTCGGACAATAGAACAATCTTATAGTTGGAACAGCGGAGTAAAAAGTATAAATCAAGTTTGTTCATGATAGATCTACAATTGAAAGACAAACATTTAATCAATCTCTTAGAACTCACATCCGTTTTGTCCTATGTGGATGAAGGATCTGTTCTCCTGACAGTTCTCCTACGGGTCACTTTCGCGTCTGCAGGGGCGTTAAGAACACGAGGCGGATGAGTACTATGGGTCGTGTGCTGCAACTGAGAACTATTGACGTGTAACGTGGAAGGGAGAGTGGAGGGGGTCCGAAACGGTAAGAGGGGACGTGGTGGATTGGTCGAATAGGAAGGGTAGATGTAGGGTTTCGGCTTGGAAGAGTCTTTTTTCCAGGCGTTGAAGGCTTGATGATATATCCTCTCACATTTGGTCTGACTATGTCTTATGTGGAGGTCAGGATGGAATGAAGAGAGAATGTGAGAAGAATAGAAGACTTGCTGTTGGAAAGATGTCGTAGGGAGAACTATCTTTAGAGGCCTGGGTGATTGAACTCTAGAAGAGGGCATGCGGTATACTCGGTCCGGGTAGCATTGAAGATCCATTCTGTCAAGGATGCATGTTACGCGACTAATGTCGTCTTCGGCTCCCTGGGTTGCGGATTTGGATTTAGACTCGGGAAGATTGAAAAGAACCACTGAACGGTTTCTTTCCGGGCGATCCAAAACTTCTTTAGGAGACTCGTAGTAAAGGAAGTCTGGAGATGAAAGCTGGGGGGGGGGTTTAGGAGCAGGTGTATGTGGCGGTAAAAGAGGAGGGATAGGGGTTGATTTGGGACAAGTTAGCCCTTCGGTCTGTGGAGAGGACAAAGAAATGGAAACATTGGCGAAGGTATGCGCAAGAGAAGAAACTTGCTGCGTAAGAGAAGACACTTGCTGCGTAAGGGAATCAAACTGTACTTGATATTCTTCGCATTTCCGAGCGAGGTCGTGGTTGTGCTTGAGAAGAGTGTTGATGAGAGTGACGACGTCTCCACCGTGGCGATACATCTCAAGAGGCCCTTCCTTCTCTTGAGTAGGAGATGGAGAAGAGGGCTTATCTGATGTGGAAGAACGATCGGCAACCACGTTGTTAACTTTCAAGTCCACGTTTTTTGACATGACTGTATTGTTGACACGATACAAGAACGACTCACCGAGTATAGTGCCAAACTGAATAGCATAGACGGACACAAGTCTATTCGAAAGAAGTCGGTGATAGAACCGGTGTGCGAGAATACCAAGAGATTCCGATGATGTCGAGATGAAGAATAATATTCAAAAGCAGGTCGAAAAATCGATGAGGCAGAGCAAAATAGATGGTCACCGCTCTTCGCGAGCAAAGAAAGTGAAAGTGAGCTCGCAATTAGCAGAATAATTTATTGTCGAGTCCCTCATTACTCCTTGTGAGTCCTGATTAAAGATGAAGAAGAAGAGCCGAATTGGTTGCAGATCTGGTTTCCGGGTAACATGAGTCGGTACGACGATTACCGAGTGTGCAGGGGCCTTCCCCTGGACGAAGACTCTTCATGCAGCAACCAGCACTACTTCCGATTCAACATCTTCGACCATCTTTTCTACTTCGACATGGAAGTTGGCCAGCCATCATTTGCTATTGCATCTATACAACTAATCCAAACTTTGGAGACTGAGATGTTTGAAATGCATGAAATCATATGAAGAAATCCTCAACCAAGCAATTTATTAATATCCTCGAAAGGAAAACGTAGTTCAAAAATAATAATCATGAGAGAGCAATCAACTTCGACTAAAGACCCAGGTGCCATATTAAAAAAAGCTATACAAAGAGATGAATCAGATTAGCAATGTTTTTCGATTGGGCAAAAGTTTCATCCGAAGCACGGGTTTGAGAGGCACACTCTGACCACAACAATATGTCTTCAAATTCTAAGTTACACTGTTTAAAGGCAGTGACGCCTGGTTAAGATGACAAATGATTGAACTATCGCACAGAAAAAAGCTATTCCTCCGGGCGGGATCGAACCCAGACCATCTCGACTCAAACCGGGAGCGCGTGTTACCATATGGATAAAAGTAGAAATTGTTGAGTTCATTAAGGCTTGTTTCCGTTATCAAACCGTATCCTGTGGTTCAAGAGTGTGAGCGATGCTCACAAAAATACTTATTCTTAGGGAGAAAAACCTAATGATAGGGCCACACTGGGTTTTCAAAGCAGCATGAGAAACGGTATTCAACCGGTTTTCATGTTCAGTTGAGCCGATACGGTCATGCAGGCTGCAACGGGTCCTGGGGAACTGCAGACGCTCCTCCCCGAACACGTCAAGAATTCCTCGCTGATGCAAAAGTCCAGAAACTGGTTGTGCAGCGAGCTACACAGTGGCACAAAGAGAACAATTTGACGTTCTAACAACCTTTTTTGCTGTTAAACAAACAGTGTAAATTATAAAATATATTTTTTATACGGTTAAACATCCATATTTTTTTTCCAAACCGGAACTTGAAAAGACCATAAATTCAAATCTGCTTGAAATGTTCCTGCTCAGATCTGCATGGCTTCGCTGTATAAACTTATTTTTATTCAATTTAATTTGCAGCTGTAAACAATTCATCCTCTGAGCATCTTTACTTTCACCTTAAACGAATACATGGCTATTATGTAACATTCTTCAATGATCAAAAACGATGAACAAAAAATTCGATATCAACCGGCTAAGTAATTAACTGAAAACCTTCACCTATTTTTTCCCACCCTTTCCTTTATTCGACGGAAAGGCATTTGAAAGCAACTTCTGTTGGCAGTCTGCCAAATTGTTGCGAACTTGTTCGAAAAGAGCATTGATTTGAGCAGAAATAGCTGATTTTAAATCGGCGGGATGAAGGGGGACCCCTGATTGGAGTCCCTCCGCGAACTCTCGCATTAGAGAGGAATAGTCTGGGCACGTGACAGGTCCTCCGTTATCAGCAGAGCGATCGATCACAAGAGCTGAAAGTCAATCACCAACTCAAGAACTGGGCTCAAATGATCAATTTTGAAGTCTAAAGATGGACCTTTCTTTCAGCAATCGTATAATCACTATTTTCGCTTTAAAAGTTCTCCCATAAAGTTCTTTCTCTATAATATTTCTTTATTTCTACTGGCGGGTCTCTCTCTCTTTCTCTCTCTCTCTGTTCAGACATGAACTCTTTCACTTCGGGTCTTCTGAGTCCATATTGAAATTTATTCAAAACCTTTGCTCAACAATAACTCCTTACTATTGCGCTTAACGAATAGGATCGGCGAAAAACTTGATGAATCTTGCGAACCTTCACCTCCCAACAGTGGAAACACAATTTGTTCCGCCAATTCAAGAGCAACATTCTGCTGAAGATTACATGGCTCGCAGAAGGAGCGAGCTATCTGAAATGAGTCAGTGCATCTAACTATCGATTACCCTGCCACGATTACCCAATATCGATTACCCTGCCACGCTCAAAGCCTGGTGCCAAGGCTCGCTTTCAATTATATGGCACCATAATCGGTGAGTGAGTTCGCTTTATCACTTCTTATCCATCATCGTATAAATGGAGTCTTCAATTTCTCCTCAAATTTCCTCCCCGCTCGTTTCTCTTTTTAACAGGATGAGAAACATCACAACAACGAGAGGAAGACGAGTGACCGAGGAAGCGGACTCTCTAACTGAGCTCTATAACTATTTGAAGAAAAGTGATGAGAAGAACCTTCTACTGGAGCAGAAGAACACCAAGTTGGCCTCCCTTGTTGACGCCCAAGGTCAACTCATTAAGAATCTTACTATGAAAGTAGAGGAACTCGCCGAACAATTGTTGAAAGTGAATGCTAGCCCCCAGTGTGTTCATGGCAATACTTCTCCCTCTTCGATTATTACCACTTCTACTAAGCCTCTCTCATCTACTTCTGTACCTCCCCCGATCATCAATTTTACCCCTACGCCGCAGCCACCACCGCTTACTTCTCCATCATTCAAGTATTACGACTCTCCATCCGAAATAGCTGATCGGATGGAGAGACATCGCAGTGTAGTACTTTTCCGCCTTCCTGAGTCCCGTTCCCCCAACGCTTCGCAACGTGTCGATGACGACTGGGAAAGAGTTCGTTGCATTCTAGACGCGATGCAAATTGAAGCATGTCCTGTTAAAGTCTATCGCATGCCTTCTCATCGTCCGAAATCACCAAATGCTCCTCCCCGCCCACTCAAAATAGTACTCCCAACAATAGGACATCAACAAGAAACTCTTCTATGTCGCGATGTACTTTCCCGTTTTTCCTCCGATTTGTATTTGAGACATTCACAGACTAGAGCTGAGAGAACTTATGACCGGGCAGTCCGTGCTTGGCTGGCTGATAGGAGTAAGCCAAAACCTCATATTCCTCTTTTCGGTCCCCCTCTGAGTTATAGCAAACCTCGCCCACTGATGGCCGAGCGTATTGAACCTCCTCGAAGATTCATGTCACCTCGTCCTAATCGTTCTTTAAACTAGACCAAAATCGCCGGTCTTCCACAAGTCACGTGAATTGTTATTTCGCAAATGTTAGATCTCTAGTGAATAAGATTAATGATCTACAACTTTTGCTGTCAAAGAGATACTCTATAATTTCTTTTTGTGAGACATGGCTATCGGATAGATACCCGGACTCTTTTGTTCTCTCCTCCTTCATCTCTCAATATAACATTGTTCGATGTGATAGGAGCGAAATAACTAATGGCGGGGGAGTGCTATTTCTCATACACTCCTTATTATCATTCAAAATTATCTATTCTCAATCAATCAAGAATTCTCATGAAATCCTAGCTATTGATATTGAAATAGAATCTCACGTGATACGTTTCATTAGTCTATATCGAGTCCCTCATATAAACACACCGAAGAGCGAGAGGTTATTAAACCTCTTGATTGATCTAGTCACCTGCAACCACCCATGTATTATAATGGGAGATTTTAACTTACCCGACATAGACTGGAATAAATCCCCTCTAGCCTCATCGAATCCCGCTTCCAAATCATTTCTTGAATTTTGCTCAGCCACTCAGATGAATCAATATATTAGATGCCCTACGAGAGGATCACACATTCTAGACCTCCTCCTCTCCAATAGCAAAGATTTATTGAAGAACCCATGTGTCACTCCCTCATTCAGTAATTCAGACCACGAATCAATCAGTTTCGAACTTTCCCTATTCCACGAAATTCCTCTTTACTCGTATCGACGCATATACAGTAAAATAAACTATTCCTTATTACTCCCTTCATTATGTAATTTAGATTGGCATTGCTTATTCAACCCCATCAAAGATACAGATTCAATGTACGAATTGTTACTATCCATACTAGAGGACTTTTCCGAGCAATTCGCTCCTATCCAGAAGGTCTCTCTAGCGACTCATGCATCTCTTCCAACGCATATTCAGAGAGCTCAAGAAAAGCGTTTTCTCTTCTGGAACAACTATATTTCTAGTGGACTAAGTGAGGACTATGACATTTATGTTAAAGCCAGTAAGAAATGCAAAAAGTTTGTAGATAAATTCAACCTAAATGTAGAAAAGAACATTGTTAATAGTAAGAACAAAAACTTGTTCTTCAAGTATATAAGGTCTAATACATCCCAGAAACAAAGCGGTGTCGACACTTTGGTGAATGAACTCGGCATCTCAGTATCTAAAGACTTAGAAAAGGCAAATCTTCTTGGAGAATTCTTCCAGAAGTCATACACCATAGACAATGGTAAGCTTCCTCCCCTCTCTCATAATTCAGTCTTGAGAGCATCCTCTCTAGAAGAACCCTTGTTTACGCGTCATGATATTTGTAGACTAATAGAGAAATACCCAATGTCTTCTTGTACTACCCCAGATCATCTGAATATGCTTTTTATCAAGAAAATCGCTGTCCCTCTATCTATTCCGCTTGAAATAATTTATAACCAATCTTTCCTTTCATCTGAAATCCCGAACAGATGGAAACATTCCATAGTCACACCAGTTAAGAAGAAGCCTCCTTACAGTAGTCCTTCCAATTACCGTCCCATCAGTATAACATCACTATTTTCCCGTATATTCGAGAAAGTGTTGAGTAAAGAAATAGAGAAACATTGTGAGATAAACCAGATTTTGCCAGATGATCAATTCGGGTTTCGCCATAAGAGATCAATAGAACAGTTGATGTTACTGTTCCTTGAAGACTGTTCTGTAGCCGTAGACCAGAAAAAGTTCACAGATATCATTTATTTCGATTTTGAGAAAGCCTTCGATAAAGTTTCTCACTCTAAACTTATTTATAAACTAAAGTCCATTCAACTCCCTCCCAGAATTATTTCGTGGATCGAAGCTTATTTAGGTAATAGAACCTACCAAGTTCGAGTTAATCAATCACTTTCTAATAGTTTCATGGTTACCAGTGGTGTTCCCCAAGGCAGTGTCTTAGGCCCATTATTATTCATCATTTATACATCTGAGATAGTGAATATGATAACTTCTTCTAATTGTAAAATTAAAGTTTTTGCAGACGACATGAAAGTTTATAAGTCTTTTTCTAAAACAGACTCTCATACAACACTGCAACACTCGATTGATACCATAGTGGAGTGGTGCGACGCTTGGCAATTACCTTTATCTCTACCAAAATGTGCTGTGTTAAGAATTGGTACCCAGAGTTCCCCTCATTTTCCATATTCTATAAATAGTCACTCCCTACCTCAACGAGATTCGTGATTTAGGATTTATTGTAGACAACAAGTTGACTTTTTCTGCTCATTGCTCAACAATAGCTCAGAAAGCAAAGCGTAAATGTCATCTTATTCTTAAAGTTCTCAAGAGTCGTAAACCGGATGTACTTGTTAACGCTTACAAGATATACATTAAATCTATTGTAGAACACTGTACAACTGTTTACTCCCCACATTTCGCTAAGGACATAGCTGTACTAGAGAAGGTTCAAAATTATTTTACGCGTCGAGTTTTTCGCCGGTGCTTTGGTTGTTCGTTTAATAATATGCCAAGTAGTCAGACGAGAAACAATCAACTAGGCCTAGTATCTCTTCTGTCTGTTAGAGAATCTAACGACCTCAAACTACTCTTGAAACTGATATTTGGGAAAAAAGTACTCTCTAACAGGACGCACCACAACTTTGAAATAAGAGCTTCCAACACTAGAGGCGCATTTTTCAAAATAATCCACCCTGCTCCGAGAACTATTTGCAGAAGAAATGCCTTCTCTATACGATCAGCTCGTATATTCACCGAAATTAATAGTGTTGATGAATGATATATGTTTGCCTGGTTGTAATCTGCATTGTTTCACCTATTTATGTAATTCAAACAATTCAATTGTTTAATCTCGTACCACGTGATTAATTTATGCGTTGCTGCATGTAATGTTTTCACGTAATAAAATTGAAATTGAAATTGAAACTCTCTAAACTCCCTCCTTTCTTCTTCATCATGCGTTTTTTAATGATAAAGTTGAGAACGATTGCCGTGGAGAGCAAATAAGCTTCCCTGTTTTTCCTTCTTTTACTGGTTTTTGAGTTTCCAAGAGTTATATCCAAGAGAGACTCTGAATACTTTGGTACGGTTTATTTTGCACTATGACTGATGTTATAACATAACACATTTAAGCTAGTGATTGCAAGAACACCCACCTTGGTTTTGGTCTGCTTCGCAGTTTGCAGTGGATCCAATGCGAATTCCGTCGCTGAGCAACTCATCTTAATCAAGAATCAAATCAATGATAACATGCACTTACAATTAGTCTTGTTGAAAAACAAGTAAGCCAGAAGCTGAAATATTCAGCAAACCGACCTTGTTATCATCCATTCCGGGAAGAATTGGATGCAGCAGTTGGGTTGCTGTATACCTTCCTTGCGACGCCAGAACCTGCGAATTTGTAAAAAAAATATATATTGAATAACTTCCCCTTTTTAGTATGCTCAAATAGGGGCTTTCTCCTACTTATATTTCTCATTCGATATATTAAAATTTGTTCTTACGAAAAAAATCGGCATTCTCAGGACGCATTATTCGCTAATAAAGTAGCACCTTTTGAGCGAGTTGGGCAGTTAAAAGGACATCTTCTCCAAGTAAAACAGCATCGCACCCCATACTCTGCAGATTCAAAGAGTACACAAGAGGCACCAGATGGAGAGAGAGACTGCTGCCTGAAGAAGTCTGCTTACCCAACAGAGAACGAGAGGAGAAAGAAAGAGAGAGAGAGAGAGAGAGAGAGAGAGAGAGAGAGAGAGAGAGAAAGGAAAGGTCAGAACTATCACTAGAAGCTTGAAACCTGCATGGATCGCCGTTTCATCTCTTGTCACCACGGAGGACAACTTGTACAAGTTCAGAGCGAATTCACTGCAAACTAAACATTTCTCCTTGAACCTCAGACCACTCTAACCAATCTCTCCTTGTTTAGCAGCTATTTTTCTCCATATATTTTGCTCTCTCTTTCTCTTTCTATTCTTTACTCTCTCTATCTCGCTTCATCTCTCTTTCCCTTTCTCTATCTCTCCTCTTCGACGTTCTCTTTCCCTCACCTCGACAAGTAATCACGGAGTTCGGTGTCTACAACTATTCTGGCTCCTTTCACATCGAGTACTCGGATGAACTCTTGCAACAATCGAATGAAATAAGTAGATCGACCGTCCCTTGCCGCCCACGAACACTCAACATCGTGAATAAAATTTCGATGTTTTTTTAATGATTGAATACTCGTGAAAATCAAAATATTTGAGCACTGGAATATATTCTAAAACCATTTTTTCTCGATATTTTACTGTTGATATCTATATTTTAATTTCAAAATAGAAAAGTATTTTTAACTAAAAAAATAGTTTGAAGCGCTTTTTTTTGTTTGATGACTAGTTCAAAGTCTAACGAAATTTTACCACAGTATTCTATCGACTTAATGTATGTATTGTACTTAAAAAGCTACCTTTTCTCCCTCGAGGAATGCTTCAAGAGAAGAGATAAGAATAGTTAACTCCACTTGAACACCGGCTCTTTGCATACACTGTAATGATGTCATTTTAGCACTCTAACCTCCAAAGACTTTCTTGACTGTAGACTTCTATTGTTCTTATCCATCCTTATCATTAATACTTATATAGTTTGATCAGTTTTTATTGTTCGAGTTTACTTTTTTGCGAACAAAGTAAATAGGAAGCGTAGATTTCTGAAATACTGTCAACTTAAGATATCGAGAGATTCTTTATTATACACAAACTTAGCAAGTATGCAAAGACAAAAGGCATAAACCCAATTAGGTATTTTTAAACGCAAAAGTCTAACCAATATTTTGATGAGTGGGATGATAAGTCCGAGATGGAAGGGGCCTTTTGGGGCGAGGACTGTCAGAATCTGAATAAGGGCATTAGTTTATTTGACCAGAATACACTTCTCTCGCTACAACATTCTAATCGATATTATATTCGATCAACACTAATAAATGAGGATAACCTTATTTCATCAGAACAAATTAATCAATAAGATCGGTATAATCAATAAGATCGGTCTAATCAATAAGATCGGTCTCCTTGTTTTTTAAACTTACTAAAGACTAGGTCTCTTCATTCCAGATGACGAGATCGAGTCTTTTCAATGAACCGTTAACCAGTGTAGTTAAGCTTACTAAAAGACATCGATGCATTAATCCTTGATTATGAACTCACATTGACTGTTCTTCCCTCCGCGACAGCCTTCTGCAGAGTGTGCGAGTCTCCGCCCACAACCTGAACACTCGCCATATTCTTACTCAAGTCTCCGCCCACAACCTGAACACTCGCCATATTCTTACTCAAGTCTCCGCCCACAACCTAAACACTCGCCATATTCTTACTCAAGTCTCCGCCCACAACCTGAACACTCGCCATATTCTTACTCAAGTTTCCGCCCACAACCTGAACACTCGCCATATTCTTACTCAAGTTTCCGCCCACAACCTGAACACTCGCCATATTCTTACTCAAGCCTCCGCCCACAACCTGAACACACGCCATATTCTTACTCAAGTCTCCGCCCACAACCTGAACACTCGCCATATTCTTACTCAAGTCTCCGCCCACAACCTGAACACTCGCCATATTCTTACTCAAGTCTCCGCCCACAACCTAAACACTCGCCATATTCTTACTCAAGTCTCCGCCCACAACCTAAACACTCGCCATATTCTTACTCAAGTTTCCGCCCACAACCTGAACACTCGCCATATTCTTACTCAAGTTTCCGCCCACAACCTGAACACTCGCCATATTCTTACTCAAGCCTCCGCCCACAACCTGAACACACGCCATATTCTTACTCAAGTCTCCGCCCACAACCTGAACACTCGCCATATTCTTACTCAAGTCTCCGCCCACAACCTGAACACTCGCCATAGTCTTACTCAAGTCTCCGCCCACAACCTGAACACTCGCCATAGTCTTACTCAAGTCTCCGCCCACAACCTGAACACTCGCCATATTCTTACTCAAGTCTCCGCCCACAAACTGAACACTCGCCATATTCTTACTCAAGTCTCCGCCCACAACCTGAACACTCGCCATAGTCTTACTCAAGTCTCCGCCCACAACCTGAACACTCGCCATAGTCTTACTCAAGTCTCCGCCCACAACCTGAACACACGCCATATTCTTACTCAAGTCTCCGCCCACAACCTGAACACTCGCCATATTCTTACTCAAGTCTCCGCCCACAAACTGAACACTCGCCAAATTCTTACTCAAGTTTCCGCCCACAACCTGAACACTCGCCATATTCTTACTCAAGTTTCCGCCCACAACCTGAACACTCGCCATATTCTTACTCAAGTCTCCGCCCACAACCTGAACACTCGCCATATTCTTACTCAAGTCTCCGCCCACAAACTGAACACTCGCCAAATTCTTACTCAAGCCTCCGCCCACAACCTGAACACACGCCATATTCTTACTCAAGTTTCCGCCCACAACCTGAACACTCGCCATATTCTTACTCAAGCCTCCGCCCACAACCTGAACACTCGCCATATTCTTACTCAAGTCTCCGCCCACAACCTAAACACTCGCCATATTCTTACTCAAGTTTCCGCCCACAACCTAAACACTCGCCATATTCTTACTCAAGTCTCCGCCCACAACCTAAACACTCGCCATATTCTTACTCAAGTTTCCGCCCACAACCTGAACACTCGCCATATTCTTACTCAAGTTTCCGCCCACAACCTGAACACTCGCCATATTCTTACTCAAGTTTCCGCCCACAACCTGAACACTCGCCATATTCTTACTCAAGCCTCCGCCCACAACCTGAACACACGCCATATTCTTACTCAAGTCTCCGCCCACAACCTGAACACTCGCCATATTCTTACTCAAGTCTCCGCCCACAACCTGAACACACGCCATATTCTTACTCAAGTCTCCGCCCACAACCTGAACACTCGCCATATTCTTACTCAAGTCTCCGCCCACAAACTGAACACTCGCCATATTCTTACTCAAGTCTCCGCCCACAACCTGAACACTCGCCATAGTCTTACTCAAGTCTCCGCCCACAACCTGAACACACGCCATATTCTTACTCAAGTCTCCGCCCACAACCTGAACACTCGCCATATTCTTACTCAAGTCTCCGCCCACAAACTGAACACTCGCCATATTCTTACTCAAGTCTCCGCCCACAACCTGAAAACTCGTCATATTCTTACTCCAGACGACCACATCTATATGAGTTGGCAAGTAGAGTGGAAAAGAGAATGTAAACAGATGCTTCTCTAATCCAAACTCAAGGTAAAATCTCAACCCAAATATGCGCTACCAAAAAACCTTATGTTACAAATTTTGTTCGTATGCATTCTTCTTTTTCATTGCAAGGGCTCAGTTTCTTTTAAAAGCGTACTGTCCCTACAGTATGCTGTCCCTACAGTATCAAAGTGTTTCTCTAACAAGCAGTGCGTGTGAATCCTATGCGCAAATCTATGAACTATCCAAGAAAGCTGAAATAAATGCTTTGATTCTCTGCATCCTCTCTTTTACATTCTCTCTCTCTCTCGCGCTCTTTCAAAGGTCTGCCGTTCCTTCATCATTAGTGATATATTGATAAACACATTCTTTCTGCGGGTAGGAAGAAACAGCCTGTTCTATTTATTGATCTACAAGTTTCTTTTGCGAGTTGAAAAGAAATTAATTGATAAACTCAAGTAGTTGGTTGTAACCTGCAGTCCCTCTAGTATGACATGCAGCTTTCTCTGTCCTTCTTCTGTCAGCTGCACTCCCGCCCGGGGAGGAAGCTCCGTCTGCCATCAATCAATATCATACATACATAAACAATCTCCCTTTTCCTCTATCGCTCTCTCTGATACTACCACTTTGTTACGGACTAACTGGAGACCGACCTCGATAAAGTAGATAACCCAGCTTCTTTCACCTTCTCAACTTCTTTATAAACGCACGGATCTACCCAGGGGTTATATAGTGACCGGATCGGTCCCGTCGGCGGATACATGTACACACACTATTGAAAAAAACTCCCTCTCTTTTCACACCCTTTTCCTTCATCCTCTCTTCTTTTTTCCTCCAAACTTTCAATTCAATTCATTTCAATTCATTTATTCCATGCAAGAACAACAACTTGTAATACAATTATGAATGGTAGTTCCAATTAGCATGGACGCGTAGGATAGGGAGACAAAGAAAAAAAAATCATTCATTCAAAAGTGCTGAATGGCATTCAACTAATCCAAATATCATCTAAGAAAAAAAAAATGATATGAAATAGCGTCTATAGTTATTTATAATCAGAAGATTGTGTCCTATACATATGTATGTAAATACAAATAATCGTCAATCTGTTACACTCGGACAAGGAAGCACAACTTCAAATGGAATTTTTTTTAGTCTTGTCGCAAAACTTGAAGAACTTTCGATTACAACGATATCTTCCGGAAGGGAGTTCCATATTGCTATTGATCTAGAGACAAACGTAGACAACCTAGCCGGGTAAACGATAGGCAGACGAATTCTGAGAGAGTGCGCTTGTCTTGTATTATACTTGGGGGGAGATAAAATGTATAGAAAGGAAAAATCGAGAGAGCATTTGTTATGTAAACATTTGTGCAAAAAACATAGATCTCTGAATGCTCGACGATATTCTAATGACTCAGTTTTGAGCAGTTTCAATCTCTGAGAATAAGGCAGGCTTACATTACCACATCTATATAACAGCCTTCTAGTAAAATTACGTTGTACATATTCTAAATCATTGATGAGGTATTTCGTGGTAGGGGACCAAATTTCAGTCCCGTATTCGAGAATCGGTCTAACGTATACATTAAAGGCAAGCATGAGCATTTCGCATGATTTGGTCTTGAAAGCCTTCAGAATAAGGTTTGCAGTAGAAGAGGCTTTTTTACAAATCTTCTCAATATGAGAATTGAAACGGAAATCATGAGTTAACAAAATCCCTAAATCTTTAACCTGGTTGGTAACAATCAATGGAATATGGTTGATAGAGTAGGGATGAAACACCGATTGCTTGCCTATATGAAGAACAGTACATTTAGAAGTTGATAGAGTAAGGTTCCACTGAGTGCACCACTCAAATATATTGTTGACTGCTGTTTGTAAGTCATCTGAATATAAGGGTACTTGAGCTAGCAGCTTAACATCATCGGCAAAAATACTGAAGCGAATAGTAGCAGGGATAACTTTCTTGATGTCGTCAATGAACAGTAAAAACAACAACGGGCCTATTGAAGAACCTTGAGGAACACCACTTAAAACTGAAGCTGGTACTGAGTTGATACCATCGATGATCACTGATTGTTTACGGGAGTTGAGGAAAGAAGAGATAAATTTAAGTGCTGGCCCTACAATACCAAGTGAATTCAATTTAAACAATAGAAATCGAATATCTACAGAATCAAAAGCTTTTGAGATGTCTAGGAAAATTACATCAATATCAATACTTGAACTCAGAGAGTGGGTTATGAAGGAATATGATTCGGCTAAAGAAGTGATTGTCGATCGATTAGGTCGAAAACCGGCTTGAAAAGGGGAGAGCAATGAACGCTCTTCAAGATACTTTGAAATAGAATTAACAATAACTTTTTCCATTACTTTAGAAATCGAGCAGGTTAAAGAAATGGGTCTGTAATTTGATAAGATAGGAGGTCCTTTGTTTTTGAGCAGAGGCTTTACAATAGCAAACTTCCACATATCGGGTACGATTCCAGTCATTAAACAGTTGTTGAATAAAATACGCAGAGGTTTCAACAACGCAAATTTACATTTTTTGATAAAAATGTTCGGAATGGAATCGGGTGAGGTATTACATTTATTCAAAATATCTTACATCACTCCTATTCCAAAAAAATCTCCACCCTTGAATGTAGACAACTTTCGACCTATCGCAATCACTCCCACACCTTCTAAAGTTTTCGAACGCATAGTTCGTGATAGGATAACAAAGTGGATGGACATGCATTCTATATTTTCTGAAGAGCAACATGGTTTCGTTCCTAGAAGATCAGTTCAATCTCAGCTTCTTTCGGTAACTAATAGTTGGACGAGAGCCCTCGACCAAAGTAAATCTGTCGATTGTCTCTATTATGACTTGACTAAGGCTTTTGATGTTGTCTCGCATTGTAAACTTCTCCACAAACTAGAAAGTTTAGGCATTCGTGGAAATCTTTTGAGATGGACTAGAAGTTTTCTAACAGGACGTTGTTTCAGTGTTAAGGTCAACCGAACATTTAGTGACACTAGAGAAATATCATCTGGAGTCCCACAGGGATCGGTTTTAGGGCCGCTATTCTTCTTGATCTATATCAACGATTTGCCTCGAATTTTTTCCAACTTACCCTCAGTTAGTATTCAGCTGTTCGCTGATGACATTAAGTTGTATATTTCTTATGATGAACTAGGTGCTCAAATCGCTAAATCCCAACTCTGTTTAGCAATAAATCAATTCGATAGGTATTGCGATACATGGCAGTTGGCAATAGCTGAAAAGAAATGCATTGTTCTATATTTAGGTAATAAAAACCCATGCTCAACCTATTATGTAAGTCCAAATACTCTTTTCACTAAATCAACCTCTGTTAGAGATTTAGGTATTTTAATAGATGATTCCCTGTCTTTCAAATCACAATATGAGCTTTTGTGTCGGAAGGCATTACAAACAGTTTATGCCTTATTCAGAATTATTTCATGTATCACACCAGATATATATGTAAGATGTTACAAATCATATGTTCTACCGATTTGTGAATTTTCTTCATCGGTTTGGTCTCCTCATTTAAAAAATGATATTAGGAAAATAGAGAAGGTCCAGCATATATTTACTAAACTTCTCTGTTTTAGATGTAATTTAAACTGCTCTCCTAATATTAGTTATGAGAATCGTTTGAATACTTTAAATTTGACCTCTCTATATTGTAGGAGAATCATTAATGATCTCACTTACGCTTTCAAAATAATCCGAGGTGAAGTTGATCTTAAAGTTAGTACCTTTTATGTGTTCAAACCGTGTAATGGTAGAACATCCGCCTTTAATTTCCACATACCTTTCACAAATAAGAGGTTAACTTTCAATTGTTTTGGAGTAAGAACGTCTAGGTGGATGATTAATTTACCTGCTCAAGTAATGACTTCTCCTAACTCTAATGTGTTCAAAAAGAGGCTCAAGATGCTAAATGTTCTTGAAATTCTCGATCTGCACTTACCTAATCTCTGAGTTGTTCCCTTTTTTTTGCTTTCTCTCTCCTTTCTTATTCTAGAAAATCATTGTTCAGATGTTATTGTCAAGAACAACGCTCACTATTGTATGAGTTATCTTATGTTTTGTCACATCAGTATTGATGTATGAATAAATAAAATAAATTTATTCTCTAACTTAGAAACAGCCTCGATTATCATTTGATCATCAATTATTTCAAGAGAAAAGTGTTGATCGAAGGGAGCTAAAATAGGGACAGGAAGAACATTCTGAGACGGTTCAGAGAAAGTTGATGAGAACTGAGAAGAAAACATTTCAGCTTTTATGGAAGGGTCCGTCACTACCGTTCCACTACTGTCATACAAAACATAGGAATCGTTTTGAGATTTAATACGATTTGTACAATACGAGAAAAACTGTTTACGGTTGCCTTTAACAATCAGAGAAGATTCCTTAGATGTTTCAAAATCATAAAGCTCAGAAGAAAAATTTCTTGATAGAATTTTACAATATTCGGAGTAAGGAGCAGTAATTGAAACTTTCTGAAGCTTATTGAATAAGCGTTGAATACGCGCTGGATATCTATAGGAGGACGAATTAGGAACAACAGTTGGCACAAAGCGATCGATAAGGTCACATAGTAGATCAACGATATAGTTGTAAGCTTGATTAGGGTCAAGAGATGATAATGCCAAGGTCCAATCATGACAGTAAATAAAGTACTCAATCATATGCCAGTTTGCCTCAGAATAAAGTTTTATAGGCTTGATTATGTCATCGAATACTTTGGAGGTAATACAATCGAAACAAATAGAATTATGATCGCACTGGGATGTGAAGGGAGCAATAACACTAGAAGAAGAGATAATCGGATGATTGCATAAAAGAAGATCAAGAATGTTCTGACTTCGAGTCGGCATCAGAATGTACTGAGTGAAATGGTTATCACAACAGTAATTAAGAAATTGAGTAGAAGAATAGCTCTTAGAACACGTCAACTTGTCCCAATCAATACAAGGCAAATTCAAATCACCAACGATTATGAGAGGGACATTGGGAATGGTATTTAAAGAGAAGTATGCTAATAACTCATTCATGATATCGTCTGGGGCACTGGGAGATCGATAAACACACATTAATCTAACCCGAGAAAAATATGAATTTTTGTCACTACATTGTAACTCAACTGTAATAGCTTCACATTCTGAAACTGACATCGACGAAGTTGCTACTGGACTGAGTCTAGATTGCACTAAAATTGCTACTCCGCCACCTCTGTTACTGATATTAGAGTTTCTATCAGAACGAAAAACAGAATATGGTTTATTTGAATGTAAAATGACATCAGGTTCACTATCGTGTAACCAAGTTTCTGAAAAGCAAATAGCATTGTATTGCGTTAAAGATAATAAATGATTAAGATCGTACAATTTATTCCGTATAGAGCGACAATTACTATAGTAAAAACTAAAATTTCCTCTAATACTATGTTGGCTATTCCAAATATCAGAAGAAGTAAACAGGCTATCGCCATCAGCACTACTGACCTATTTCTGTACATCGTTTGCGTCCATCCTTTTTCCTCTTGTCACCGTCACGTTTTGAAGAGAACCATTAGCCTCAGCGTCTGTCTTCGGAGTGTATAGAGGACGCGGATGAGAGAATCGAATGAGCCTTGTTCCTTGTACCCCCCACTCCATCAATCCAGCTTTGTCGTTTCTTTCTTTAGCGAGTTTCTTGCAGTCCTTCTCGAGTTGGAGTCCTTCTCTGGTAAGGTCTTCTCTCGCGTACGCGTGAGGAAATATGCGAAGTACTTCAGGACGACGGACTCGTAGTTTTCGAAGTACTTCTGTTCGGAGAGATGGCGATGGAAAATGAATCTTAAGAATTCTTCTCTTGTTCTCTTCATTTCCGAAGCGTCGATGAGTGATAGAACCTTGGTTGAATGCATTAGTGAGAGAAGGTATATTGAGTTCACTAACGAGAGAATCAAGAAGTTTTCCATCATGTTGATCCGTGGCGTCTTTTCTTATCTCCTCCGGAATGCCGACCAAAACGATGTTGTGAGCCTTCTCTTCCAGAATGACTTTGTCTTCCTGAAGGACTCTCCTGACCGCGTCATAGGCGAGAAGTTCAGGCTGCGATATGAGAGAGGAAGTCATCAAAGAGTTGGATGGAGGGGCCGGGGTTTGGGTTGTGAGCTTAGAGAGAAGAGGAATGAGAGAAGATAATGTCGTCATCATTGAGGTTACTGCATTCAGAAGTTGGGAGATTTGGTCGCTTTGACGGTTGACAGCTTGGATCAGAATTTGTACATCAGATGAGGGTTGAGAAACTGACGAGGGAACAGACATATCTGTTTGTTTGGAATTGGTTTGAGAAAAGGACTGGCTCAACAATTGATATATGAAGTTTTTTTTGGGTTTACATGTATCCGCCGCTTTGAGCGGCGGATACATGTAAACCCAAAATGGGCGGCTCCATTTAACCCCTGGATCTACCCAAACCCGCCGATAAGCTGTAGTTTCCAAAAAACTCTCACACTCTATCATCTATTAAGAACTGCACAAAACTCTTTTAAATTTTGAACTGAAATATAACTTTTTGAAGTTATTCAAGCAAAGATACCCAAGGTAACCTTTTTCGAACGAACCTTGCGGTCAGGAACATCCGCGTATCCTTTGCTCAAAGCATCCTTCACTTCGACTGTGTCACACGCAGATTGCACCTTAAACAAGTCTTCTTCTTTTGAATTTCAGAACTGATCTTACTAATTATCGAGCAAAGGTAACTCTCATATCTAAAATAAGAAGAATCCCATCGACTAACCTTTGAAAAAATCGAATAGGTGGACTAACTTTCGAGGGCGTTGAACCAAAACCCACCCATCACGAGAGTAAAACAGTAACCTTGGTTAGGATTTCGACGAGAGATGAAGAGAGTGTCTTCTTAAGATCTTCTTCTGATATTTCCCCTCTGTCGAATGACTCTCTTATATCACTCGCAGCTGTGAAATTCCTTCAAAAAACTCAAGTAATCTGAATTGAACATACTTCAGTACGAGTAGAGATGAACGAGCGAGGTTAACAGACTACCAATAGGGATTCCTTCAAAGTCATTTCAAGAGCCAATCAGAGGAAGCATTACCTCCCACCAATGTCTACTCCGTGTTTATCCCGAATTGGCATCAGGACGTAGTCATAGAAGGCGAGCACACCATTATCCGGCGAAAAGCGGTCACACGATGCACCTAATATACACTAAAATAATTTATTGAGCACCTACTAGAAACTAGAATGACTTTTTTTGCATTGACAATTGTTTCAAATACTTCAAGAAAAATTCTTTGAACATTTTCTATACGAGAAAGAAATGTAATTAGACTGACTTGACTACCTGTTATCTTTGCTTGGACTGACTTGACTACCTGTTATCTTTGCTTGGACTGACTTGACTACCTGTTATCTTTGCTTGGACTGACTTGACTACCTGTTATCTTTGCTTGGACTGACTTGACTACCTGTTATATTTGCTTGGACTGACTTGACTACCTGTTATCTTTGCTTGGACTGACTTGACTACCTGTTATCTTTGCTTGGACGATCGACGGATTATCGAGGAGATCTATCTTCGAGGTCAACTCCGAGCTAAAAAGACTAATTTTAGAAAAATATTTTTAATATAGTCAATCTCTTGAAACGACAATTATACTGTAATTTTCCCGAATCTCACGTGAGAGATTAAATTTTTTTATTATAAGCGACTTTTTAAGACTCATATAATATTTTCGTGACATCAACCGTCACTTTATCGTACGTAAGCGAAAATTTCTCGGTCTCAAACGGAAAAACCCGCCAACCTGCTCATTTTGCCTCCTGTCAATCCAGGAACCATTGGGTTCATAAGATGCCATCTCTTTCCCAATTTCAGCTTGGGAAGTTGCTCTTCTGCCAGGATGAAAATTTTTCTGCAACGGGTTTTTAAAAACTTGGAACAACTCAAATTATTTTTTTTTTTAAAAACTATAATGGTTTTTAAAATACCAACTTACCTTTGATCCACTCCACCAAACTGCCCATCTACTTTGAGATACTGCTCATCCAATGCTTGTAACAAGGGATACAGTAACCCAGAGAGAAGGGGAGACTCAACCTGAAATATTCACCTTTAAATCTCAAAAGCAGAGATAAAAATAGAGAGAGAGAGAGAATTAGAAGCAGTAAGATCTTGAGCTGAATTCTGATAAACTTCGTACTTGTTTGACGACTTCAGCGCCTGCCTTCAAGGCGTCCCTCTGGCTCACCAGACTGCAAAGACGGAGCAGATCTTCCGTGTAGTTCCTGAAAACTGCACTCCCTTCAACTATTGAAACATGGTTGAAGAAAAGCTGACCTGGTCAACTGGAATGTGCTTCCACGAACAAAGTGCAAACGGTCAATTGGAACATTCAATGAGCAGAGAAGAGCCTGAAGAGTGTTCCTGTGTATATATGGGATTGTTCGATATCACCATTTCGGAAATAAATGACAAGATATCAATAACTGACTTTGATGGAAGCCTCGTAGTACTTCACACGATTCTCCAACAACTCCCATGTGCTCTTCATGTTGTCCAGGAAAGCGTGCAGGTCAGCGAAGAGAATCGTCACCTATACAGTAAAAACTTGGAACTACTATAGGTGCTAAGTTAAGCTCTACATTGACCGCCCATTTCTATCACTCAGATAATAAAGTTAAGGATATAAAACATTCGGAATAACAATTTACACCTGTCCACTGGAGTTCTCTACAAACTCTTTGATGACGACTTCTTACGGACTCTGAAAAGGATTCACGAGAACAAGAAAATATGAAGAATAAGTGGAACCTTGAGACCAGCTTGGAGGAAGTCTGCGATTTTCCTCATGGGTACCAGGTATCCGACGTGGGGCCGCCCTGTGGTCGCCGTTCCCCAGTATACACTAATCATCTTTCCCGACACCAGTTGGCTGCTCAGTTTGTCCAGTCCGAGAACTTCCTGAAAGGAAGATGTAGGTAGGGGTTAAATAGCAACCGGACCAGCTATGTTGGTGCATACATGCTCATACTATCCAATTTTGGTCCGCGACCGGCAAACCCTCTATTTCCAGACGTGTTATTCACACACTGATGCGAGGCAATTGACAAGAGAGTATTAAAAAATTAAGGGTAAATTGTATATTGCAACACAAACTTAACACACATTGGTCTTGTTACTGAGCCGTACGGCCTTGTCAGCAGGGGTTATTTTGTCATGACAGATCTACTGTCGGCGGGCCTCTGTGTTCCAAATCTTTAGGGGGGACCCTTATGTGAAAAAAAGGTAAGGGGGACCCTTATGTGAGAAAAAAAAGAAGAAAAAAAATTTCACCCCTAAGGGGGGACCCTTATGTGAAAAAAAAATTTGTCGCCTTCGGCGGGCCTCTGTTTTTTTTCATAAGGGGGGACCCTTATGAAAAAAATTTTTTTTATTTGAAAAATCGTAAGGGGGGACCCTTATGTGAATTTTTTTTTTCGGCGGGTTTCTGTTTGAAAAATCATAAGGGGGACCCTTATGTGAAAAAAATTTTCCGCTTTCGGCGGGCGTCTGTCCCTTTTTCTTTCACACTAAAAAAACCCCTGCTTGTCAGCGTATCTTTTACTTATGTCTAAGTGAAAAATACCTGAAAACCTAAACCAGAGCAGAGAAACAGTTTTTTCAAAATCAACTTGGAATGTAAATTGCACAACACAAAAAATTGCCTGAATTTCGTAATACCCTCACCTTCTTTTGCCAATTTCTCTGATGCGACGGTGCTGAATAAAGCTGAATTAAAAAGTTGAACCTGGAGATTTCTCACGATCAATTGTTGCCTCTTTCCAACTGCTTCACTCTTCTCATCACCCGCTAATTTCTCTCCTTCGGCTCTCTCTTGTGAGCTGAATTCAAAATTTTTCTCAATTAAAAATCTTTTAGCTCCTTTAACATAATATTACTGCATTTTAGAGCTCCGAATATGTTTTCCAGAGAACTTCCGAAACGGAAAAATTAGTTCCATATCAATTTTCAACCATCCAGGATTCCAGAAAAGGTTTCATCAGAAAATTTAAATTGCAACAACAAAATTATCATCATTAAACCAAAAATGTGTCCGAGAGGCAGCGAAAAGCATGCGAAATGAAGAAGAATAAGTTCGAGTTCTGACTGCGTTCGTATAGATTAAATTTAATATTGTCATTTTGGCACTTTTTCCGTTCACCGGACACCCGCGTTGCGGTTCCCTTAGCGTTTTAATTTTACATCAAAAAAGTTATTTTAACAATAAAAAACGCTTAGGCTTAGTAAAAGTTTACGATAACGAGGAAGTTTACGATAACGTTTACGATAACGATAATAACGGCTTAGCTAACGAGGAAACCGCGACGCGAGTATCCGGTTAACGGAAAAAGTACCGTCATTTTCATGGGATAAAAAGTGCGCAAAAGACTAAAGAAAAAGAAAAGATCTCACTTGCTGCAAGAAGCTTCATTAGCTGACGCAATACTTTTCACAAGCATTTTCCGTCGATATTGCAGCTTTTCACTTCTGACGGCTAGTTCTGATAGCTCTGGACAAACTTCAAGCACTTCTTCGTCTACCCTGCCATCTGAGATCCTTCCCAGCAATCTAGAAGAACAAAATTGAATGGTTTCTAGATAAAATTAGGCGAAATCTCAGATCAAGAAGCAGAATTATTATAAGAAGTTATTTGCAAAAGAATTGAACCTCTCCAAGTTCTTGAGATCTTCTTCTCCGGTAAAGCAGCAATTACGAAGGTCAGATTGGTTTTCAGCGTACATTTAGAAGTTTTAACGCCCGGAAAAACAATGGATGAATAGCATATATCTTTTTAGTGTTCATTCGAATGATAGTTACGGTGTATACATCTCGTTTTTTATTGAACAAATTTCCTAGAAATTTAGAATGTAGAAAAGACAGTGAAAGCACTTCAAAAATGAATTATTAGAGTTTTTGAGCGATATTAAAGAAACTCTATCTCGGGTATAAAACAAATGAAAATTTTAAACTGCTGAGAAAGAGGTTGAGAAGCTCAGTTACAAAAAACGTATACACTGGTATATTAACAACAAGGGAGAATTGCTCTTTTACAAATTGTAGCACTTTTGCACTTTAGGGGCCCCCCTCCCTCCCAGAGGTTCCATGGGTCATACTTCTGACTCATTTACATTTCAACAAAAGTTACTTTTACATAAAAAAAATTTTTTACATTGAAAAACTATTTTTACATTAAAAAAAACGCTTAGGCTAACTAAAAGTTTACGCTAACGAGGCCGTACGGCTTAGGTTAACGAGACCGTATCAAGAAAATGGCCCAATAACTGACCCATGGAACCTCTTGGAGGGGTGGGGCTAAAGTGCTTAAGTTCCTAAATTGTTCAGTTCAAGAATAATTAAATGCATTCATTAACATCAAAACAAAGTAGGTAAGAAAAGGGCCATTACAAAAGCACACCGTGCACACTGTACACCGTACAAATGCACGCTGCACACTGTATAATTACCAATGCACGCCGAGGTGCGGGAAAGATAGAAAGAGTGTTTGACGCACTATTATGTTAATTTTTGATACGGTCTCGTTAGCCTAAGCCGTACGGCCTCGTTAGCGTAAACCATTGCCTAAGCCTAAGCAGAAAAAAATGGAAAAAAAAATGAAAAAAACTAAATAAAGCGCATGAGCGGAGTTAAGAATTTTCCCGCGCCTCGGCGTGCATTGGTAATTATAAGTGTGCAGCGTGCATTTGTACGGTGTACAGTGTGCACAGTGTGCTTTTGTAATGGGGCCGTTACAGAAGCACACCGTGCACACTGTACACCGTACAAATGCACGCTGCACACTGTATAATTACAAATGCACGCTGAGGCGCGGGAAAGATAGAAAGAGTGTTTGACGCACTATATTGTTTCACACTATAATTAATTTCCTCCAAAAAATATGAATTTTCTTCAATAATATCATGCCATATCAAGCAGCAAACGTGCGAAAGTTTAATAAACCATTGACGAAGTATAAATTTTCGGTTTAGAATTAGTTTCAATGATTGAAATATATGTAGTTTTGAGTAAATCAGTAAGTTATTCGCATCATCGTAATTTTCGATGTTACGTTCAATCTCGGCAGTCAATACCTGGTTGTGGTCCTGTACGAAAACAAAAATTTCAAGTTAGCTTCTTTTTTTTCTCTAACAAACAGGTTCACTGTTAATTGTAACGATAAGAGACGTATGACTGATAACTTTTGTAAATCTTCAACCACAAAAATGACACTTCCTTTTCACTTAATTTTTTTGTTTTCACTTTTCACCCATACATACGCTTAAAAATTTAACTTAAAGAACGTTTTACAATGTTTTTTGAACGAAAAGACTTTGTTTCAATTTTTAAAACTAGATTTTGCTTGAGATCCGCTAGTGGCAAAAACGCAAAAATCATGGCGTGTGCCTTCCTCGTGCGGAAGCACGATGGAGAGACATTTTGTGGCATCGGCAATCTTCTATCAGCGGCGTTGAATAAGCTCGGGTTCGAATCTTCAATCATAGCAGTTTTTCTTCGGTTAAATTCGCATAGTTGATTTAATTATATATTTTTCTAATCAAAAGCCGTGTATACTCAAAGCTGTCCTAAAAACTAACTTTCTAACCTAGAAAAAGTTCTGTGGTACAATACGAATTCGACAAACATCTCGTTAAATCAAAAAAAAGTTATATTATCTTAAGTTACGGACACAAATGCATTCGAACTGTCATCACCGATCAGGAGGAGGCGATGGGGGCCGTCTTCCAGGTTTTTGATTGAAACTTATACTCGCCCGACGGGTTATAAAAATAGCATTGTTTTTTTTTTACTTGATCAAGGATCTGAAAAGGCAATACTGTAAAAAAACAATATTTTTTAGGAAAAAACTTATATTACTCAATCATGACGCTTTGAAAGGAACTCTGGCGTAAAATCGGTTCGAAACCCTAAAACATGCTAATCAAAATTCAACAGCATGTCTATTTTGATAAGCCTATTTTAGGGTCTTGCTTTTAAATTGTACGATCAGCATTTCATCAACGTTATCGGTTGCCTGCATCCTCCCCCCTTTCCAAAACTTGAACTCTTTGTTCCACCGTTCTCCGTTTCTACTCATTATTTTACTCCTCTCTTTATTCGAGAAGTGTAACGCTCGTGAAAGACATTCAAACATGACAATATAAACCCGCTATGCGATAAAAATTGAATTTAATGTTGTTTGAGAGCCTATCAATGGAATGAGTTTTTGAAGGTAATGCTCGGTTCCTTATCGGAAAGCGGACGAAGAACATTTGGTGTATTGGACGTGGACAACGAGAACATCTGCCGGAGAGAGTTGGAAAGAGAGACCAAGTTCATGCAGTTGAAAGATGAAGAGCAAGCTTGGTTAAAATTTCAATAAAATTGGACTTATACTACTTGATGAAAAAAATTTCGAACTATTTTGATCCTTGAAAAACATTTTTTAATCTGAAAGAAAAGTGATAATATTCAGGCTCTTCCGCAATCTGCCAAAGTGGTTCGACAGACATGGGCTTCTCCAGCGCATAGAAGGCTTGAATGACGGAGAAGGATTGATTCACTCGAATGACGGAGAAGAAGAATTGACCCACTCGAATGACGGAGAAGAAGAATTGACCCACTTGAATGACGGAGGAGAAGGACTGATCTACGTGAACGACGGAGAAGAAGCAGTGATATACTTGGACGACGGAGAAGAGTATTATACATGGACTTGAAAAAAAATTTTGCTGTTTGTTACCCAGGAGAGGGGTGAAAAAATTTGTGGCACAGCTTATTTAAAACATTGTGCTACACAAAAGCAAAGATAAACCGAACCCCAAAAAAGTATATGACCGCTGGACTTGCCAAGAGTCGTTACGAGTAAAAATTCAAAGCTTTTGTCAATTGTTGACTGTTTTTTTTGTTGACTGTTTTTTACCTGAAGTATATGACCGCTGGACTTGCCAAGAGTCGTTACGAGTAAAAATTCAAAGCTTTTGTCAATTGTTGACTGTTTTTTTTGTTGACTGTTTTTTACCTGAAGTATATGACCGCTGGACTTGCCAAGAGTCGTTACGAGTAAAAATTCAAAGCTTTTGTCAATTGTTGACTGTTTTTTTTGTTGACTGTTTTTTACCTGAAGTATATGACCGCTGGACTTGCCAAGAGTCGTTACGGGTGAAAATTCAAAGCTTTTGTCAATTGTTGACTGTTTTTTTTGTTGACTGTTTTTTACCTGAAGTATATGACCGCTGGACTTGCCAAGAGTCGTTACGAGTAAAAATTCAAAGCTTTTGTCAATTGTTGACTGTTTTTTTTGTTGACTGTTTTTTACCTGAAGTATATGACCGCTGGACTTGCCAAGAGTCGTTACGAGTAAAAATTCAAAGCTTTTGTCAATTGTTGACTGTTTTTTTTGTTGACTGTTTTTTACCTGAAGTATATGACCGCTGGACTTGCCAAGAGTCGTTACGGGTGAAAATTCAAAGCTTTTGTCAATTGTTGACTGTTTTTTTTGTTGACTGTTTTTTACCTGAAGTATATGACCGCTGGACTTGCCAAGAGTCGTTACGGGTGAAAATTCAAAGCTTTTGTCAATTGTTGACTGTTTTTTTTGTTGACTGTTTTTTTTGTTGACTGTTTTTTACCTGAAGTATATGACCGCTGGACTTGCCAAGAGTCGTTACGGGTAAAAATTCAAAGCTTTTGTCAATTGTTGACTGTTTTTTTTGTTGACTGTTTTTTACCTGAAGTATATGACCGCTGGACTTGCCAAGAGTCGTTACGGGTGAAAATTCAAAGCTTTTGTCAATTGTTGACTGTTTTTTTTGTTGACTGTTTTTTTTGTTGACTGTTTTTTACCTGAAGTATATGACCGCTGGACTTGCCAAGAGTCGTTACGGGTGAAAATTCAAAGCTTTTGTCAATTGTTGACTGTTTTTTTTGTTGACTGTTTTTTACCTGAAGTATATGACCGCTGGACTTGCCAAGAGTCGTTACGGGTGAAAATTCAAAGCTTTTGTCAATTGTTGACTGTTTTTTTTGTTGACTGTTTTTTTTGTTGACTGTTTTTTACCTGAAGTATATGACCGCTGGACTTGCCAAGAGTCGTTACGGGTGAAAATTCAAAGCTTTTGTCAATTGTTGACTGTTTTTTTTGTTGACTGTTTTTTACCTGAAGTATATGACCGCTGGACTTGCCAAGAGTCGTTACGAGTAAAAATTCAAAGCTTTTGTCAATTGTTGACTGTTTTTTTTTGTTGACTGTTTTTTACCTGAAGTATATGACCGCTGGACTTGCCAAGAGTCGTTACGAGTAAAAATTCAAAGCTTTTGTCAATTGTTGACTGTTTTTTTTGTTGACTGTTTTTTACCTGAAGTATATGACCGCTGGACTTGCCAAGAGTCGTTACGAGTAAAAATTCAAAGCTTTTGTCAATTGTTGACTGTTTTTTTTTGTTGACTGTTTTTTACCTGAAGTATATGACCGCTGGACTTGCCAAGAGTCGTTACGAGTAAAAATTCAAAGCTTTTGTCAATTGTTGACTGTTTTTTTTGTTGACTGTTTTTTACCTGAAGTATATGACCGCTGGACTTGCCAAGAGTCGTTACGAGTAAAAATTCAAAGCTTTTGTCAATTGTTGACTGTTTTTTTTGTTGACTGTTTTTTACCTGAAGTATATGACCGCTGGACTTGCCAAGAGTCGTTACGAGTAAAAATTCAAAGCTTTTGTCAATTGTTGACTGTTTTTTTTTGTTGACTGTTTTTTACCTGAAGTATATGACCGCTGGACTTGCCAAGAGTCGTTACGAGTAAAAATTCAAAGCTTTTGTCAATTGTTGACTGTTTTTTTTGTTGACTGTTTTTTACCTGAAGTATATGACCGCTGGACTTGCCAAGAGTCGTTACGAGTAAAAATTCAAAGCTTTTGTCAATTGTTGACTGTTTTTTTTGTTGACTGTTTTTTACCTGAAGTATATGACCGCTGGACTTGCCAAGAGTCGTTACGAGTAAAAATTCAAAGCTTTTGTCAATTGTTGACTGTTTTTTTTGTTGACTGTTTTTTACCTGAAGTATATGACCGCTGGACTTGCCAAGAGTCGTTACGAGTAAAAATTCAAAGCTTTTGTCAATTGTTGACTGTTTTTTTTGTTGACTGTTTTTTACCTGAAGTATATGACCGCTGGACTTGCCAAGAGTCGTTACGAGTAAAAATTCAAAGCTTTTGTCAATTGTTGACTGTTTTTTTTGTTGACTGTTTTTTACCTGAAGTATATGACCGCTGGACTTGCCAAGAGTCGTTACGAGTAAAAATTCAAAGCTTTTGTCAATTGTTGACTGTTTTTTTTGTTGACTGTTTTTTACCTGAAGTATATGACCGCTGGACTTGCCAAGAGTCGTTACGAGTAAAAATTCAAAGCTTTTGTCAATTGTTGACTGTTTTTTTTGTTGACTGTTTTTTACCTGAAGTATATGACCGCTGGACTTGCCAAGAGTCGTTACGAGTAAAAATTCAAAGCTTTTGTCAATTGTTGACTGTTTTTTTTGTTGACTGTTTTTTACCTGAAGTATATGACCGCTGGACTTGCCAAGAGTCGTTACGAGTAAAAATTCAAAGCTTTTGTCAATTGTTGACTGTTTTTTTTGTTGACTGTTTTTTACCTGAAGTATATGACCGCTGGACTTGCCAAGAGTCGTTACGAGTAAAAATTCAAAGCTTTTGTCAATTGTTGACTGTTTTTTTTGTTGACTGTTTTTTACCTGAAGTATATGACCGCTGGACTTGCCAAGAGTCGTTACGGGTAAAAATTCAAAGCTTTTGTCAATTGTTGACTGTTTTTTTTGTTGACTGTTTTTTACCTGAAGTATATGACCGCTGGACTTGCCAAGAGTCGTTACGAGTAAAAATTCAAAGCTTTTGTCAATTGTTGACTGTTTTTTACCTGAAGTATATGACCGCTGGACTTGCCAAGAGTCGTTACGGGTAAAAATTCAAAGCTTTTGTCAATTGTTGACTGTTTTTTTTGTTGACTGTTTTTTACCTGAAGTATATGACCGCTGGACTTGCCAAGAGTCGTTACGGGTAAAAATTCAAAGCTTTTGTCAATTGTTGACTGTTTTTTTTGTTGACTGTTTTTTACCTGAAGTATATGACCGCTGGACTTGCCAAGAGTCGTTACGGGTAAAAATTCAAAGCTTTTGTCAATTGTTGACTGTTTTTTTTGTTGACTGTTTTTTTACCTGAAGTATATGACCGCTGGACTTGCCAAGAGTCGTTACGGGTAAAAATTCAAAGCTTTTGTCAATTGTTGACTGTTTTTTTTTGTTGACTGTTTTTTACCTGAAGTATATGACCGCTGGACTTGCCAAGAGTCGTTACGGGTGAAAATTCAAAGCTTTTGTCAATTGTTGACTGTTTTTTTTTGTTGACTGTTTTTTACCTGAAGTATATGACCGCTGGACTTGCCAAGAGTCGTTACGGGTAAAAATTCAAAGCTTTTGTCAATTGTTGACTGTTTTTTTTGTTGACTGTTTTTTACCTGAAGTATATGACCGCTGGACTTGCCAAGAGTCGTTACGGGTGAAAATTCAAAGCTTTTGTCAATTGTTGACTGTTTTTTTTGTTGACTGTTTTTTACCTGAAGTATATGACCGCTGGACTTGCCAAGAGTCGTTACGGGTGAAAATTCAAAGCTTTTGTCAATTGTTGACTGTTTTTTTTGTTGACTGTTTTTTACCTGAAGTATATGACCGCTGGACTTGCCAAGAGTCGTTACGGGTAAAAATTCAAAGCTTTTGTCAATTGTTGACTGTTTTTTTTGTTGACTGTTTTTTACCTGAAGTATATGACCGCTGGACTTGCCAAGAGTCGTTACGAGTAAAAATTCAAAGCTTTTGTCAATTGTTGACTGTTTTTTTTGTTGACTGTTTTTTACCTGAAGTATATGACCGCTGGACTTGCCAAGAGTCGTTACAGGTAAAAATTCAAAGCTTTTGTCAATTGTTGACTGTTTTTTTTTGTTGACTGTTTTTTACCTGAAGTATATGACCGCTGGACTTGCCAAGAGTCGTTACGGGTGAAAATTCAAAGCTTTTGTCAATTGTTGACTGTTTTTTACCTGAAGTATATGACCGCTGGACTTGCCAAGAGTCGTTACGGGTGAAAATTCAAAGCTTTAGTCAATTGTTGACTGTTTTTTTTGTTGACTGTTTTTACCTGAAGTATATGACCGCTGGACTTGCCAAGAGTCGTTACGGGTAAAAATTGTGTACGACTTCATAGGTTACACATTCACTGTATGGAATTTTTGTTCAATTGTTGAATGTAGATCTTATTTCAAACCTCAGGGTGCTACATGAATTCAGTGCTGATGATCCATCATATCGTTGTTCATTGGGTCAGGAATTTGTTGTTGTGTTTTTTTAGCTAAACATTCTTGTTTCAATGATTTCTCAGGAAAATTTTTGTTGAACTTTCGTGACTTCTCTTGTAATTTCTATGCTTATCATTATCCATTCAGGAACATGAATTGCTTAGCTCGCCCACAGTTTATACCTGCATTTTTGACTGTTTTTTTCCATTCTAGATCAGGCTGAAATTGTGATTATCTATAAAATATGGCAATGACTTCAGCGAAATACATAACAAAAACTCCTTTCAACTAACATAATTAAAAATGCAAAATAAAATTGATAACTTACTTCGCATATCAGAAAAAAAGAAACTAGCCTCTTTCCTATGCTTACACGTAGAGAAAAAAATTACGCAGAAATTTGTTATCAGGGGGAGCACTCACATGGTCAGAAATCAGAAAAAAATTTAGGTGTGGGTACCTAAACTAAAATGTAGACATTCGACTTTAGTTACCCACCATACAAACAGGGTATCCAAGGTACTGTCGTTCGTGAACAGTATATTCTCGTTACTAAGCCGTACGGCCTTGTTAACGCAATCCTAGCTTGGACTGAAGGCAAGAAGAGAAAACAGCGTAAAGTACCGTGTCCTCCAAAGTGAAAGCAACTTCCCTCACATCGTGGTGAAGCGCGTTCGCTGCCAAAAGAAATTGTAAAAAGAACTAAAAATTTCAGCTTACAAAAACATCAGTAAGAAACCATCACAAATACCATTTTTGTTGGGGAGCGCATTGTTCTTAAAGGGGCCGTGCTTTACATGAGGGAGCCGCTCTTTATTTCAGGAGCTCCCCTACGCTTTACTTTGATGGGGGAGAGCGGCGGATATGTATAGGCTCCTTCATCAATTCCTTCCAACCTGACACCCCAATCTCATTGACTGTACTACAACATATCAAGAGATCGGCCTGGGTTAGTTTCGATACCAGCGATTTGGAGGAGAATTCGGATCAGAGACGCTGGGTCTTTCTGATCCGTGTTAGAAAAAATGAGGAGAGGGTTCGGGCGAAGCCGTCCTCGTTGTCCCTTGCGGGAGATTCCATTGGGAAGATTTGTTTTGGAGGTCCATTGGGTCCGACGCCGTGCAGCGTCGTCCACAGTCGCACCACGAGTAGGTGACCTCCATCGCGACCCTGTTAGAAAACTGTTAGAAATTTCATTAGATCTTGCTCCCCTAACCCAGTTCTAGGTAAGAAACCTCCCAGAATCCATAAATCAACGAATCTACTTCCCAGGGAACAACAAATAACATTATCGCAACTACGTAGTGGCTATGCAAGTTCCCTTAACAGCTACCTACACAGAATAGGAGCTGCCCAATCCCCTCTTTGCCCAAAATGTTTAGAAGAGCCACATACAACTAGTCATTTATTCTCGTGTCGCTGTGACCACACACTTTTAAGAAGTATAGATTTGTGGAATAGCCCGACGTCTGTTGTTAAGTTCTTATACCAGTGATTCCTTTCTCTCTCTTAAAAAAAAATAAAGGGGAAAAAAAAAACCAAATAAACCCCGAGAGAGAAAGAGAAATTAATGTAATTAGATAAATGATGTAAGTAAGGTTATTGCTTTCTGAGCCATGTCAAAGAAGACCTCGTCTACCCAGCCGGAGACCTACGGCGGGCTATCTACAACAACAACAAGAGATCGGCAAGTGCAAACCAATAGGAAACAGAAAAAGGTACAGCCAACAGAAGATAATGATAGGGGTTATTAAAATGAGTAAACTTTAAACAATACAGCTTAGACATCTCTGCCTTAGCTCTCTAACTGCCTCCCCCTTTCTCCTTTTCTCTCTCTCTATCTCTTTCTTTCACTCTCTCAATCTAAATTTCTTCCATTTTCTCTTTTTTTCTTAAACATCAATATTTTCTCTTAAACATCAATATCAGACTGTGAAGGTCGTTCGCTCACTGTGTTTGTTTTTTTTTAATTTATGTTTTTACTTAATTTAATTTAAATTTGTCAGTAGGAGTCTTCCTCGTGTTGTCACATTGCAAAATGTACTTCAAATAAATAAATAAATAAATAAAATAACAAGCAGTAAAATTTTAAAATTCAGTAACCGTATTGATGAGAAGATGCGAGAATGAAGCCGTCTCTCTTTGGATGTGGTCTTCGCTTCTGCAAACAAAAAAATAAATGTTTATCTACCTTCAGTTCTAAGCCTCAACGTGAGGGTAAAAACGGGTAAGAACATTTATAAAGGCCGAATATTAATAGGGCGACGTTTTAATAAAGCGCATGAGCGGAGTTAAGAATTTTCCCGCGCCTCAGCGTGCATTTGTAATTATACAGTGTGCAGCGTGCATTTGTACGGTGTACAGTGCGCACAGTGTGCACGGTGTGCTTCTGTAACGGCCTGTAATGGCCAAGAAAAGAACCATTACTAATGCACGCCACGCACGCCAAATGATTACTAATGCACGCCAATGCGCGGGAGAGAAAAAGAGTGTTTGACGCACTATTATGTTAATTTTTTGATACGGCCTCGTTAGCCTAAGCCGTAAGGCCAAGTTAGCGTAAACTTTTGCCTAAGCATAAGCAGAAAAAAACTTGAGAAAAAAAGGCCGTTACAGAATTACACCGTGCACACTGTGCGCACTGTACACCGTACAAATGTACACCGTACACTGCGGCCGTTACAGAATTACACCGTGCAAAAAAAAAAGCGTCTGCTAAGTCGATGTTTTTCTCTCTGAACTGGTAAAAGAACCCTTCTGGACCTTCTCGGAACTGTTTCATCAGACCTGAAAAATTACGATGATGCGAATAACTTACTGATTTACTCAAAACTAGATATATTTCAATTATTGAAACTAATTCTAAACCGAAAATTTATACTTCGTCAATGGTTTATTAAACTTTCGCACGTTTGCTGCTTGATATGGCATGATATTATTGAAGAAAATTCATATTTTTTGGAGGAAATTAATTATAGTGTGAAACAATATAGTGCGTCAAACACTCATGCAAATTTAAGTGTGCACGGTGTAATTCTGTAACTATACAGTGTACGGTGTACATTTATACGGTGTACAGTGCGCACAGTGTGCACGGTGTAATTCTGTAACGGCCGAAAAAAAACTAAGTAAAGCGCATTGGGCAAAGTTAAGAATTTTCGCGCGCAGTGGCGTGCATTAGTAAAGATTTGCCGTTCATGGCGTGCGTAGCGCGCGTTTAGTAATAGCCAAGAAAAGAGGACGACCATCTCACGTCTACCTATTTTGAAAAACGTCTACCTATTTTGAAAAAACGTCAGCCTAAATTCGTGCAACGTCTACCTATTTTCGTGAAACGTCTACCTATTTTAGTGAAACGTCTACCTATTTTGACAAACATGTCTACCTATTTTGACAAACACGTCTCCCTATTTTTACAAACTTGTCTCTTTCTTATTTTTTTCTCTTTCTTTTTTCTTACTTGTTCTGTTTCTTTCTCTTTCTTTTTAAATTATCTTTATAAATTTTGGTGAAAGGAAAGGGGGGAGGGGGAGGGGGGTTTACCTAAGCAGGGAAGGGAGGGGGGGCCCTAAAGGGGGAAGGGGGGAGGAAGAGGGACCTACCTAAGCAAAGGGGGGGTAGGGGCCCTAGGGGGAGAGGGAAAGGGGGAAGGGGGGCCCTAAGGAGAAAGGGGGAAGGTAGTTTTCATGAACCAAATCTCTTTCTCATCATAAAAAAACAGCAAAAAGTCATTAGATACAGCGGAAAGTCAACAGAGACAAGAAAAAGTCATAGGTTGGCGTTGCCCGAAAAAAGGTTGACGTCGCACGAAATCAAAATGTCAAAATAGGTGAACAAGTTTGTCTAAATAGGAAGACGTGTTTTTTTCAAATTAGGTAAACAAGTTTGTCAAAACAGGTAGACGTGTTTGTCAAAAAAGGTAGACGTTTCACTAAAATAGGTAGACTTGTTTGACTAAAATAGGTAGACGTTGCACGAAATTAGCCTGACGTTTTTTTTTTATTTAGGTAGACGTTTCACTAAAATAGGTAGACGTTTATTATTTCCCCAAGAAAAGAGTAGAAGAGGCCGGCTTTTAAGAAAAAATCTTTCAAACCTAAAAAGCGGCTAATTGAAAACAACGTGTTCTGACAGCTTAATTTCTAAACCTATTTGTAAGTGGATATTTCTTTTATACTACTGTAAACACAGTTTTGTTACATTTTCTTTTTTTCCAAAAAAATTGCTGTTCAGATATGTTGAGCAACAATTCAATGAGACTAAACTCTCCAGGAAGCTCGGATACTGAATGTGAATTGGATGAAGTTGCGGTGAGTTATTACATTTTTCTTTCGTTGATTATCCGGATCTCCCAATTGTATCTTAGTTTCCAACGATTATAATAAATTTTGAAGTACTCGAAGTTTTTTTTCAGTAAGTCAGTGAAAAAATTTTTTTCAAACATTTCATGTCTCTAATCTTTATTGAAACCATAAGCCACCAAAATTGGCAAGTTATTCGGCTTCTGCCTGTAGCTTCTCGCTTTTAATATAATCATCGGCTTGCTCTTTTCTAACTATCTTTGTTGACTTCTTGCCTCATCTTTACTCTCTTCATGCTCATTATTTCAGCCCCTTAGCCCCCCCCCCTTTCCCTCCCGGTATTCAGCGTCAAGTTTTATTTTGCATATTTATTCCTTGCAAATAGATCTTACACATATACAAAGGAGGACTGTCGCATGTGCGAGTTGAGTTATACCACATAAAAAATGACGGTGTTTTCTCTGACGAGTAGGAGTTGATTGGGTGCGTAGCTTAGGAGCCGAGACGAGTTTTTTAAAAAAAATAAGAGTAGAAGGAGCAGAAGGACGAGGAGTCAAAAACTTGATTAGAGTGAAGTGGAGTCATGATGTGGAGGGGAGGGAAATGATGGTTTCACGGGGAAATGAAGGAAGAGAGAGGAGCAGATACGACCATCTCGAGGGCAGGGGAAGAGAAAGAATGAATTTCTGGCAGTTGTGGATTATTTATGATTGCAGCAAAGAGAAGCGAAGAGCCTGAGTGAACAACTGCTGAGAGAGCAAGAAGAAAACATGGATGAGAACATTGAGAAAAGAGCAGTGCTGAGAGACAAATTGGGAGAGGCAGCAAGCAAAGTAAACGGTATGAGTTCTTCGCCTTCTCGTTGTTGTTGTTGTTGTTGCCGGCAAGCAGCCTGCATCGAAGACTTTTGGTTATGAACACTCTCTTTAATGATAGAGGTTCTCGTTCTTTAAAAAGAGAGGTTCTCGTGCCTTCTCGGGGTCGGGAGAGTGGTCTCGGAAATGGTTACATAATTCGAGATTAGGTGGTACTCTTTATTACAACTATTGTAAGTTCAAATTTGTTAGTCATTCGAATGATTGCTCCATTTAGTGTTGACTGAGCCTCTCAAACATTCTAGTCTCTTCTTCCTAGCTTCTATCACACCGTGAAGTGAAGTCCGCTGTAGTGCACTCCCGCATTTCACCCGATTAAGGCTTCTCAAGTTTTAGACCCCATAGTAACCATACCTGTTTTGATGATGCGTGACAATCTATTTTTTTGATCTTCCTCTGGGTCTCTTACAACAGATTTTTCTGAAGTTCTTGCTTCAAAAATGATAATTTGCCTGCTGACGGATCTTTTCCATATCTCAGAAAAAAGCTGTTGTAATTATTGAATAAATTAAACTTAACCGCTATTTTAGCGATGGAGTCTGGGATAACAAGAAGCAAGCTAGAGGCAAAGAGCGGAAGGAGAGAGTTTTTTCACTTTGAATTAGTTTTTTCTCAAACTTTAACAGTGCTGGAGAGCTTTAATTTTATGCTTAAAAATTCGTCAAACTCATGACTTCGGATTGCTCATGAATTGTATTCGCTCGCAGAATCTATAAAAAGTGCGGCCGAACAGGCGAAGTCCGAATACAATCCGGAGGAGTTAGAGAGTATTCTGGAAGAAGCTGATAAGGACTACAATCAGGTTCAGCTAGCTTTTAGGTAATCAATAAATGAAGCAATCAATGAATAAATTTTCAAATGAATTATCTCAAATAGTTTGCTCTTTAAATGAATTCTCTCAAATAGTTTGCTTTTCGGAAAGACATGACTTAGTAGTTATGCGTTTGCTCCTGTTTCCGATTAGCTTGCCTGAGGCGCAGAAGCAGCGCGTACAACACGAGGGCGAAGACTCGTCTAAGGGCGCGGAATCAGCCTGTAGCCCTATATTCCTCATAATATTGCATCTCTTTGAACCATAGAAATACTTCGTTAGAAGAGAATAAAGAACTAAATTTAATTCAATTTAAAATGAAAGAGAAATTTCCATAAAAACTCTTCAAAAACTAGTATACGTTTGAGAACAATCAAACAAATCAGCTTCGGAATTTTTATTTGTACTTGGGGAATATTGATTGAAATGAGAATATTGATTGAAATGAGCTTGAAAGAGTTTATTCTGCAGTTGGGGGCCCACGGTAAAGAACTCTCTTGCGACTCTGATCTTCTCCTTTCTGCTTCCACTTTCCTCCTTGCTAACATACACAAAGTTCTGGAAGGAGATCATTCTCATCGGACGATTCAACCCTCAGATTTTGCCGAGAAGCTGGTCAGTCCCTTACTTGATCAGCTCCAGTGACCTACCATACTGACCCTTTTTCTGAATCGATTGGAAGTCCGCAGTTCCCGGTGTTCCGTCCCGTTTCATGCGGCCCCGACACGAATATGATGCTGACTAAAGTGAACAAAGTTTATTTTTCAAAGCACGTAGGGTGTTGGAAGGCACGAATGAAGATATTTCAAGTAATGAGTGAAGTCATTTAAACAGTCGTACCCTAACAGCTATTTCCAAAAGCCATGAATTCATAGAAAAAGTGGTCGAAAGTCGTAAACGTCTCCGCCATCCGAGTTGTTTCCGAAGATGCGCTGCAGAATGATCTCTCTCAAAACGCGACAGAATCAAAAAGCTCGGCCATTCAAGGTGTTTTTTAAACCGTATTAACAGTAAAATGTATGATGAAATGTCATAAGTCATTTTAAATGCAAATTGAATTCTGCTTTAGAAACAGAAATTAGTTCTGATCAAAATGAGAAGAAAAAACCGAACTAGGTACAGTGAGCTAGAGATAGCCATCTTGAGCTTCCACTCAAGTTATAGGAAGGAAGGGTTTTGGATTGAAAATAGATATTCACTATAGATATCCTTCACGTCTTAAAAGTTATAAAAGCAAAAAATAATGCGAATGCTTTTTACTGAGGGAGGGCGTAGAACAAAAATAAGCGAGGTAAATATGAAGGACAAAGAACAAGAGAGATGTTGGGCAGCATAAGAGGTCGAAACTGTCAAGAATACCAGCCATCTTATATTTCCAAGCCCTTTCCGCGTCGCACAAGAAGCGAACGTTTTTCAAGTTTGAAACAGTGCATTTTATATGTGATTTGATGTCTCTTTTTAAAGATCAAACTACGGGTGGAATGTCGATTAATCAGTGGACAGCAATCGGAAAGCGATTCGGACCGCTTCTGCGAGTTCCCGCCACTCATTCCATCATGTGAGCTCCCGCCTATTGGTCGATAATCATTTTCATGATCATTCAGCATACAAAAATCTACATAAACCAATCCTTGTTAAAGCCTTTTATATTTTGCAGGCGACCACTCTTCAATGAACGCGATCCTGTCCCGTCCGAATTGAAGATAAAGAAACAGAGGTACGAACCCCGTTTATTTTCTACGGTCATTCAACTTTCTTGCTGGGACCTTGAAGTCTGGAGAATCATTATCCTAAGTGTCTGAACCCGTTTTTTGTAAGTAAGAAGTTTTAGATGTTGTTTAAGAGAAAAGCAACAGAAGAACACCGCGGCCAAAGTTGTCTTGAAGGAGAAGGAGACCTTGGAGGATGAAGAGGCTGCTTCCATGATGAAGGAGGTCTTCATTATCGATTTTTTATCGATTCTTTTTAATACCATAAGCATGATTCTTGATCTATTGCTCAGCACTTTCAAGAGTTTCCTAGTCCGTATTCGCAAGGCGGTCTGCATTATCGATCCAATTCACTCTTTTTAATACCATAAGCATGATTCTTGATCTATTGCTCAGCACTTTCAATAGTTTCCTAGTCCGTATTGGCAAGGAGGTAGGTCTGCATTATTGATCCAATTCACTCTTTTTAATACCATAAGCATGATTCTTGATCTATTGCTCAGAACTTTCAATAGTTTCCTAGTCCGTATTGGCAAGGAGGTAGGTCTGCATTATCGATCCAATTCACTCTTTTTAATACCATAAGCATGATTCTTGATCTATTGCTCAGCACTTTCAATAGTTTCCTAGTCCGTATTCGCAAGGAGGTCTGCTTTATCAATCCAATTCATTCTTTTTAATACCATAAGCATGATTCTTGATCTATTGCTCAGCACTTTCAATAGTTTCCTAGTCCGTATTGGCAAGGAGGTAGGTCTGCATTATCGATCCAATTCACTCTTTTTAATACCATAAGCATGATTCTTGATCTATTGCTCAGCACTTTCAATAGTTTCCTAGTCCGTGTTCGCAAGGAGGTCTGCTTTATCAATCCAATTCATTCTTTTTAATACCATAAGCATGATTCTTGATCTATTGCTCAGCACTTTCAATAGTTTCCTAGTCCGTATTTGCTCTTTTGTAAAGTTTTGAAAGTATAAAACTTCGCTCAGTTGTAAACTCGAGGGAAAGTGAGTGCTCAATATCAGTTAATCAGTCAAATCCTAAATTCAAATTTCGATTAAAATTATTATTATTGCGGCGTAATATTGATTGATTATTATTTTTCTTTATAGCTGGATGCGATACGTCGAAGCCTGCGCCAAGAGATGAAGAGGCGCAACGTCCAGTCCATTCCTTACTACAATGTCTCTCTCTTTCTCCCTCTCTCTTTCTCTCTCTCTCTCTCTCCCTCTCTCTCTTTCTCTCTCTCTCTCTTTTTTTTTCTATTTTTTCTGTTTTACTCTCTCTCTCTTTCTGCTTCTCTCTTTTTTGCTATGTCTCACTCTTTCTTTCTCTCTCATTCTCTTTTTTTAATTTTTATGTTTTTCTCCTTGTCTCTTTTCTCCTTTTCCCTCTCCCTTGCCTCCTATTTTTGTCTCCCTCTACCTCATCTAACCTTTTTCTTCGAAAATTGAACATATTGAACCCTTTCTTTAAGTTTGTACTGGATCCAAGCGACTTCGCAAAGACCGTTGAGAATATGTTCTACGTCTCCTTTCTTTTGAAAGATGGCTTCATATCGATTGATGTGGACGAGGGGGGAGTGCCCCTCATTAGTGAGTTTCACTTCGAAATACCACTTCACAGGAAGAATTACTGTATATTCAATCCTAAAAACAGGCTTGTTAGCCTGTTTCAGGGTTTTAATGAGGTTGGTCTAACGGACCCTTAATGAGGTTGGTCTAACGGACCCTTGTATGCGCCTAGCGAGTTCCCAAAGGTATGCAGAATGCCGAAAAAAATAAAAAAGTAAATAGATTAAAACTGAAAGAGAAGAGAAGGTAGATCATTTCTGGCGCAGACATGTGTGCTTTAACATAGCTGGTTAAGTGACTATTAACCCCTGGACCGTTTCCACCTCACTTATTTGATCGTTGCTAAAGGGTAATGGTGATGTGAAGTTACCCAATGAAATTCATAACTAAATCAAAAGTGGTTTTCCTGCCTTAAGTGTTAATTTTCCCTTTTTTATACTCTTTGTTGTGGTCGTTTGCCCGATAGATCCGCCCTTCTCAAGATACTTCAAGTTAGATTATCTATCGTTTTGCTCTTCATATGAATTTTTCTTTTAACTCGGTAGAACTATCGAATTCAAACAACAAAAAAATCAATATTTAAAAATCTAAAGGATATCCTTCAATGAGATTTGAAAAAACATGGCTTTTCCAGAGAAGACGAGTGATGCCCGCGTGGAAGAACTGCAGGCGATGGATCGGACGACCATCCAGACCAACCAAGCAATCATCAGCTTCAATTATGATCTTTTCAATGTTGGTTACTCCCTATCGACCAGGGGCAATGTTAAAATTCATCAGTCCTTGGTGGACCTTACAGGCAAAATTTTTGATAGTCTTGGATATGAACCTTTTCAATGAGCTTAGATTCTTACTGAAAAAATATAGATCTAAGATTTTTAAATAGGTCTTTATCAGTGACTCAATCGAAAGGGTGATAAAAAACCAAGATGAGTTACTGTAGACTTTGAACTTTGAGTTACTGTAGACTTATGAGATGTTGCAGGAGATGGTGAAAGTACTCAACATCACACAGCCAATGATACGTCGTTGAACGACGCTTGTTTTTTGGATTATCACCTCAAAAAGCGATCTAGTTTTTTTTAAATAAAAATTTTCTGGGGCCTTTAGGGTCCCAATAATAATTTAGATGATGTTTTTGTTTTCACTATCAGAATTCACCTGCGATACGAGTGAGCATAAATTACGGCTAAAGATAACGATTCAGTTTTGTATTTTTCTACCTTTAGTTTTTCTAAGTAGCTGTTTTTCTTTATTCTAAATTTTGTTACTAATAGCGCCTGCTTTACCTATATATATCCCTATTTCACTCTCGGAAAGATTTCCCGTAAATATTTATATTGGAAGATCCGACAGTTTTCGTCTAAATAGGTTATCAAAACAAGAATAAAAGTAGATAACTCGATCTGATTTTTTGAATGAAATTGTGAGAGGCTAGTTGCTTTGATAAAGTCTAAAATAATGGTTCCATGAAATTTTCCAACCCGGCATTTAACACTACATTTCGCACCCAAATTTCGCAATTTTTCTTTACAAATCTGTAAATATGTGGCTGGTTGTTCCATAAAGTCTCGTACTACGGCCTCGGCTCGTTGTTCCATAAGGTCTCGTTCTACGGCCTCGGCTCGTTGTTCCATAAGGTCTCGTACTACGGCCTCTTTATGACCTCGTTACGACCTCGTTAGCGTAAACTAAGCCAGAGCAAAAATTACATTTTAAAGTACATGGCGATATGTCGGTTGCCGAATTTTGAATTTGAACTTTCGCGGTGGGAAATCACGAGATACCAACATAATTGAAGAGTGAGATAATAGGCGACATCTTTTGCCTTGGTTGAAGGAAAAAGTAATGGAATTTCGTTGTAGTTTCTTTGGAATTGTGTTTGGAAACATCTCAAAACCTTTTATGCAATAAAAAATTACACTAAAAAAATTCATCGGAATTTAATTGTCGAAAATTTTTTGTGGCATTAAGACTAACTATATAAGAATTAAAAATAAGGAAAGAGAGGTGAGAAGAGATCGGAGTGGCAGAGTATGATGTGCATCGTTTCGGGACCAAAGGGAGCACTGTATTCAGATTCGTGTTAGTTTGCTCATTTTCGCTTTCCCCATAATCCGTTCGCTGACTGCCAAGTTGTGCTGCAAGTAGAGGATGGTTGACCTCATTTGGAAGATACCAGGAATTATTTCTAATAGTAAACAAGGAGACATGACTGATTAATTGGACTTCCCATCGCTCCTTTTGTTATTGGCACCCCAAGAAAAAAGGTCGTCTAAGACTCAACAGTCGGTACTATGAAAGGAAAATTACGGAAAGAAATTAATCTTGAAAACATTCTTCTTCGTGTAGCGTTATTCTTCTTTCGTAGATGTCAATGGGGCCGTTAATAGGTGGATGAAATGAATTCGGCCCGCCAAAAGACAGATTCCCCTGGGTCCAATAAGAAGAAAGACTTCCAGCTGTATCAAACGACGCAATATGCACCGCTATAGCAAGATGAATGGGTCAAAGACCTTCAGAGGCTGTCCGTGTTAACAGCCTACGACTTTGTGTAAGTTTAACCAGAACAGTAAACGGGGACGTCATCATTCTAAAATATCGTAGTAGGTAAGTGGGGAAAAAAAAGCTATAGTGAAGAGCAATCATGTGGCTCCAGCAAGACAGTAAGCTTAAAAAACTGTTACTCTAAAAAAAATTCTAGTGCACAGTTTAAAGGTAGTGAATGACGTCTGGTTAAGATGAAAACGTGAGGCAAAAACTGAGACAGAAAAGATTTAGTACACGAGAAGATATCAGACTCTTTTCTGTCTCTTCTCTGACCCGGAGGGCACAAGGGCCAAAATACACACTTCCCTCACTCAAAAATATTAGTTTAAAGGTGATCCGCGGCCAAATAATGTTTAAAATATAAAGGATATGAGCAGGACAAATCAAGAAGACATGCAGAAAACAAATGAAATATTGTGTTTTTGGAAGTAAAAGAAAGAGATAAATTTCAATAAAGAAAGAGTTGAATTGAGATAATATGAACGAAAACCATAATCACAAACTTTGATAATGCTCACCGTTTATGATCTCCACCATTGAATGACATTATTGATCTGAAAAATAGTTACATTTGTTTTTGGGAATTGGAATATTTCTTGGCATATCTTCGCTTTGCACCGAATTTCCGATTTCCGCAATATATTCTTTTTTTAAATTTTCATATATACATATAAATAAATAGTATTTAGATTTAAAAAAGTAAAAGCCAAAAATTAACCTCTTTCCCCAAAGACCATTCAGCTTGTTCCACTGCGCTGGTTCCGATCTCTTGCCAAAGTCTTCCTGAAGTCATATCTTGTATAAATAAATATATGTATGTATAAAAGAAACCGGTACTTTTTTTCCGTTAACCGGAAACTCGCGTCGCGGTTTCCTCGTTAGCTAAGCCGTACGGCCTCGTTAGCTAAGCCGTACGGCCTCGTTAGCTAAGCCGTACGGCCTCGTTATCGTAAACTTTTACTAAGCCTAAGCGTTTTTAATGTAAAAATAACTTTTTTGATGTAAAAATAAAACGCGAAGGGAACCGCGACGCTAGTATCCGGTTAACGGAAAAAGTGCCAAGAAACCAACCACTGTATTATTATTTAGGTATTTATTTATTGAACACATAAAAAACTTTTTGTGAGAGAAGTTTTATCAGAACTCCCACTGCAACGGTAGAACATACTGTAGCCATACTGTAGCCAAGTCTGATTTCCTAACCAATTTAAATTTCTGACTATGAATATCGACTCGATAGTTTTCTTCGATTTTCTCACAATGATTTTACTTACATAGCTTGAGAAGAAAGGATCCGATCGCTTCCCCCACAAGCCGTTTGCTCTGTTCCAGCCCTTCATGGTGTTCCGGGAAACCATATCCTCCTGGGAGTAGCCAGTTCCCACCAACAAGAGCATAACCACCAGGGAGAGAAGAGCAAACTGTAAATACATAGTCTTTTCAGGTGTTAGGTTGATCAGAAAGCTTTTTGATGGAGAACAAGGATCTATGAATAACCAAACTTATATATTGGTTCTGTTGGTTCTCCAAGTGTCATAAAATAAATTATAAAAAAGTATGAATAATCGCTGAGACTTACCCTGCATTGCAGCAGCAGTGTGGACCAGTGCATCATTTACTCGCGTGAAGTCAGGCGAAGGGAGTCTCTGATTCGGAGGACTCTCACGTAACCCTAAGCTCATTTGATCGCTTTTAGCTATCCACTAGTTAGATCTCTATCCATGCAATTACGGACAAAGGTTTTGTAGTATACGGATTTGTCATCTAGACCTATACAACATATACACTATAAAAAAGGCAAAGAAGAAAAGATTATGAGTGGCTTTTTCATATTAAATTTTTTGTAAGTAAAATCAAACAATTATGAAGTAAATATAGACGAAAAGTTTTTTTTTAAAATTTACTCGTTTTTTCAGTTAAAAATTCTCAAATTTCGCGAAAAACTTGCTAAGCAACTTCAAAATCGGGGTTTATTATACTTTTTGCGAGGAAAATAACGTTTTTTTTGTTGTAAGTTGTACATATATTGGAGTTTATAAAATTACAGAACAAAAAACTAGGATAAGATGTTTTGCATGTTGTATTTGTTTCTTCGTACCAGGAAGGGAAATAAGCGCGAAGGAAAAAATGTTTCTTATGTTTCATCCGAACACTTCTGACTCACCTATTGAATTGCTTGAATCCATTTCCCAATCGACTCAAGCCCTTTCGAGCTTTGAGATATCTCTTATTGAATGAACAAGTCTATTTTCAACTCCCATTAGAACGAGGGTCAATAGTTTATGTGTTTTTCCGCGATAAACACTGGGTAATCGATGAGATAAATTAGTGATTCAGTGAGTTTTGAAGGGCCGATGTGATATTTTTCTTCATCGTATACTTTCTTACCTATAAACCATGGTAAAGCCACTAGAGCAGTGTTTTCTTTCATGAAAAGAGCAACTTATTTTGCAGGGATGACACTTTTGCATGATCAATAAGTATATTTTAGGGTACGCATAACATACTTTTTTCCGTCTCTAGATATCAATTAAATTTTTTTTTTGCAATCGTAAGAGATCACATTACTGAAAGTTTCTCGAACACAAAAAATTGAATGAGTATTAATGACTTTCAGGGTGTAGGAAACATAAATGACTAAGTTTTTGACACTATTAGTATTAAGCAAAATAACTATAATTTTTGGTTTTTTTTATTAGCGGTTACTTTTTTTAATAGTATTTAACAAACTGTTACCCGAGCTTTCGTAGAGAAGAAGATAACGAAAAAAATCTCTTTAGCATAAAAGTTTTTTTGAGAAAGATAGAAAGATAAAAAGAGGCTTCGCTTTAGATTGCCCCTTGAGATGCGCTGGATTACTATTGCACCCTCACGACTTTTTTCTTCATTCACAAATAGGTTTTATTAGCAGGTCCTTTTTTTAAGCCTTCGAAGTATCACTTTTGCTGTCTTCAAGCCCTTTTCACCTAGTGAAACCACTAAACAAATTGATCTCATGCTTCGTTTTCCAACACCATGTATCCTGAGGTAAGTCCCATTTCATGAGGTAAGTCCCATTTCAAAGTTTTCAAACAACAAATAAAAGTCGATAAGACAGTGTTGTCACGTAATTATTCTAGTTATAAGTTTTTTAAAATCAGGAAAAAAGGATAAAAACACAGGAAAATTAATTTGAATGGGAAGATTGGGTGAGAGAAAAAAAACTTAGAATACAAAGTTGTTAAGTACATATAAATGTTGTGTGATGTGAATAGAATGAGTTTATGGAATATGCCTTTGTAGAGGTTTTCACAACTACAGAAGAAAAGAGGATCACGACTCTGAAACACAGATTTCGTGAAAGGAGAACGAAAAATATAACTTAGACTTCAAGACAAAGAGAGAGTGAGAGAACAAAGAGAGAGGTAGAGAGAGAGAGAAGAATAAAAAGTAGTGTTCTCGAATAAGTGTATGAGTATAGGGCATGCGTTGTTTGTTATTCAAAGCGAGACAAATCAGCAATAGAATATAGCAGAAGCTTCAGTGATTTCCCGCCCCCCCTAATTCAAAACGAACAATGGAGTCCGTCCTGGTCCTCCAGCCGTTACCAACTTCAGCCTCCTGCTATGCACTACGCCGTTGGTGACGTCCAGAGCTTCTATGCTTTCCGTGAATTCTCAGCCTACTGTACTTAGAGCTCTCTCTACTTTTCTCTCTTTCTTTCTCTTTTTCTCTCTCTCTCTCTGTTCCTTTCTCTCTCTTTCTTTATCTATTTTCTCTCTATCCCTTTCTCTCTCTTTCATTCTTCATCTCTCTCTCAATCCATCTCTTTCTCTGTCTCCATTTTCTTCCCTCCAATACTACTCCTTATTTCATCAGCGGGCAGAAGGCGTAAAATACTCGGTTGGGAGTCCATTTCAGAGAGCGGGGAAGTCTCTGGAGTGTGTCGTCTCCGGGTCGTAAAGAGTGCAGAATATGCTCGCTTGCCTGTCCCAAATGAAATACTGCTATTTGCACGTGTCATTTACATATAACTTCCCATCCCTCTCACAACTCCAGTTCTCATCCACTTGACGGTATTTAGTGAAGGGTCGAAACATTGAGAAGAAGTTTGAAACTAGTAGTAGAAGCAGGAGGAAGCAGGTATGATGAGAGAAACTAGTAGTAGAAGCAGGAGGAAGCAGGTATGATGAGAGAGAGTAAGAGAAAGAAAAGGTAAAAAAAAGAGAAGATTCAAGGAATAGTTTTTAGAAAGTTGATGGATTTTTCAGAAGAAAAAAAACTATGACTCATGTGTAAACGGACATCATGCGTGAAACTAAGACTGAAAGCAGAAGAAGTGACTCGAAAATTGAAGAAGCTGAAAAACATGAAAAATTCGGTTGAACTGTGAACGGCTGAAAAAGAGCCTGTTCTCGTGAACAGATTTGTCTTATGACATGTCATGAAAAAACTTGCTCATCGAAGTTCTCTTAAAACAACGGATAACAAACCATTAAAAAATTTCTTTCTTGTCTTTACTAACTATTACAAAATAAAATGAGGACCGCGAAAGAAATAAAAGCAGAGAGGCTGAATAGGAGATGGCGAGATTCTGCCGACTAATTTATATAAGCAGATAGAGAAACAGGCCTCGAAAAGCTTGGTGTGTCTGGATTACTTTCTGTAATATGAGATTCAAATAGAGATGTTCACTAGTCGAGGTGAGAAAGAAAACTAGGAAAGATGGTAAATTAGATGTAGAAAAATAAGAGAGAGAGAGAGAGAAAGAGAGAGAGAGTTAAAGGCAGCATTAGAGTAAAACATAGCTTCAGTGGGAAAAGAGCTGTTGGAATGCTGTGCTATGTATTTTCCGATACCTTTATATGTATGGTTTTCCCGAGAAAATATATACTTTCAAATGAAGAACTCTATGATTGTAAAATGGATATAGCTTGGTTTTCGCCAGCATGAAAGCTCATTTCATTGATTTACCATAGCAAAGGATGTGCTTGTGAATTCGCGTGATACATACAATTCAAGGCAATGCAATTCAAATATCAATTTTTCGAAAGAATAAGTGCTATTGCTCAGATTCATCTTGGAAGCGTTACTGGATTGGTGTTCAGAGAAGAAGGTTGGACATGAATCTTCTTCCTGATAGGTTTTCCAAGATACTGCGTTTACTTTTTTTAAAAATTCAAGAATTTAAACGCGATTTCATGTACAAAAGCCATTGAGAAGCGATTTTGGTCAACGAGGAGATTGCTTAAGTAATAGGATGAACTGGGTATACCTTTGTTGGGAACGGAGAACGGTTAGAAGATGGCCGGTCGGGAATAACAAGCCGTACAAAGCCGAACAAAAATACAGACAACAGAAAAGAATCTGAAATGGAAGAATGGGCAACGATGTTGATAATAAGGCAAAGAAAGGAACATCAAAATAAAAGCGCCAGTTTATGAGTAGGGAAATGAGTGAAAAGAAAAGTGCTTGGGGATAATGGAAAACATAGGAGAAGGACTGAGTTCTGTTTGGGTTCAAGGCCTTCGACGTAGAGCGGTGAGAGAGGAGAGAGAGAAGCAGTCCTGCCACAGTCTTGCTGAGAGAGGAGAGAGAGAAGCAGTCCTGCCACAGTCTTGCTGAGAGAGGAGAGAGAGAAGCAGTCCTGCCACAGTCTTGCTGGGAGGAGAGAGAGAAGCAGTCCTGCCACAGTAGAGCGGTGAGAGAGGAGAGAGAGAAGCAGTCCTGCCACAGTCTTGCTGGGAGAGAGAGAAGCAGTCCTGCCACAGTCTTGCTGGGAGGAGAGAGAGAAGCAGTCCTGCCACAGTCTTGCTGGGAGGAGAGAGAGAAGCAGTCCTGCCACAGTCTTGCTGGGATTCATAATGAGGAAATAGGGCGTTAATGGGAGATGCGTACTCTTGTAGAGAAAGATAGGCATTGCGCGTCCCTTTCAGCAAGGAAGTCTTCTTATCGGATTGATGAAGGAGGGGGAGGGGAAGGAATTAACTGCGTGACAGTTTCCAGTCCCCCCTTCCCAATCGACCTCCGACATTCCTTTCCTCTTCCTAGCAACTTCGCCATGAGAAATCAGTGTGATGAGCAACTTAAAAGGAACTTCCAAGAACAAAGTAACAAAAAATAAAAGTCAAAAAGCTTTCTGTGAACATTTGCTGTGCAGGAGTGAAGGGTTCGCGCGACAACTTGACGAAAGAGGATTTTTTCTTTCTGCGAAAGAGTAGATTGTAGCGAAAGGGGCGGGCTGATAGGTATCTCTGCTTCAGAAGCTTTACTTTCACATTAGATATGCTTTCTGACGTCACTTTTGGCATTGATTTACTTTCTGAGGTTAACAAACTCTTAGCTGTGTCATGCCTTGTTGAATGCGCTGTCGAAAAACAAGAAAGGTTCAAACGTTTTCTTTATCAAGGCATCAGCAGCGAGGTTATATACCTGAGCTTATATTTAAGAGTGAACTTACTTTCTTGCGTCTTCTTTGATAATATTCACAAAAACTCCTGTGAAGGTTTGTGAATCTCTATCAATGTCTTGTAAATGCTAGAGATTGACGTAGTTCATGCCTGTTCCTGTGTCTCTGATCCTCGAGGCGAGAGATCCTTCTCGCCTCGGAGAAGCCTCCGAGCTTCTCCATTTCGTTGTCAGACCCCTGTCCTTCAAATCATAATCGCATTGTCATGAATATTAACTCTCGCCGATTATTCATGTTTTGCCTCGCTTTCATTGCCTTTCGAATTTGTAACCAGAAAATGTCCCATTGTTATCTTTGCTGATTCCGACCTTTTCCCGCTTCCAATTTCACTCATTTATTTGCAGTCTATAACTAGGTAATCTCATGTGTTTAGGAATCCTCTTTCCTATAAGTGTTGTCTAGGGACATTACACACGGGGAACACATGAATCACTCGGACTTTCACTCTCCCTTATAACTCAAAACTCTGCAGCCATGAAAATTAAAAGATCCGTATTAGCTGATGCTTCTATTCCAGTCTAATCATAAGTGTTCCCAACAAGTTTATGTATGCTTTCTGCTATTTTCAAACCTATTCTACAGTTGAAAAGATGTAGATAATCGAAAAAAGGTGAGGATATAACAAAATTCAGGCAACTTTTTGTTAATTGTGTATTGCACCACACACTTAACACATATTGGTCTTGTTTCTAAGCTGTACATCCCAGTCAGCGTAACCTTTACCAAAGCCTGAAAGAGGAAAACATTAAAAAATACCTGAAAGCCTAAGCCAGAGCGAGAAAACAGAGGAAAAAAACCAGAATTTAAATTGCACTACACAAAAAGTTGCCTGAATTTTGTAATACCCTCACCATATTTTTTCAATTGCCACAGGTGTATATTACTTCATACACAAATCATGCAGTTCAAGTTTCAAGGTTTCTGTATCAAGTGAAACATTCTTTTTTCTCACAAAATTACTTATCAAGTGAATAAAAAATCGATGTGAGCTTTCCCTCGTTCCTTAAAATTTCGCACCTCGACATTAAGCACCCAAAAAATAACAATACTTTTTTTTCGAAGTAATAAATTTTTTTTTGCTTGTTTTATGTCTCGTACTAAGCCATACGGTCTTGTTGGCGTAAACTTGACTTATGGAGCGTTAGAATTTCACTTTTCACTTTGCAAAGTAATCTCTGCAAAGTGAACAAATTTCTACTTCTCCAACTTTATGCTATATTTTACCACTCTCTCGCACCGCTCGTTGTTTACGTCGTGGATTTAGAGTGATGGAGCGTTCAACGGGATCACTTTGCAGAGATTACTTTGCAAAGTGAAAAGTTGAATTCTAACGCTCCATTAGTTTAAGAATAAAAAACACGGCGATGTTAATCAATACCTCGTGGGTTATCCGCAAGTCTTCATGCGAAAGCTTTCATTACTTTATGACTCAATAAATGTTTAATGTCCTTCTGCCGAGGCCCTTCCCCATAATTGGAGAGCTTCTTTTCACAGAGCACGCATTTTATGAGTTACTCTCAAACACTCTGCCCCCTTTTTGTATTGAAAACTTCCGGTATATGTGTTGATCCATTCAGATTGAAAGAGAAAGAGTATGAGTGAGAGAACGACGATAGAAATAAAAGCGAGAGTCAGAAAATGGTAAAGAAAAACTCTTCCATGAATAGATTTTGTCGTTCAATATTTTCAAAACTGTCGATGCTTGTTATTTTCGTGATGAGAAGTAACATATGTTCCTTTACTCTTTCGTATAACTGTATATCTTATAAAGAAAAATGTACCGTACACAGTCGGTATGACATGTACAGTACATATTCGGTATGACATGTACAGTACACATTCGGTATGACATGTACAGTACGCATTCGTTATGACATGTACAGTACACATTCGGTATGACATGTACAGTACACATTCGGTATGACATGTACAGTACACATTCGTTATGACATGTACAGTACACATTCGGTATGACATGTACAGTACACATTCGGTATGACATGTACAGTACACATTCGGTATGACATGTACAGTACACATTCGGTATGACATGTACAGTACACATTCGGTATGACATGTACAGTACACATTCGGTATGACATGTACAGTACACATTCGGTATGACTCCAAGGAAGTCCCCTGCAGTTCTAATGAATACTGTTAATTGGATGGGAAGTGAACAAGAACCCTCAAGTATTACGCTATCGGAAACCCTTCAACAAATCGCTCAAAACGTCCGCGAAATAAGAAGGACATATTGCATTCCTAAAGTTACTACACACAAGACCTCAGTGGAGGGGTCTATATCTATAGCTGTCACGGCTATTAGAGAACAACAGAGACCGAACTAGAAAAGACGTCTATGAACATCGAAAACCTCTGCAATAGAAACGAAAAGCGCCGATATGCTAACATCTATACACTGAAATAGATAGTTACAGTTGTTTTTAAAAATTTGAATATTCCATAGAAAGCCTAAAACCCTTCAGCTGTCCGTTATCATCATACACCAAAACACTATTAATCGAAGAAGTACCTCTTCATATCACCGAAAGGCCTCGTTTCGATCCGAGATGAACATTCATCTCATCCCGTTCTCTGTACTCTTTGGACGATTTATTTTTCATTTAAACTACGTTATTTTTTAACGATTATTATGTAAAAAGTCACGAAAAACGCTTATATTAGTTACAATATTCAGAAAGGGAAGTTCTTCTTACCTGTGTTTCTCTAATTGCAAATTCTATGTAATTGCTAGAGACAAAGGAAATATACAAGTTAAAAGCTGAGGAATACTCTAAAGTTATGTTAATAAGTTCACTCGCATCTGCATGAATGGATCGATCAAGTTTCCGAAGACAACTGGATCGATTGAGTCTCCGAGGACAAATAGATCGATTGGATCTCCGATGAAAGGGGGGATATGCCCCTTTCCAACTCACAGCTGCCAGTGCTCGGCAAAGTCAACGTAGAGCGCCTGCTCCAATCGCTGCATCGCCGACCGATGCGAAAGGCTGCCAGACAGAATGGACGACTCACGCAGTTCTCCCACCGCACCCTTTAATTCGCAACTTTGATTCCCCTCTAGGAACCTCAGAGCGAAAGATAAAAAGAGAGTAAGAGTTAAAGAAAGAGAAAAACAGCAAAAGAGAGCGAGAGTTCGAGAGAGAGAGAGTGAGAGAGAGAGAGAGAGAGAGAGAGAGAGAGAGAGGAAGAGATGTAAAGAGAAAGGTAAAAAGAGGAAAAGAACAGAGATAATAAGATTTAAAGAGGAACACAGAACGTCACATGAATAAAGCCGGAAAGAAAGACAATAATACTATGTCTTCTGAGATTGTTCTGGAGAAGAATGGAATCTGCGCTCCTCATGAATAAAACAAAGCAGAACCCAACTATTGAGGAACGTGCAGCGATGAACGAGAATGGAATTACTCTGTTCTTTCTAGCAAAACAAAGGTTGCGAGCAGAACTAAGTCGGAACTATAAAAAAACACATCCCTTTATTCATGAAGTAAACCAATAGAAACGGTTGTTCCATCCAGCAAAATATAATGATTCCATAGTGTGTAATTAACTGGGTATGAGCTTGCAATCCTAACTGGTTGAGAATACACAGAGCAACTTCCACAGAGGAGTGCAGAAAGTAAATCAAATTTCTCAAGCACTAACATGAAGGGCATGTGCTTGGTTCGCATTGGCCAGCGCATGGAAAAAGGGCCGCAGCTCATCGAAACCAGTCAGCAATTTCATTGCACACAAGGAGGCCGAACCTGTCGAGATTTCCAACGCAGACAGCGGACCGTACTGAAATCCCTAATCATACAGCAGCTTGCAAGGATGTAATGTGTCTTAAAATGTAGTATTACTGTAAATTCTAAAAACATATTACTGTAACTAGCAAAGTGATAGACAAAATTGATGGCAAAATGAATAAGAATTATTTCTAGAAACGAGCAAAAATTTGAATCTTTGTCCTCGAACAAAGCACGAATAAATCACCTTTTCTGTTAGCAAGGAATGTATTCGACCAGCGAAGGGAACAAAGACATCACTGCTGTTTGAGGATACAGTGATGCTTGTAGATACCGTACTCACAAACGCCCAGTGACACCTTCAACATAAACTTATTTTTAGACCCTGTTTTTTCAAGTTTTGAATATTACCTTGACCTTCTTATTCGTATACTGTCGATGAATGTGCAAGCTTCAGGTATCTCTGCTCGTTGAGGATATTAATGTTAAGATAATGATTGTATAAAAATCTAAACGATAAAAAACAAACATTTGGTATTATTATTAAAACAAAATTTTTAAAAAAATGAAATAACTCCTCCTATATCTCGCAACGAAAACTGAAGGAACATTTGGAAGTGTGCCAGGTATCCTGCGGGAAGAGTGCAGAGACTCTCCAGCAGTTTGCATGCTGCTAAGTACAGCTGCATCCAGTGATCGTCTCTGCAACAGCTCTTCCTCTTACGGTTTAACCCTAACCATTTACTACTAGAGGAACCAGTTTTAAACTATTTTATCGAACCCCTCGCTCTATCGCTCGAATTCATTCCTTTTTTATACGCTCAGCTCGTATTTTTACCGAGAGAAATAAAAACCTCTCATAGTATGTATGTTTACCTCAAATGAGATTATCTGTAATAATAATTTTATTCATTCAATTCATTGTATTCTTTCGATTATAACTGCTTTCAACTCTAGTTTTCTTCTATTTTTCTCACGTGTTCTATTCATGTCTTTTGATGTATATTCCACGTAATAAACATACACACAACTTGTCCGGAACTTGAAACCAAATATTTGTTTATTTTTTCATATTCGCAATATGAATATTTTTTGTTGAATAATGCCACTTTACATCACAATATATGTAATTGCTAATGATTTTTGTTCTGAATGATTCCCCTGAACAGAAAAAGGATCAACCTGGAAGAAGTCAATTCGTCCGTAGAAGTCGCTCCGGCTATTGTCTGCTCTACTTGAAGAAGTACGTGCACCTCAATTTAATACTATTTTTTCAATAGTGATGTAATACTGATAATCTTCCTCGCACTTCTTCTCTCCTCACGACATGGTACGCGCTCCCCTGAGATGCGAGACAGGCCCACCCTGGTATAACCAGTGGCTGCCCGCTAGATCACTGCTAGTGTAAATAGCAGCAGTGGGGAGAGTCAGATTCGTGCCAGAGCACTACCTCGAAACACACTGGCAACAGTGGCCATTCGTGACTCTACAGCCTTAAGAGCCTGTCACGGATGGAGCCGGATTATCCAGTCCAGAATCGAGCGCGACCTCAGGTGGCGGATGGAGGGACGCCTCCCTACGAAGAATTCGTGCTGGGAGGTAGCGGAAGAAATCCCGCCGCGGACCAAAACTGGGTAGTTTAGCTCGTCAAAGGAGGGCGATGCCGGACCGGCCTGGGCATGCCACCGGACAAAACATCAGCCGATACTCCGCTATACTTTTCAATGGCGAGTCGAGGCGCCAGTAAAATAACCTCTTGCCCTTCTTTGGTTAACGAATGGGTCTCGCCAAGAGGATCGCCGACTGCGGTGCGAGTGTAGACGGAGAAAATCTCTCCGGACTCAAAAGGATCCTCACCACCAACCTATCCCAAAAGGACTCCCCTCGACAGGACCTATGGGCAAGACAACAACAACAACAGAGCACTACCAAAATTTCTGTAACCCCTAGGTTTGGGTGGATCTGTCCGCGGTGAAAGTCGAACTCGGGATTCCTCGCACGATAGTCGAACACACTACCATTATGTCACGCCCGGACCTTTTTTAATATTGATAACTTGTTACAAAAAAACGGAAAATGATATAATTAAAGTAGATTTTTCTGAAATTAAGTGTGCCACTTCTTCACAAAGAACAAATGAGCAGGATTCTCATCTTTTCCAACAAATCATGTTAAACTCATCGCCTTAGTAATAATATACACAGTTTTTTTTTATCATCTCTTAGTTCGGCTCTTCGACGAATGGGCATTCCGTTGCACTACGAAATGATTTGTAAAACATACCTGCCCGAATTAAGCGTAAAACGCACCAACTCGGTGACCATGATGGGCCACATGGAGATGAGGTTGGTCGGCTGCAGCCTCAGCAGCAGCACTCGGTAGCAGAGGAAGACGGCTGCACGAATGGCGGGGACTTGTTGGCAAACCCGCAGATTCTCCGCCAGTCGCTCTCACAAATCGTTACAGTACTTCACAGCACAAATGAAAACTTCTATCCTGGGTTTTATTTCGCTTAAAAGTAATTCTATGTGAAATTGCTGTATATCTATGCTGAAAGTTGAAATAAAAGTCTGATTACATGATCTTAGAACTTGCAATAACGTAATTCATGACGCAAATAGTATATTTAATCATAGCAAGAAGACTTTTTAAGTTATTCTTTCCTGTAAAACTTAAGTAATATCATTTAAAATTTCTCGCCATTTAGTTCTGAATGTAAAAAAAAACATAAAATTTATTTCTACATAATTTATTATGTTGACTCTTTTTGCAAAAAGGGAAGAGACTTTTATTTGCTCTTAAATTCATCGAAAGACTATAAATTTGTGCATCAAAGGTTCCAACAATATAACAAGAAAACAATAATTTATAGAAGTCTATTCCCAGTAATCCAAAAGCCAACCTTGAATTTCTGGCAGTTGAGTCCTGTATTGGTCTAGTTCCGAACCGAGTACCACGAAAGCGAGTCGCTTCAGCGCCTACAAAACCATGACATTTTCAATGCTTCTCACTGCCGCAAGATCTCAAAATACCTGATGCTAAGGTAGAGCTTAATACAGTACACCAAGTATCTTTAGGCATCTTCAACTGAAGAATTTCAGGCTAAACTACACCTTTGTCTATTCGAATGATCTGACAAGACTTGCCTGAGCTCTCTGATCATACTCCTGTTCCTTGCTTGTCATCAGAGAGAAGGAAGCATTCGGCACGTAGGCAACCATCTCTTAAATCAATAACTTCAATAAAAATCAATAACGTCTGTGAGTCTGAGCAAATAGTAGAAAAGACTAAGACCCAATAATCAGTTTGTCTGCCTTGAAATCTCCGAATGCTATGTCTACTAAAGTGAATAAAACTGACTGAGAACATCTTTGAATGAACTCTTGTCTTGTGTCATGAGATGGTCAGCGACGATAAGCCATTGCCGCAGGGATTGCTGATCCATTTTGAAGAAAGCTCCAACATTAATCTTCAGTATTTACAATCGAAATTATGCAACTGTATTACTAAAATTTAAAAACAATTTGCTAATAAACTAGGTAAAAACACGACGAGAACACTCTTTTAAAATCTTCAAAACTTCATTCATAACATTAATCGCCTGAGAGAGAAAGAGAGAGAGAGAGAGAGAGAGAGAGAGAAAGAAAGAGAGTGAGAGAAAAAGAGAGAGAATGAGATAAAGAGAGCTGCATACATGGATCGGAGAGCAGCTCCATGGTGGTCTTCCGCCAGACCGGTCGCATATATGCGAAGGAGGACATTGTAGCCAGGAGCTGGGAAGAAGCCAGGAAGAACCTCGCATTCCGGGCACTGCAGCGGGCATCTTTGTCTCACTCACCAAGGGATCGTTTTCTACTGTATCCATTATTTCCTTCCCCTCCCTCCAAGACGGTTGCTCGGGAGGGTCTCTCCTTCTACGCTACATATGTAATTCATGGAACCTTTCACATTCGAACGACATTGAGAACTTTAATGCTGTCTAAACCTTTATAAGATGATTGTTTTTAACTCGTGAAAAAAATTCTTTTTTTTCTGCAAGAAAAACATTTATTCAACTTCAACTTCCTCTGAGCTTTACTTATTTGTTGTTTAAAATCTAATCAGTTAATAGATTAAGTCAAGCCTCAAGCTCAATCCTAATCAGTCACTTAGATTAGACCCCGCCCCCCCCGGTGAACCCACTTTTTTGCTTTGAGATATGGGACAACATTTGCCCAGACAGCATTGAGAACCGGCAGGAGTTTGTCCTTCTCTTCACTCCGGCAGACACAATCAACCAGCTCCGCCAAGTTCTACAAATCAGCCGTTTCATTTACACACTCCTTGCTACATCTATTTCTCCTATCAAAACTTCTAAACTGGTTTTTTCCAGATCATTTTTCAGCTTATTCGAATTACTGGCTATCATAAAACACTAACCACCGAATCCTTTTTTACGATTCAAACATGCACATCATAGGAAGAGTGTAATAAGAAAAGATGACCTGGGCGAGTAGAAATAGGGCCCTGGTGCTCTCAGCGGGGTCCCTCTTGTTGTTATTGCTGTCTTTGATTGAAGCCCGCAGATTGGAGTTGCTTCTAATAGAAGACAAGTGCAGGGATTGGGTATCTCCCGGCGCAGCTGATGAACTGTTCACTGCGGAAGAACTGCTTCCCGACCTGCGCAGTTGGAGCGCTTTCATTCAAGTTCTTTCCTCTTGATCGCTCTTATTTGCTGTGTTTAGAGTGGTCCGCTTTCTTTTTACTGAACGGGCCTCAACCAGCTTGATCTACAAGCCAGAAGTACGTTTAGAACAGAAAGCATATCTATTCAAACCGTTTCGTTGTGATGATTTTAGAATGATTACCAAATCCAACACTGAAAAATTTAATGAGTAGTTCTTCACGTCCTTGATATTGAAGAAGAGGTTTTTACTTAATAGTATCAAAAATATAATTTTGAAAGTCTGACTTGAAAGGCGCCAAGCTGAGGGAACTGGCGCGATTGCTGGCATCGGATGAGGAGAGGGGTCCCTGGAGGGGAGCTCCCTCCAGAGAGGGTGTGTTCTCCTGCGATCTCATGCTACTTGAGAAAGACACACCACTGCTGTTCATTCCACTTGAGGACGCTGAAGAAAAATTTTGACAATAGCACTTTTCAAAAACATTCCAACCTCACCGGTTTCATAAATCAAGTAACAACTATTTAAAATACGAGACATATTCGATTGAGTTCTCATTTTAAACAAGATAACTACTACAATTGTGATTTTCTCCTATCAAATCTATCTACCCCTTTCGTATAAGTAAGATTTTACTTTTTTTAAAAATCTAAAGCACGTTTTAATTAATTTCATTGTTTCGAATATTAGTTTTTGAGCTGCATATTCGCAATTTGATTTAGAGGATGGACCAGTTTGGTCCTGCTTGACGACGAGAGTCCTTTTCAACCAGGTCGTCTGCTCAAGCTGCCAACCAACGATTGCATTCAAGGCTTCAACCAGTGAGATCGAAACTTGTTGCAACTGAAAATCATTCGGAGATTTTGAAGAAAACTTTCCATGAAATTATAAAGAAGAGAAAGTAAATGTTAAGGTGAAATTGTTGTTGGTAACTTTACTTTCTACTTGCTTCTTTTCAAAACTCATACTTTTTTTACTGATAAGAAAAGAGCCCTTTTCAAGTTTGAAAGTTAAATTTGCCAAAAGAAGTGAGAAATAAGAAACCTGTCTTCCGATGAGCTTTCCTTTATCTTCCAGTGGATTTGAACACGGCGCGCACAGTTTGACATAATCACACAGGATACTGTAGAAAAATATTTAATCTTAAAATCTCGCCTGAATAGACGTAACCCATGTTATCTTCTCTAGAAGTATGGCAATAAAAAAAATCAAAAAAACTACGTTTCAACACAAACCATATTTATTTTTTCTTCTTCAAGACATGAATAATAGGCATCCCGTGCTAAGCAGCTATCTTTTAATTTTCAAATAGTCTATAGCTGGGCAAGAATCAAATCACATATTTGCTCCTTCTTCCAAAAACCTATCAATATCTTTATTTGTTAAGATTTACTTTTCTCTATCAGTTGCTCTGAAAGTTCTACCGATAAATAACACAAGTATCCGAAAGGAAAACGATGTCTAACATGAACAGCAAGAAGACAGCTCTGCTGGGTAGATGCGCGAGCGGCGCGTCTGCCAGGAGAGAGTGCAGACTTGGCCAGGCCGCCTGCAGTTGACTTCGCTGCAGCTGTCGGACGCAGCCGTGCAGCAGCTCCAGCAGAGGGGCTTCCGTCGGGAAGGCGCCTGCAGCCGCCTAAAACTTTGATTTCTCCATTACACTAAATTTAAGAGAGTAAAGAGAGAGATATAGAGAGAAATTACGAATGAGTGTTCAGTGGAGAGACCCCCTCTAAAAGCTCATGTTTTTTCCTCACTAAAAAAACTCAAAGGGCAAGCAACAAAAACTCTAAACTTTTCCTTCAACAATTGAAAAAAATTTACATTTGAGATTTAACTTATGTTCAAGTAATAAGAATATCTTTGTTCAGTTAAAAAACGTCAAACTATCTACTTTGGAACCTATTGTTTTTCTTCCTATCCATCTAGATTGTACATTGCTCCATGCTATTTGATTCAATCAGCGGCGTCTTCAGTCCTGAACCCGGCCTTCCTAATGTATACTTCGATGCAGTGTCGCTACCTAGTTTTCGGTCTAACTCTGGGTCTCTTAACCTGAACTTTTACACAAATTCACGGAAGATCATCTATCGGTTGTTAAAAAACGGATGGACCCAAAACCACTGAATCTAAATTGGATCTGAGGTTGAGCTGGCTGAGTGCCAAAAAAAGAAACCTTGTCCTGGAAAGCCGCGATTGCTTTGGCGTTTTTAGCTCCCGCCTCTTTCAGGGTTTCCGACACTGCCGACACCAGGTTCTCGAGTGGAATCACCTGCATTTCATACTCTCTCTCTCTCTCACAACGCGCCACTAATGCTGATGATATAGCCATTTCCAATACTAAATCATGGCCAGATAAGTACTGGTATAGCTAGCTGACTATGCAATGTGAGAGGTTTGAACCAGAGGTTAAATAGTGAGCGGATATGTCCCGTCGGCGGATACATGTACACACACTATTGACAAAAACTCCCTCTCTTTTCTTACCCTTTTCCTTCATCCCCTCTTCTTTTTTCCTCCAAACTTTGAGCGGCGGATACATGTAAACCCAAATTGGGCAGCTCCATTTAACCCCTGGTTTGAACCGACTTTGAGACTTAGCAGCAGTGTTGTCATGTCCATTTGCGCTGCTGAATATCCAAACGTCGGCTGCAAACAAATCTCATGTTTTCTTCGAATGTTTCCTTTTTTCCTTAATTAACAGATGGGAAAAAATTAAGTTAAATCAATATTTCGCAACATAAGCTTCATAACTTGTTCATAAGTGGGCAAAAAATCAACTTTCAACATGTTATCTTGTTCATAAACTCCCCTGCAAAAAAGAAGGTTTCTTGCCTCGCCTGATTCTCTTATAGCTCTCAAACTTCGATTTTTTCAATTTTTCGAACCCCGCCTCTCTAACCCCGTAAGCATCTCTAACCCCGTAAGCATCTCTAACCCCGTAAGCCTCTCTAACCCCGTAAGCCTCTCTAACCCTGTAAGCATCTCTAACCCTGTAAGCCTCTCTAACCCCGTAAGCATCTCTAACCCTGTAAGCCTCTCTAACCCCGTAAGCATCTCTAACCCTGTAAGCCTCTCTAACACCGTAAGCCTCTCTAACCCCGTAAGCATCTCTAACCCCGTAAGCATCTCTAACCCTGTAAGCCTCTCTAACCCCGTAAGCCTCTCTAACCCCGTAAGCCTCTCTAACCCCGTAAGCATCTCTAACCCTGTAAGCCTCTCTAACCCCGTAAGCATCTCTAACCCTGTAAGCCTCTCTAACCCCGTAAGCCTCTCTAACACCGTAAGCCTCTCTAACCCCGTAAGCCTCTCTAACCCTGTAAGCCTCTCTAACCCCGTAAGCCTCTCTAACCCCGTAAGCATCTCTAACCCTGTAAGCCTCTCTAACCCCGTAAGCCTCTCTAACACCGTAAGCCTCTCTAACCCCGTAAGCCTCTCTAACCCTGTAAGCCTCTCTAACCCCGTAAGCCTCTCTAACCCTGTAAGCCTCTCTAACCCCGTAAGCCTCTCTAACCCTGTAAGCCTCTCTAACCCCGTAAGCCTCTCTAACCCTGTAAGCCTCTCTAACCCCGTAAGCCTCTCTAACCCCGTAAGCCTCTCTAACCCTGTAAGCCTCTCTAACCCCGTAAGCCTCTCTAACCCCGTAAGCCTCTCTAACCCCGTAAGCCTCTCTAACCCCGTAAGCATCTCTAACCCTGTAAGCCTCTCTAACCCCGTAAGCCTCTCTAACCCTGTAAGCCTCTCTAACCCTGTAAGCCTCTCTAACCCCGTAAGCCTCTCTAACCCTGTAAGCCTCTCTAACCCCGTAAGCCTCTCTAACCCTGTAAGCCTCTCTAACCCCGTAAGCCTCTCTAACCCCGTAAGCCTCTCTAACCCCGTAAGCCTCTCTAACCCCGTAAGCCTCTCTAACCCCGTAAGCATCTCTAACCCTGTAAGCCTCTCTAACCCCGTAAGCATCTCTAACCATGTAAGCCTCTCTAACCCTGTAAGCCTCTCTAACCCCGTAAGCCTCTCTAACCCCGTAAGCCTCTCTAACCCCGTAAGCATCTCTAACCCTGTAAGCCTCTCTAACCCCGTAAGCCTCTCTAACCCTGTAAGCCTCTCTAACCCCGTAAGCCTCTCTAACCCCGTAAGCCTCTCTAACCCCGTAAGCCTCTCTAACCCCGTAAGCATCTCTAACCCTGTAAGCCTCTCTAACCCCGTAAGCATCTCTAACCCCGTAAGCCTCTCTAACCCCGTAAGCATCTCTAACCCTGTAAGCCTCTCTAACCCCGTAAGCCTCTCTAACCCCGTAAGCATCTCTAACCCTGTAAGCCTCTCTAACCCCGTAAGCCTCTCTAACTCTGTAAGCCTCTCTAACCCTGTAAGCCTCTCTAACCCCGTAAGCCTCTCTAACCCTGTAAGCCTCTCTAACCCCGTAAGCCTCTCTAACCCCGTAAGCCTCTCTAACCCCGTAAGCCTCTCTAACCCCGTAAGCCTCTCTAACCCCGTAAGCATCTCTAACCCTGTAAGCCTCTCTAACCCCGTAAGCCTCTCTAACCCTGTAAGCCTCTCTAACCCCGTAAGCCTCTCTAACCCTGTAAGCCTCTCTAACCCCGTAAGCCTCTCTAACCCTGTAAGCCTCTCTAACCCCGTAAGCCTCTCTAACCCCGTAAGCCTCTCTAACCCCGTAAGCCTCTCTAACCCCGTAAGCCTCTCTAACCCCGTAAGCCTCTCTAACCCTGTAAGCCTCTCTAACCCCGTAAGCCTCTCTAACACCGTAAGCCTCTCTAATCCCGTAAGCCTCTCTAACCCCGTAAGCCTCTCTAACCCTGTAAGCCTCTCTAACCCCGTAAGCCTCTCTAACCCTGTAAGCCTCTCTAACCCCGTAAGCCTCTCTAACACCGTAAGCCTCTCTAACCCCGTAAGCCTCTCTAACCCCGTAAGCCTCTCTAACCCCGTAAGCCTCTCTAACCCCGTAAGCCTCTCTAACCCCGTAAGCCTCTCTAACCATGTAAGCCTCTCTAACCATGTAAGCCCCGCTTTTCTAACCCTGTCCGTTTCTGCCGCCGCTCCTCTGACGACGTCTCCCCTAGTCAGCCACACCAGCGCCAGCGAAGACAAAAACTGCTGCTGGTGATGCTGGGCGACCGGTGAGAGCAGCTCAATGATCTGACGACAAAGCTGCGCTGGCGTTCCAACTGGTTTGGTCGGCGAATTCGCCGATTGCACCACGCTCCATACATCGCAAATGGTTGCGAGCGCGTGCGGAAGCTCTTCAAACAATTCTTTAAATGACGCAGTCAATCTTAACAACGAATAGCTCAAGACGTTTTGTTCCGTTCTAATTTACCTACCCCCCCCCCGCTTCTCCTTCCCTGAAAACTCGGTGAATTGGTTTTCAAACGCTTTCTACCAACGCACTCGCAAGAAGCTCCGTCCTCGCTTGCCTCCAACTCCATCCCGCCGTGCGCTGATCCAGTTTCACCGGAACATTCTGAAAAGGAGAATTTCTACATGTTTTTCTAGGAAAAGCAGCTTTTTTGCTGCCCGACCAAAATAATATTGACCAACCGTATTCGAATCTCCAAATGAGAAGACTTTTACAAGGTTGGTGAAAAGTTCAGTTGCACCACGTGTTCCAGGGACTGCAGCCAAGGCCTGTAATTAGTTCTTGTTTAGTAGAGCTTAGTTTCCATTCAATCTCGGAAGCGTTCCTAACCTGGCCGACCATACTGGAAGCTGAAGTTGATGGTGGGCCATTTGCAGGCACTACCGTACTCGTCGAAGCGTGGTACCCATTTGAGCCGATTGCCCCGCTACCAGATGCCGTTCCTCCCCCAAATGTGGTCGCACTGCCTGCGGTAGATGGACCTGCCGATGAGGGCGTGGCAAGCAATATGGAAGAAGTTGGAGTCGCATCCACGACGCAGAAGTGCAGCAGCGTCGTCAGAGTCTCGAAGGACTGAAATTAATCAAGCCTCTCCTGCATTTTCGGCCTCATGATTAGTCACGACAAGTTTTGTATGACTAGCCATGACTATTTGGAATTTTATATCAGACTGATAAGTTTCGAACGATTCTCCTGCACATTGTTAAGATAACAAACCATAACTACGAAATTGGCGGGAAACTCGGATCCTAGTTCCCTTCCGGAGGCGACGTCCGTTTCCGGAGAAGAGCCGCTCATTTGGAAAGAGTTCCCGGGAGAAGGGTACGCGGAACAAGACTGGAAGGACGAAGGCGGGTAGGCCGACACAATCGAGGTCTCGATGTTCTTGCATAGCTGCTCCATTATGTGGCCGGAGAACTTTGGAAGTGCCCTGCGACACAAACATTCCTTCTTCGCTTGTCTTCTTGTTTCACATGAAAGAACATTCTCTTAGTAAATCTCACCGGTCTAGATACGGTAGTATGTACACTATGAGCTGCAGCCAAGCTTCGTGTCTCTCAGGAAACTGCCTGAGCGCTGTTTGCACCGTTTGCAGGAAGATCTTCAGCTGAAAAGCTCACATTTACAGTATATTGAGAACTATTGAGGCCAGTTTTGACCTACCTCTACAATCGGGGGCGGCAACTCTCGGATGTTCATCTTTCCGACTGCACCTCCCAGAGAGATCATCGTGCCTAGGATGGAATGAGAAGCACCGTAAATGGGAGCCGCAGGGCCAATCAGCGACTTGTTCGTCATGCACTCAAACCGTTTCGAGTAATTGATTTGTAAGTACTTAGTGAGTTGTACTTAGTTAGTAGAGTAATTAATTCTGAGACTTAACTTGAGTCTCTCTATTCTCTGTCGCCCTATCTCGGTCTGAAAACTAAGGTCCTTAATATCCTTCTCTTTCTCCCTATTCCTTCTGTCTTTATACTAAATAATCGTGATTTGATGTTGTTGTCATTATCATTATCAAGTTGTCATTATCATTATCATTGTTGTCATTATCATTATCGAGTTGTCATTATCATTGTTGTCATTATCATTATCAAGTTGTCATTATCATTATCAACAACATCTTAATTTTATCGGCGATGTTTAACATTTTTTCTCTATTTTTCTGTTGTTGTCATTATCATCAACAACATTTTTCTCTATTTTTTCTCTGTTGTTGTCATTATCATCAACAACACCTAATACTTCTCCAATTTATTGATCTGTTTTTTTTTCTCCAACAGGACTCACACTGTCGTTGTAGACGTTGAAGCCGTTCTTGATCTCGTATTCCAATCGAATGGTGGTGGCAGTTAGGGAAAGTAGTGCCCGATTGTAGGCAGCGACCAATCCCGTTAGTCGTGAGTCCTGAGATCGGACATGATCCGAAGGTCCGCCTCTTCGACGACCCTCGTTGAACTCCGCGATGAGAATTGACAGAGGAGGGCTTAAAATGAAGAAAAGTTAGAGAAATCGCTCATTCCACTCTGGTTTTTCGTGTTTATGCTACATTATAGTGTATTCTACTGTACTCAGTACCTTTATGTGCTAAGACTCTTATGTTATTGTTGACCCTAGTGTTTTATACCGTACTCATCAACCTTCCGTATGCTTTGATTTGTTCATCATAAAAAGTTACCATTTTCACAAATAATTGATGATTTTTTTTAAAAATTAAAACTGTCTACTTCAACGTAGACCGTCGTTAAACTTGCGATTGTCACAACATTTCCATGGTGACCTATGAAAAAAAAACGACATACGAGCCTTCCTTGGCCATAACTCAGCTCTATTTTCCAATGCCTCATTCAGATCAAGAACCTCATCCCTTGATGTTAGCGAAAAGAATAACGAAACACTCTGACTGTCCTATTCATTGTATACATGTATTACTGTATTAATTCTATGATTCTGTTTCGGATAACCAAACGGACTCTCTATCCTGGTTGCTTTTCAGATCTTTGACGGATGATACGAGAAGCAATAAGAGACATCTCTGCATCTTCGCGCGACTCAATAGAGTGTGCACAAAGCACACGAATGTCCTGCAACCCAACCAAAGCTAGAACTGCTTCAGACTCAATAGAGTGTGCACAAAGCACACGAATGTCCTGCAACCCAACCAAAGCTAGAACTGCTTCAGACTCAATAGAGTGTGCACAAAGCACACGAATGTCCTGCAACCCAACCAAAGCTAGAACTGCTTCAGACTCAATAGAGTGTGCACAAAGCACACGAATGTCCTGCAACCCAACCAAAGCTAGAACTGCTTCAGACTCAATAGAGTGTGCAAAAAGCACACGAATGTCCTGCAACCCAACCAAAGCTAGAACTGCTTCAGACTCAATAGAGTGTGCACAAAGCACACGAATGTCCTGCAACCCAACCAAAGCTAGAACTGCTTCAGACTCAATAGAGTGTGCACAAAGCACACGAATGTCCTGCAACCCAACCAAAGCTAGAACTGCTTCAGACTCAATAGAGTGTGCACAAAGCACACGAATGTCCTGCAACCCAACCCAAGCTAGAACTGCTTCAGACTCAATAGAGTGTGCACAAAGCACACGAATGTCCTGCAACCCAACCAAAGCTAGAACTGCTTCAGACTCAATAGAGTGTGCACAAAGCACACGAATGTCCTGCAACCCAACCAAAGCTAGAACTGCTTCAGACTCAATAGAGTGTGCACAAAGCACACGAATGTCCTGCAACCCAACCAAAGCTAGAACTGCTTCAGACTCAATAGAGTGTGCACAAAGCACACGAATGTCCTGCAACCCAACCAAAGCTAGAACTGCTTCAGACTCAATAGAGTGTGCACAAAGCACACGAATGTCCTGCAACCCAACCAAAGCTAGAACTGCTTCAGACTCAATAGATTGTGCACAAAGCACACGAATGTCCTGCAACCCAACCAAAGCTAGAACTGCTTCAGACTCAATAGAGTGTGCACAAAGCACACGAATGTCCTGCAACCCAACCAAAGCTAGAACTGCTTCAGACTCAATAGAGTGTGCACAAAGCACACGAATGTCCTGCAACCCAACCAAAGCTAGAACTGCTTCAGACTCAATAGAGTGTGCACAAAGCACACGAATGTCCTGCAACCCAACCAAAGCTAGAACTGCTTCAGACTCAATAGAGTGTGCACAAAGCACACGAATGTCCTGCAACCCAACCAAAGCTAGAACTGCTTCAGACTCAATAGAGTGTGCACAAAGCACACGAATGTCCTGCAACCCAACCAAAGCTAGAACTGCTTCAGACTCAATAGAGTGTGCACAAAGCACACGAATGTCCTGCAACCCAACCAAAGCTAGAACTGCTTCAGACTCAATAGAGTGTGCACAAAGCACACGAATGTCCTGCAACCCAACCAAAGCTAGAACTGCTTCAGACTCAATAGAGTGTGCACAAAGCACACGAATGTCCTGCAACCCAACCAAAGCTAGAACTGCTTCAGACTCAATAGAGTGTGCACAAAGCACACGAATGTCCTGCAACCCAACCAAAGCTAGAACTGCTTCAGACTCAATAGAGTGTGCACAAAGCACACGAATGTCCTGCAACCCAACCAAAGCTAGAACTGCTTCAGACTCAATAGAGTGTGCACAAAGCACACGAATGTCCTGCAACCCAACCAAAGCTAGAACTGCTTCAGACTCAATAGAGTGTGCACAAAGCACACGAATGTCCTGCAACCCAACCAAAGCTAGAACTGCTTCAGACTCAATAGAGTGTGCACAAAGCACACGAATGTCCTGCAACCCAACCAAAGCTAGAACTGCTTCAGACTCAATAGAGTGTGCACAAAGCACACGAATGTCCTGCAACCCAACCAAAGCTAGAACTGCTTCAGACTCAATAGAGTGTGCACAAAGCACACGAATGTCCTGCAACCCAACCAAAGCTAGAACTGCTTCAGACTCAATAGAGTGTGCACAAAGCACACGAATGTCCTGCAACCCAACCAAAGCTAGAACTGCTTAAGACTCAATAGAGTGTGCACAAAGCACACGAATGTCCTGCAACCCAACCAAAGCTAGAACTGCTTCAGACTCAATAGAGTGTGCACAAAGCACACGAATGTCCTGCAACCCAACCAAAGCTAGAACTGCTTCAGACTCAATAGAGTGTGCACAAAGCACACGAATGTCCTGCAACCCAACCAAAGCTAGAACTGCTTCAGACTCAATAGAGTGTGCACAAAGCACACGAATGTCCTGCAACCCAACCAAAGCTAGAAGCTTGAGATGAAAATCAGTCTCGAATAAAAAATACTTTAAATTTTTGAAGCTCAGTTGATATTTTCTGAGCCTTCTTATTTCACCGCAGAGTGTGTTTTGTTTCACAAACCAGATCAATCTCATCTAAAATGTTTCTCAGATATTAAGCAAGTGGGACAAAAAATAGACATCTCTGCATCTTAGGACGGCTCGATTTATAATATTTAATATTATAAATCGAACGATAGAATATTTGATAAAATAAATTTTTATCAAAATATGCCTATACCGTGACAAAATAAGTTGGTCTACCTGGATTGCTGTGCTGTAATCATAGAGCAGATCTCCCGGAGCAGTTCTGTCAAAAGCTCTAGGACGGCTATCTGAACCAAATTCAGTTATGTCCCTGGCGCAATCGGTTAACTATAGAAACTAAGTTTTTAACAGTACCAGCTTAAGACGATTGCCAGAAACAAACTTTGCACTTCCATGAATTAGCCAAGTCGCCGAACGTGACTGGTGCAATGGGCGAATTGAGAAAATATGAGCGGAGAAAGTGGAGGCTGATCTGAAAAAACCCGATTGGTGAGAAATAAAAATTGAGTTGAGCATTCCTACCGTAATTATTAGCTCTAGGAGGGTGAGATTCTTCGTTTTGGGATCCTCGGAGTTGTCGCCTGCAGGCGCCGCCCCGCTGTCTCTCGCCCAGAATTGCTGGCCGAGGATGGCACGGACGTGGCGTGCCATCAGATCCACCAGAGAACACGACGTTCCTGAAAAGATCAAAATTTTAAGTTAGAAAATTCCTATTTATGTGTTCAATTTCAGAATTACATTTACCTATTAAGTCTTCAATTTCATTATCTTTTCTGAGCGATTCTGGAACTCAGTGATCAAACAGTTTTGGATTAGCTTCAAGAGTTACACTTTAAGAAGAACCCTCTCTCCCCATCGAACCAGGAAAGGCTCTCCAACAAATTCCCAAGACCCAAACAAGACCTGATCCATCGACTGAATTCGAGAGCGGACCCGAGTTGGCGTTGGTCACTGACGAGACTAGACAACTGGAAATAAAGTCTTCGTACTCCTCTGCTATCAGGCGTAGAAGAAGATTAAGCAGCAGCTAACTTGAGTAGAATACAGGCAGGTACAGGCGCGGCTCGCGGTCGTAGGAGTGCTGTGAGTATCCGGAAGGCGGTTTCCGCGCGTCCAAGATCCACAACCTGAGAAAAACATCTTTTTCCCTGGACAAGTGATTCTTCAGCATTATACGAACATAAAATATAACTAAAACAGCACTATACGAACATAAAATTACGATATTATCACAAATCAAACCGTTTATCAAATTCATTTTAAAGCGGACTTTCCAATGCGTCATTTTTTCTCTCTGTTCGTCTGGTCTACCTAATCAAACACGGTTTATCAAGTTGGAGATTTTTTAATTTTACACCTTTAAATCTTTGATTGGCATCGCTGAATTTACTTTTTCCACTAAAGAATGACTTGTCTATTGAAGTTTGACGTATGACGCTCAAGTAGTCCATGTTCTATTAGATGAGAACTTCTATCGCGAGAGCCTATAACACCTCCCCCCAATAAGCCTATAACCCCCCCATAACCCTTCCCCCCAATAAGCCTATAACCCCTCCCCCCAACAAAAATACCGCGTTTGTACTTCAAGCGTACCCTTCCACTCTCTCCATATAACAGCATATGGGCATGAGACTCCTCATATAGGGTATTCGTCGACGACGATGACGGCTGCAAAAAATGTTTCAGTTTTGTGGCGAATTTCGAGCTCCTAATCGATTTAGGCTTATTTATTTATTCATACATCAATAGGGGGCTGCTAAGAATCGATTTCATCTGCGGCTACAAGTACATATATACTTTTTCGCTTTTTCAAAAAGAATCTAACCAAAGCATTAGCTGTGGAAGAACTCGAAGACGGCATTGCATCGCGGCCTTTCTCTTCCACTGGAGGAGACGATTCTGCCCTGCACGGCTGCGTATCGAATAACCTGTGTTTGTACTGTCGGTGTACGGTAGTCCGGAGTGATACCAATTTACAGTTGTCTAGATGGGTGATCTTGGTCATGGCTCAATTTGCTTAAAGTTATCATTATTTGCCATATGGTTCATCGTTTTCCTGAAGACAATCTTCTCACCTTCTTGATCCCAAAAGGACTCCCCTCGACAGGACCTATGGGCAAGACAACAACAACAACAACCTTCTTGATTTGAACTATCCTAAACGCTTCGTTTTTTGCTTTAAAATTTTTTTTAAATAATAAAACAATTTCATTTTTTTAAATATATTTTAAATATTAATATATATTTCAATATAAATATTAATAATAAAAAAAAATTTTTTTCTAATAAAATATAATTTTTTTTAAAGTTTAAAAAAATAATAATAAATAAAATTTTAAAAATTGAAAAAAATTTTTTAAAAAAATTGAAAACTTTACACTTCAACTTAGTAAATTGTATTCCTCATCAACTGACTTGAAGTCCCCATTGTTGCCCATGGTGAAGATGGTTTCTGCGAGGCTATCGGTCCTCCGGTGTCCTCTGTGCCGCACCCTCGACGTCAATCCCTCCGACATTCCCGATGCAGTAGCGTTACCCGAATTCACTCAAACAAAAGTCTCTTATGAACTGATTACGATTGGAAAAACTCAGTCATTGGACGGGAATCGAACCTAAAACCTTTCACTTTCCCAGTGGTAAATGCCAACTCAAAAAATTCCATCAAGGATGGGGGAGGGGTGTAAAAACCTTCTCCGATATCCTTCCTCTCCGTAGAATCTTCTCGCTCATCTTCGATTTTCATTGAGTCCGTCACGGTCGTTTCCTCCGATGTTGATGGATGCACGGCGCTGCTGCAATTTTTTTTTAAATTTCAAATTACTTTATCCACCAAAGGATGAGTTGTCAAGACTCATCTGCTAACATGGGGAGTGTCACAGCAAGGTAATATTCAAGTTCAACTAAAACTGTCATTTCTTCAATATTTTTCTTATTTTTTTCGTATTGAACAAGTAGATGATTTATCCAAAAGGACTGCATGGTTCCAAGACTGATTATTCTTATTATTGGAGCAGAACGTTAGGCAGCGGAGACGACCATATTTGAAGGAATATTCAATATCAACAGTTAACAACTTTTCAGCTTAAAGAGAAGATTGAATTCCATAGAAAAGTTTTTCAACGACAGCATTAACTGACAGCGCAGCTGCAAATGACAGCATTAACTGACAGCGCAGCTGCAAATCTCATTTGCGCGTCTAATTGGCTTTCTTCTTCGTCGCATATGCAATCGATGATGCACTGGAGAGTCTCGAGAATCACTGCGTCTCCTCCCTCTATCGAGAAGTTGTCGAGTGAGTCCTGATAAAGTATTCATTACAGGGTGTACAGAAAGTCCAGGTGTCTGACTTTGTCACTTTGCATCTTTTTTGTTTGGCGTAGCGGTCGTGTGATTTTTTGCTTGTATCTTATTGATAATGTTGCTAACATACCCTGAGAAAATCAGAATGATAACTCTTTTCGTTTTCCGGCTGCCCGACTTATGCCCGACTGCTGGCGCTTTTCTGTTTTAATGTTCGGCACGACTCTGTTTCATTTTCATGAGAAAAAGTTCTTGGTTTATGGAAATTTATCATTAGATGAAACCTATTTCTATTACCATAGGCGGGTTTCTATCAGGGGTTAAATAGTTACCGTACCATCTATGTTGGCGCATACATGTTCGCGCCGAAAATCATCTACATTCTCTTTTTCTTCGTTCTATTTTACTTCCACTCTACTTCTCATTTCACTTTTTTGCCTCTCCCCATCCCTTTTCCAACTCGCTCGGCGCGTAGAAACATGCCTTAGACCGGTTTCAATTAACGCCTGGTTTCTATTACAAAACCCGGTGCTACAACGATGTCCGCCTTCACGCGGTGCAGCACGACAGTCTACAGACTGCAAAGGACATCAACAACCTTCTCCGGAAGCATCACGCTCCGAAGAAACTACAAGAGAGCCTCTCTGTCTCTCTCTCTCGTCTCTTCACTACACCTCCGTCTTCGTTCTTTTTTTCGCCTGAGGGACAGTCCGATCCGGCTGGCCTGTCCCAACTACTTCTCCTATTGGCCGGAGACATCGAGAGTAACCCAGGACCAAGGATGTGGCTGTGCACTACATGCAAGAGAAAGGCGAATACTAACTGCATCCAGTGCTCCCACTGCTCAGAGTGGGTCCACACTAAATCGACATGCAGTGGCCTCTCCTCACTCAAAGAATACATCCAAGTCGAATACCGCTGCCCGTCATGCATAACATCAACGACTCCGCTGACGACCACGAACACCAGGCAAACTCTCTCCTCTGACCCCACGTCCAACAGCAGGAACCTCAGGATTTTGCAATACAACTGCAATGGCTTCTCTGGCAAAACGACGGAACTCCATGAACTCGTCACTCGTCTGAAAGTCGATCTATTTCTCATCCAAGAAACTAAGCTAACGAACCGTTCCAAATGTCCACAAATTCCTGGATACACTATCGTAAGAAAAGATCGTGAGAAGAACTCCGGAGGCGGTCTTATTACCGGAATCAGCGAATCGCTGTCCTACACTGTAATGCCCTCTCCGACCGACACACATTTGGAATCTCTCACCGTCCGCATATTCGATGCCGATGGGAAGTCGCTCGATGTTACCAACATATACATACCACCGACGAGCTCTTGCACCACTGGTTACACGCCCGAACTATCCCAAAAGGATTCCCCTCGACAGGACCTATGGGCAAGACAACAACAACAACAACGCCCGAACTCACTCCGTTCTTACACAATCGCGAGAAATCCATCATACTCGGTGATCTTAACGCTCATGATGCCGCATGGTTCTCCAAATCTTCAGACAGCAGAGGCTCTCACATCGCAGAAACGATCGATGCTTCAGAACACGCCGCAGTAAACCGTGACACGCCTACCAGAGTACCAGTCAACGGAATACCATCTTCTCCAGACATCTCCATTTGTTCGCTGGACTTACTTTCTCAAGTCTCATGGAAAACAATACCATCTGGAAGCTCCGACCATCTACCCATCGTAATCGTCCTTGAGGGTTCCAACTACATCCGCACGCACAGGAAAGTCTCCTTCACCAACTTCGGAAAAGCGAACTGGAAAATCTTTGAACAGCTCGTCGAAGAAAAGTTATCCACGACACCTCTTCCCGACCTCCCCGCCGCCCAAGCTGAGCCCTTCTTCCGGAAGATCCTGTTATCTGCAGCCGCCAGCTCAATCCCACGCGGTCGCATCAAGAAGAGAAACGTTGCCTTAACACCAGAAATCCGAGATTGGATGACCAAACGAGACGCTTTACGAGAATCAGACCCATCAAGCCAAGACATCAGCACTCTCAACATGAACATCAGACGAGCCACGGACAGAAACAAAAGGGACATCTGGAGAAACTTCATGGAGACCTTTGATCCCAAACTAGACAGCAAGAAACTGTGGAAAACGATCAAGATGTTGAATGATAAAGGACGTCCCCCACCAAACTGCGCCATCGACTTCGGGAAAGGACCCCTCACATCCTCCTTCGAAATCGCGAACCAGTTCAACAAACGCTTCACACGCCCAGTCGACTACAAAACAAAAAAGGAAAATCGGAAAACCATGAAGAAAGTTCACAACATACACGCTAAAGATTTTGTCGAGTACTCAGAGGCCGCAGTGAAATCAGCTATTAAGAAGACAAAGAAATCAACAGCCCTCGGACCGGACGGACTCGCTCCAATACTCTTCCATTATCTCGGGAACAGAGGTATAGCCGCCCTCACAAAGCTCATCAACGACTCCCTCAGCTCTGGCAGAATTCCCATGATTTGGAAATCTTCAGTCACTCTCCCACTCCTGAAAGCAGGAAAAGAGGCAACGGATGGACCAGGATACCGACCGATCTCCTTACTCTCACCGATGGCGAAAATCATAGAACGACTTCTGTTGGAAGAACTCAAGCCGTACGTAAGAGTAGCTGAGCACCAGCATGGATTCACCACAGGAAGATCCACCACCTCTGCCCTCCTCACTCTTTCAAAAGACGTAGCTGCAGGCTTTAACGCGAAGAGACCAGCTAAACGTACAGTGATGTTGGCAATCGACATGTCAAAGGCCTTCGACAGCATAGACATAGCGGTACTCATAGATCTCGTCCTACAAACCGACGCCCCAAATTTCGCAAAGAAATGGCTAGCATCGTACCTCAGAGGACGAACGAGCCGTACATCCTTTCGCGACGTCCTCTCAAGCTCATCCCTGATCAGAAGCGGAGTCCCTCAAGGCAGCGCACTCTCACCGCTTCTTTTCAATTTATATCTAAGCGATCTTCCGAACAACGATCCAAACATCAAAATCGTCTCTTATGCTGATGATATAACGCTATGGGCGTCAGATCCGAGCATTTCCACTGCCTCGCTACACATACGATCCGGTCTCCCACACATCGAAAAGTTCATCCACGATCGTGGACTATCTATTTCTCCTGCCAAAAGCCAGCTTCTACTCTTCACACCTTACAGCAAAGAGTACAAGACTATCCTAGATGTCTCGATCGGAGGTCAGAGCGTACCCACCGTGAATACCGCCAAAATCCTTGGAGTTACATATGATTCTATGTTCACATTCAGTCATCATGCGAAAGACATAGCAGGCCGAATGTCGCAACGTAACAATGTACTGAAGGCGCTAGCCGGCAGTACATGGGGCAACCAAAAGGAGACACTCCGTCTCACGTACAAAGCCATTTGCCAATCCATATACAGCTACGCAGCTCCAGCCTGGGCCAGCTTTCTCTCCTCCTCAGCACATACCAAAATTCAAAGAGGACAGAACAATGGCCTGCGTATCGTAACAGGAAACCATCAAATGGCCAGCGTCGACCACATACATGCTGAAGCTAAAGTTATGAGATCGAAATCGCACCTTCACATGCTATCAGCCCAATACTTGGCAAGGACCTTGAGCCAAACTCACTTCCATCACGGATTATTTCTCCAAGGACCCCCACCACGCAACATGAAAGCTGATCTTTACATCGCATGCAGAAGCACTGTTGAAAGAGCCCTGTCGGAAACAGCAGAGAAGAACAACGGGAAAAACGTCGCCAACCGAGTCCACACAAACATGGTCTCAGAAGAAAAGGAAACCATCCAAGGTCCAGTCATACTGGGCGGCCGACCACCACCGGACATAAATGAAGAAGAAGTGGACCTCTCGAGAAACGCCCGCTGCACGCTGAGCCAACTTCGCTCAGGCTACAGCAGGTACACCAACCACTACTTACACCGGATCGATGACTCGATACCTGACTACTGCCCAGACTGTCTCAAAGGACCTCACGACGTGGCCCATCTCTTCAAATGCGCTAGACGTCCAACAAGACTCACGTTGGAAGATCTCTGGATGAAACCAAAAGAAGTAGCCTCATTTCTGAGACTATAGTGAAGGAAAGAAGAAGAGATGTATTTAAAAAATAAATAAAAAAGAGAGGAGAGAGAGAGGGAGAGAGCGGCCCTCCATGGCCAACTCTCTTCGACGCGAGACGTTTGCCGGCAACAACAACAAATTACAAAACCCGCTAACAGCGGGCTTCTGTGTCATAATCAGATGCACTATAAACTTATTGTCCTGATCAGTTATTTTGATTATTAGAGGGCTGCTCATCATTAACCCCCTCACAGATAAACTTTTCCCTATACCATTCCCCGTCTCCAAAAGACAAGCGCTTCAGTTCTCGTGTTCCGATAAGACGATAATCACTCCCGAGACGAAATTCTACCGTATCATCGTCGAAGTTGAGAACATCACTCGAGGGCCGAATGGGAGAAGCCGTTTCTGCTATGATGAAGCCTTCACCGACTCTGCCTGCTTCCAATCTTGAGGAAGAGAGAAGAAGGCGGCCTCTGAGTTCACTCAACCACATCGAACTACCCGCCCTGTAATAACCATTAACAACCTTGAGAATCAAATATAGTAATGAGTGTATATAATTATAAGAGTGATGGAGAAGAACAATTATTAAAAACTGATACATACATATATCGATTGAAAACAACTATCAAGATTGAAAAGAACGCATAAGAATACAGGGTGGCTGGAAAGTACGGGGACCGAAAGTCAAACGCTTTTGTATCGTAATCAATAATCCAATTCCTCTCAATTCAACACATTTTATTCTCAACATATATATGCACAACTGGGTGAAGTCAGTTTTCAATGCGGCCGCCCTTGGCGCGGATGACGCGGCGGAGACTCTTGGGGAAAGCATCAGTCGTGGCACGCAGGTAATCAACGTCGAGTTCCTCCCAAGCTTTGATTAGGGCCTTCTTCAGAGACGCCAAATTGGGGTGGAGACGAGCCGAGGCTTTCGCCTCGAGAACCGACCATACGGAATAGTCGAGCGGATTGAGATCCGGCGAGTAGGCGGGCCACTGCTTACTCGTTATGAAGGCGGGCAAGTTGTTCGCACACCACTCTTGCGTCTCAACGGCCTTGTGAGCGGGCGCGGAGCCCTGTAGGAAGCAGAACGGGCGGCCAGCAAAGTGCGTACGGGTCCAGGGAAGCAAGGCGCCTTTGAGAATGTCTTTGATATAGTTCTGCTTGTTGATCTTCACGCCCTGATTAACGATGACGAGCGGAGACTTGCCCGAAGCGCACACAGCCGCCCAGACCATCAACTGAGCTGGATGGGAAGTGCGGTTGACGACTCTTCCGTTGCAATCGGCTTCCTCAGGATCTCTGGCAATAACCCGCACGTTTTGGGAGTTGTAGGCCTCCTCGATCGTGAACAACTTCTCGTCTGAGAAGACTATCTCGTCGGCACCAGATGCGGCCGTGTCGCGAAGCAAGGCCCGACTTTTCTTCCCGCGCTCTGCCGTTTTCTTGGCGGACAACAAGGCACCCTTGCGAGTACGATAAGGGCGCATGCCGAGGTCATCCCTGACGATGGTCTGAGCCGACCAGCGGGATATTCCGAGCTCATGGGACATCTTGTCAATGCTCCGCTTGGAGTTTCGGCGTATTCGCTCCCTCACTGCTTTAATCTTCGCCGGCGTCCGAGCAGATCGAGGTCGGCCAGTTTTTGGACGGTCCTCGAGATTTCCGAGCTCGCGGTAACGCTTGATGGTCTTCCAGACAAGATTTCGGCGGACGACGAGGCGTTTCGCGATGTCGGAGTTGGAGTACCCGCGCTGGTGCAAATCGACGATAGCGGCACGCTAGAGATGGGGATCCGTCATTACCTTCAAATTCAAACAATCGTTGTCAAACTTTAATACGATGTTTGAAACACAATAAACTTCGAAAATCAAAAAATGCAGTCGGTGCGTGCACAAAAAGTGCGTAGCACACACCTAAACCACGGACTCCGTACTTTCCAGCCACCCTGTAGATAAAGCACGGAAGGTGAATTAAATGGCTTCAGAAAGAAAGAGTAAGAGAGAAAGAAAATTAGGGAGGGAATAAAAGAGATAAAGAGAGTGAGGGAGAGAGAGATAAATATGCAGAGAGAAAGAAAGTAATGAAGAAGAGAATGCCATTACGCGTTTTGGTGAGAGTTTTCCTCCTGCACAAGATGATGCAGCCTCTGCCGCTGGTCGGCGGTCACAAGAGAGACGCAGCAAGTGTCGTCCGGCAGTGCGGGAAGCTGCTCGCTGCTCATCCTGCAGCTTGGAATACTCAACCCCTAGGTTAATCATATGCTCTAATTTCTGACCAGTCGTCCAGAAAAGGATACTGTACGTTAGGTTCTTTGCTCACTATTATAAAACAGAGTGCATATGTGCTGGGTTTACTGGTACTTAACTGCTACCTTCACTAAGCCTCATGTCTCGCCATATCTTATGTATAGGAACACTCTCAAGCACAAAACTTAAACATTGAAAAAATTATCCAAACAAAAGGCTACAGTACTCTAGATGATTTTTCATTTATGTCTAATTAAATTCTAAAAAATTTCTAAAAAAATTAATTTGAGACGTTAGAAAACAAAAATCTATCTCGTTCACCTATGAGAAAACAAATTTTTTTTTAATTTCGCGCTATCAGTCGTAGAACAAACGGAAAACATTCCAGCTAAAGGCCCAAGAGAGACATGGTTTATAAGATAAAGGAAATAGTGACCTTGACTCCTGCTTCACATATTGAATAGAAACGCGAGCCGTCGCAGGATTCATAAGCATCATGGCCAGCATCTGTACATTCAATGTTTTTTCAATGAGCATTAAAATATGAATATATACCTGAACTTATAATTATTTGTTTCTCGGAATAAATCCTGTTGAAAACAACTGGAAAAGCCTCGTGTGTTACCATTCTACCTCAATTACGTACTGATTCCCTGATAAACATTCGTAAACTCAGCTGATTAACATTCGTAAACTCAGCTGATAAACATTAGTAAACTCAGCAATGAAGTGGGTTCCTTCTCGAATCCTTACTCATTAATTCAATGAAACTCTTCCCGTTCCAAGACCCATTTTTAGCAATCAAATTGTGTTGAGAAAAAATCCGCTAACCTGGACTATAGTCGGTAAATCATTATGCCGGGCACAGTCTACGAACCATCCTCTCGCCACACTCTTCAGCTCCACCTCAACCACTCACCTTCTAACCGAAAAGACACCGAATCCCAAATGAAAGACTTAAACACACCGAAATTCCAAACTCACCTTTTCAAATGAGATGGAATCGTCAGCGAGAGCGCCGAGTAGCAATAACACAACTCTGAAATCAACATCGATTTTCTTGTGACTTTCCAGTACTTTCTTAACTCAGAACTGTATATATAAAACTTGCCTATTGAACGGCTTGGCTCGAATACCAGGACCGAGCAAAACTTGCCTATTGAACGGCTTGGCTCGAATACCAGGACCAAGCAAAACTTGCCTATTGAACGGCTTGGCTCGAATACCAGGACCGAGCCAAACTTGCCTATTGAACGGCTTGGCTCGAATACCAGGACCGAGCAAATCTTGCCTATTGAACGGCTTGGCTCGAATACCAGGACCAAGCAAAACTTGCCTATTGAACGGCTTGGCTCGAATGCTAGGACCGAGCCAAACTTGCCTATTGAACGGCTTGGCTCGAATACCAGGACCGAGCTATAAAACTTGCCTATTGAACGGCTTGGCTCGAATACCAGGACCGAGCTATAAAACTTGCCTATTGAACGGCTTGGCTCGAATACCAGGACCGCGGAACCGACTACCAGGACCGCGAAAAGAAAAGACCGCGGAACCGACACAGGTGGCGGCCTACTCACAGGCATCACCCATTCCTTAATCTACTCCGTCGTCCCGTCTACCACAGATCCTCACCTGGAATCACTGACTGTTCGCATCTCGGACAACAACGGCCTCTCTCTGGACATCACTAATGTCTACATTCCTCCGATGACCTCCTGCAACACAGGCTACCAACCGGATCTATCCCCCCTTCTACGCAACCGCGAGAATTCCATCATACTAGGCGACCTTAACGCCCACGACTCCAGCTGGTACTCTCACTCGACAGACAACAGAGGAAACGTCATCTCCAGTGCTATTGACGACTCGGAACACGCCACTCTCAACCGCGACATGCCCACACGAGTTCCCTCAAACGATCGCCCTTCCTCGCCAGACATTTCCATCTGCTCTCAGGATCTCCTTCAAAAAGCGTCATGGAAAACTATCACTGAAGGCAGCTCCGATCATCTTCCGATAATCATCGAACTAGAAGGCAGCAATTTCAACCACACTCACAGAGACGCAACCTTCACAAATTACCGGAAAGCGGACTGGGAAGCGTTCCAGCAACACGTCGAAGAAAGCCTGTCAAAAAATCCTCTTCCCAATCTACCAGCCGTTCAAGCAGAACCTCTCTTCCGAAGAATACTCGTATCAGCTGCAGCAAAAACAATCCCACGCGGCCGGATCAAGAAGAGAGAAGTCGCCCTAACGACAGAGATACGAGAATGGATGCATCATCGCGACACACTCAGAGAATCGAATCCGACAAGCGACCTTTTGAACGATCTCAACACGAACATAAGGAGAGCTACCGACAAAAACAAACGGGATATCTGGCGCGCACTGATGGAGTCCTTCGATCCAAAGAAAGATGTCAACAAGCTCTGGAAGACCATCAAAATCCTCAACAACAAAGGAAGACCACCGCCGAACTGCGCCATATCCTTCAGAAATGAGACGATCACGACCGCCTCCGATATCGCGAACCGCTTCAACAAAGCCTACACTTGTCCAGTCCAGTATACAACTTCAAAGGAAAACAGGAAGACTATGAGGAAAATACACCGCCTGTCCGCAGATGACTTCGAGGACTTCACTACCACAGACGTAGCAGCCGCCATCAGATCCACGAAGAAGTCCACCGCGCTTGGTCCAGATGGCATCGCTCCTATAATTCTCCATCATTTAGGTCCGAAAGGAATCAGCGCCCTGACTTCCCTGATCAACAGCTCCCTACGCACAGGCAGGATCCCCATGATATGGAAATCGTCGATCATACTACCCCTCCTGAAAGCAGGCAAACCAGCATCCGAAGGCTCCAGCTACCGTCCGATATCTCTACTCTCGCCCGTCGCCAAAGTGATTGAACGGCTATTACTCGGCTCCCTACAGAGGCACATTCCCCCGGCAGACCACCAACATGGCTTCACGGCAAGACGCTCTACAACCTCGGCCCTCGTAACTCTCTCGAAGAGCATCGCAGACGGTTTTAACCAGAAACGTCCCGCTAGTCGAACGGTCCTCATGGCAATTGATATGTCCAAGGCATTCGAAAGTATCGACATCGTCAAGCTCATCGACCTCATTGAGACAACAACCGCGCCGAACTACATTAAAAAATGGCTCGCCTCTTACCTTAGAGGAAGAACAGGACGCACAAGCTTCCGCGACTCGGTATCAAGTTCCAGACTCTTCAGAAACGGAGTCCCACAAGGCAGCGCCCTCTCGCCCACGCTTTTCAACCTTTACCTCCGCGATCTTCCCACAGACGATGCCCACACGAACGTCATCTCGTATGCTGATGACATCACGATCTGGGCGTCAGATCCCGACATCAACGTCGCCTCCGAAAATCTACGCAGGGCCATCACGAAAATTGAAACCTTCCTCAAAGAACGGTCACTCATCATTTCCCCGACCAAGAGCCAGCTCATGCTTTTCACCCCGTTCAGTCGTGAATTCAAGTCTACTCTGGACATATCAATCTGCGGATCACCCGTCCCCACCGTCAACCAGGCCAAGCTACTCGGCGTCACGTACGACTCGATGTTCACATTCAGCCATCATGCCAAAGACATCGCGAGACGGATGTCGCAGCGCAATAACGTACTGAAAGCCTTAGCCGGAAGCACCTGGGGCAACCAAAAAGAAACCCTCCGCCTCACGTTCAAAGCCATCTCGCAAGCGATCTGCAACTACGCCGCACCCGCCTGGTCCACCTTCCTCTCGGACTCCGCTCACGCCAAAATCCAACGTTCTCAGAACTCCGGACTCCGCGTCGTGACAGGGAATCATCAAATGGCCGACACTGACCATATTCATCGCGAATCAAAGGTCATGCGCACCAAATCCCATCTGAACATGCTCGCCGCGCAGTACCTCGCGAGATCGTTGGACCCAGAACACATCCACCACGGCCTCCTCGACTGCCCGGCGCCCCCTCGCGCAATGAAGAACAACCTCGTGTTGAGCTGCAAGAAGACTGTCGAAGCCGCGAAACAGATGTCAAAGGATCCGAACAATGGGAAATCAGTCGCAAACACCGTACACTCGATGATGGTCTCGAACGAACTCCAATCGTTGAAGGGTGCCGTCATCCTGGGAGGCAGACCTCCGCCCCTTATCCAGGAAGAAGAGAAGGAGTTACCCCGCAAGACTAGATGCACGCTCAGCCAGCTCCAGATTCATCAACAACTACCTCCACCGCATTGACGAATCCATCCCCGACGTGTGTCCCGATTGCTCTTCCGGACCTCACGACGTTGCGCATCTCTTCAACTGCCCATGCCACCCGACCGCGCTGTCTCCAATCGACCTCTGGACCAAGCCTCTGGATGTCGCTGCGTTCTTGAAGATATAAGAAAAAAAAAAAAAAAAAAAAAAGAAGAAGAACAAGAAACGAAGTACACAGACGTTCTTCGAAGCCGGCTACATCCGGCAACAACAACAATACCAGGACCAAGCAAAACTTGCCTATTGAACGGCTTGGCTCGAATGCCAGGACCGAGCAAAACTTGCCTATTGAACGGCTTGGCTCGAATACCAGGACCGAGCCAAACTTGCCTATTGAACGGCTTGGCTCGAATACCAGGACCGAGCAAATCTTGCCTATTGAACGGCTTGGCTCGAATACCAGGACCAAGCAAAACTTGCCTATTGAACGGCTTGGCTCGAATGCTAGGACCGAGCCAAACTTGCCTATTGAACGGCTTGGCTCGAATACCAGGACCGAGCTATAAAACTTGCCTATTGAACGGCTTGGCTCGAATACCAGGACCGAGCTATAAAACTTGCCTATTGAACGGCTTGGCTCGAATACTAGGACCGAGCTATAAAACTTGCCTATTGAACGGCTTGGCTCGAATACCAGGACCGAGCTCCTCGCAGTTTCTTGTCAGCCTCCAGATTCTGTGAAATGTTCGGGCGGCTTCGGTACTGACAACCTTAAAAGGTTTTTTATTATCGTGTTCGCGATGTCGAAATCAATGTTGTTGGGTTTCGATTTCTTGAACTGTAATCAGATTTTCGGGTATTTAACGACTGTCTAGGCCTTCAAAACGGTCTAAAAAACCCGAAACATCCTTTTGAAGCACTCGCTTTGCTTATATTCATTCCAATTAGTAAAATCTCTAACTATCAAAAGATTGTTCTAGTCGCAAAAAACATGCTCTTCTTTCTGACCTACTAAACAGTTTTATTCATCTCAGGAAACTGCTCAACATTGAAGTTACAGTAATCAATGACCGAGTCGGTAGAAGTGAGTGCTGCCACAATACTTTGTTCCACTGCGGAACTGGGTTCCATCTGTTTTCTCGCGTGTAGCAACGCGACCAAAGATGCAGCATGCTGTTGATGCTGCAATCAAAACACCGATCTCATCAATGAACGACCGAAACAAGTCTTCTCGACGATTTCAAATAGTATCCTACACATTCCGAACTGGGTACACTGGAGATTAGAAGTCCCAATCAGGCCAGTCCAGCGGTTAAATGGGGGGAATAACAGGCCTTTAAGAGAGCGAGAGAGCGCGTTATGTAAAACAGAGGTTGCAGATGATCGGAGCATTTCTTTCACTAGTTTTCTGCGCAAATTTTCTACACGCACTGTGGGTTAGAGTAATAACCAAGAGTAGGTGTACACTGCTGTACAATTTTCGAAAATCGTATAAACACGTTTTCCCCGAATTTTTAAATGAGCAATTTACAACTTTTCAAACTTTTTCACCTCCGGGAATGAACAGCCTGCCCCTGACCAGACAGCTTGACCCGCGAGCTGAAATTAAATTGAAGCATGGGACATCTTGAACCTTAACACTTAATGAGTTTTCTACTTCTTTCCTTAAAAGTGATCAAAATTTTAGTATAAAAGGGAAATCCATTTTAGTCTTTTCCTAACATCGAAAATTCCCTGCTCTTCCAATGCGATGAGATGTCCTTCGAATAGAAGAGGCTTCAATAGTACCGTAGTAGAGCCACTGCTGGTTCTTTAAAATAACATTTCATTTCATCGAACAAAAGTCACTCTCAGCTCTATAAAGAAATTCATCGATTGAGCAGAAAGTTTTTAGTGAACAACAACAAAAAAACCTATTTAAAAGGAAAATTATCGACAACAGACCCGAAAAATCACGAAAAAAACAAGTATTACTTTATTGCTCATAAATTTAAAATATTCAAATGCTCAAAAACTTTTAACGATCAAGAAAAATAGATTTACCGTATCCCCGCGGGACGTCTATCTTCGAGGGCGGAATGTTGAGCGATCACTGAAGCAGATCTCATGCAGAGTCGCACCAGAACCTGCAAAAATAAATTCATTTCCTATTCACGAATTACTCGATTAAATATAGGTATTTGCTATTGTGCCTGTAATACTTTATATAAGTTATTGGCCAGATGTTTCTGGTCATCTACCAAGTTCTTCTCTGAAAATGGGTAAGATGAAACCAACTTCCAGGCAGGTTGCCCTTGGCTCAAAGTCGCTTTCCCTCCCTGAAGACAAGTCCCGCAGCCATGAATTCATGTCCATCACCTCAAGCGCATTCATTTTTTTCTGTTCATTTAGCAAGGCATAAAGAGACAATTGAACCTTTTTCATAGCACTGTCGCACGGAATATCAATGCGTTTCCGTTATGTAATGTAATGTGAACGTGCTGACACTCCCGGATATATGAATGAGATATGGTTGGGTTCAAATTGAATAATCTTCTGTCTTTTCTGATAAATTAAACTTACACAAAACGCAGCCTAAAAACGAAGCTAAAAATCAAAACACTAATTAATCTTTTTTGGTATCTAAGAAGCGGTCGAGTTTTTGCCCGAATCTGCGTCTCCAGAGTGCTGTCATAAACTACATACACATACACAGAGAAACTACTGGTTCCCAGGTAACGTCTGTATCTTTTCTAAGGGAGCGCATACTCTGCGGTGAGGTGATAAAAAGTCCGAGAAACATTGTTAGAGAGATTTCAGTAGAGAAATAGAGACTGGGCTCACTGAGCACAGCTCACCCTGAGTAGATCGGCGACCCATTCAGGAAGAGAGAGCGGTTGTCTCTGGGTGTACGACAGGACACCCGTGCAGTAGAGGGGGAAGTCCGAAAAATGCAACAGCAGAGAACAAACCTCTCGCAGCAAGTACCAGTGACTTGTTACACCTTTAAAAGAATCACTTTTACTTCAAAATTAACCTGATTTTTCGAATCAGTAATTTCTGAATGTTCGGGCTTCTTTAGGCTGATCAAAATTAGCCATATCATCAGGTCAGTTAATCGATAAATTTCATCAACCTAGATACTCATATCAAACTACTTGTACAGAATATCGATGTTAAATTATGGCCGCGATAAAAACAGCAAGTTATCTTTAAGTGGCTATAAAATTATCTCCATATAGAATATGGATCACGCTCTCCAAAAACGGCTACAACCGGCATCAACAAAACAATTATTTTTAAAGCTGGTACCGTAAGCTTCTTAAAGTAATTTTTTTTACAGTTGTGAATAAGGGAAGAAATCTTAACCTCTCCCTTCACAGTAGTATTTGCAAACTGTGCTCAGCAACTTGAGACACTCTTCCAGACAGCACTCCACCAGTTCTTGTTCTTCAAAAATAACACCTTGAGAGCCATTCTTCAGTTAAGATGAACTGCGTTAATAAAACGGAAAGTTTGCAAAAAGAACATTTGAGTAACTTGCATTTAAGAAAAATCTCCAAAATCGAGACGAAACTTCTCAAGATTATCAACCTTTCTCGTCGATCAATCCCTGAAAGTTCTTGGATGGAGAAAGAGCGTCGCTTTCTTTCGCTGCTGCAAAATCAAGAAAAATCTCAATTCTGAATCACTTTTTGAAAAAGAAATTGAAGAATTCATTCAAGTAAAGTTTCGATATTGAAATAAACCCATACCATCAAATAAACCCATACCATCAAATAAACCCATACCATCAAATAAACCCATACCATCAAATAAACCCATACCATCAAATAAACCCATACCATCAAATAAACCCATACCATCAAATAAACCCATACCATGGACTTCCATTGTTCCACTCAATTGGGAAATCTCAGTGAGAAGTTGCATCGACATTTTTATTGCATCCGAAACAATCTGCAAATCTCTCTCAACAATGAGAACAAGGGAACGCATCAAGAACGCCAACAAAATCACTTCATATCATACATGAACTGCCAACTGGTTAAAAATTCTCTAGGGTGAGCGACCTACCGACAATCTCCCTCTCTTGAAATGACCTACCGACAATCTCCCTCTCTTGAAATGAATTTATCAAAGTTTTACAGCTTAAATTGAAAAAAAAAAACTTCTTGAAGTCGTAAAATCTATTATTTGAATTTATTCATAACTTCTATCTTTATTTCTCTACACAAATAGATCGCTTAATTTAAGTTATCATTAAAACTTTAAACCTACTTCAACGATCGAACTATTGAAAAATCGAGAAATATTTTACCTATGCTCCATATTCAGGACATTGACCACACCATTCAATATTTTACCTATGCTCCATATTCAGGACATTGACCACACCATTCAATATTTCACCTATGCTCCATATTCAGGACATTGACCACACCATTCAATATTTTACCTATGCTCCATATTCAGGACATTGACCACACCATTCAATATTTCACCTATGCTCCATATTCAGGACATTGACCACACCATTCAATATTTTACCTATGCTCCATATTCAGGACATTGACCACACCATTCAATATTTTACCTATGCTCCATATTCAGGACATTGACCACACCATTCAATATTTTACCTATGCTCCATATTCAGGACATTGACCAAAACATTCAATATTTTACCTATGCTCCATATTCAGGACATTGACCACACCATTCAATATTTTACCTATGCTCCATATTCAGGACATTGACCAAAACATTCAATATTTTACCTATGCTCCATATTCAGGACATTGACCACACCATTCAATATTTTACTTATGCTCCATATTCAGGACATTGACCAAAACATTCAATATTTTACCTATGCTCCATATTCAGGACATTGACCACACCATTCAATATTTTACTTATGCTCCATATTCAGGACATTGACCACACCATTCAATATTTTACCTATGCTCCATATTCAGGACATTGACCAAAACATTCAATATTTTACCTATGCTCCATGTTCAGGACATTGACCACACCATTCAATATTTTACCTATGCTCCATATTCAGGACATTGACCAAAACATTCAATATTTTACCTATGCTCCATATTCAGGACATTGACCACACCATTCAATATTTTACTTATGCTCCATATTCAGGACATTGACCAAAACATTCAATATTTTACCTATGCTCCATATTCAGGACATTGACCAAAACATTCAATATTTTACCTATCTCCATATTCAGGACATTGACCACACCATTCAATATTTTACCTATGCTCCATATTCAGGACATTGACCAAAACATTCAATATTTTACCTATGCTCCATATTCAGGACATTGACCACACCATTCAATATTTTACTTATGCTCCATATTCAGGACATTGACCAAAACATTCAATATTTTACCTATGCTCCATATTCAGGACATTGACCAAAACATTCAATATTTTACCTATGCTCCATATTCAGGACATTGACCACACCATTCAATATTTTACTTATGCTCCATATTCAGGACATTGACCAAAACATTCAATATTTTACCTATGCTCCATATTCAGGACATTGACCAAAACATTCAATATTTTACCTATGCTCCATATTCAGGACATTGACCACACCATTCAATATTTTACTTATGCTCCATATTCAGGACATTGACCAAAACATTCAATATTTTACCTATGCTCCATATTCAGGACATTGACCACACCATTCAATATTTTACTTATGCTCCATATTCAGGACATTGACCAAAACATTCAATATTTTACCTATGCTCCATATTCAGGACATTGACCACACCATTCAATATTTTACTTATGCTCCATATTCAGGACATTGACCAAAACATTCAATATTTTACCTATGCTCCATATTCAGGACATTGACCACACCATTCAATATTTTACCTATGCTCCATATTCAGGACATTGACCAAAACATTCAATATTTTACCTATGCTCCATATTCAGGACATTGACCAAAACATTCAATATTTTACCTATGCTCCATATTCAGGACATTGACCACACCATTCAATATTTTACTTATGCTCCATATTCAGGACATTGACCAAAACATTCAATATTTTACCTATGCTCCATATTCAGGACATTGACCAAAACATTCAATATTTTACCTATGCTCCATATTCAGGACATTGACCACACCATTCAATATTTTACCTATGCTCCATATTCAGGACATTGACCAAAACATTCAATATTTTACCTATGCTCCATATTCAGGACATTGACCAAAACATTCAATATTTTACCTATGCTCCATATTCAGGACATTGACCAAAACATTCAATATTTTACCTATGCTCCATATTCAGGACATTGACCACACCATTCAATATTTTACCTATGCTCCATATTCAGGACATTGACCAAAACATTCAATATTTTACCTATGCTCCATATTCAGGACATTGACCAAAACATTCAATATTTTACCTATGCTCCATATTCAGGACATTGACCAAAACATTCAATATTTTACCTATGCTCCATATTCAGGACATTGACCACACCATTCAATATTTTACCTATGCTCCATATTCAGGACATTGACCAAAACATTCAATATTTTACCTATGCTCCATATTCAGGACATTGACCAAAACATTCAATATTTTACCTATGCTCCATATTCAGGACATTGACCACACCATTCAATATTTTACCTATGCTCCATATTCAGGACATTGACCACACCATTCAATATTTTACCTATGCTCCATATTCAGGACATTGACCAAAACATTCAATATTTTACCTATGCTCCATATTCAGGACATTGACCAAAACATTCAATATTTTACCTATGCTCCATATTCAGGACATTGACCAAAACATTCAATATTTTACCTATGCTCCATATTCAGGACATTGACCAAAACATTCAATATTTTACCTATGCTCCATATTCAGGACATTGACCAAAACATTCAACTTCTGCTCATCCGGAAAGAGCTGTGCTAATTCAGCTAAGGTGGTAAACATACGAGTTATTCTTAAACAAAATCGACAGAAAGTCTTACACTCCTCCGCTTCCCCCTAGCATATCTTCAGCATCCTGGAATCGCCGATACTCACTAAAATCGACTCCTTCTCTGGAGTTTCATGACATGCGCTCACCGTATTTCTTTCTTCAGTTAAAGGCAGAACTGCAACTTTCTCAAGGATTCTTCTCAGCAGTTTTGGTAGATATCGCGACCGAACCGCAGGCGTAGAGTTGAGTTGCGCTACTGATACACAGTATGTCAACACCTGAATCGTAAAATTTGGTTAATTAGTCGCTATTCCGAATCAAAACCCCTTTTTCTTATCAAAAGATAACGTGGTAGGCTGTGACTTACAAAAGGCATAAAAAACACAGTTTTAAATAATTTACCAATGAAGAAGTCAATGAGTTAAGTTTTTCTTGAACATGTCGGTGCCGATAAGAACCACGAATTATTCACTACTGTCAACTGCCAGGTCTCTCTCATTGTGATGGCAAAACTTATTATAGCATCACATATCTTTATTACAAAACTCATGATGAGTATCTGCCCGTTCCCGAATGCATTACTCAAGTCCGCTCTGCATTACTCAAATCCGCTCTGCATTACTCAAGTCCGCTCTGCATTACTCAAGTCCGCTCTGCATTACTCAAGTCCGCTCTGCATTACTCAAGTCCGCTCTGCATTACTCAAGTCCGCTCTGCATTACTCAAGTCCGCTCTGCATTACTCAAGTCCGCTCTGCATTACTCAAGTCCGCTCTGCATTACTCAAGTCCGCTCTGCATTACTCAAGTCCGCTCTGCATTACTCAAGTCCGCTCTGCATTACTCAAGTCCGCTCTGCATTACTCAAGTCCGCTCTGCATTACTCAAGTCCGCTCTGCATTACTCAAGTCCGCTCTCGCTCCCTCTCCGTTCCTTAATGGTTTCAAAAGCAGCGTGTAAACCAATTCTAACCTTGGGAAATGTAGTAATCTCTTTGACTGTGTCTATTGGCATTCCGGAAGCCATGGACTCACTGCTTTCGACCTCTGACAGTAACCTGTAGAAGGCAGTGGTATAGTAACCTAAAAGTACTGTGATAATAATGCCCACTTTACCTGCTGTACCATTCGCCGAGAAATTCCCACAGGAACGATTCATCATCCACCGACTTCATCAGAGCATTCAGATTCTTCGCAACATCTTCTCTTCTTCGCATCTGAAATCGGAACTTAACGATAGAAAGAAAAAAACTGCATTAAAACTACTGTAGTACATCAAACTTCAGTATCTCCAAAAATCATGACAAAAATACAATCAACTCAAAACAGAAAGTAGCAAAAAACAGAAATAGAAAAAAAAATAGTTTACGATAGTTTTGGAGTGTTCTTCTTTGTCTGCTTCGGAGAGGCTGCCACCCCCTCCCGAGAGGCTGCCACCCCCTCCCATTTCCCCTCTTCGCGACAAATTCAGAGTCAACCGAGTTCTCATCGTAACTGCAACCAAGTTATTTTCATCTCGAGCAAAACTCTTATTGTCCATAAAATGTAAATGCTGAAATTTTGAAGAACTACCGTTTTTCGAGCGGGTTACAGTAAGCTTAAAAGTGAGCTTGAGTTGAAGGAAATAGGAAGACAAAAGATCGGGCCTAGAGGTCAAAGCTGTAAAGACTCGTTTCCTTCTCATTATTATAGGCCCTTCGGTCACAAAGCGATCGTTTTTTCGAATTTTTAAAGCGAAGGTTATTCATGATGCCTAGCAAGCAGAAATTACAGTATTCATCAGCCACAGAAAAGTAATAATAAGAGCGGTATTCCAGGAGGTGGACCTCGAGCTTGCTCCCGCCTCGCGGCAGGGTACGCGCTTGCTCTCGCCTCGCGGCAGGGTACGCGCTTGCTCCCGCCTCGCGGCAGGGTACGCGCTTGCTCCCGCCTCGCGGCAGGGTACGCGCTTGCTCCCGCCTCGCGGCAGGGTACGCGCTTGCTCCCGCCTCGCGGCAGGGTACGCGCTTGCTCCCGCCTCGCGGCAGGGTACGCGCTTTCTCCCGCCTCGCGGCAGGGTACGCGCTTGCTCCCGCCTCGCGGCAGGGTACGCGCTTGCTCCCGCCTCGCGGCAGGGTACGCGTTTGCTCCCGCCTCGCGACAGGGTACGCGCTTGCTCTAGCCTCGCGGCAGGGTACGCGCTTGCTCCCGCCTCGCGGCAGGGTACGCGCTTGCTCCCGCCTCGCGGCAGGGTACGCGCTTCCCTGAGATGTGGGACAGAGAAGTCTTCTGAGAATTTTTTTCTAACGCGACTAACCGGGATCTGAGGAGCCGTCTCCTATCGGGAGATGTAACCGGTCAGAATCCTTGACTTCCTCTTCTTCTCCCTCTAACAATTTGCTCGCTTCTATCAGCAGCAACGGCAGAACTTTTTGCAGCACTGGTCGTCCGACCTAAAACATTCTCATGACCGATGAGAGAATCGAGCCTATTCCAGGGGTTGGAATGGTCGAGCTCTACCGTATATTGGGAAGCTCATACAATTATCTTTCTCTGTATACATTAGTAAAGCTTCTCTTTGTCAAGAAAACTAATATCTCTTACGGCTGGCTCTTCGCTCAGTACCTTGTCCGATTTTTGCAGACTTCTGTGTTCTTTCGGACTCCCAAAACCCACCAAACAAAACCCAGTTAACCTCCGGTCGATCTTGCAAGTAGGAACCCACCAAACAAAACCCAGTTAACCTCCGGTCGATCTTGCAAGTAGGAAATTAGTCGACAGACACGAACTTCGACGAATTGCTGCTGATCAACCTCCTGGAATACCGCTCTCATCATTAGGGTACTTTTTTTACTTCTCTCACTCTCTCTCTATCCATCTCTCTCTTTCTCTCTCCCTCTCTCTTAAATTCACGACTCCACCCCCACAAGCTAATTAATGGATACCTTGAGAGTGTGCGCGCTGGGGGCGTACGAAGACGAGGGAGCAACCGGGACTTCTATCACGTCCAGCTGCAGGAAACTTCTAAAATTTAAAAATGTTCAAACCTCCGTAGGGATACGGCTGGAAATATTGATTTACCTGAGAGCTTCAACAATAAGCGGAAGGGCGCACTCCATGAAGAAAGAGGTGTCCAGTGTGTCATCCCCGACGGGGACGGAGGAAATAGACACTGTCACTCCTTAACCAGTCAATATACATACATCCAAGTTACTAAAATAACAAAGTGTACAGTAAAATTGATGATTTAATAACACAACCAGGGTGTTTCTTAGCACCCCCTTAATTTTTTTTCGAGCGCAATTTTTTCAAAATTTCAGAGTTCAACTTTTCCAATGATTTGGACTTTCCCTACGAAAAAAACGAGAAAAAATTTTACAAGCGCATAGACTACCATAATTTTCGGGGTTTTTGCAGAGCGCATTGATTTTGTTTACCCGCGGTGCGGGTCAGAGAAACACCCTGAACGCAACCGCAATCAGTAGGTTTTATTTGGAGCAATTTTTTTCTCAAAAGTGCTTCTGAACAGAATAAACTATCCCAAGCCAGTTGCATGGCAGTTAAAAAATTACCCTAGTTCGTGACCGGCTATCCCGGTCTTCAAAGACCTGTTTTCCGGTTCTGATTCGGTCGGAATCGCTCTCTATAATCGAAACACAAACCTAAGGTTGTAAAAAAAATTTGCATAGAAAAAACAGGCTTCATAATGCCTCCATTCGAAAAATTTCAACAAAAAAAGACGACTCCATTCGATTTATTGGACAATTTAATACTTGAACCCTTAAATCCCCCCTTCCCCTTCGTTTAAAAAAAGACGACTGACTCAAATAGCAATAGAAAGTATGGAGTAACCAGATGGGTTTAATATCCATTGGTAGAGCCTTCTATTCAGAGACATGTCTCGGCGTAAAACCACGAACAGGCAACGCCGCAGCAACTCAACAACCTCTTGTTGACTTTTTAGGAAATAATTTAAATATTGAAAATATAGTAATCTTAGCAGCCAGAATAATCAAAAGCTACAGTAATCGCATGTAGGAATACCTGAACAAAGTGTTCTTTGGTCAAGGAAGTGCTGTCGAGAGGGAAGGCAGACGAGAGAAGGTCGAGGAGGGATCTCTGCACTAGCGGAGAACCCACATCTTCACCCGCCGCACACAATGCAGCCACCTGCACATTAGATCTCTGCACTAGCGGAGAACCCACATCTTCACCCGCCGCACACAATGCAGCCACCTGCACATTAGATCTCTGCACTAGCGGAGAACCCACATCTTCACCCGCCGCACACAATGCAGCCACCTGCACATTAGATCTCTGCACTAGCGGAGAACCCACATCTTCACCCGCCGCACACAATGCAGCCACCTGCACATTAGATCTCTGCACTAGCGGAGAACCCACATCTTCACCCGCCGCACACAATGCAGCCACCTGCACATTAGATCTCTGCACTAGCGGAGAACCCACATCTTCACCCGCCGCACACAATGCAGCCACCTGCACATTAGATCTCTGCACTAGCGGAGAACCCACATCTTCACCCGCCGCACACAATGCAGCCACCTGCACATTAGATCTCTGCACTAGCGGAGAACCCACATCTTCACCCGCCGCACACAATGCAGCCACCTGCACATTAGATCTCTGCACTAGCGGAGAACCCACATCTTCACCCGCCGCACACAATGCAGCCACCTGCACATTAGATCTCTGCACTAGCGGAGAACCCACATCTTCACCCGCCGCACACAATGCAGCCACCTGCACATTAGATCTCTGCACTAGCGGAGAACCCACATCTTCACCCGCCGCACACAATGCAGCCACCTGCACATTAGATCTCTGCACTAGCGGAGAACCCACATCTTCACCCGCCGCACACAATGCAGCCACCTGCACATTAGATCTCTGCACTAGCGGAGAACCCACATCTTCACCCGCCGCACACAATGCAGCCACCTGCACATTAGATCTCTGCACTAGCGGAGAACCCACATCTTCACCCGCCGCACACAATGCAGCCACCTGCACATTAGATCTCTGCACTAGCGGAGAACCCACATCTTCACCCGCCGCACACAATGCAGCCACCTGCACATTAGATCTCTGCACTAGCGGAGAACCCACATCTTCACCCGCCGCACACAATGCAGCCACCTGCACATTAGATCTCTGCACTAGCGGAGAACCCACATCTTCACCCGCCGCACACAATGCAGCCACCTGCACATTAGATCTCTGCACTAGCGGAGAACCCACATCTTCACCCGCCGCACACAATGCAGCCACCTGCACATTAGATCTCTGCACTAGCGGAGAACCCACATCTTCACCCGCCGCACACAATGCAGCCACCTGCACATTAGATCTCTGCACTAGCGGAGAACCCACATCTTCACCCGCCGCACACAATGCAGCCGTCTGCACATTAGATCTCTGCACTAGCGGAGAACCCACATCTTCACCCGCCGCACACAATGCAGCCACCTGCACATTAGATCTCTGCACTAGCGGAGAACCCACATCTTCACCCGCCGCACACAATGCAGCCACCTGCACATTAGATCTCTGCACTAGCGGAGAACCCACATCTTCACCCGCCGCACACAATGCAGCCACCTGCACATTAGATCTCTGCACTAGCGGAGAACCCACATCTTCACCCGCCGCACACAATGCAGCCACCTGCACATTAGATCTCTGCACTAGCGGAGAACCCACATCTTCACCCGCCGCACACAATGCAGCCACCTGCACATTAGTTAATTATTTCTCCCTTTCATAAAGAAGACTTGGTTTTTTCTATGAGAAGAAACTTTTATGCAGAATGTTTATGAAAAATCTGTTATTAACTCACTTTGATGAATATACCTTTTTTTTTTAAACTAAGACATCTTTCACGATGCACAACCTTGTTGCCCTCAGCGACTGCCAAAGTTCAAATATATATATTTTATTGAAACCATTGCACGGAAAAAAAGCTGGTCCACCGAGCGGGATCGAACCCAGCCATCTCGACTTAATTCGGGAGCAAGCGCGTTATCATTATACAAAGGTGACACATTGCTATTCGGTGCGATAGTGCTACATATGAAAAGCTCAATTGCCTTGATATTTTAGTCACACATGCTCATGAAGGGGAAGCTTCGTGACTGGTGAACAACTTTACAAAAAAAACACAATTGAGACAGAAGAGCGATTAAAGATGAATCTTTAAATGCTCATATCTGAAGCGAGCTGAGCTCTCGACTGGCACAATCGCTAGAAAGAAAAGGTGATAAGACAACCATACTGACCATGTGATTGACGTGTTCCCCAACAATCGACATCTGACTCTCCATGCTCTTTGACTTGTCGAACTTGATGTTGACATAGATGAGCGCCGGAAGACGCACCGATGGAGAACCGAGCACCTGCAGCAATACGCTGTATCGACTCCATGTTAGAATCAACTATCGCACCCACCCTAGGTAAACTGCAAACTGGCAAACAAAAAGTTATCTAGGGCGACCGACCTACCGACCCCCTCTCCCTCACTCGAAATGGATGTATCAGAGTTTTCTTTTTGAAAAGTCTCAATTTCTCTACATAAATAGACTAGAAAATACCGCTTGCCATAGACAAGAAGATGATGAGAATATACTTACCGCTTGCCATAGACCAGAAGATGGTGAGAATATACTTACCGCTTGCCATAGACAAGAAGATGGTGAGAATATACTTACCGCTTGTCATAGACAAGAAGATGGTGAGAATATACTTACCGCTTGCCATAGACAAGGAGATGGTGATAATATACTTACCGCTTGTCATAGACAAGAAGATGGTGAGAATATACTTACCGCTTGCCATAGACAAGGAGATGGTGATAATATACTTACCGCTTGTCATAGACAAGAAGATGGTGAGAATATACTTACGCTTGCCATAGACAAGAAGATGGTGATAATATACTTACCGCTTGTCATAGACAAGATGGTGAGAATATACTTACCGCTTGTCATAGACAAGAAGATCGTAAGAATATATGTACTTACCGCTTGCCATAACCAAGATGGTGAGAATATACTTACCGCTTGCCATAGACAAGCATAGAACGGCCGAGCTCCCACGGATTCGCGCACTCTTTCCAGTAGTTTGAAAGTCCTCAACACAAAACTAGACAGTCAATCTAGTGACACCACATATTACTTGAATTCTCACTGATTACCTCAAGGCTTGACCACAAGTTCTCAAGTGCTAAATCGTAACCAGGAAGATTCTAACAATAGTTCACAAGGGTCATCATTACGACTTTGTGACTTCAAAATATGATCATCATTATGACTTTGACAATAAGGTTTACTTTTGATGAAAACCTTGAAAATTTCACAAGTTATCATGACTGTGATCACCTCCTTTACTATTTACAAACCTTAGCGGAAAACCACAGCACTCTTGTTGTTCTTCGGTTCGATTTTTTTCTTCTTGAAAACGTAAAATAGTTTGATTGTCTTCTTGATCTACTTTCTCCCTCACTGTTTTTCTCTCTTTTTTTATTAATTAATTTGCTTTCTTTTTTTTTGGAGAACGTACTCTTCATAGTGCTCCGTGCCCTCCTCAAGTCCTAGCAGCAGACCAGCTAGGAAGCCCGGCAGTGCGGGCCTCAGTCTCTCCCCCAGGGGAAGGAGGTGCTCGTCGAAGATCTTCAGCAGCTCTCCCTTCACCTTCAATCAATGCTTTATGGACCACCTGAAGCAATCAACGTACTTGATAATCAATATAAGCTTTCCCAGAACATAGGTAAGATTTAATAGCTCACCCGATACCTTCGACCAGCAGTAAAAGATGAACCAACGCATTTAGACCGCGTAAGTTCCTCACTGGAAACTTTTTTCAAAAACAAATATCACTGTTATAAGCCTAATCATCAGATTATTACGGTAACTTGCTCGCCTTCGATGGTACTACAAGTTCACACCATCGCAAGGGACTGGTTCATCCTCATCGGTATCGAGCACGTCCTCAGGTGGCGGATAGAGGGATGTCTCTTTGCACAAGTGCATTGGAGATAGCGGGCTTGCCCGTCGCGGACCAAAACTGGATAGTATAGTTCGTCAAAGGAGGGCGATGCCGGACTGGCCTGGGCATGCCACCGGATAAAACATCACCCGATACTCCCCTATACTTTGTAATGGCGAGTCGAGGCACCAGTAAAATAGCCTCTTGCCCTTCACCGGTTAACGAATGGGTCTCGCGAAGAGGATCGCCGACTGCGGTGCGAGTATAGACGGAGAAAATTTCTCCGGACTCGAAAGGATCCGCACCAAACTATCCCAAAGGACTCCCCTCGACAGGACCTATGGGCAAATCACAACAACAACGGTAACTTGAATCATTTGCAGTGGAGTACTCCTTTAAACAACTATCGTTTTTCACAAAGGCTGAGTTCATGCATGTTAGGCATAGCTCACTAAACCTGCGAAATTTCTCCCGGTCGCCCGCCTAATTTTTCTGGGATAATATTTTTCAACAAGCTTATGGGTCCCTAAAAACCGGCCAACTTTCTCCGCGTTATGTGATGCTTACAAAATGCCCCATGAATGCTATATTTAAAATCTACGTGCGAAAATAGCTTCTTTTTTAAAAGATATTTAGCGAATTGTATCAACGGCCGGATACAATTAGGTGTCACCGAAATTTTTTTCTTGATTTTTAGATTGTCGCCCGGTCGCCCGCCCGGAAATATTTTCTCAGCATATTATGGTGAGCTATGATGTTGAGTGTTCACTTGCCTGTATGCCACAATTGTCCATGAGTGGGAAGAGACCTACAGCGAAGAGATAGAGGTGCTTCGAGAGCTGCTCCGCAGATAGAATGTCGAAAATTTGCCGATAAATACCCAGAGCTTTCATATGAACACCTGAAAAGACTCATTTGATATAAACAAATGAAATGGAGAAGGTTGGACCAACTTGAGGGAAGATTGGGATGAAGACATTGAGAGAGGCGCTTAGCGACGGTGACCGGCTTGGGAATGTCCCCGAATTTAGCGTTCGTTTGGAAAATCTGAAAGTTTGTTGCTTGAACGATCGACCATTGAATAAAACTCGAAGTAAATCATATTTTTGCGCTTTTTTGATGGAAAGTTGTTTTCAATAGTAAATATTTCTCTTAATAATGTATATTTATGCAAAAAGTTTAATGTTTTCGTTGATATGAATTTTTGATATTCTAACCGAATATTCCAACATAACCAGATCAACTAAATAATGATTCGTGATTTGCTAATTATTTACTTTTTTTCAAAAGAATGACATACTTTGTTGAGCTTCTGGAGAGCAGAGATGAGATCCGCCCACTCGCTTGTATTGTCAAAAGCTTTCAGGGCTTTATCCACAGAACCCACGTACGCCTGAACCTCTCATCAATTTTCTTGTCTCACAAAGAAAAGGGGCAGTCTAAGTTAACATTACAATACATCTAATATCAGATTTTAGTGGTTTCTATAGCCTCACTGGCGCTTAATCAATTGGTGAGTCGATTGGCGATTTATGAGTGAACTGACGGTTCGTGAGTCAATTTGCGTCGTTTGCACTGTGGCTAAGTTATCCTAACGAGACCAAACGGCCAAAAAAACGGAGCCGCACGGCTTAGGGAACGAAATCACAATAATACTACCAATTGAATCATCAAACGCCGTTGGACTCACCAAATGTAAAAGCACCGATTTACTCGAAGCTCACACAAAATTCAAGAAGCTAAATTTTCCGGTACTTTCGGACTTTAGGGACACCCCCTACCAGCGGCTCAATGGGTCAGATGAGATTGGCATTTTTTGATACGGTCTCGTTAGCCTAGGCCGTACGGCTTCGTTTGCTTAAACTTTTTCTAAGCCTAAGCGTTTGAAACGTAAAAACTTTTTTTAATGTAAAAATAATTATTTGTAAATGTAAATAAGTCAAACGTATGACAAAATGAAAAGAATGATATATTTCCACAATTGCATTAATTACATATATAAGCTACAAAAGTCAAAATTTTACTTGGGGGCGTTTTACTTGAGGGAGGGTCTTTTCGGTGCGTTCAATTAAATTTTTTTTCTTATGCGGTCTCATTCGCCTAAGCCATACGGCCTCGTTAGCGTTAACTTTTTCCTAACCCTAAGCGTTTTTAAATGTGAAAATAATCTTCAAAAAAGTTTTTTTTTAAAACCCCACCCACAGTAAAACGCCCACCCCAAGTAAAGCGCACCCCCAAGTAAAAAAGAACCGCTACGAAACTTATAACTGAGAAAAACCGACCTTGTACTTGCTGTTTCCGGCATGCGGGTGTTGCGCATCCAGAGCACTCACACCCGCCATCTCAAACATTTCACTTTTATTTGACAAAAACGATGCAATTAAGAGTTCAGAGGAGACAGATATGTCAAAACTCTGGAAAATCAATAAAATATAAAAGGTCGCATCAACTGAAAGAAAGAGAAAGATTCAATAATGACGTCAATAGTCATATTCTTCTTCGATAACAACAAAAACATTTCAAACAGCTGTAATACTAGAGATAGTGCCCGAGGCAATTAAGTGTGTACTTAGTAAATGACACCAGCAGTTTCTTACTAAGCTAACACACATCTTCTTAAGTTGCACACTATGACATCAACTATGTGGTATCTGCTGTGCGATATCAATACATTTTTTATGAGAAATGTAAATTTCTGAGGAGTGTAAACATTTGGAACAAGGTGGAACTATATGGGAAAAAGATAAACGTCGTCTTTCCCTTCTAAGAAACGAGTTCTTGGTGAGAACAATCTACAAAGTCGGAACAAGTAGTCAGATTCATCTGAATCGCCGTCTGTGAAACTTTCCAGACACCATTTTTTAGTACTAAGTCTTATTTTATGTTCCAGAATGTAGGCTGAACCTGATTTGTAATCCTTGCATTTACTATAAACTGTTATGCGCCAGACGCATGTGAATCAGTACTGAATTAAAGGCCTCTACGGATAGATTTTTAAAAGCTTAATTTAAGTAAACTAGTCGCATAGTGGTCGTGTTCAACTTGTCTCTATTTCATTACATACGTATACATGGAAAAAGTGTGTACGCTGACCGTCTTGGGGACAAAGGAATGTCCACAGCAGTTGTTTTTTTTGTTGAAATTGTCGGTTCACAAGTCAAGTGTTAATATTTTACATACGATCTCTCATAGTCGAATTCTTTAATAAGTACTACTCTCATCAAGAATGCAGCCCAACCTCGGAAGAAAGTGACTCGACCCTTCTCTTAACACTCGCAAACATATCGGCTGCGTGGAATCTGCGGAGACGTTTCTTCTTAGACATCGAGCATTAACTGAATGAGTGATTCATGTAGCATTTGAAGCAGGGAAGCAAACAATGGTCTTTGCCTTCCATTACCCCATCACCGTGACACTTTCGTCTTTGAAAGTTTTATTCCGAAACAAAACAGTAGGTAGAGAACGGGGTGAATAGTAAGTAATTGTTGATGGTTACTAAAAAACATCCACTTACCAATGACTCCAAATGATACAAGACTTCAACAGAATTTCCTTCAAGGGAGTGAGTCATCTTTGCTTTCCTGCTGTTATCTTAATAAAGCCTTACTAATTCTTAATAAAACATTACGTGCAACAGTCATCAGTCAAGTTCCGAAGACTGTTTTTTTTTAAATTTGAAACTTGGAATTGTTATCGCTGACTTCGCTGACTTCTTCTAGCCTTTCAAAACTAATTCGTTTTTGAAGATTTACTTTACAAGTCAAATACTTCTCGTGTTAACATGACATCTCCTTGAACTTCGCTCTGTTTGAATTGCCACCTCTGCACTTTCTCGCCCATACTCTTCCTCTCCGCGTGCTAATTACGAGTCCCCCTTCCTCGCCCGTTATATGCTCTTCTTCCCCTTTCTCTTCTCTTTTCCGATGAGAAATCTCAATAAGTCATTCCCTCCCTCCATAAATCCATTATACTACATAGTTACAGACCGAGAGTTCTCCTTATGCCTGAAGTGCTCCTTTTTGCCAGAAAAACTATCAAGATTTCAAAAAGAGAAAAAAACCCGGAAAGTTAAGCGTTTTTCTTCCGATAAGTTTAGCAGTGTTTCTTCTCTTTATTTCGCCATCTGATGCCTGTTTTCATCTATTCGCTTGTAAGTTCTTGCACCTAAACAAACTCAAGTTTCTAATGATTTAAACTTTTTACAGTCTGAAGCAGCCTATTCCTTTCCTTTCTGTTGACTCTAAACTGCTTGGCCTTCCTCAACTATCCACTAGTTCTGGCCCCTTTACGGTTCACGATTGCTTGACCCTGTATGGCCCCTATTCATACCTCTTATATATGCAATCTTACTTCTGCTGAGCCCCTCAATTATCTCCAATCTCCTTGCACCTGAGAGTCTCAAACTCTTCTTTTTCTCCCAGTGCCTCTCTCGAAGTGCTTTCTGCCACTCCCCTTTCTCAGCCAATGGAAAAGTGCCGTTGTTAGCCTGTCTACGCCTCGTTCTTCCTTCTGGTCTGACTTGTTGAACCCATTCCCTTGGCTGATTGCCTCGCATGCCGCACCACCATTCCAACTGATAAACATTCCAGAAAAAAGGCACTGCTTCTCCTCCTTTCAGAACTAATTTTAGACATTCAAAACAATGTCGTTCCCTTTGATATCCTTCTATTCCTTTCTCTCCCTCCCTCTCTTTCTTCCAACCTCCCTCTATTTCACCCCTCTTCTGCTCTCTTTCTCAATCTCTCTTTATCTCTATACTTATCTGTGTCTCTCTCTTCCTTTTTTCGAACGACTGCATATAATGTTCGAAGAAGAGATAACCCGAGTGAAAATAACGACTGATATGTGTGAGGCCTCATTTCCCTGCTTGAATTTTCATTCCCACACTCTGAAACTTTCTCACTTCCTTCTAGTGTGTATCTTATTATAAGTATTTTGTAACAATTTGTTCTCTTTCAGATGCCCACACAACGTCTAACCTGTTGTATCATAAAGTTTACTGCTTTAAAATTGAACTTCAAAAACAAAACCATGAAGCTTTCAAAGTCATTTCACTAAAACATCGCTGACCAGTTGATAACTGTTTCTTTTCTGTTAACTTTGTCTAGTGATTAGGACTGTTTGGTTTGATACAGGCAAAAAGTGTATACTGAACCTTGCCAGCGGCGGTTTTATCCGTATCAGTGTAACTTGTACTGCTGACATCTTCCCTATGTTGTTCAGAATGCGATAATGTTTTTTGGTTTCGGTTGAATCGAGCAAGTACTATGAAAAATAGAAATCAAACTTTTGATATACATTTGAATTGCAAATTTACCGTGAGATTAATTTTAACCAGAAAAAAATTGTTTTTAAATACTCTTAAGTTCATTTATTTAATATATTTTTAATCACATTTGAATAATGTGAAAAATTAATAATCTTTGCAGGGTCTCATGCAACTTTCTGTCTCGACATTCGTGCTCAGCCTTGTTGGAATCAACTGTTAGTCACTCTGCCAACTCTTTCTCATTCCCTATCGGGGCAATTCGAATAACCTTTTTATGAGCTGTTTATTGAGTATAAAAAACTTGTTTACGCTTTTCAGAGACAATAAATTGAATAAGAATTTAAAGAAGAAACTTACTATTCAATTTACACTTACTTCATACATAAAGGTTGCAATGAGAGAAATGGTTTGAGAAAAGAGTTTGAATAGAGAAGAGATTCGAAGAAAGTTGGTGAAGTTGAAAAAAGGTTGGTGAAGTGGAAAAAAGGTTGGTGAAGTTGAAAAAAGGTTGATGAAGTTGAAAAAAGGTTGGTGAAGTTGAAAAAAGGTTGGTGAAGTTGAAAAAAGGTTGGTGAAGTTGACAAAAGGTTGATGAAGTTGAAAAAAGGTTGGTGAAGTTGACAAAAGGTTGATGAAGTTGAAAAAAGGTTGGTGAAGTTGACAAAAGGTTGATGAAGTTGAAAAAAGGTCTTAAATTAATTGAGAGAAGGAAAAATACTCTCCATTTTCAATATACATATAACAACGAAGTGTGTTCGAGAGAGTTTGTTGCAAAGGGCTTGTACGAAGTCCAATTAAGGAAGTAGCTTAAAACCGTTAAATGACTTTCAGTGTTTTAAGAACCAGGGTTAATTCATGAAGCTTATTCGAGTATAAGCAGGAGGAAACATTTTTGATATCAGTGTGTCCTATAAATTAGTTTATTTCATTCTAGATTCTAAGCGCTTAGCGAAATTTGCTCAAGGACTCTTCCCGAGTGTCGCTTTTGAAGAAGTTTGTCGTAAAGTAAAAAAGTTATTCAAGAGACGTAAGTTTCTCTGTAGACAAATGAGGAAATTGGAAATCTGGCAGCTACTTCGAGAACTCTTTTTTGGAGAGATACTTCTGAATTCTATCGTCATTGTTTCGTTATATACATTCCAACCTGTGGCAAAAACTCATAATTTTGAACAGATACCGAACGAGAACAATTGATGGAGAAAGTTTGTTGTCATAATTTTGATGAAAGATCAAAAAGTGATGAAGAATATGAAAAAAATCTGGCTGATATGAAAAAATGTTGAAGAATGTGATAGAGAACTGGGAGGGGAGAATGTCAAATGCTACAGAACAATGAACCTCATCCGTAGATGGAGACCCGTGTTTTACAATCTATACGATTGAAGCAAGGAGAGAGAAAGGAAAAAGGGAGAGAGAGAGAAACAAGAGAAAAATATAGAGTGAGAGAAAAGTTAGGAGGCTTTGAAGAGATGGAAGAAAGAGAGAAATAGAGAAGATAGAGAAAATAGAGATAGAGAAAATAGAGAAGAAAAAGAAATACAGCTACCTTTTTCCGGAGAGGAATAAATCCTCCACAGGTAATACTTTCTCTTTTCTGCTTTATGTATAACATTTATATCGCAATAGTACTAAAATTCGTTACCTAAGCAAATTTCTTTGTCTTAGAAGACGTGCTTATATTAAAGTTTTGATTTTCAAAGTTTTTAATTTTTGTATAATTTCAAGTTATCCTTTTTTCCTAATAATCAGATAACTCTTTTTGTTCAAACAGAGGGTGGACTTCTTTGGCTTCCTTTATCATATTTCCCACTCAAAATCAGTTCTTATTCTTTAACACCCAAAATCTTAGAGAATGCTTTGAACCACAAACAATGCAAAACCTAATCTCAAAGAGAACAAAGACAAATGTTTTTTCTGAAAAAAGACCATTATGAAGAAAGATGAAAATGTGTAATGAGAAAACGAAAGAATCAATAAAACTTAATTGAAAAAGGAAGAAAAATCATATTGCTGTCTGGAGGAAAATTTTGCTGAAATGACACTCTTCTGAAGTTCGATCTTTTCTGTAAAAATACGCCATTCAACATAAAACTGCAAATTGTGGTTTCAATGTTTATAGGCTTTGTTTGAGAGACAAAAAGAAGCATCGGTGAAAAGTTGATTTAAACTCATATGAATATTCCAACGTTGTCTCTACAATTTTCAACGCTCTTAATCTTTTCTCACCCATTATTCAGTTGGTTTTTCACGGCACACCACAACTTTGCTCTGCATTTTGGCATTCTATGGCGATTATTTTCTCTATCTCTCTTTTCATGGTTTTCTGTACGTCTTTTTTTCATTTTCAGTCTCTTAAATTATATCATATAATGCTATATCTCTCCTTCTCTTTCTCTCTGTCTCTCCTTTTCTATAATTATTCAATTGTCTTTTCTTTTCTCTTAATCTCTCTCTACTCTCAAGCCAATCTCGTGATATATGTATATGTAGGATGATCCTCTTACACTTCCATGTGTCAGAGAGCCCACCTCTTGCGGGTGTCCTACAATGTTTTATCATGCTGGAATACAGACATACCTATGAAAAAAGAACGTTACCATATAAAGTGAATATGTTTTGAATTGTTGAGCGAAGAGAAGGACTCGGTCAGGAGTTAGAGTCATGAATTGACTTTTAAAGATGACAACATCTTAGAAGTCATAAATGTAGTCAGACCGAAATATTTGAAACTGTTGAGTAAGACCAGGGAGCGGTGTTCATAGAAGACCATCTCTGTTTCAGCATGTCTCTCTTCCCCGTTGGGGGAAGAAACGACAGCAGAGGAGAAGATCAAACAGCTACAGCATCAGCTCGACTTAATTAAGTTCAACCGGCTTTCGCCAGTTAGTTTTGGTATAGATGAATTTGTAAGCTCACATATATGTATCTGCTTTCTTAAGTTTTTAGTTTAAAAATTTTTTGTACTTGTTGCAAGAAATATGAGGGAAGAAGGGATAAAAAAATTTTACCCATCATTCTGACGCTTCAAAAATTTTTTTTAAAGTTTTAGAATGATGAATCATGCGTAAATCATGAACCTTATGTCTGAATTTTGAATTTGAAGTGGATAGTTGCATGGAAGCAAAACCTCTGTATTTCTAAAATGTTCGCTAAAGGATGAGTTCGGTGAGCATAAGAAACGAGGCGAACTCATCATCTTAGCTTTGGATGGCAGTCATGAATGACTTCAATTTAATTCAAACGTTCAATTTCTATGTCACGGAAATGAAGCACCAAGAGTCAAACTTAGGTGTTAGAAGTGAAAGAGGGGAAGAAGTTGATTTGGTTTGCACCCCTTGGCTCCAAGGTTCCATGTCCCGCTAGAAGCCGGGTTTCTACGAACAGAAACCATTAATAGATTGTCGACCGCTCAAGACGTTGTGAACAAGAAAGTAGACTTTTTTCACGGTCATTTTTATCATAAATGAATCGGCGATCTTGAAATGCGATTGATCTCCGATGTTGAGGTGCCAAAAGAAGAGATGCAGGGGAGTGAGTTTGTTGCAGCAGATTTCCCCATCGCAGGAAGTCAATATTTTCTTCTTAATTTTTAGATATCAATTTTTTCCACAATGACGATCCAAAACTATTTATTTATTCAAATAATTGTCATAAAGACCGATTTCTTTCATCACTACATGAGTTAGCGATGAATAATAAAAAGATCTGCATCAACTATACTTTAAGTTTTATAGAGACTTGAGAACTTTTTTACATTACTTGACGGAATGTTTCTATCGATTTTAGTTTTGAACAACCGTTTCATTTTTTAATTGCAATTATGTCGGAATCTTTTTTTTTTGGTGTCGCATCTTATTTTCGCGATAAGAGATGAAAAATTTAATGATAACATGTATTTTGAAAACACTTCCTGCAGAAAAGAAGCTAGAAAGATGAAAATTTCACAAGCAAAATCCATCCCGGAAATTTACAGGAGAAACTTGTGTAAAATAGGAATTCTGTGATCCTCTATCATAATCATTTCCAAATAGCATTCCACATTGTGAAATGTCTAAAAATTGGAAGATAAATTTATTTCGAGGTCTACTCGGAGCAATATTTCTTTCATAACGAATTGAGAATAGGAAAGAGAAAACAGAATTTGACCGTTCCACACGTGGAAAACATAAAAGTTGATATTATTTTTTAATGTGTTTTTTTAATGAAAAAAGGTTCAGAGAACACACCTGCCAAAAGGATGATCGCGTGGCAGCCCATGAAGAGGTCCTACGACGAATCTTCTCCTTACTGTTACGCATTTCCTCTTACTTCAAAAAATGTCGAATTTTGTTCGTCCAAATTTTTCTGTTAGCGAACACTTTTTATGTTGATAAGGATTAGGAGAAAGTTATTAGGAGAAATTCATGAAATGCAAGCAAGAACGCTTGCAACTTTAACTAATTCTGAATGGTTTCCTTCTTTTTCTCATATCTTTGTGGGGTTTTAACTGGAATGTACTGGCACTAACACTTAAGATTACTCGTACTACAGGGTACTCACACTCAGCGTGCTAAAAAGAGATACTCACCGAAAAGGGTCCTCAAAGTAAAGGGCTCTCACCAAGAGGTACTCGAATGTGACTGAGAGTGATTCAGACCAGCAGCATAAGAGGCCGGTTGCTTGGCAGCCCATGAAGAGATCCTCTCTTGAAGGCAGCGAACTACGTCAGTTTATCTAATCTCTCACAAAGGATATCTGAAATTGAATTTGGGATCTAGATTGTAATTGAAGGACAATCAGTGACAGATTGGTGAAGAAATGAGAATTTAGAGACAGAAAGTAACTGAAGTCAACAGTGAAATATTGACTCTCCTAATGAAATTTTTTACTTTTATTCAAAATTTTGCACCAAAAGTACCGCTAAAAATTGGAATTTCGACATTTTTACTCAAGGAGACGTAATAAGAATACAATATATGATTTAAAGTGCTGGGTTACAAACGGAAATGAACTACAACATGAACGCCACATCCACCACGGCCTCCTCGACTGCCCGGCGCTTCCTCGTGCAATGAAGAACAACCTCGTGTTGAGCTGCAAGAAGACTGTCGAAGCCGCGAAACAGATGTCAAAGGATCCGAAGAATGGGAAATCAGTCGCAAACACCGTACACTCGATGATGGTCTCGAACGAACTCCAATCGATGAAGGGTGCCGTCATCCTGGGAGGCAGACCTCCGCCCGTAATCCAGGAAGAAGAGAAGGAGTTACCCCGCAGGACTAGATGCACGCTAAGCCAGCTCCAGATTCATCAACAACTACCTCCACCGCATTGACGAATCCATCCCCGATGCGTGTTCGGATTGCTCTTCCGGACCTCACGACGTTGCGCATCTCTTCGACTGCCCATGCCACCCGACCGCGCTGTCTCCAATCGACCTATGGACCAAGCCGCTGGAAGTCGCAGCGTTCTTGAAGATATAAGAAAAAAAATAGAAGAACAAGAAACGAAGGAGAACACAGGCGTTCTTCGAAGCCGGCTACTTCCGGCAACAACAACAACATGAACGCTTTAAAGCTCGATGATTTTTCAAATGACCACTTCTATCGTGCAGGCAGAGCTTTAAATAACTTTATTCTCCGGATAATAGTGCCCAGAAGTGAGCATTGTCGTGTTCTTCCATTGCTTTGCTAAGAAACTGTGGTGAGCTGATGCCTGAAACTCTGACTGCGTATTCATTCAACCGCTGGAGGTCATTCATTCATTCATTCTTTAGGTCAGATAAATTCAGAGGTCATAACGACGAGTTGATAATGTCGGGATTTGAAGTTAACGTGCTACCTCGCTCAGAAGGTTCTTGAATTTATCGTAGAAGGTGGATAAGCAAGCTTCAGTCTCTGTTGATTCAGTTTTTTTGTATAGGCGCATTCCCAGCTGAAGTTCTTGAAGCCTTCTCATCGAAATAGCTCAGAAGTTCAAGGTACACCCATCTCCTTCAGGGACTGCTTAGGCATTTGTTCCATGCGCTTCCAGATCATGCTTTTGATCTGTTGTGTGTCAATCGTAGCAGGATGATCTACACGCGGTTCTTTTGAATGTTTTTGAGTCTCGGAGTATCGATCAATCGTTTCGAAAACCGGTATCTCGAGGAGCATGAAGAAACAGTGCGATCTAAGTGAGCCATTCGATGATAAATGTGCGTAGCGAATCTGGTCGTGAATGAAGGATGAAGAGTGAGCCAGAGAATTCAGATTGGAGATCAAAAACATTGAAAATTGTCGAGATGTGAGCACACAACAACTTTATAGAAGGAAGGGTTTATGATTTTTTGAAGATTTTTTTTGAATTAGCCTGTATGTTGGTACACAACAAACTTGTGTGTGGAAACAACTTGTAATGCTTCCTCTTTTTGTAAACAACTTCTTGTTAAACAGCCATTCTACGCCATCAAAATTATTTTTTGCCATTATATATATACATATCTTTCTCTCACTCACGCTCTTTTATTCTCTCTCTCTCTCTTTCTCTGTTTTCTTCTTTGATATAGCTATTGTAACTGAAAATAACTTCTCAATTTGCTTCTCTGCGATGCAAATCCTCTTGCCAATGCGTCTCGTTCTCCAGCGATCTCGTTATAAAAACACGTGTCAATTTTCTCCACTACTTTCGGCAACATTTTCTTGCAACTGTTTTCCATAACGTCATAGAGAAGAATGTACATGAATGTATTGTACATACAAGCAACTTCATGACTAGAAAAGCATTCAAATGGGTATACAGGTAAGCATATTCGCACGATGTGTTTCTTACTCCAAAATGATGTGCAAACTTGGAAAACATATTCCTTTCCTATGAGTATAAAATTCATTTTCTTATGTGCATAAAAACTAACTAGAATATTCTCATTCTAACTAGTTGAGAAAAGCTGGAAACTTCTCCCATTTCCCTTCTTTCTTTTGCAACATATCTGCTCCATAATTTTAATTTTCTCACTTTTCTCTTCTCTGGTATTCTCATTCTCGCTCTCTTCATTTCCCCACGCCCCTCGGAATTCCGTATTTCGTGAGAAGCTGAAGGAGCATGAAGAAAGTTATGAGACAAAACCCGCAAAAAATATTATCAATATTATTCTTTTTCATTTCATCAGACAAAACAGCCATCACGAACGACACAAGCAGGAAATAGCTGCCTAGAAGCCTCTATGGCATTCAAAAAAATTTTTTTCAAAAACATGTCAAATTAAAAAAAAATTTTAAGGATGTATTTCAGTGTATCGGGCACTGGAAAACCGACTACTGGAGGTTTTGGAGGCTGGGGAGAGACTGGGCATTTCTGCAGAGGAGCTGCTCGCCCACATTAGGGAAAGAAACGCGGCGGCCAATTTCGAGGGACACAACTAAGTCTCGGGTTCCTTTTCTCCGCAAACCTTGACCTCTGAAATAATCACTCAAACACTAGCGGCTTCACCGACATCTTTTCTGACGTTCTATCAAGCTCTTTCAAGATTAAGACCTTATTCCATGTCCGAGCTCTTTTCCCTGATATTGATTATAAGTTCACGATAAATTAAACAAAACTAACAAGGATGCGTTGTCATAAAATTGGTTTTTTGTGACTTTTATTTGTGCAATAAAATATATCGATGCTGTTGCACTTTTCAAATAGCATTTTAATTATTCCCGTGTTTGAATATATTGATTTAATAATAACAAAAAATCATAGGCTGTGTTTGAATTGATAAACCTTGCAGTCAAAATAGAATCCTGCATGCTCGACTTGACTTTTGACTGAGTAACCATCGGAAAACCTTCTCATAAAACACTCTTCATAAAAACTTTTCGCACGAAAACCTCAAAAAGGAAATAAATGAACCTAAATCACTAAAAAAAATAGTAGGATATTTCAGTTTTTGAATTACTGTGTGGGTGAAGTTTACATCGCGAGTTTCTCTCAATCCTGTCATAGGAAGATCAAACGTGAGAACTGAGAACATTTTGACGTCTCAGCTGATTAAAGGGAGACCCATCATTGATTAAAGGGAGACCCATCATTGATTAAAGGGAGACCCATCATCTGATTAAAGGGAGACCCATCATTTCTAATTCTCAATTTTTTAAAGCTAAGCACTTGCTTGTAATTCACAAGAAAAACTAACTTTTCATTAACAAAATATTCAAGCAAAAGTTCGATACAGCGCATTAAATATTCAAAGACGCCACACAAGTTTAACGCAAGCCAATGACTTGACAAGATTTAGTACCGTGGTCTCTGCGTCAATGATGAATCTTTATTATCAAATACCTGGCAGTCCGCAATACTTTCACCCGTTTGTGACAGTGAGGTCACAAACGGATGAAGACAGATTTCAAAAAAACTTGTGACCTAAAAAATACAAAATAATAAAAAAATGTACTTCCGGTTTCGTCAGCCTTTTCAGGTAATGTGACAGTGACAGTAATGTAGCATTGAAGACCAAGCATCAAGAGAAAACATCATGACGTTGTCTATTATTCACGCGTTATCATTACCGCACGTGACGAGCATTGACGTATCGTGGCGTTCAAATATTTTTCAGGGTGGTACACTTCCGAAAAAGTCGAGGTTTGAGTATGCAGAGGATGTTCGAAAGGCCTTGCTATGCACATAAATCTAAAAATCATTTTTTTGTACGTCAAGAGGCGAATCTGAGATCCCCTCAGCGACTGTTAAAAAAGAGTCGATAGAAATCTGGAGCTCCTATTCCGTCTTTTTCATGTACCTCCTCGAATCTAATAAAATTATCTTTCCGAGCTCCAGTATCAATATTTATTTACAAATACTTCATCATAATTGCTCCTGTTTATTGTTCAATTTCAATTTCTTTTTCAATTTAAACGCTTTATCAAGATCAGCAAGCCGCATCGGTAATATAACATCATCGATTATGGGATCTGTTGCGACATGTGACGACTCCACTCCTCAGCGTTCTCTGCCTTCCTTGGGAATTGGGGACTAACGGCTTTGACAAAGTAGTCCCTCCATCTCATTCTTCTGTCGCTCATGATGGCGCTACGATCCCGGAGCGCCAATTCTTCTTGGGAAAGGACTCTCACAGACGAAGGAAGAGACGGTGCGAGGAGCAACCGTGCACGGAGAGAGACGAATGAGAAAATGTTTTTTTATTTAACAAACTGTTCAACAAACTTAAATTCATTTGTTTTACTGATGCATTGGAATTAGGATTGAAATTAGAATTGACATAGTATTACACTTCTCTGTATGTCAGAGATAATTGTTCTCTTATCTGTATGCCCTTTTCTCCTTCGATGACTTCCGACCCTTCTCAATGGAAGACACATCCTCATCGTTTTCGGTTTCTTTTCTGAGGTTCATGAAAGTATTACATAGATGAAGAATACAGGGTGGCCCATAAATAGTGTTACAAATGTTCGAGAAAATTTCCTGAGGAAGTGACCGCACGTATCGCAACAATCTTCCTTTTTTCCCGATTCTCCGTCATTTTTTATACGTGTAGAGTTTCCTTGGTCAAGAACTTTTTTCCAACTATTTGTCACGACAAGTAGCTGAGATTGAACGGATTTTTTGGAGACAAAACCGTATTGCTCTTCGGGAAAAATAGAATGAAGATTTATTCACTTTGTTATTCTATCTCTTACTATTCGTTCAAAAACTTTAGAAGGAGTGGGTGTGAAAGCAATTGGAAAAATTTCATGACGAAAAAAAACTTCCGAATAGGCCATGAAATTAACTATTAGGTATCATCAGTGGTTTTCCGAAAAATATTGAAAAATAGGGTGTTAGCATAATTATGACGCGCACTGTATTAGAAATGTTCTATACAAAACACGAATGAAGTATACGACTAGAACATCAAAGAACGCATACAACTACAACATGAAAGAATTTTTGGGGTGATCATAAGTTACCTGGACAGGGTGATCATAAATTACCTGGACAAATTTTTAACGCGCTTTATTGCGCGACACAGTTGACCGATCTTTGTTTTCATTTTTCCATGATAATGCTCTGAGACTGGTTGTTTCTTGTTTCAAGTTTCATGACTCTAGCTTTATTTGTACAGTTATGGTGAAATCAAGTTCTCTTCGTGCTGCGATCATTGCACTGCACAACTCCGGTCACACGAGAGCGGACATCGCGCGACGACTCAATGCTCCACGATCAACTGTTTACGCCACCATCGATCGTCTTCGGGAGACAGCCGATGGCAAGGACCGTGCAGGAAGAGGTCGTCCACCGAAATCCGACACGCCCCAGATTAGGAGCATTCTCCGGAAACGCATCGCACGCAATCCTTGACAATCCATGAGGAAGCTCGCTTCGTCGGTCGGTATCTCCCGTGAATCAACGCGACTGATAATCAAACACCGTCTCGGGATGTACCCCTACAGGATGCAGAAACGACATGGATTGGATGCTCGACAGAAGCTTCTTTGACATCAACGGTGCAAAGATCTGTTGCAACGATGTACGCGGGCCTAACATTTCCATACGCTATGGACTGATGAAAAAATATTCACCATTGAGATGTCGGTGAATTCTCAAAACGACAGAATACTTGCTCACGATCGTAATGAAGCAGCTGAGCATGGAATCACAGTCGGAAGAAGCAGCCACTCCAAGTACCTCATGGTTTGGGGAGGTGTTTGCGCAACGGGCAAAATGCCGTTGGTTTTCGTCGACCCTGGTGTGAAGATAGATGCCAACTTCTACGTAAAGAAGATCCTCGAAGACGTGGTAGAGCCCTGGAGTAGGACACACTATAATGGAGCTGATTGGACCTTTCAACAGAACTCGGCACCTGCCCACAAGTCCAAAATCACACAAGAGTGGTTGCGTACACACACCCCAAACTTCATAAGCACTTCCGAATGGCCATCGAATTCCCCCAACCTGAACCCGCTCGACTTCAGCGTCTGGGGCGTCATGCAGGCAAAGGTTGGAGCTATCCACCACCACACTCTCGATTCTCTGCGTGCCGCCCTTCTGAAGGCATGGGACGAACTCGACAACGACTACCTGCGGTCACTGGCATGTGGATACGAGCGTCGTCTCAAGACATGCGTTCGCGCTAGAGGCGGCCATATCGAACATGATTGTGCATAACTGTTGGTTATATATTGTGATAAAGTATGTTATGATACCAAGATATGAATTTCGTTTTGAAAGGAAATACAGACATTTACATTTGTCCAGGTAATTTATGGTCTCCCTGTAGAAAATGGAAAGAAGTACGATCACACAGGAAAAATTCATTTCGTAATCTTCATGTTGTCCCCATGTCACACAAAAGGTCAAGCTTTTAAAAATAATTTTGACCGAGTTCGGCGCGGACATGCATGTGAAGCGAAGAAATTTTTAAAAATAATTTTCGACGTTTTTATGAATAGATTAATGTTCACCTTACCAATAGCATGTTTGAGCGCCTTTCTTAACTCTTCTGAAAGCTCTTTAAAACTTAGTCGCCCAAAAAATTTTCCTTTTCTTTCTCGTGACCGGTCACCGGCGCGGACATGCATGAGGAGCGGAGGAATTCATTCAAGTTTTTTCTAATGTTTTTTTCTAAGCGATACGCTTGATCAACTCTTAAGGAAGGCATAGCACGTTTGAGCTGAATTCAGAACTTTGCTTGAAAGTCAGGATTCCTCTTCTCCTGGGGTACTACTTTTAGTGGGCTACCGTGCCTTCAAACAGAGTACAGCGCAGAGTTAAAAGCTAACTACCCTTTTTTCTAGAGTAACTGCTGAAAAAGAAGAAAAAACCTCGCGTTATAAAAATTTTTTATAATGTTTTTTTGAAGTAAAAATAATTTATTTTTTTTTTTGCAATTTTGTGATTCAGTTATGTATACATGTATCCGCCGCGAAGGCCGATCCGGTCACTATTTAACACGCACTGGCCGTCCACGCTGTGGTCGTCCCACTTCCGCTGCCACCTTCCGTCTCACAAAAATCGTCAAGCAAGTCCTGAACAAAGGCAGAAGCATCAGAAAAATGGCTGCCAAACTGGATACGTCATACAGTGGAATGTTGTTCGAAAGAAGCTTGGTATGAAGTCATAAAAGTACCAGAAGCGTCATGGTCTAACTCCTAAGCAATAAGCGGTGGCCTTACAAGCTCTCTTATGGTAATAACGAATTTCGAAAAAAAAAATTTGAAGCTGTTTTAAATTCCTGTAAAAAATAGAACAGAGCTTAGAGTCAAGATTTAAACTTGAATGAATACATCTGGTGCATAGATATCTAAAAAAAAGAAGTGAAAACTGGGACGGTGAACCATACTTGCCGACCAGTGGGTTCGGTTAACTGGCTGATTTTGTGCATCTCAGGGCAAAATGTCAGCTTTTGAAACTATGTAAAAATCCAGAACAGTGCTTAGAGTCAAGAATTGAACTCAAATGAATACATTGGATGCATAGAAATCACAAAAAGTGAAGGATTTGTAAGATGCAACTAGGAATTTTCTCAGCTACAGCTAATCTTGATCATCATTTCGTTATGAAATTTTTGATATCGATATCCTCGAAATAGGGCGTAGAATAAATCAAATTGCTACGAGCACTTTTACAAATTTCTTTTTTTTCTTCTTAAAATAGTGCAGTAAATTTTGTTGAAAATTTCGATGAATGATCTGAAAAGAAATAACGTTTCTCTGTGCTCTGAATGAATACTTTGAAGAATTTGAAACCAATTCGTTGACTTTGAAAGAGAAAAAATTTCTAAAAAACCAAATTTGCATACTTTCTGGTCATACTCACACACAAAAAATTCAGTTAATTACCTTTAACGAATTCGGAAAGAAATTGTTTTCAAAAAGGTTCAATTCCAGCATATTTGAATGTGAAGCAAGAAATTCGAATTTAAATTCGTGTTTGTGTTTAAATCATTACTACGGTTAGCGAATTTTCGCGGTTCCATGTCATTTTGCAGAGCGACGCTTTGCAGAGCGTCAGAGCACTGGAAATTTGCAGAGCGGCACTTTGCATCCAAAGTATTCAAGAAATCCTATTCTTGCTAATTCACGAAGTGGTGATGGAACTTATAAATTTAGTCATTGAATTGACAAAAATTAATAATATGAGAGATTTTCGGACGACAATTTCACGTCTATCTAGTTTGAAAAACGTCTACCTGATTTGAAAAACGTCTACCTATTTTGAAAAACGTCAGCCTAAATTCGTGCAACGTCTACCTATTTTCGTGAAACGTCTACCTATTTTAGTGAAACGTCTACCTATTTTTACAAACATGTCTACCTATTTTGACAAACATGTCTACCTATTTTGACAAACATGTCTACCTATTTTGACAAACACGTCTACCTATTTTTACAAACTTGTCTCTTTCTTATTTGTTCTTACTTGTTCTGCTTCTTTCTCTTTCTTTTCCTTTCTTTTAAAATTATCTTTATAAATTTTGGGGAAAGGAAAGGGGGGAGGGGGGTTTACCTAAGCAGGGAAGGGAGGGGGGCTCTAAAGGGGGAAGGGGGAGGAAGAGGGCCCTACCTAAGCAAAGGGGGGGGGTAGGGGCCCTAGGGGGGAGGGTGGCCCTAAAGGGGGGCCCTAAGGAGAAAGGGGGGAAGGGAGTTTTCATGAATAAAATCTCTTTCTGAGAAAAAAATCTTTGGACGGCTTAAGTAGATTAAAGCCAACTTTTAATGTAAAAATATTTTACTGATGCAAAAACAAAATTTAGCAAAAGTTACTCGTCAGAGCGAATCCGAACTCTCACCGAGCTACTCACAGTGGAGCGCGTACTGTAAAAAAAACTCTCACCTCACACTAAGGTGCCTCATAGTGGATATAACCCCCCGTCAGACGACCACTTTCGATAGACAAGGCCAGCCCGAAAAATTTTGATTAGGATGCGCAGGCACGCACGCGAGACGCACTCGAGACGTAGACGCATCCGCTCTTTCCCATCTCTCTCTTTTCCTCTGTCTCTCTAACTCGCTCTTTTCCTCTGTCTCTCTACCTCTCTTTCCCTCTCTTTACATCGCTCTCTGCCAATGTTACTCTCTCTCATCCACTTTTTCTTATTCTTACCATTTCTCTCTCAATGCCCAATGCATTGCGAATCGCAAACAAAAAAGGGAAAAAACGGCCCTTATCGATTTTTCATTAGCACGCGCGCGCACGTGCGCAAGCGCAGCGTGTTTCAAAATTATTTTCAAATCCGCCGTCTTTTTAGCCACTTTAAGGCGGGACCGTTTGAAGTAATAAAAATTGCGTGCAAACTTAATTCCTCCTTCCTCCATTGTGTGACGGGGTGTGGATATAGACGAAGTAGTAGTCATGAATTGAACGTAGTAGTCATGAATTGAACGTAGCAGCCAGGAGGGGGCACGGAGCCCACGCGTACTGTAAAATTTCACAAGTTTTCGATTTGATCCACTTCAATTGATGAAGACGTTTCAGCGCGAATACTTGTCAAATGAATATGATTGTCAAATGAAATAAATCTATTTTTAAAAAACCGGAATTTTTCTATTGAGAGCAGACGTCGAGAAAAATTCGAAATTAAGTTCTATTTACTTTGATAAATAATAAAGACTTTCACTCTTTCCGATTTTTACAGTAAATTTCAAATTTTTTGGGTCTCACAACGACGTGTTTGTTTCGTATTTTTATTAAAATTTTTTTTGAGAATCACATTTTAACACTATTTGGTTTCTCCGTGATGAATGAAAAGATATCAAAAGCCTACACATCAACCTTGCTTTAGTACTTCGAAGCATTCTTTCAATTTTAGTCATGAAGAAGTTGTCTCGATTTGTTGTTATTGACCCGATGAGCTGCATAGACGATTCTTTATCATATGTCTTCAATATAATATAAAATATCAAGGAAAATAAAACATTATTATGACGATCCCAAGTTATTTCTTAAATCTCTGAACGATTCAACCGTGGACAAAAAAACCGTATATTGGCGCTTAACCGTACACTTACGTCAACCAAAAAACAGTATTTGTGGCTTCTAATCTTTACAAAATTCTCTGATAAACCGTACAGGCAATAATCGTTAATTATTAATGTGCTAAAATATCACAATTTGCAATATTAATAATATTTGAAACTGCACATGATGAGCGAATATATTTGCATATTAAAACTTAGTCATATTAAGAATAGTACGAAATGAAATGTTTATCATAGGTGATACCACAACTTCAGAGCTTTTCTTCTCAGCTAATAAGCGGTGTTTCTTGTTAGTTCGGCACTTCTCGACTCAACTCAAACTTGGCGAATACAAGCTTCACACAAATTGCAATTTAAAGCAAGGTTACTATCGCATGGCACATCGAAGAATGCGAGCACAGAAAAAAACAATCTGAGTGATCTTGTTGAGAAAAACAATTTGTAATCTAAAATAAAAACTTTTGAAAGTTTTTTTCAATTTTAAACTGCACTCACTATTTTCATATCTATGTATAATCTCTCTGTAATAAGATGAAAACCTAAAAACAAATATTGAACTCAAACTCTTCCTTAGTGATGAAAGCTTTGACTGAAATTCTCATCAGCGTATCCCATAGTTGGATTCCAATAGCACATTGACTCATACGACGATAAGATCTTGCGAGGATCTTGTGGTGTTGTGTTCATCTCCGGCCATTGGTGGACATTCCCTTGGAGCTCCACGTTTTGGCGGTAGTGGAAAGGCGTGGTTTGGCCACCGACCGCTACTGCTGCCTCCGGCCATGGTGGGGGCATCATTTGGCAACGCGCGTAACCTGGCGGAGGAGCCGGAGATTGCCTGTCCAACTGTTCAGCAGTAGAGCTGCGTCGAGTCGGATAGAGCGGAACCAGCCGGGGAGCCTCCGGTATGCCCGGCTGCGACTGGATCCAATCGTCGTACTGGGGAGGCTGTAGCAGATGCTCCGGCTCAAATCACACGTTTGAATCTTTTCGAACAGCATTTTAGACATCATTGTATGTAAACCACTCACACCCGATTTCGATTCCTTTGCGCTCTCCCTCAAGTGTTTTGTTGCTTGTACTCACTACAAATTTACTTTTTATTTCCCACTCAATCAATACCGTGAACTAGGAAAACAGCTAACTATAGATTCCAGACTTCTCGTCTGGTTCTCGATTCTCGGTGTGACAGGAGTGAAAATAGTTGCCGCTCTCACTTCACGATCACTGATGTCCTTGCCCGAGCTGAAAACGCATGAGAAATAACGCTGGGCGTTTTAGAACGATAACAAGTCAGCCAACTCGGCATTTTAAAAATGAGCTTAGGCCAAATCTCTCGCTTCTACGAAATACTTCTGCCTGTTGACGGTCGTTCGTTTCATGCTTCAACGTTCTGCCTGGTTTCGATCTCATCAACGAATTTCCGCAAAGAACATTTTATCATGAAACCTTCGCCAGTTGCGGTTCTATGTTGACGCAGAGTCCCACTTTCTGCGAGTCTGTGTCTTTTTCAACGCATTTAAAGTGTCCGCTAGCTGCGTCTGTTAACTAATGCTAAGCCTTGGCTAACTAACAATAACCTCGCATCAAGGGACTCTTCCGTTGTGAGCATGCTCGCTTCGGTGCTACCGTAGCCCGCGTCCGAGGAGATTCTTCTGTACTTATTGTCCTCTTTCTCTGCCTGAAAGATGTTTCTATCAGAATGTACCATATACTCCTGACAATCAGAGCGACAAATAAGAAGTCCCTGCTTTTCTACTGTGTAAATTAGCTTTGAGTTTATATCTATCTCATTATTCATCATTCTTTCGTTATCGCAAGTTATTATAATTCGAACTTTTCCTGTGCATGATCATCCTTCATTAAGAGGACAAAACAATTCAACTTCCTATTTATGAATTCTTAGTGTCTGCTTTTCAAATCAGCATTTTTGCTGCAGGCAATTTTAAACGATAAGTTCTCTCCGCCCTGATTTCTGTCGATTAATGAAAACTGAGTGCTTCTTTTTTCAGGAAGAAGACACTTCGAAGCCATGAAGTAAGAAATGCTTCATAGCTACCTGGCTCTTTTCCTTCTCAACTGTAGACAACTTTATGACTTTTTTTACCCATTAACAACTTGAAAATGTTTGCAAAACCCGTTTTTTATGCTCTCGATAAAGCGAAGAAGCTTCTTTTTGTCAAAATTCCGTTCTGACTCTTATTGACTGCTTGTTTTTGATCATATCAACTTTTTTGAGCATATGACCTATGTTTTAAAAGCATTTGACCTTTGTTTTTAGGACCATCCATCTTTATTCTGGCGCATTTGACCTTTATTGAGGCACGTGACTTTTAATTAAAGGCATGTAACCTTGACAGCCTTTCTCTTCCGACGCAAGGGCGCACTAGGAGGAGGAGTTGCTCTTTGTTGGCGGGCTTTCATGAGATAAGAGGCGACTGCCTCCACTCCCACGCAGCGAGCGACGTCTTCCGGGCAGTGACCGTTCTTGTCGGCCGCACTCTCAAAATTCCGCTCTATAGTCTTTTTTTCGGTTGACTCTGCAAATTTCGCCGTATCTTCTACCAACATGAAAGCTTTAATAGTTTTGTTTGAATTGTGACCCTTCGACAGTTTCTGTTCAACAAAAACCCGTAAGTTGTCCTTAGCTCAATTATTTTTTCCAGATATAAATGCAGAACTAGTATAGGCATAGGGCAACGGAAAACTGCGACAAATGTGTCGTCAGTGTTTAAAATACAATAGTTGAAAGTTAGGTACGATTCAAGAACAAATTTCACTCCCTTCTTAAAAAAATTTTTTATTCTCGTCTCTATTCTAATTTCCCAATCGCACAGTTTTCTCTGTCTATCCACTGTTTCGCCCTCTCACTAGGTTCTCCGCTCGAAATCCATAGTTTGTAAAATGCAGTCAACGTTTGGTCACCATAATTGCTTCCGTTAGGTTAGGTGAATAACAAGGGCTGGTACATTTAATTGATAATTATTCAACTGCCGCACAGGCAGCATGCTCAAAACCCGCAAGAATGTAAGTAAAACATCGATTCTGAGAGAACGGGAAACTTTGGAGAAAGACCAAGAACATGCAATGTAAGTGAGATATACACACATAGATTGATTACCACTACTGTTTTGAAAGCGCATAGATTTGCGCAAAAATGTTGCCCGCAATGCTGGTCAGAGAAACACACTGATGGACGAAAGCCATTTCACGACCAGGGTTTTTAGCCTGTCGTCTTCAACTTACCGGTAGCGAGCGCTACTAAATGAACTTACTAAGTCTGCTGCGCCAAACTCGACTAGTAGAATGCACATCTCCAGATCACACTGAAAATCATTCACATAACATTTTACTCAGCGAAGAAGTACAAAGGACTCAAAATCCTCTGTATTCTTATTCTTCTCAATCAAAAGGTTTGCTTATTTCTGTAGAGCTTGCTTGAATCTAACCTAATGTGGACATTTGCAGTTATCATCCAGGAAGAAGTCAATATGGTTTTAACAGGCTAAAGCTGCTGTTTCTTAGCACCCACACAACTATTTTCGAGCGCATAAATTTTTTTTTGAATTTCGCTATTAAACATTCAATTTTTCCAATAATTTGGACCTTCCCTACGAAAATCCGAGACAAATTTTTTCCAAGCTCATACATTTCAATGTTTTTGGAGACCGCATAGATTTTTTATCCGCAGCAAATAACCTGCCGCAAGGCGGTAGAAAGCGCGATCAAGATGAATACTAACCCGCTCAGCAGCATGGAATAGCGGAGTCTTACCGTACGCATCTTTAGCATCCACAATCGCACCTAAACTATGAATCATCATTACTATGTGATTTTCACAGAACTTGAACGAATTTGTTGGACGAAACCATTCATCAGCGTTTTTCTTCAGCATAAATAAAACATTGCTGAGAGCATTCCGCGACTTTCGAGTCATCATAGTCATATGTCCAACATCTGAACTCAATCTTGGAAGTTATTTAAAAATTCAGACTGACTACAATGGACATGGTAAAACACTTCTAATGTTCACAAGGCTTTTCGTAAAACTGTTGGTTTTTCGAGATCACTAATTCCTTATTCTGCTGTGAATGAAAGCTCTCGCTCAATTACTAACTTTTTCAAGCATTGTTCATGGTTCACAAATTTTTTTCAATCAGCTTCCCTTTACCGGTTCTACGTAAGACCTGAGCGGGAAGGGTCTTTGCAGTTCAAAACCCTAATTACTCATCCTTTTCTGCTCTCATCTCTCACTCGTTTCTCATTATTCTAGAACGTTTCGGTCATTTTTTAAAAATAAAAGTTCATTAGATAAGTGCAGATGACCTATGATGAGCTACGGCTACGAACCAAACTCGATGAGAAGTCTGATGTGATCTTCTGAACGGACGGCGACTGCGTGGTGCAGCGGTGAGCAATCATCGTACGGCTCTCCACTATTGTATATCTCAAGTGTTTTCAGTTCGCCAATGTTAGGTTTTCATCTTGTTGTCAATAGGACAAATCATATCAAATCAAATCATCAATATTCGTGCTATGAGCTGTTAAAGCTCTCTGCTCAGTAAGGTAAAGGTATACTTCAGGAAGTTTTTTCTAACTCGCACTGATGGTAGAATCTATGCGCTAACCCAAAACATAGTGATACGATAAGTACCTCTAAAAAACTTGTGCTCGTCAAAGCACGCCTTCTGTTTTTTATCAGAGTGTACCGTTCCCTTAAACCAGTATTTTTCATCTGCGAGTCTGTCACCTACTGTACGCCGTACTTCGAGTCTGTTACCTACTGTACGTCTTTTGCATAGCTCACCAGGATGTGTTGATTATAATTTTCTCGGGCGGTTGACCGGGCGACCCTGGGGGGCCGGAGAGAAGGGAAAGGGGAAGTCAACAAAATCGTTGGCCTGTTTTTTTAAAGTCAATAGATCTATTTCACGTAGTCAGGGCCGTAGTTTGATCAATGAACAATTATTTTATTTACAAGAGTTTAGTTTTTTTTGTTATGATTTCTTCATGATCAAAAAATTTCTGGAGGACTGGGCGGGCGAACGAGAGAAATTTCACAAGTTTTGCGTACTATGCTCTTTTGCAGGTGATAAGAAAAGATCTGCTAGCTGCTTCGAAGTGTGCATACATTTTAACGCATCGTGGGTTAAAAAACACTCCGTCTTAGTTTTCGGAGTATAGGCAAACGGAAAGTGAGCCCCTCCCTTTCTTTACTCGATTTTTCTACTCTGTCTTCCGAAACTCACTATATCTCCTTCGTAATTCACATCTGCGCCCGCGTCAATCAGGATTCTCGCGATACAAGCCTTGCATTGCGTCATTATGGCGCTGACCAGAGGTGTTCGATTTCGGTCGTCCGTTTCGTTTACCTGATTTTCAACATATTTGCAGATGTTATATGCCCAGGCCAAGTCACTGTATCCCTTCATCGACAAGTTAGCAGAGATAGCATTTTTGTTAGGGATTAGTTCAACTTCATCAAGTGTTTTTTTCTCTTAGAAATCCTTTTCAAATAACTTCTATATTCAAGAAGTTGCTTTCAATTGCGAAATATTCATCCGATTCTGATCTTTATTTCTGCTTTTGACAAAGATTACATATAGGAAACAGTTATGGGAACGAGCACTTTATATTCCACTCCCTTGCTAAATTTCCCTACAACTATCAAAACATCTTTCTTTTATGGTGATTAATGGTATTGTTGTGGTGCGTTTCAGTTGAGTTGAATTCAACCTTTTTTAATTGATCGGTGGCAGCTCAAGTTGTTTCACAAATCCTATTATCCATTATTTTAACTTACTCATTTATATGATTTAAACCCTTCCCTTCCAGTAACTCACCGCTACTCTGACAGAATCGATCTGCAACAACTTCTCGAGGAGAAGATGATCCCCGCACTCTACAGCGTGATGCAGTGCGCTTCGTCCAATATCATCCTTCTCGAGTGGATTCGCCCCCTGGTATCCATTATAATAACTTTGTTTCTCAAGTCAAAGAAACGGACCACGCCCGCTAAAAAATTGCGTGCATTCGCCGGTAACCGAACTTACGCCTTTCACGTTCTAGGCGATGCTCTGCCAATTCAGCTACCAATTCACACATTCTCTCGCACTTTAAAGAACTTCGTTGAACGGAACCGTTTAAAACATCAATGAAGTTGTTGTGCTTGGTTAAACGCATCGGATGGTGAATCCGGAGACAATACACTTATGTTCTGTGTCTTGCCTAGTTATGCGTTGAAGGAAACAGGAGAAGAATCGGACGTTTCGCTTTATCAAAGAATCATCAGCGATCAAATAGAACCTTACCAAAATTTGAAAGTGGAACTGTTAAAATTAACCTTTTCTATCAAGTAGATGATGAGACTCGGGGAGCGGAAGGATTTGATGGCTACGTGGATGGGACGCAAGCCATCTGAGAAGATGCTGATTACATCTACAACAACCGAGCGAGCTAGACAACCTAGAGAGAGAGAGAGAGAGAGAGAGAGAGAGAGAGAGAGAGAGAGAGAGAGAGAGAGAGAGAGAGAGAGAGAAAGAGAGAGAGGATAAGTGTGGAGAAAGGATGTGAGAGAGAAAGAATGATGAATAGAGAGATAGAAATAAAAAATTTCTTAAGCTCCGGCGAAAGATTTCTCGCATTGGAAGGCTTAAATTTTCGGCAGTATCCATGATAACATGAAATCCTACTTTGATCAGGCGAGTTGATGTCAGTGCCCATGACGAGCTCGTCGATCAGCCTCCTCAGAGCCTCGCCGGTTTGACTTGTGTCGGCGAGAACATGATGCAAGACGCTTGCTCGTCGCTCTTCCACCACTTGCTGAGAAGGAAAATCCAAACTGATTGCATTTATAATTGAAAATTCCGACAATGACTCCATTCTTTGATTAATTAAAAAATATTTATCTGAAGGCCTGTAGTATGCAGTTGACTTTCCCAGACACTCATCCTCTACCCTGGGATATCTTAACATAGTTCACCACAGGTCTAGTGTAAATGTTGAAAATTTGAAAGGTACGACCGCTCTTCGAGTAGATGAGTGTAGAATAATGTGGTTGGCAGAGAACTAATGTGAACATCGGAGAAGTGAGAAGTGGTTAGTATGCTAGATTCCATCGCTTAAAGAACGGTCTTTTTTTAATTATCAACACTGCTGGTGACGTATGATCTCTATTTTATAAAGCACGAAAGAGCAAGAGAAAGATGTCAGAGACACACACACTGTAACTCGGAGGCAGATTTTTGTGTCCTACTACCTCCGTCCACGTGATTTAACCATTCGTTTTAAAGTTCAGAAAGTTTGTTAAGAACTTATAGCTATCGCATAGCCATTGTTGTTGTTGTTGCCGGTTGTAGCCGTCATCGAAGAGCGAGGCCCATGTGATATGTTTGTTATTTCGCTTCGTCTTTCGTTGTGTATAAATCGTAATTTTTTTTTAAAAAAATAGACATCTTCAAGAAGTTTGCCACTTCTCGTGGTTTCTCCCATAAGTCGGTGAGTGAGAGTGTCGTGGGGTCGCCAATACAATCGAAAAGGTGTGCGACGTCATGAGGTGTGGATGAGCATGTTGGGCAGACGTCTGGGATGGACTCATCGATACGGTATAGATACGAATTTGTGAATCTGCTGAATCCGAATAGAAGCTGGGAGAGTGTACATCTTGTGCTGCGGGGAAGGTCATATTCTTCCACGTTGATGTCGAGCGGGGGTCTACCTCCGAAAATGACGGCGCCTTGCATTGATTGAAGTTCGCTGGAGACCATCATTGTGTGTATGGCGTTTGCGACGAGTTTCCCGTTGAGAGGGTCTGTTGCTATGGAGGCTGCGGACTCGACCGTGTGCTTGCAACTCACGATGAGGTCGTTTTTCATGGTGCGTGGTGGAGCATGACTTTCCAAGAGGCCGTGATGGTTGTGAGCTGGATCCATTGTCTTGGCGAGGTATTGAGCGGAGAGCATGTGAAGTGCGATGTGCGATGTGTGACTTTGTGCGATAGATCGCATAGATAGATAAAAAAGATCGCATAGCCATTCTTGGGAGGCCCTATCATACGCATTGGTAATGTCTCCTCGAAGTTTAGTGGTACCACCCCAGTAACGGAAGTGGCTGGGTTTGATCTCACTCTACGGACTAACTTTTGACCGTGTGATAGCTTACACTAAGTTTTTCCTGAGAATCTTTCTGGATACTCGAAGTGTTATACCATGCCGTTTTAGTTAGTTCTATTAGTTCTAACAATACTATGAAGGCCCCTGAGTTTCTCAGGATTTGACGTTTGATGCGGTTTTGGAGATCTTAAAAGCGGATAAAAAATTTTTTAAAGCAACACTGCTCACAACCGGCCTATTTGAGTATCTGTTGGAGCTCTTTGACTTACCTCAGTTTCCAGTGAAGATTCAACTCTGGGCGTTTTCTCACCTGAAATATCAATACCTTCTCAAATTAAACTTCTGATAAAGCTGTGTCATGTGAAGATATTTATAAGTCATGTCAAGATTTTTACAAGTCATGTGAAGATTTTTTCAGAAATTGAGTTATATATATCAATTAAGAATTGATTGAATTTCACTTGCTCTTAGATAATCCCGAGTGAAAGATAGTCATTAATATAATGAATAATGTGATCAACTAATATTTCTGAAGTTGCCTACAAGAGCAATAATTAATTTTTTTTTTGAAAATAGATTAACATACTTGCTATACATGGGTTTCCTAGTTAGATCAGAAATCTTCTGATATGTTTGAGATACCCTAGAAATCTGACATACTCACTACTGAGATCATATTCTGAGGTTAAATACCTCGCTCAAAATATGTACATACACTCACTAGATGATCATATCCAACTTCTTTCATTTGACGTCTAGGGGTTGAAAATGAAGCTCGCTGAATTCGGTTTCGTTGGCGCTGTTAATTATGGATGGCCTCGGTGGAATCATCATAAGTGGTGGCTATCCCAATTTTAGTCTTATATCACTTGAATGAAGACGTACTAACCCTGGAAGGGTGGTATCCACACTGGCGCGCACTTGTAGGAGACTTTCGGCTGCTTCCATTTTCTGACGATAACGTGAGCGACAAAGAGAATGAGAGTGAGAAGAAAGAGCGCGCCCGCCGCTAGCAGAGAGAACGACTGCACATTTTCTTGGATCATTGGAAAATTTACGGACCAGGTTCATGAAACCTCGTGAGAATTCGGCTCATACAAAACGGTTCATGAAACCTCGTGAGAATTCGGCTCATACAAAAGTAAAATTGAAACGTTTTGCAGCCTATTATCGAATATTTGGGTTATGGAAGAGGCCCAATGAATTAGTTCAACTAAATCTGATGAGAGACTAATTTATGAGGAGTGTTAGAGGCAGAGGTCTAGCCTTAAGAGGAAACTGGCCACCACTTGCCCCCTGAGGAGTGTCAGAGGCAGAGGTCTAGCCTTAAGAGGAAACTGGCCACCACTTGCCCCCTGAGGAGGGTTAGAGGCAGAGGTCTAGCCTTGAGAGGAAACTGGCCACCACTTGCCCCCTGAGGAGTGTTAGAGGCAGAGGTCTAGCCTAAGAGGAAACTGGCCACCACTTGCCCCCTGAGGAGGGTTAGAGGCAGAGGTCTAGCCTTGAGAGGAAACTGGCGACCACTTGCCCCCTGAGGAGTGTTAGAGGCAGAGGTCTAGCCTTGAGAGGAAACTGGCCACCACTTGCCCCCTGAGGAGTGTTAGAGGCAGAGGTCTAGCCTTGAGAAGAAACTGGCCACCACTTGCCCCCTGAGGAGTGTTAGAGGCAGAGGTCTAGCCTTGAGAGGAAACTGGCCACCACTTGCCCCCTGAGGAGTGTTAGAGGCAGAGGACTAGCCTTGAGAGGAAACTGGCCACCACTTGCCCCCTGAGGAGTATTAGAGGCAGAGGTCTAGCCTTGAGAGGAAACTGGCCACCAATTGCCCCCCTGAAGAGTGTTAGAGGCAGAGTTCTAGCCTTGAGAGGAAACTGGCCACCACTTGCCCCCTGAGGAGTGTTAGAGGCAGAGGTCTAGCCTTGAGAGGAAACTGGCCACCACTTGCCCCCTCAACTTCTTATTCCATTGGATTAGAAGTAGTGGGAAAGTATCATTCATTTCATTTTGTTTCTGTCTCGCATCTCAAACACGGAGTATGATTAGTAGAAGACCCTCCAAGCTCTATGAGTGAGGCACTAAGTTCACATTCATGTTAGTGTTTAAAAAAAGTGGTATGAACCCTGCGCGACCATCTTTTTCCACTTAAACAAACGCAACCAAAAAAACTTTTTACATGATAGTGTAGCCCGCTGGTGCGATAGTCTAAGGGAACGTTTGCGCGCACGTGGAAAGTTGAAATGACTTTAGCAAAAAAAAAATTTTCTGAGTTTTTTTCTTTTGTCATGACAATCTCGGTGATAGTCGTTGCTATCTCTTCTACTCCAGCTTCCAGTAACATTTTTTTTTAGAAATATTTTTTCGACCTATCGAGAAATCAAGACATTGCACCTATACATGTACGTATTCGCCGCATAGGAGTGGTAGGTCACTATATTATACCTGGTTTCTGACACTGCTATAAGCACCCACCTCTCGCAATTTCCACTGCTAAAACCCTTCAGCCTACCAATGAGCTATCTGTCACCTAAATTACAGCTAGAAGAAAAATAACGACTAATAACCGAAGAAACCAGAATGCGGAACTGAACCCGCGATCTCCGCTTTTTCCGAACGATGTTCTTTTTCACTGAGCTACCGATTCACCCAACCTCTCAAACTTCGAAAAGCACTTTCATAAAGAGCTCTGTTAAAGGTAGACATGTCGTCCATTTCATGAACAAACAACAACATAATCGATTGATTCACCGTTCGGCCCAGCAGATTCTCCTCGATATCCTCTGGATTCTGTGGCTGATCAGCGTAGAGCGCAGAGGCAAAGAGAACCGCCGCCAATGCTCCCTCCCCTGCTGTCTGCGAGAAATCAATCCTTTTCGTTTGTCTTTTATGCTTTGGTTTTACTCACAACTGCAACGTCCACAGCGATCGAATTTATAATCATTGATGAGATTTGAAAGCTCACATATGTTCAAGAAACCTAAGCAATAGCGTTTTCCGAGAAACAATGTATAAGCTAAATTGAACCTTCTGAGGCGTTTTCGACTAACTTTTATGAAGCTTTTATGATTCTGGTGAAGCAACAACTGCCATATTAAGTTTCAGTACAGGGACCACCATTGAAATTGAAAATGAAGTAATTTTACTTTCTGATACCGACTTCTTCTGACGTTTCATTCTTACCGTATTCTTGCCGTGTACCGTAACCCTCTTGAGAATGACTTCATTGACGGCCGCCGCAACAGAAGACAGCTTAGAGAAACAAGATCTAGAGCACGTGGAGACATCAACCTAGAAGCACTAACCATATATGGTCGTCATCCTTCAATTCCATGCTCGATTCAGTTTGGCGCTTCCAGGTTACTGTTATATTTTTTTCAATGAAATGCACACTCCCTAAAACAAGCAATACACGGTTTCCATTGCACTCCGGAAATGAAACGATAACTTTTTTCATTTCTGGGGCGGAATAAGCATAGGCCACCTGAAATTTTCATAAAATTGAAGAACCGACTCTTAACTGAGCTGAGGCATGAAGTAATGAATAGCGTGTGAAATGAGAAGGGCAGATAAGGAAAGAGATTTTACAAAATAAGCGATCAATGGTGTGAAAACTCACTCAATTTGGTTAGCTACGCTTGAATTTTTTGAGAAAGTCAAGTGCTCTACGGTACTTTTACCAATGGCGAGGTTTCTCGATCAGACACGGAAGAGAAAATTTTTTGCTTACTTGCAGGTGTATTTCGACGCCGCATTCCTGATTCTTCAGCCAATGCTGCAAGTAAATACCAAGTCTATTGGAGATTCAACTGCCATTCAATTTCTGCGTGGAACTCACTGACCTCTTCTTCTTCCATTCGCAGCCTCGCTCCTCTTCCTTCCTTCTCCTTCCACTCATACACTATCAATCCCTTCTCATCTCTTGCCAAGGTTACTGTAGCACGAATTCGTGTCGAGAGTTCGAACAGAAGCTCATGGGAGAGCCGAAGGAACGTGAAGGGAGAAAAGCGACTGTTTATAACAAGTCGTCCAGAGAGCTAGAAAAAAAAAGGAATTCTTAGATCACTTTTGGGAGACGGAACTCAGATGCAACTATTTTATGAAAAACATGGGAATTTATTTTTTTTTAAAGAGGAAATTTTTACAGAACAGAAGTCAAGTGCTTTTTTTCTCGCGATTGAACTTCTCTGAGATTCGCGACTTTCTGTTAAGGCTCATCATGTCTATTTTTGCGAGCTTTTGGATCCTACTCGACGCACTATTAACAACCTGAATGGCTCAACCCCCGTTTCAGCATACTGAATGACCGGTATGCCTATCAAAAGTAGTCGCCAGTTAAGATTTTACAAAAACTACCGTTTTTTTGAGCGGGTAAGTCTAGACCTTTGATAAGCTCTCTTTTCTCTGTCATATACTTCTAGTTCTCTTCTCATGCTTTCCAACATAAAGAGCTGTAACTTTGTTTTTTCAACAATTTTCTTCAATTGCAAGTGATTTTTGTTGCACTAAGGATGAACCTCTCTTTCGTACGGTCTGTTAGTGACCGCTGTTGCCAGACAGTCTCCGCCATCCCAGCCGCACTCCTCATTGTCACATTTTGGATCGCAGAATCCATCTCCGAACCTTGAAAACGACTGATTAACGCAAAATTTAGAAAAATGTTCTCGGCATTGTGATGACGAGTTTTGTCGAGATCATCGGTCACCCAACATGTGGGAAAATTGTGAAAAAAATTACCGTTCTGCGAGCGGGGCATGCCTAAAACAACGAGAAACTTGCGACTCTCCGAAGTCTGGACCTCTTATAAGCACCCTTATATGTCCTTCATCTCTAGATCGCTTTTCATTACTCTAGACCATCTCAAAGTCATTTTCAAAAATTTACAACAGTTATACCAGAGTTTTGGTTAAGGGTCGGCGTGCGGGAGACGAATGTGTTTGACACCGCCCCTGGGACTAGTACGTACGATAGTTCCACTACTCGCCTTCGATGGTTGTTGTTTTTAGGTCATAGGTCCTGTCGAGGGGAGTCCTTTGGGATAGTTTGATGAGGATACTTTAGAGTTTGGAGAAATTTTCTCCGACTGCACTCACACCGCAGTCGGCGATCCCCTTCGCTAGACCCATTCGTTAACCAGAGAAGGGCTTGAGGCTATTTACTGGCACCTCGAATCACCATTACAATGCACTTATTTGCTGTGTCGTGCCTTTTTGAATGCGCTGTTGAAGAGACAAGGTGGGTCCGAACGTTTCGCTTTATCAAAGCATCTTCAGCGAATATATATCATCCAGGAATGATGATAATGATGAAGGGTCAGAGATGAGAGACCGCCGTAGAAGAATATATAGACTGAATATAGTCTATAAGAATATATAGTCTATAAGAATATATAGTCTATAAGAATATATAGTCTATATATTCTTCTACGGCGGTCTCTCATCTCTGACCCTTCATCATTATCATCATTCCTGGATGATATATATTCGCTGAAGATGCTTTGATAAAGCGAAACGTTCGGACCCACCTTGTCTCTTCAACAGCGCATTCAAAAAGGCACGACACAGCAAATAAGTGTATTGTCTTCTGGATACTCCTCCAATGCGTTTAACTCAGCACCAACTTTACCATTACAATGTATAGGGGAGTATCGGCTGATGCACTCGCCTTCGATGATGCTACAGCCCACAAGTTCACATCATCGCAAGGGTCCGGTTCATCCTCACCGGTAACGAGCGCGTCCTCAGGTGGCGGGTAGAGGGATGTCTCTTTGCACAAGTGCATTGGAGATAGCGGGGTTGCCCGTCGTGGACCAAAATTGGATAGCATAGTTCGTCAAAGGAGGGCGATGACGGACGGGCCTGGACATGCGACTGGATAAAACATCAGCCGATACTCCCTATACTTTGTAATGGCGAGTCGAGGAGCCAGTAAAAGAACCTCTTGCTCTTCTCCAGTTAACGAATTGGTCTCGCGAAGAGGATCGCCGACTGCGGTGCGAGTGTAGACGGAGAAAATTTCTCCCGACTTAAAAAGATCCTCACCAAACTATCCGAAAGGCCTCCCCTGGACAGGATCTATGGGCAAACAACAACATCGTTCCACTAATTGCTTGCTCGAAACACACTGGTAACAGTGGCCATTCCTGACTCTACAGCCTCAAGGGCCTGTCATGGATGGAGCCGGATCATCCAGTCCAGAATCGAGCGCCAGTAAAATAGCCTCTTGCCTATCCACGGTCAACGACAGGCGAGACGTCTCTACTCCCAACCAAAACGATGCTATGCCGGGTTGACCACCCACTCACAAGGCCTATAGCATGAACAGGTTGCTACAACGATGTCCGCCTTCACAAGGTGTAGCATGACAGTCTCAGGACTGCTAAGGACATCAAAAATTTTCTCCGGACGCATCTTGTCCGAAGAACACGAGAACTTTTCTCATTAAAGAGAGTTTTCATAACCAAAAATCTTCGATGCAAGCTGCTTGCCGGTAACAACAAAACAACCAAAAGCTTGACAGCTTGAAGAGAGGAACAGAAGTTATACTTTTTCTTACACTAATCTAGGTGGCTTTCTCCAAACTTAAAGGATTCTGACGAAACTATGAAGGATTTCTCATGACAGGAACTATGGGCACAGCCCCTATGGGTGGTAATAGAAACTCAAATTTTTGGAAAGAGGTAAGGAAATAACAATTCAAAAAAAACTTCAAAAAATGATTTTGTTAAAAGAGTAATTACTCCGTGACCTTTGTTTACAAATGCTTCTGCTTGCGCACTCTTCCTTCTTCTCACAGTCGAATCCGTCGAATAGACAAGCTTCGTTATCGCATTCCTACATTGTTCGCATTTTAAAGTTTGTTCGAGACACTTGAATTGAGAGAGAAAAAAGAAGAGAGCGAAATAGATAAAAGAAGCAAAAGCTATAACAAAAAGAACTTGTAAACATAGAACGTTACCATAATCCCTTTTCAATGAGTCACGTACCGGGTCACAGTTGCCGTCTTTGTATACAGAAGCGCAAAGAGTCGCATTTAGGCAGAGATGTAGGGGGTACAACGACGCAGTCGCTGGGTCTTGAAGAATCGCGTGCGTGTGGTTAGAAGACTTGCTGACGTACTTGTGGTTTTGAGTCATGCTGACGTCTGTTTGGTGCAGAACAGTGGTGAACGGAGAAGGCTTCGTGGTCAACGGAGAAACGCCAGTAGGAACGTGACAAGACTGACCACTCCACGACGGAGGGCACCTTTACTCATGTGAAAAACTCGCATCGTTTCATTACTTCAAATCTGAGAATCAGTGACAAAGGTCATCTGGCTATTTGAAGTTAATAAAAACCGCTCATTTGAACGAAACTGAGGGGGTTGAAAAGCAGATAAAGAATAGGCATTGGACAATATTAGAGGTAGTCAGTAAAAAATAGCTCGCTTCTCATTTTCCCAACTTTTACCCCTCTAATGATGAATAATTTCAAATTTTTCGGCAAGCGCAGCTTGATTTTGACTCAAAAACCGATCACAATGATTTCAATATTAAGAATGCTTGCAGTCTGTTGAAGATTTTGTGAAGATCGTAAAACCGTGGTTTAAAATATTCTATTAGTAAAAATAACCGAATATGAGATAGTTTCTTGAATACTTTCAGGGTTGTATGGACTTCACACAATGAAGACCGATTAAATGCATATATATATGGCTAGAATTGATCAGGCGCTTTAAATTGATCAGATCTCTTTCTTTCGGCTGAATATGAGAACTTTTCATATGCGGTCTCGTTAGCCTAAGCTGTACGGCCTCATTAGCGTAATTTTTTGCCTAAGCCTAAGCGTTTTTTGATGTAAAATTTTTTAAAAGTTATTGTTTGTTTAAATTAGGCGTAGGCAAGAGTTTACGCTGATGAGGCCGTACGGCTTAGGCTAACGAAACCGCATAAAAAAATTGATGTAAAAATAAATTTAACGTAAAAATAGAAAGAAACTAACTTCTGATTAATTTTCAGCGCCTGATCAATTCTAGCCAAAACATATATATACAGTAACGTCTCAAGCTATGACTTGTTTCAAAATCGTTCATTCTTTCGGAACTAGCAGGTAGGCTTTTTTCTTGATAGACTCGGATGTTTCTAACTTCAACAAAAGATGTGTCGAGAAATAGTTTTATGACACGCCCAATTTTTTAATCTACCAATTTGAAAGCTATTGGGCAACATAACTTTAATACTCACATGCAGACATGGCTGTTGATGTATCCATAGACGACATCCTTGCACCTCCCGCCGTTCTCCTCGTTACAGATCCCTTCTTCGCAGAGGCCGCTCATTAGCGTGAACTCCCCATCATCTTAAAAAATGATTAAGAGTTTTTCGATAAAACTTAACTTTTAAAAATTATCACTACTCATTCGCCCAGGATTAAAGAACGACATTAACTCCATCATAGGTTACCAAAGGGGTACAAAAACCTCCCGGCCCCCACCCAGGAAAGAGAGTTTTTCTTACGTTCATAAGTTTTTATCCGATGCGGATTTATTACCTCCAGGGGTTAAATGGAGCCGCCCAATTCGGGTTTACATGTATCCGCCGCTCAAAGTTTGGAGGAAAAATGAAGAGGATATGAAGGAAAAGGGTAAAAAAAGAGAGGGAGTTTTTTGTCATTAGTGTGTGTACATGTATCCGCCGACGGGACCGATCCGGTCACTATTTAACCCCTGATTACCTCATGTTTTATCAAGTATGTAGCATTCCATTCACCATTTCATTAAGTTAAAGAAGTTATGGTCAAAAACTCGATTGAGAAATCACTTCCGATAAAACTCCGCTGTGAACTTCAATTTTTTTTATTACTCGAGTTCAAGTCTAAGAAAATACAATAAGAAATCGAATTTTTACACAAAACCCCGGAAGGGGAGGGGCTGGGAGAGAGGAGTTCAAGGAAGGGAAGGAGGGGGGCTGGAAGAGAGGAATTCAAGGAAGGGGAGGGGGGAGGGGCTTGGAGAGAGGATTCCAAGGAAGGGGAGGGGGAAGGGGCTTGGAGAGAGGATTCCAAGGAAGGGGAGGGGGAAGGGGCTGCGAGAGAATAATTCAACAAAATTTTTGGTCTGTTTTTCGGAGTCAAGTGATATCTTATTCATAGCTCAACAGGATGTGCTGAAAAAAACTTTTCCCGGTGGGCGACCGGGCCATCCTTGACGACAGGGGGGGGGGTGTCAACAAAAACAAATTTTTTTTACGCAGTTTTGCCCAATTGTAGCCGTCCCTCCAACAACCTTTCTGTGTGAATTTTTAGGCCGTTGATTTTTATGTCCACTTCATGTATCTTCTGCTACATAATTCATTTATATGTTTTTCAAAAGTGAAAAAAATTTCTCGGGGACCGGGCGGGCGATCGGGAGTAATTTTACAAGTTTGGTGAGCTATGCTCTTATTTTGCGTAGCAGGAAAGGGTTAAATGGTTACCAGACCAGATATGTTGGCGCATACATGTTCGCGCGGAAATGATCTACTTTCTCTTCGTTTTCTGTTATTTTCTAGTTTTCCTCTACTCCTCATTCCCGTCTTTTTGCCTCTCCCCATCCTTTTCCTAACTCGCTCGGTGCGTACAAACATGTCTCAGCCTGGTAGCAGGGGCCGTAGCATAGGTGAACTGCCGACTGACAAACTAAAATTCCGAGGGCAAACGATTTACTGTAAGGGGTTTTAAGTGTGTGAGAAAAAGGTACAAACGCCCATGAAAGGAGGAAAATTTTTTCATATAAGGGTCCTCTCTTATTATTAAAGAAAAAAGACAGAGGCCCGCGAAATTTTTTTGTTGTTTGTTTTACATAAGAGTCCCCCCCTGATGATTTGGAAAAACAGAGGCCTGCCGACAGAAGGTCTGACATGACTATTCAACCCCTGCGTAGGACCTCGTTAGCCTAACCTCTGTCTAAGTCTGAGCGAAAAAAAAGTGGATAATAGCTTGAAACAACTAAGTCAATTTACTCAATTAGACTGGAAAAAATTAAAATATTGCTGATAACTGTTCTATACGGCCTCGTTCCTTAGACGTACGGCGTCGTTAACATACATTTCAACTGATCCTTAACGAAAAAATCAGTGAAAAGTAACCTGTCGCTCCAAACTAAAGTGCGCGCCCAAATAACAAAAAGCCGAAAAAATAACCGAGTGAGACTATGTAAGCAGCATCCGTGGAGACGGCGAAGAGAAGAAGGATCAATGGCGTCCACCACATCAATCTTCTTTTCCCTCAACGGTAAAACACTGTATGAGAGAATGACAGTGCACTATTACTGTGATATCGCGTAATTGAACGCGCACAAAGTTTTTCTTTCTCATTGGCCGTAATTCCCAACTTCTCAGCAAAGGGAACAAACTAAAAACATGAACAAAAGCTGGAACTTCTCTTAAGAGAAGATCGGGAAAACGTTAAAAAACCGATTCTGACACATTCCTTTTTTGAGGAAATAACTAGAGCTGGCTTAGAGCGAATCAGATTATGTGTCAATTCGGTAGCTTTTCGAAGCGGTTTCAATCACAATTTACCCTCGCATATATTTCCCTGAATATTAGTAGCGAATCAATGTGGAAACTATTTTGTAATAAAGGTAGATCAAACATTGGATGTTTATCCACGGCTATGTTCAACTCTTTTTCAAACCCTACAGAAGTAGTATGCACGTATTATCTTAAAATAAAGGAATGAACCAGCCTTGGGGCCTATTCTAATATATTCACGAAGTTCAAAAATTTCATAAATTCACGATTTTCATAAATTTACTCCTAAACTATCGCAAATGTTCATCGATGTTCACGAAAAATTTTCCACTCTGAATCTCGTGAAAAAAAAATCAGTTCACTCCTGAATTGTTCACGAATTTCATTTCAAAAACGCAAATTTCCCATATCTGTTCACGAAATTCAATAATCTCTCTGGGTCAGTTGAATAGTCTTTATAAGACTAACGGCTTAGCTAAAGAGGCCGTGAAGCCCGCGCATAAGCCATTTACAAAGCACGCTGTGTTCGCTGTAAATCATTACTAATGCAAGCCAACGCGCAGGAAAATTCTTTACTCCGCCCCATGCACGGCGTGCATTAATATTGATTTACAGCGAACATGACGTGCTTTAGTAACGGCCCGCGCATACTGCAAAATTTCACAAGTGACGAAAAATTGGCTTTGAACGCTACGGTTTCGAAAATTTTCTTCAAAAAAATAAAGAAAATCATTCTTTAAAGGTTATCATTTTGAGCATCAGAGACTCCAGTTCTTGAAAAAAACTCAAAAAAATTTTTTTTATAAAAAAATCATTTTTACATGAAAAAATTATTTTTATATCAAAAAATTTTTTTACATAAAAAAAGCTTAGGCTTAGGCAAAAGTTTACGCTAAGGAGGTAGTACGGCTTAAGCTAACAAGACTGTTTCAAAAAAATGCCACTCTGCCCTGTCTGGCGTCTATTATGTCCATGAGTACATAAGAGAGTTTGTATAAGAGTATATAAGTTTACAAAAGAGTATAAAAGAGCCGAAAAAGGTTAAGCTAACGAGGCCGTACGGCTTAGGCTAGCGAGACCGTATCAAGAGAATGCCACTTTCATCTCACCCAATTGAACCTCTGGTAGGGGGCCCTAAACGCAAAAAGTGCCCAGCCTTGTTACAAAGAGTTTTTTCACTTTAGCCCCCCCCCCCCATCTGAGAGGTTCTATCGGGTCAGTTATTGGGTCATTTTCTAATGTTAAAACAGTTTTTAATGTAAAAATAACTTTTTTGATGTAAAAACTTTTTTTGAAAGTTTAAATGAGTCCATAGGTCACCTACATTTGTCAAAAAAAATTTCGCGGGCGGGGGCCGGGCGGGGTTTTGTGTACAAATTAGATTTCTTGTTGTATTTTTTAGATTTACGTTCAAGTAATGAAAAAAATTAAATTTCACAGCGGAGTTTTATTGGAAGTGATTTTTAAATAGAGTTTTTGACCGTAACACCTTTAACATAAATAAAATGGTAAATGTACTGCTACATACTTTATAAAACATTACAAACACCATTATAAAACATAAGGAAATAAATCTGAACCGGATAAAATCATGTGAAAAGCTTATGAAAAATTTCCTTCATGGGCGGGGGGCCGGGAGGTTTTTTATACCCCTTGGTAACATATGAATGAGTCAGAAGTATGACCTATGGAACCTCTGGGAGGGGGGTCCTAAAGTGAAAAAGTGCCCTCACAATCTATACGCAAGAACCAATTTTGTTAAAAAGTACGGAACTTTTGCACTTTAGCCCCCCCCCCTCCCAGAGGTTCAATTGGGTCAGTTATTGGGTTATTTTTTTGATACGGTCTCGTTCGCCTAAGCCGTACGGCCTAGTTAGCGTAAACTTTTTTCCTAAGCCTAAGCGTTTTGGCAATGGTGGAGAATTGTGGTCCCGCTCATTTTTGGTTTTTTTTAATCGAATAAAGTGTTAATTGGCCTCTTAAGACCTACTGAGCAATAAAAAATGTGCGGAAAAAATTTTTTTTTCATTATTTTGTAAAAAAAAATTTTTCTTCATTATTTTTACAAAATTTTTTTGGCCTAAATTTTGCGGAAAGAAAAGGGGGAGAAGAGTTTACCTAAGCAGGAAAGGGAGGGGGGCCTAAAAGGGGAAGGGGGAGGAAGAGGGCCCTACCTAAGCAAGGGGGGTTAGGGGCCCTAGGGGGGGAGGGGAGGGGGAAGGGGGGCCCTAAAGGGGGGAAGGGGGGCCCTAAAGGGGGGAAGGGGGACCTAAGGAGAAAGGGGAGAAGGGAGTTTTCATGAATAAAATCTCTTCCTGAGAAAAAAAATTGAAAAAAATTTTTTTTGTAAAAATAATGAAAAAAAATTTTTCCCGCACATGTTTTTATTGCTCAGTAGGTCATAAGAAACCAATTAACACTTTATTCGATTGAAAAAACCAAAAATGAGCGGGACCACAATTCTCCACCATCGCCCAAAAAAGTTTTTTTTGATGTAAAAATATTTTTCTAATGTAAAAATAACTTTTTTGAAAATGTAAATTAGTCAGAAGTATGACCCAAATTAGTCAGAAGTATGACCCACCTCTGAGAGGGGGGGGCTAAAGTGAAAAAGTGCCAAAAGTACTGACTTCCACTCACCTTTTGGGCCTTTAACAAATACAAGTGGCACGGAGTGACATGAAACTTAAGCCAACACTGAAATTGAATGTCGTCAGGTTTGCTAAAGCAAATTAGTAAATCACAGAAAAAATTTTTTCGGGCACTTTGTACTTCAGCAACTCTCCCCCCCAGAGGTTTAATGGGTCAAATGAGTTCAATGACTCACCACATAGAGAGAAGAGTGCGTGGCCATGCGCTCTCTTGAAGAGTCAGAAGAATGACCTTTTAACCTCTGGTAGTGGGGGGGGGGTTGCTAAAGTACAAAAGGGCCTATTTTCGGTGATGACGAAGTTCGTGACTTTACCTGGATATCTACTCTAGGATACTTTGATTTTCTTTGATACCCACTAGATTGTGTTTTTCTTTTTCTTTCTATTCCTAGTCAGAGCCTGTTGTGTCCCCTTTTTTTAAATTTTTAATCTTAAATTTTTTTTTCTTCTCGTTTTTTGTTGTTTAATGTCTACCTTATAAGTGTATGCGACAACAAGCATACCTTTGGCGAATAAAGTGAATTGAATTGAAAGTGCAGTCAGGTTTGCTAATACGAATTAGTAAGCCACAGAAAAATTATTCTCAGTGTTGGCTCAAGTGTCATGTCACTCCGTGGCACTTTTGCTATTGACCCGCATTTTTAAAGCACGCTTTTCGGCAATTGGAGAAGAATTGAGAAACACCCATTAAACACGGATAAGGATGAGTTTTCGAGAAAAAAAAGATATTCCTTAAAACACGGATAATGATTTTTTGGGCCTTTAACAAATACAAGTGGCACGGAGTGACATGAAACTTAAGCCAACACTGAAATTGAATGTCGTCAGGTTTGCTAAAGCAAATTAGTTAATCACAGAAAAAAAAATTTCGGGCACTTTTGTACTTCAGCAACTCCCCCCCCCCCCCAGAGGTTTAATGGGTCAAATGAGTTCAATGACTCACCACATAGAGAGAAGAGTGCGTGGCCATGCGCTCTCTTGAAGAGTCAGAAGAATGACCTTTTAACCTCTGGTAGTGGGGGGGGGGTTGCTAAAGTACAAAAGTGCCTATTTTCGGTGATGACCAAGTGCAGTCAGGTTTGCTAATACGAATTAGTAAGCCACATAAAAATTATTCTCAGTGTTGGCTCAAGTGTCATGTCACTCCGTGGCACTTTTGCTATTGACCCGCATTTTTAAAGCACGCTTTTCGGCAATTGGAGAAGAATTGAGAAACACCCATTAAACACGGATAAGGATGAGTTTTCGAGAAAAAAAGATATTCCTTAAAACACGGATAATGATTTTTTGGGCCTTTAACAAATACAAATGGCACGGAGTGACATGAAACTTAAGCCAACACTGAAATTGAATGTCGTCAGGTTTGCTAAAGCAAATTAGTAAATCACAGAAAAAAATTTTTCGGGCACTTTGTACTTCAGCAACTCCCCCTCCCAGAGGTTTAATGGGTCAAATGAGTTCAATGACTCACCACATAGAGAGAAGAGTGCGTGGCCATGCGCTCTCTTGAAGAGTCAGAAGAATGACCTTTTAACCTCTGGTAGTGGGGGGGGGGTTGCTAAAGTACAAAAGTGCCTATTTTCGGTGATGACCAAGTGCAGTCAGGTTTGCTAATACGATTTAGTAGGCCACAGAAAAATTATTCTCAGTGTTGGCTCAAGTGTCATGTCACTCCGTGGCACTTTTGCTATTGACCCGCATTTTTAAAGCACGCTTTTCGGCAATTGGAGAAGAATTGAGAAACACCCATTAAACACGGATAAGGATGAGTTTTCGAGAAAAAAAAAATTCCTTAAAACACGGATAATGATTTTTTGGGCCTTTAACAAATACAAATGGCACGGAGTGACATGAAACTTAAGCCAACACTGAAATTGAATGTCGTCAGGTTTGCTAAAGCAAATTAGTAAATCACAGAAAAAAAAATTTGGGCACTTTTGTACTTCAGCAACTCCCCCCCCCAGAGGTTTAATGGGTCAAATGAGTTCAATGACTCACCACATAGAGAGAAGAGTGCGTGGCCATGCGCTCTCTTGAAGAGTCAGAAGAATGACCTTTTAACCTCTGGTAGTGGGGGGGGGGTTGCTAAAGTACAAAAGTGCCTATTTTCGGTGATGACCAAGTGCAGTCAGGTTTGCTAATACGAATTAGTAAGCCACATAAAAATTATTCTCAGTGTTGGCTCAAGTGTCATGTCACTCCGTGGCACTTTTGCTATTGACCCGCATTTTTAAAGCACGCTTTTCGGCAATTGGAGAAGAATTGAGAAACACCCATTAAACACGGATAAGGATGAGTTTTCGAGAAAAAAAGATATTCCTTAAAACACGGATAATGATTTTTTGGGCCTTTAACAAATACAAATGGCACGGAGTGACATGAAACTTAAGCCAACACTGAAATTGAATGTCGTCAGGTTTGCTAAAGCAAATTAGTAAATCACAGAAAAAAATTTTTCGGGCACTTTGTACTTCAGCAACTCCCCCTCCCAGAGGTTTAATGGGTCAAATGAGTTCAATGACTCACCACATAGAGAGAAGAGTGCGTGGCCATGCGCTCTCTTGAAGAGTCAGAAGAATGACCTTTTAACCTCTGGTAGTGGGGGGGGGGGTTGCTAAAGTACAAAAGTGCCTATTTTCGGTGATGACCAAGTGCAGTCAGGTTTGCTAATACGATTTAGTAGGCCACAGAAAAATTATTCTCAGTGTTGGCTCAAGTGTCATGTCACTCCGTGGCACTTTTGCTATTGACCCGCATTTTTAAAGCACGCTTTTCGGCAATTGGAGAAGAATTGAGAAACACCCATTAAACACGGATAAGGATGAGTTTTCGAGAAAAAAAAATTCCTTAAAACACGGATAATGATTTTTTGGGCCTTTAACAAATACAAATGGCACGGAGTGACATGAAACTTAAGCCAACACTGAAATTGAATGTCGTCAGGTTTGCTAAAGCAAATTAGTAAATCACAGAAAAAAAAATTTGGGCACTTTTGTACTTCAGCAACTCTCCCCCCCAGAGGTTTAATGGGTCAAATGAGTTCAATGACTCACCACATAGAGAGAAGAGTGCGTGGCCATGCGCTCTCTTGAAGAGTCAGAAGAATGACCTTTTAACCTCTGGTAGTGGGGGGGGGGTTGCTAAAGTACAAAAGTGCCTATTTTCGGTGATGACCAAGTGCAGTCAGGTTTGCTAATACGATTTAGTAGGCCACAGAAAAATTATTCTCAGTGTTGGCTCAAGTGTCATGTCACTCCGTGGCACTTTTGCTATTGACCCGCATTTTTAAAGCACGCTTTTCGGCAATTGGAGAAGAATTGAGAAACACCCATTAAACACGGATAAGGATGAGTTTTCGAGAAAAAAAGATATTCCTTAAAACACGGATAATGATTTTTTGGGCCTTTAACAAATACAAATGGCACGGAGTGACATGAAACTTAAGCCAACACTGAAATTGAATGTCGTCAGGTTTGCTAAAGCAAATTAGTAAATCACAGAAAAAAAAAAATTTGGGCACTTTTGTACTTCAGCAACTCTCCCCCCCAGAGGTTTAATGGGTCAAATGAGTTCAATGACTCACCACATAGAGAGAAGAGTGCGTGGCCATGCGCTCTCTTGAAGAGTCAGAAGAATGACCTTTTAACCTCTGGTAGTGGGGGGGGGGGGGTTGCTAAAGTACAAAAGTGCCTATTTTCGGTGATGACCAAGTGCAGTCAGGTTTGCTAATACGATTTAGTAGGCCACAGAAAAATTATTCTCAGTGTTGGCTCAAGTGTCATGTCACTCCGTGGCACTTTTGCTATTGACCCGCATTTTTAAAGCACGCTTTTCGGCAATTGGAGAAGAATTGAGAAACACCCATTAAACACGGATAAGGATGAGTTTTCGAGAAAAAAGATATTCCTTAAAACACGGATAATGATTTTTTGGGCCTTTAACAAATACAAATGGCACGGAGTGACATGAAACTTAAGCCAACACTGAAATTGAATGTCGTCAGGTTTGCTAAAGCAAATTAGTAAATCACAGAAAAAATTTTTTCGGGCACTTTGTACTTCAGCAACTCTCCCCCCCCAGAGGTTTAATGGGTCAAATGAGTTCAATGACTCACCACATAGAGAGAAGAGTGCGAGGCCATGCGCTCTCTTGAAGAGTCAGAAGAATGACCTTTTAACCTCTGGTAGTGGGGGGGTTGCTAAAGTACAAAAGTGCCTATTTTCGGTGATGACCAAGTGCAGTCAGGTTTGCTAATACGATTTAGTGAGCCACAGAAAAATTATTCTCAGTGTTGGCTCAAGTGACATGTCACTCCGTCGCACTTTTGCTATTGACCCGCATTTTTAAAGCACGCTTTTCGGCAATTGGAGAAGAATTGAGAAACACCCATTAAACACGGATAAGGATGAGTTTTCGAGAAAAAAAGATATTCCTTAAAACACGGATAATGATTTTTTGGGCCTTTAACAAATACAAATGGCAAGGAGTGACATGAAACTTAAGCCAACACTGAAATTGAATGTCGTCAGGTTTGCTAAAGCAAATTAGTAAATCACAGAAAAAATTTTTTCGGGCACTTTGACTTCAGCAACTCCCCCTCCCCGAGGTTTAATGGGTCAAATGAGTTCAATGACTCACCAAATAGAGAGAAGAGTGCGTGGCCATGCGCTCTCTTGAAGAGTCAGAAGAATGAACTTTTAACCTCTGGTAGTGGGGGGGGGGGGTTGCTAAAGTACAAAAGTGCCTATTTTCGGTGATGACCAAGTGCAGTCAGGTTTGCTAATACGATTTAGTAGGCCACAGAAAAATTATTCTCAGTGTTGGCTCAAGTGTCATGTCACTCCGTGGCACTTTTGCTATTGACCCGCATTTTTAAAGCACGCTTTTCGGCAATTGGAGAAGAATTGAGAAACACCCATTAAACACGGATAAGGATGAGTTTTCGAGAAAAAAAAAATTCCTTAAAACACGGGTAATGATTTTTTGGGCCTTTAACAAATACAAATGGCACGGAGTGACATGAAACTTAAGCCAACACTGAAATTGAATGTCGTCAGGTTTGCTAAAGCAAATTAGTAAATCACAGAAAAAAAAATTTGGGCACTTTTGTACTTCAGCAACTCCCCCCCCCAGAGGTTTAATGGGTCAAATGAGTTCAATGACTCACCACATAGAGAGAAGAGTGCGTGGCCATGCGCTCTCTTGAAGAGTCAGAAGAATGACCTTTTAACCTCTGGTAGTGGGGGGGGTTGCTAAAGTACAAAAGTGCCTATTTTCGGTGATGACCAAGTGCAGTCAGGTTTGCTAATACGAATTAGTAAGCCACATAAAAATTATTCTCAGTGTTGGCTCAAGTGTCATGTCACTCCGTGGCACTTTTGCTATTGACCCGCATTTTTAAAGCACGCTTTTCGGCAATTGGAGAAGAATTGAGAAACACCCATTAAACACGGATAAGGATGAGTTTTCGAGAAAAAAAGATATTCCCTTAAAACACGGATAATGATTTTTTGGGCCTTTAACAAATACAAATGGCACGGAGTGACATGAAACTTAAGCCAACACTGAAATTGAATGTCGTCAGGTTTGCTAAAGCAAATTAGTAAATCACAGAAAAAAATTTTTCGGGCACTTTGTACTTCAGCAACTCCCCCTCCCAGAGGTTTAATGGGTCAAATGAGTTCAATGACTCACCACATAGAGAGAAGAGTGCGTGGCCATGCGCTCTCTTGAAGAGTCAGAAGAATGACCTTTTAACCTCTGGTAGTGGGGGGGGGGGGTTGCTAAAGTACAAAAGTGCCTATTTTCGGTGATGACCAAGTGCAGTCAGGTTTGCTAATACGATTTAGTAGGCCACAGAAAAATTATTCTCAGTGTTGGCTCAAGTGTCATGTCACTCCGTGGCACTTTTGCTATTGACCCGCATTTTTAAAGCACGCTTTTCGGCAATTGGAGAAGAATTGAGAAACACCCATTAAACACGGATAAGGATGAGTTTTCGAGAAAAAAAAAAATTCCTTAAAACACGGATAATGATTTTTTGGGCCTTTAACAAATACAAATGGCACGGAGTGACATGAAACTTAAGCCAACACTGAAATTGAATGTCGTCAGGTTTGCTAAAGCAAATTAGTAAATCACAGAAAAAAAAATTTGGGCACTTTTGTACTTCAGCAACTCTCCCCCCCAAAGGTTTAATGGGTCAAATGAGTTCAATGACTCACCACATAGAGAGAAGAGTGCGTGGCCATGCGCTCTCTTGAAGAGTCAGAAGAATGACCTTTTAACCTCTGGTAGTGGGGGGGGGGTTGCTAAAGTACAAAAGTGCCTATTTTCGGTGATGACCAAGTGCAGTCAGGTTTGCTAATACGATTTAGTAGGCCACAGAAAAATTATTCTCAGTGTTGGCTCAAGTGTCATGTCACTCCGTGGCACTTTTGCTATTGACCCGCATTTTTAAAGCACGCTTTTCGGCAATTGGAGAAGAATTGAGAAACACCCATTAAACACGGATAAGGATGAGTTTTCGAGAAAAAAAGATATTCCTTAAAACACGGATAATGATTTTTTGGGCCTTTAACAAATACAAATGGCACGGAGTGACATGAAACTTAAGCCAACACTGAAATTGAATGTCGTCAGGTTTGCTAAAGCAAATTAGTAAATCACAGAAAAAATTTTTTCGGGCACTTTGTACTTCAGCAACTCTCCCCCCCAGAGGTTTAATGGGTCAAATGAGTTCAATGACTCACCACATAGAGAGAAGAGTGCGTGGCCATGCGCTCTCTTGAAGAGTCAGAAGAATGACCTTTTAACCTCTGGTAGTGGGGGGGTTGCTAAAGTACAAAAGTGCCTATTTTCGGTGATGACCAAGTGCAGTCAGGTTTGCTAATACGATTTAGTGAGCCACAGAAAAATTATTCTCAGTGTTGGCTCAAGTGTCATGTCACTCCGTCGCACTTTTGCTATTGACCCGCATTTTTAAAGCACGCTTTTCGGCAATTGGAGAAGAATTGAGAAACACCCATTAAACACGGATAAGGATGAGTTTTCGAGAAAAAAAGATATTCCTTAAAACACGGATAATGATTTTTTGGGCCTTTAACAAATACAAATGGCACGGAGTGACATGAAACTTAAGCCAACACTGAAATTGAATGTCGTCAGGTTTGCTAAAGCAAATTAGTAAATCACAGAAAAAAAAATTTGAGCACTTTTGTACTTCAGCAACTCCCCCCCCCCCCCAGAGGTTTAATGGGTCAAATGAGTTCAATGACTCACCACATAGAGAGAAGAGTGCGTGGCCATGCGCTCTCTTGAAGAGTCAGAAGAATGACCTTTTAACCTCTGGTAGTGGGGGGGGGGGGGTTGCTAAAGTACAAAAGTGCCTATTTTCGGTGATGACCAAGTGCAGTCAGGTTTGCTAATACGAATTAGTAAGCCACATAAAAATTATTCTCAGTGTTGGCTCAAGTGTCATGTCACTCCGTGGCACTTTTGCTATTGACCCGCATTTTTAAAGCACGCTTTTCGGCAATTGGAGAAGAATTGAGAAACACCCATTAAACACGGATAAGGATGAGTTTTCGAGAAAAAAAGATATTCCTTAAAACACGGATAATGATTTTTTGGGCCTTTAACAAATACAAATGGCACGGAGTGACATGAAACTTAAGCCAACACTGAAATTGAATGTCGTCAGGTTTGCTAAAGCAAATTAGTAAATCACAGAAAAAAATTTTTCGGGCACTTTGTACTTTCATTCATTCTTTATTCCAATTGTTCATGGTTAAAACGTACAACGGATAACTGTCACGATGTGAGATCAGTGTGGAGGCAAAATACAGTATATTTACAGAGAGAAAAATAAGCATCACAAACGTAAGCGGGACAATTGTACAATATCATCAATAGGCAAATTGATAAGCATTTTCTTGAAAGCTGAGCTAGAAGAAATAGTTACTATTTGGATAGGTAAAGCATTCCACACATTTATAGCACGGGAGGCACAAGTAGTGTGTGACTGCGACAATCTAAACGGTAGACTAATACGAAGAGGATGTGAATTTCTATTATTGTAAGGACACGGTTTGACGAGAAACAAAGTTGAGTAATCAAGCTCAAAATGGCCATGGATACATTTATGTATGAAACAGAGATCTGCTATAGCTCTACGGTGCTCAAGTGTATGGAGACTCAGTAGCTTCAGTCGCGAAGGGTAATCTAGGTTGGTTCTACCGGCTCTATACATCACACGGCGTGTGAAACTGCGTTGAACTCTTTCCAAATCATTGACAAGGCCTATCGAAGTTGGTGACCAAACTTCACTACCATATTCAAGCAAGGGCAGTATATATGACTTGAACGCTCGCATTAAAACTGTGATGGACGATGTTCTGAGGGCTCGAAGGATAAGATTCGCACATTTCGATGATTTTTTAATGACCTGATCTATGTGGTTAGAGAAAGTTAAGGAATTATTGAAATTGATACCTAGATCTTTGACATTGATTGATGAAGGCAAGGTGATGTTATTCATGGAGTAAGTCCTCTTACTGTTGCAAGAGCCACAATGAACGACAGAACACTTCGGAATTGAAATTGTTAGAGACCAGTTATGTGCATAATCTGCTATCGAGTCAATAGCGATTTGCATCAGAGATGAATCATGGGAAATTAATTTAATGTCGTCGGCGTACAAAAAAAGCTGGACATCGGAAGGAATGATGCTAATAATGTCATTAATGAACATTGTGAAGAAAAGAGGGCCGAGTGAGCTGCCCTGTGGTACTCCGTTAGTATACAATTTACTATCGGATAAGCTTGAGTCAATTAGGACTTGCGAACTTCTATTCTTGAGAAATGATTGAATTAGTGATAAAAGAGAGGAGTTAATTCCTAGTGAGGCAAGTTTATGAATAAGAAACCGGTGATCAATCACGTCAAAGGCTTTCGAGAAATCGATCATGCAAATGTCAAAAGGCTTCTTGCGGTTAGTGAGAGAAAGGCACAGTGAGTGAGATTCAACTAAAGAGGTTATTGTTGAACGTTTCTTTCTAAAACCAGATTGTCTAGAGCATAAAAGGTTATTGGTTTCGAGGTGAGTGTAAATAAGATTATACAAATGTTTTTCAAAAAGCTTAGAGAAAGAACAGACAAGAGTTATGGGTCTAAAATTGTTAACAACAGAAGTGTTCCCTTTCTTGTGAATGGATATAATGATACCTTTTTTCCAGTTACTAGGGAAGTATCCGAGTGTTAAACAGTTTGAAAAGATAATCGATACAGGAATTGTTAAAGACTCATTGCAGTTTTTAATGAAAATATTTGGTATGCCATCAGGTGAAGTGTTGGTTTTGGGAAGCATTTTACGGATCAAGTTATGAATCTCCAATGGGGACACAATGTAAGTTGGTGAGAGGAATGATGAGCAGTTAGGCAGAGGAAGCGGACCTTCTAATGGAATGCTAACAATAGAATCGAAAAAGTCCGAAAAAGCCTTAGCTTTCTCAACAGAGTTGGTAAGGACAACATCATCAATTATAAGTGCGGAATTGACAGGTTTCTTTTTTATGCGATTTGCCAGCGTACGAAAGAAAAGTTTGTAATTCTTAGGCAAGGCTAGATTCTCTTCACGTTCACTTTCAAATTTCAGAACTTCCCTATGGAGTTTACGACAAGCTCTTGAAGTACTTGAAGATGTTACTGATCGCTTCTTACTTCTCAAAAGATAGCTGTAAATCTGTCGAATTTTTTTGGGATACTGTAGATGAGGTTTGAGTGAACGTTTGTTAGGGACATGCTCAGATATGAGGTTGTTGAGAGTATTGGTTAGTAATACAACACATTCATCAATGGTGAGAGAGGAAAACAAAAAGGTCCAGTCGATACGGACAATAGCGGAATTTATTGACAACCAATCGGCTTTCTTCCAATCGGATCGACAATGTAAGGGATGGTATTTCGAGACTCGACTGTTGGTTATAGAGAAAGAAATAGAGGCATGATCACTAGTAGAAATAGGAGGCTGAGTACTGCATTTCATAATGATTGGTTGGTTAGAGAAGACATAGTCTAAGATGTTGGATATGCGAGTGGGTGTGAGTACATACTGGGTTAAGTGGTGGTCGCTGGCAAATTGTAAGAAACACTCAGAAATATGACAATTACGAATTGTAGTTAGTGATTGCCAGTCAATATTTGGTAAATTTAGGTCACCGCAAATGATAGTAGGGTAGGGAAGTGAGCAGTGAGAGGAGAGAAAAGAGGTTAGATCAATCATGCTGTTAATGGATGTTGTAGGAGAACGATAGCAGCTAATGAGTCTGATCGATGAAAAAGGCAGAGAAATACTAGAATTAGGGAAAACATCAATAATTACACATTCAATGTTGTGTTCGGAATATTGAGAGATGAGCACAGAAGAGAAAGAGTCATGGACTAGAATCGCTACTCCACCCCCGCGTCCAGTACAACGATCACTTCTAAACACATCGAAAGGGAGTCCATCGGTTAGTATAGAATCAGGATCAGTATCTTCCAGCCACGTCTCCGAGACAAAGAATATATAACATTTGGAGGATCTGAGCAAATGGTACACATCATACAGTTTGTTCTTAACAGAACGAGCATTAAAACTATGACATAATATGGAATGAGGGGATCTCACATCGTTCATGTCCTAGGGAGAGTACCTTTTCGGGGCCACTATCCTTCGACTGCGAGAGGGCTGGTTGAGAGCGTTCTGCCGAGGCTGCTCTGCATGTTGAACTGTCTTCGTGGGCGGGAGAGAGGTTGAGGTCGATACGGAAGAGACATTAGGAAGGCTCGGTGACGTGGGTCGGATGTGATGTGTGTGAGTAGAGGAAGACTGAGATAGGCGAAAGAAGACTGGGAGAGGGTCAAGATGAGCATCAATGACTCGAGTGGCGGGAAGAGAAGGATCCTTGGCATGACGTTGACATTCTCGCTCTGCGAGAAGTTCTGCAGGCGCGAGATCTGCTCTGGCATAGCTTCCACTGGGCAGGGGCCGTTTGGTCTTCCTGTAAAGACTGAGAAAGAGATTCCGCTTGTCGGATGTAGAGAACTGGATCTTGAGAGGACGACCTTGTCTTGTGGAAAAGCGAGGCCTGTCTTTTGGATGTCGATGATGAGTGATTTCTCCTTGATCAAAGTCGTGTCGCAGCTCATCTGATCCGAGTTTGTCTATGAGGTTCCGAATGGTGTTTTCATCATTGGAGAATGTGTCCTCGGACGAAGATCCTTCCGGCAACTTCAGAATGACGGCTCTCTTGGCTTTCTCATCCAGCATACTGCGATCCCTAAGCGTCGACTCAACAACGGCAGAGTATATGTGAGGCCTTAAGGAGGCAGGAGATACAGCTTGCCTGAGTCTGGAGACTTCCTCTTTCAAAAGGTTTATCTCTAAGGACTGTGCCGCGATCATCTGATGGAGAGGGGAGATAGCATTGACGACAATCTCATTCAGAAGTGAAGAGATGT